>JAPXFY010000019.1:35834662-35839662 GCA_030674185.1 Monoplex corrugatus | reverse complement strand
GGGTGGGGGGAGGTGTGGGGTGGGGGAGACACCAGTGAAACAAGTAAACTGACGACACCATAGAATGTTTGGAACATTAAAACCAGCAACAAAGGCCAGTTTTACGCTGCTGGCAGGGGGCTGAACTCGAGACAACAAATCCTTGGCCCTTCAACAGTAAACATCCAGCCAGCCACCAGAACGCTGAATGAGGCAGGCAAGCGGACCTTTAACCCTTTGACTCCCGCACCCTACCCACCACCTGCAAAAACATCACCCTCTGATTCCCTCGCCCTATCCAACCAGCTTCCTGCAGGAAGCTGGTGGGTAGGGCGAGGGAATCAAAAGGTTAAGTTTTTGTTTCGCTAGCATGGTTGGCAATGCAGAATGCTGGTGGATGGGGTGCAGGGAGTCAAAGGGTTAAATTAAAACAACCCAAGAAAATGACTGTACAGAGACGGATGGATAGACGGTTGATATTTGTAGTGGTGGTGGTGAAATGGGGAGGGGGGAAGGGAGGGACGGGGGGGGGGGAAGGGGGTAAACGACCCTGTCCCCAGAGAGTTCGTCTGTGACATATGTTGCTGATTAGTGGCCTGATTAACTTGTGCACTGATCTGATGCCGTTCCACCAGCCCCCTCCTCCTCCCTCCCCCTCCCCCGCCCCCTTTTTTTTAAAACAAAAAATTGTTTGTTTGTTTATCTGTCTGTCTCTCTTCCGCGGACTACTGGTACAAAGGACACAGAACGACTGAAGTGCATTTTCTGCAGAATTAGTCACTGTTCGTTAAGCATTTTTTAATTTTTTTTATCATTTTATTCGTTTCGTTAAGTTGTCTGTCAGATCTGTCTGTCTGTTTTGCCTCTAACTTTCTTAGCGTCTGTCTACATGTCAGTCTGTCTTTGTTTGTCTGTCTCTCAAAAACAAACAAACAAACAAACAAACAAACAAACAAACAAACAAACAAACAAACAAAACAAAACAAAACAAAAAAGAGAAAAACTAGCCGTTGCAGAAGATCTTTGATTTTGATTTTGAACATAATGAAATTGTTGTTCACGTAAGGAGAAAGATCTCTCACTCCATCCCGCTAATTTCATTTTTAATTTTTTTTTGACTCGTACTTTACAACCCCCACCTTCTCCAAGGTGTGTGTTTTATGTGTTGTATGTGTGTGTGTGTTGCCTGTGTTGTGTGTGTGCGTGCTGTGTGTGTAGTGTGTTGCGTGTGGTGTGTTGTGTGTGTGGTGTGTGTTTGTGCGTGCATGTGTGTGTTGTGTTTGTGTGTGGTGTGCGTGTGTGGATGTGCGTGTGCGCATGCGTTCGTATATGTGTGAGCGTCTCTTTGTCTCTCTATCATTAGTCTCTGTCTGCTTGTCTTTATCTCTGTCCGTTTGTTTCTCCGCATCAGTGACTAATTCTTTCTTGTATCTTTCCTTTCATCTTTCTTAAACGACAACAGATGCTGGTACCATTTGATATCCTTGTGTACTATGTTTTATATTATTGATTTTCGATGATCCCTCTTCTGTATTTTTACTTTTAACATTCTGAGATTAGCAACGGCAGTGTAAAAAAAAGGATTTAGCTGATAATTTCTACTATTGGATAATATTGTATTCTCTCTTCTGTCTGTCTGTCTGTCTGTCTGTCTCTCTCTCTCTTCTCTCTTTCCTCTGTCTGTCTATCTCTCTCTCTCTTTTCCATCTGTCTGACTATATCTCTCTTTTCTTTCCATCTGTCTGTCGGTCTGTCTGTCTCTGTCTCTTTCCCTCTGTCGTCTGTCTCTCTCCTCTGTCTGTCTGTCTCTGTCTCTTTCCCTCTGTCTATCTGTCTGTCTGTCTCTCTTTCCCTCTGTCTGTCTATCTCTTTCTCTCTCTTTCCCTCTGTCTATCTCTCTCCTCTTCTATGTCTGTCTATCTCCTCTCTTTTCCTCTGTCTGTCTATCTCTGTCTCTCTCTTTCCTCTGTCGGTCTGTCTTCTCTCTCATTCCCTCTGTTCTGTCTATCTTCTCTCTCTCTTTCCTCTGTCTGTGGGTCTGTCTCTGTCCCTCTGTCTTCCGTCTGTCTCCCTCTCTGTATCTTTTGCTCTGTGTCTCTGTCTCTGTCTCTTTCGTCTCTGACTGTCTGTCTTCCCTCTCTCTGTCTCTCTCTTCTCTGTCTGTCTGTCTCTATGTTTCTATCTGTCTCTATCTCTGTCCTCTCTCTGTCTCTCTTTCTATCTCTGTCTGTCTGTTCTGTGTCTGTGCTGTGTCTGTGTCCCTGTCTTCTGTCTGTCTGTCTCTCTCTGTCTGTCTCTCTCTCTTCTCTGTCTCTCTGTCTCTCTCTCTTCTCTGTCTCTCTGTCTCTCTCTCTTTCTCTGTCTCTCTCTCTTTCTCTCTCTCTCTCTTTCTCTCTGTCTCTCTCTCTCTTCTCTCTGTCTCTTCTGTCTCTCTTTCTCTGTCTCTCTCTCTCTCTGTCTCTCTCTCTTTCTCTCTGTCTCTCTCTCTCTGTCCCTCTCTCTGTGTTCTCTCTCTTCTCTCTCTCTCTCTCTCTCTCTCTTCTTTCTCTCTGTCTCTCTCTCTCTCTCTTGGTGTACTATTGTAGATCACCGGTGTGAACACGTGACAAGCAAATGCTAAGACGTCAGAGACTTCCAATCAAAAGGTCTGGGTTTGATCCTGCCTGGTGGGTAAAGGAGTGGAGATGTGTTTTTTATTTTTTTTTAACTCCCAGATCAATATGTGAGTGCCGGTAGTCCTACCAGTGCCTGAACCCCCTTCGTGCCTGTACCCACGGAGAACATGAACACTTTGACTCCCACATCCTATCCACCGACTGCAAAAAAAAAAAAAAAACTTAACCCTTTGACTCCCATACCCTATGCGCCAGCTGCAAAAACTTAACCCTTCGACATCCTTATTTTATCCACCAGCTTCCTGCAGGGAGCTGGTGGATAGGGTGAGGAAGTCAACGAGTTAAGTTTGCTTTGTTAGCTGGTTGACGATGCAGGTGCTGGTGGACAAGTACAGATAAAGGGTAAGTTTGCTTTGTTAGCATGATTGCGATGCAGGTGCTGGTGGACAGGGTGCAGGAGTCAAAGGGTTAAACACGTCATACAAGTCGGGTGAGTGTCCAAGGTTTGTGGAAACTTGGAAACACCAAACCCAGCATGCACACCTTCTAAAGACAATGCTGGAGTATGGAGACTATGCAGCCAACATGCAGTCTGCACAGTTTCAGTTTCTCAAGATGACATCTCCACGCTCGGAACGAATTCCATATGCACTAACGTCACAGATGCCACATGTATGATGACCGTGGCACATGCCTTAAGCCAGCACACAAAGCCATGACTGGCCAGGTCCTGAAGCCCTACCTACATGTAGACTATGTTTTACCTAGTCTACATTTTATACTAGTATTTTATCAGTCTACCACTGGAATAATCTTGGTTACATGTAAATGACATGTGTATCTGTGTATCTTACCTTCAAAACTGTCATGCAAGTCAGGTGAGTGTGTCCAAGAGTTTGTGGAAACATGGAAACACCATACCCAGCATGCACACCTTCCAAAGACTGTGCTGGAGTATGGAGACTGTGCAGCCAATATGCAGTCTTCGCAGTGTAGGCGAAAAAACCCACTCATATACACGCATCCGAAAAAATCGGAACACTTACGAAAAAAAAAGAAGAAGAAGAAGGAGGACAAAAGAAGAAGAATTCGAGAAGAATTCGAAGAAGAAGAAGAATCGAAGAAGAATGCGAAGAAGAATCGAAGAATGCGAGAAGAGAAGAATTCGAAGAATTCGAAGAAGAAGAAGAAGAAGAAGAAGAAAAGAAAAAGAAGAAGAATTCGAAGAAGAAGAAAGAAGAAGAAAAGGAAGAAGAAAAGAAGAAGAAGAAGAAAAAGAAGAAGAAGAAGAAGAATTCGAAGAAGAAGAAGAAGAATTCGAAGAAGAAGAAGAAGAAGAAGAATTCGAAGAAGAAGAAGAAGAATTCGAAGAAGAAGAATTCGAAAGAAGAATTCGAAGAGAAGAAGAAGAAGAAGAAGAAGAAGAAGAAGAAGAAGAAGAAGAATGAAGAAGAAGAAGAAGAAGAATTCGAAGAAGAAGAAGAAGAAGAAGAAGAAGAAGAAGAAGAAGAAGAAGAAGAAGAAGAAGAAGAAAAGAAGAAGAAGAAAGAAAAAGAAGAAAAAGAAGAAAGAAGAAGAAAAGAAAGAATGCGAAGAAGAAGAAGAAGAAGAAGAAGGAAAAGAAGAAGAAGAAGAGAGAGAAGAAGAAGAGAAGAAGAGAAAGAAAAGAAGAAGAGAAGAAGAAGAAGAAGAAAAGAAGAAGAAGAAGAAGAAGAATCGAGAAGAGAAGAAGAAGAAGAGAAGAAGAAGAAAGAAGAAGAAGAAGAAGAAGAAGAAGAAGAAAGAAGAAGAAGAGAAGAAGAAGAAGAAGAAGAAGAAGAGAAGAAGAAGAAGAGAAGAAGAAGAAGAAAGGAAGAAGAAGAAGAAGAAGAAGAAGAAGAAGAAAGAAGAAAGAAGAAGAAGAAGAAGAGAAGAAGAAGAAGAAAAGAAGAAAAAAGAAGAAGAAGAAGAAGAAAAAGGAAGAAGAAGAAGAAGGAAGAAGAAAGAAGAAGAAGAAGAAGAAGAGAAGAAGAAGAGAAGAAGAAGAGAAGAAGAAGAAGAAGAGAAGAAGAAGAAGAAGAAGAAGAGAGAAGAGAAGAAGAAGAAGAAGAGAAAGAAGAAGAAGAAAGAAGAAAGAAGAAGAGAGAAGAAGAAGAAGAGAAGAAAAGAGAGAAGAAAGAAGAAGAAGAAGAAGAAGAAGAAGAAGAGAGAAGAAGAAAAGAAGAGAAGAGAAGAGAGAAGAGGAAAAAAAAGAAGAAGAGAAGAGAAGAAGAAGAAGAGAAGAAGAAGAAGAAAAAAGAAGAAGAAGAAGAGAAGAAGAAAGAAGAAGAAGAAAGAAGAAGAAGAAGAAGAAGAAAGAAGAAGAAGAAGAGAAGAAGAAGAAGAAGAAGAAGAAGAAGAGAAAGGAAAGAAGGAAGAAAAGAAAAG
>JAPXFY010000019.1:35824662-35829662 GCA_030674185.1 Monoplex corrugatus | reverse complement strand
ACAACACACACACTCTCTCGCCTGTTTCTCTCTGTCTGTCTGTCCGTCTGTCTCTCTCTCTCCCTCCCTCTCCGTCTCTCTCTCTCTCTCTCTCTCTCTCTCTCTCTTACATGCACACGCAAATACACTCTCCCCCATCCATCACACACATACCCACACACCCATCAATCCTCAATCCTTTGTTAACTTAAAACGTTTTTCGAATATTACCACAAAGTACCGTTGGCTTTTTCTTGTAATTTATTACTGTAATAGTAGTTTTTCTTAAAATGAACGTGCTAATTTTGTTAAAAATATCACATAACATTAGTCACTTCGTTTTGACTTACTGCGACCTTCACCAATAGCGCCAGTAATAGTGATAATAACCCTTTGACTCCTGCACCCTGTCCACCAGCATCCTGCATTGTCAACCATTCTAACAAAACAAAAACTTAACCCTTTGACTCCCTTACCCTTTTCACCAGCTTCCTGCAGGAAGCTGGTGGAAAGGGTGAGGGAGTCAAAGTGTTAAGTTTTTGCAGTTGGTGGATAGGGTGCAGGAGTCAAAGGGTTAAGAATGGTGATGACCGAAATAGGAGGAGAAGTGGTAATAAAAGAGGTATCAGTGGAGTTATTGGAGTTATTTCAAGAGGGATTCACTGCGCTCGGATAGCTCCATATGCGCTCCACCCAAATCGCCAGCAATTATCTGACAGATTTCCTGAGCCTGCACAAAACCCTTTGCGCTGGCAAACTCTTGAAACGAGCAGAGGGCAGAAGGGACCTATCAAACACTAAGCTGACACCACCAGAATGACGGAAACGTTGAGATGGGCAGCGAATAGGCCAGGTTTTGATCTTGCAGGTGGGCTGGAATTGAACTCAAGATATCAGATCTTGAGTTCCATGGCTCTACCAACTGGCCCGTGTGGAATTATTAATCATAGTAGTCATGGTGTTGGCTGCGGCGGTAGTTGGAGTACTTCCCCCCCCCCCACCTCCTGTGGGGAAGCCCGGGGGCTCTTTCAGTATAAATAGTATCGACACCTTCTGGAAATTCTGTGCTAGGAATCTCTTCTTTTCTGTCACTCTCTTTGTTTCTTTTTTCCTCCTTTTCTTTCTGTCATTTCTTCCTATCATCTTCTGCCTTACTGGTCCATTCACATGTATGTGTTCGATAAAGTCTTACGTAGTTTTTCTTAGGATTGATAATTGGGTACATGTATTAAGTGCATTTCTGGCTCTAGGGAGGTGAGATACGCGGAAGCAATTTTCAGTAATTTATGCCGTTTTTACATATGTTTTGGTATGCTTAAATTTGTAATCAGGTGTGTTTTTTAAATCCCTGTGCGATAAATTGCACGGAGTGGTCAACGCCGGGGGCATGTTTTTAGATTATGTGGGCGAATGCATTGACATGTGTACTCATTTTCTTTCTTTGTTTTTTTTTTCCTGTTGAAGTTTTTTTTATGTTTTGAAGCGGTTATAGCCCTAATATGGCTGTAGCAGTTGGCTGGGGTTTAAACAACAATAACAATAACAATAAGTTGGAATACTGGTGGTACAAGCAGTAATAGTACTTAAGGCTATTTTTGTTGTTATTTGTTGATTATTAAACTTTTTTAATTGTTATAGATATTTTATCTACTTATTAATGCCAAGTTATGCGGACCCACTAAATCATATAGAATTTGTAAAGTGCGGACGTGTAGAATCTGTTATGTTATGTTTATATTTTGTATGGCAATAATGTAGGTGTTTGGACATGTATTCCTCAAAAACGATTTGTCACTTTTAAATATTCGTTTACTTGGGTTTTTAATTTAATCACCCTCTTATCTTATCTTAAAACTTTACCATCGTAAAAAGATAATTTGAGTGCAAAAGCTGCCAGTCACATTCAAAGCAACCAACCCACCCCAAAAAACAAACAAACAACCCCCACCCACCACCCACCCCCCAAAAAAAAAACACCAAAAAGAAAGAAAGAAAGAAACAAACAAACAAAAACAAAACAAAACAAAACAAAAACTCACAGAACAAAACAAAAACAAACAAAAAAACAAAACAAAACAAAAATAAACAAACCAAAAATAAAACCCAACGAAAAAATCCATACACACAGAGACACATACAAACACAAACAAAAACACACACACACGCACGCATGCACGTACACACACACACAACACACACCACACACCATCCATCCATCATCCATCCATCCATCTATCCGTCCATCGTGTAAAAGAAACATACAACAAGAAAATAAAATCATTCACAACACGGAAAGTCATATAAAACTGTGCCTATACAGAATTTGAACCGTTTTACCGATTTGAGCACGCAACAAGAACAACACGAGAACCGTTAGTCAAGATTTTACATTTTGACTGCGGTATTCTTCTCCAACTGTTCTTATTTTCCCTTAAATAAGTATATAGTCTATCATTTGGATGAGTTTTCTTACATGAAGTGGAATGGATTTTAGACAGATTTTGTATGGCTCTGTTTGAGAACGGGTGAATATTCTCTTCAGTGGGTTTCCTTTTGACAACATTTCAGTTAGTTAAGACTTGTTCAGAAGGAAACGACCGTCTCTTTCTCTGGGATTATGCTGGACTCTACTTTGGAAGACCTTAAAGATCGATAGTGCATTTGTGGAGGACCTATAGGTTGATAGAGCACTCTTGAAACAATCGTTAGATTTTTCTTTCTTTCTTTTCTCTTTTATTCTGCGTATTGTTTTGTGTTGTATGGTATTTCTTATATTGTATTGGCTTGGCCAAACGTCTGTTTCAAACACCTTGTTTGTTTCTGTTTCAAACTAAGTAATACGACTATGTATATTGTACCGCTTTTGTGGGACTGCACTGCAAATTCCTTATTGGTTTTAAACATGTATCTTGATAAATGTTGCCAAAATCCATAGCAACATAAATGCGAAATGGCTTAACGCTTGTTTTCTTTGAAATAGAGCCTCCTGGCAATTATTTCCTTACTCAATCAAGAGCATCTACGCATTATCTCTCTCGCAAGAGACTTTGGTAGACGAGAGAATTGGAATGGTAGGGATTGTGCGAACTTACACAGACAATCCTAGAGAAACGTACAGCTAGCGTTTGGTCAACTGCAGTATCACTCGGCATGGCGGCTCACAGTCTGCGGTCAATTCATCACGAATCGTTGCCCTTGTTAGCTCTCTCGTAACCAGGAGGTAAAGAAGCTTCACACGCAAATGGCGGCCAGCTGTGGCGAGGCAGGGTAATTGTGCCGTCTGTTAGATAATATTATAGTCTGCCTGGCCTTGTTTCACGCCAGTCGGAGCAAAAAAAACCGTCATGCGTGCGTAATACTGACGGTCGACTCTAACACCCCTGCCAGGTGTATGTGAAGTATGACGACCAATGAACACTACTGAGGTGTGATACAGAGACAGGTAGATGTAGAAAGACAGTCTGCATTCTTCTTACAATCTGAAGGCAAGTGTAATACCAAGTGCGTAGTTATTATTCCCGACATATTTCCATTGTATTGTTGTAGTTTATACTGCTGTCATAATTCTCAACGTAGGCTGTATCAAATAGACACTGACTTGGGTAATAATTGATTCGTTTTATCAAGATTACTCAGATTAGGAACGTTAGATTTTATATCAGTATATTTGTTGTTGTTTGTTTGTTTTTTGTTTGTTTTTGTTGTTGTTTTACATCCATCTTGCCTAGTAGGAGAAAGTTGTAATTTTGCAGTCTGTCGAAATGAATTCGAGCAAGTCATCCAGATTGACAGATTTCTTCTCTGTGTGTAACTAATGTACTCATCGTGTCAACTTTTTATGTACACGTCTATAGTAGATGGCAGTTACATATGTAATAGCGAGTATGTTTCAGCAATGTGTAAATCCAAACGTGTCCAGTGTCACGACCTCTTGATGCATAAGTGGCAGCAGTAACAGGACAACTCTGAGAAATAAAATGACTATCAGTCAATGTACATCATCATATACGAGTGATGTGCATGTGTGTGTGTATGTGTGTATGTACATATTATATAAAAGTATGTGTGTGTGTGTGTGTGTGTGTGTGTGTGTGTGTGTGCGTGCATGTGTGTGTATGTGTGTGTGTGTGTGTGTGTGTGTGTGTGTGTGTGTGTGTGTGTGTGTTGTGTATGTATAAGAGAAACAGAGATTGAGAGATTAAAGAGGAGTGTGTGTGTGTATGTCTCTCTCTGTCTCTCTGTCTGTCTATCTCCCTCTCTCTCTCCCTCCCTCTCTCTGTCTCTCACTGCTTCTATCTCTGTCTTTCCCCCTCTCTCTCCCTCTCTCTGTCCCTTCCTCTCTCTGTCTCTCTGTCCCTCTCTCTTTTATTTGTATGGTGACAGAGAGAGAAGCGGGAGGGGTGGTAGTGAGAGAATCTTATGAAAATGTTCCCGTGGTTTCAAAAAACAACAACAAAACATGCTATATGTTTACACTGCAGTACACAGCACCAACAGGTTGACCTTCTCTGGGAAAGTGCTTCGCCGTAGTGCGGCGCCACCCAGCAGGTGAAAAATTGTACCTCTATTGCTTGGCAAAGTCAAGGTGTCGCATAATAGCTTGCAGTGGTACAAGTGTGACATAGTGGAGTCTTCCCTTTTCTCAGGGCCAGCATCATGAGAATAGTGCCCGCCTTCTATCGAGGGATGATTTATCTTCACCAACCATTAACATGGGCAAGTACCCATTCGTCGTGGGTGGACCGGTGACCATGCAAACTAAGTCAGATTCGAACCCCTGCAGTTAGATTGAAAGACTGGAGTTGTAGGTCTTCAACAAGCAAACCTCATGTATTGAGTCATCATCATCATGAAGTGCCTTGCCACATGGCGTTGGTGATCATGGCCCTCCATATGCATCTGTCCCTTGTTGCCACAAGCACATCTTCCACCCTCTCTGTCTTCAGCCGCTCTGCAAATCCGTCCAATATTTTTTCTCTGGGTCTACCTGGTGCTCTCTTTCCCTCCAGCTTTCCTGAGTA
>JAPXFY010000019.1:35809662-35819662 GCA_030674185.1 Monoplex corrugatus | reverse complement strand
AAACAAACAAAAACCAAAAACGGAAAAAACAGAAAAAAAAGAAGAAGGGGGTGGGGGTGGGTGGGGGTGGGGGTGAGAAGAGAAAAGAAAAGAGTCATACACGTAAAAGCCCTCGCATATATTAGCGTTTACGTGAGAGTTACATTTCCCGAGCTAAAAACAAACAAACGAACACAGAAAGAAAAAAAAAAAAAAAAAAAAAAAAAATACAAACAAACACAAACTCACACTACAAAAACAAACACAACACACTCACACAACACAACACACACACAACACACACACACACACACACCACACACACACACACACACACACACACACACACACACACACACACACACACACACACACAACACACCACACAACAACCACACGACGATGACGATCACCTCCACCAACACACACACACACACACACACACACACACACACACACACACACACACACACAACACACACACACACACACACACACACACACACACACACACACACACACAACGACAACGACGACGAGGACCAGCGCCACCACCCCCACCACCACCACCGCTAAACCTGCTAGATCTATATCATTACAAATACCACCATTACAGCTACAGCTGCTACTTGTGTTGTTGCTATTGCTACTGCTATTGCCGCTATTACTACTTCTACTATACCATCTACTACCACCATCAGAACTGTTACTACTAAAGGCACCATTAGTGCTGCCACGTACTACTACTACTACTACTACTACAACCACTGTTACTGCTGCTGCTACTACTACTACTATTACTACAACTACAACTACAACAACAACAACTACTACTACTTCTACAACAACAACAACTAGTACTACTACTACTACAACAACAACAACTACTACTACTACTTCTACTATACTACTACCACTACTACTTGTACAACAACTACTACTACAACAACAACAACAACAGCTAGAACAACAACAACAGCTATTACTACTACTACTACAACAACAACTACAACAACAACAACAACAACCACCACTACTTCTACTACAGCTCCTACTGGCCCGTTTACACTATCATGGTGCGTACGCATTAAGATGCAATCACGATCATTATTTTTATAAGCGCATAACTGAAATTTAAGTCTTCAAGCATTATGGACATGTCTCCTTTCCCCTCAAGACTCCACTGTGTAGTCTTGCCTGTTTATGTATGTAGTTTTTCCCCCACTTCTCCATTCTTCCTTCTTCTTCTTCAGATTTGCTGGCAGTGCAATCTGGATGTTGATACGGAAAACTTGTCGCCAGTTTACAGCGCCACCCGCGGCGTCTGAGACAGGTTGGACATATCATCGTCTGTATCAGTACCCTCCCCTGGAGAACTCCCACAGACATAGGCAGGCCAGCAATACCACACAAACCGGAACATCAAGGCGGCTCACACAAAACGGGATCCTTCCGACTCAGCAAGTAGCGCCTGATGGCATCGCGCGAGACTTCGTTTCAATTAATACGCGCATTGGGGAGTCGCTTGCTCTTGTTGATAATAGGCTGTTGTGACGTAAATACTCTTCCCGCCTATCAGAGCTTTTACGACAGAGAACAAGAGGAAAATAAATAACAGGGTTTATGTCTCGCTTCAAGATTGGCGAAGTTTATTGACGGAGTAGAGCACATCCCTGGCAGCCTTGGAGAGTGATTTTCCTGATTTTTATTTCTTTTCTTTTTGTCTTCTGTTCTTTTTCTAGTTCTTCTTTGTGGCTTTTTGTACGTTTGCACCGTTTCGTTCGTTGATTTATGTTTGAAGTCTTTTCATGCGTAATTCATACGAGTACAAACATATAAAATCTTTCATAAAAAGCCTTAACAATTATATTGTGCCATCGTTTCTCTAGGGACTGAGCCCCAAGGAAAGTGTGGACCCTGAAAACTGATACACTATTTGAACTTGATGCTCAGGTATCAATGAAGTCATGTTTTCATTGTCATTTGTGAAGTGGGCATGCATTTTGCTTCAAATCAAATAACATGTTGGTGTTTGGAAGGAACATGTATTGTCTCTGTTTCTAGCGCTTTTTGCGCTAAATATGTAAAGCAAGTTTCAGCTAATTCATCAGAACTATGTAAGACAGATCAAAAAAGCAAGCACAAGAGGGAAGAAAGATGGTCGTAAGGAAGAAAAATATCACAAGCAGGCTCTTTAACGGGTGGGCTAGTTGGTAGAGCCACGGACTCAAGATTTGATATCTTGAGTTCAATCCCAGTCCGCAACATTAAAATCTGTCCTGTTCGCTGCCCATCTTAATGTGTCCATCATTCTGGTGGTGTCAGCTTAGTGTTTGATAGGTCCCTTCTCCCCTTTCCCCGTTTCAAGACCTTGCCAGCGCATAGGGTTTTGTTGCAGGTTCAGGAAATATGTCAGATAATTGCTGGCAGATTTGGGTGGAGCGCAAAACAGAGTTGTCCGAGCGCGGTGAATCCCTCTTGAAATATCTCCAATAACTCCAATACAAATCTCAAGAAAACACGTGAGCAGTCTATCGTAGTACACAGCCAGGTAAAAAGAATTTTGGAGCTTCGGGAGTTGAGGAGTTATTGAGCACTAAAACAGACAAGTAAACCAGAGATACAGCCGATGGGAAGGTTTCGTTCAACTTCAGTTTTGAGAACTAGAGGGATTCATTGCTTTCAGACAGTCCCATATGTGCTCCACCCAAATCTGCCAGTAATGGTCTGTCAGACTTCCTAACCACGTGCGTTGGAAAAGTCTTGACATAGAGGTGAGGAAGAGGGAGGGGGGGGGGGGCTCAGACACTAATCTAATGTTACCAGACTGTCTAGAGCATTACGATGGGCAGCAAACATACCAGTCTTTATGTTGCAGGCTGGGACTGAACTGAAAGACATATATCTCCTTGATGACTTATCTAACGCTAAAAGAATAGTGAACAGATCAGTTGCAATATTGCACAGCTCAGACTGTTATCCCCGTCAGCCACAAATAAAACATCAAAGCATATAAAGCTTCGCGTTGCGTTTCATTGGGGGTATTAACTTGGCTACTGATTAGCTTACTCGACACTAATGGACTGTTAATTTCCTTGCCATCATCAAGCAACGTAGATCTCATGACTATTTCTTCCACATGAAACAGCATCATACTATTTACCTGAACTTAATTGATGATGATGGGCCCTCCCGTTGGTCCGACGGATGAGTAGAAATATGAACCAAAGGACATAACTCTTGAGAGTCACGTAGGAATTATCTCCCATGTTGAGGAACTTCTCAAATCTAACATAGTTTGCGCTACCATTCAGCTAGAATAGAAGCAGATACAAAGCACAAAAACTTTGTAAGCTCAGAACACTCCTAACCATTAGATTAGTTGTCTGGAGGCTCCCCCCCACCCCCCCCTCTT
This sequence comes from Monoplex corrugatus, assembly GCA_030674185.1. Lineage (NCBI taxonomy): Eukaryota > Metazoa > Mollusca > Gastropoda > Littorinimorpha > Ranellidae > Monoplex > Monoplex corrugatus. Next base: position 35,816,268 of record JAPXFY010000019.1, on the reverse strand, counting down.
CCTCACTTCTATGTCAAGACTTTTCCAACGCACGTGGTTAGGAAGCCTGGCAGATCATTACTGGCAGATTATGGGTGGAAGCACATATGGGACTGTCTGAAAGCAATGAATCCCTCTCAAAACTGAAGTTGAGGAGTGTTCTGGCTTACAGTTTTTGTGCTTTGTATCTGCTTCTATGCAGCTGAATGGGTAGCGCAAACTATGTTAGATTTGAGAAGTTCCTCAACATGGGAGATAATTCCTACGTGACTCTCAAGAGTTATGTCCTTTGGTTGATATTATAAAAATTCTCCCTGCTTCCCTCTTATTTCTTGAGTAGGAATATGGTTCTGTATCGCCTGGTATGGATCTTCATGTGACAGACGAGACCAATTCTGCTGGTGGTTATTCTTCTGCAGGTGCTTGTTCTTGTGCAGGTGCTTGTTTTCTTTCTGCAGTCGATGCATGAAATGGAGTCCTGGGCCTTGGGTTCTGCTTCCGCCGATTCCGCTTAAGTTGAGCAGCAGCTGCTCCGCGCTGTTGGAATGAGGTTGTATCCTGTGTGCACGGCTTACTCTGTTGCCGGCAGTTTCATTCCAGTTGGTGGTATTGATGTCACAGCTGATGATGTGGCCTTCACACTGTCCCTGTATCGCTTAGTAGTCTTCCCTGGTCACTGTAAACTTGCATCAGCTCTCTGTAAGGGAGTGTTTATAGTAAACCCGGACTGGCTGGCCCTGGCCGTGAAAACGTTCATACTATAAGGACGACAGAGCCGGACGGCCATTTTTGTTGTTGTTCTTTTTCGACACGAGCCCACCAAAGATAAAATGGTGTGCATGAAGCGACAAAAGTTGATATTCATTGTGGTGGTGGTGGTGGTGGAAGAAGAAAAGAAACCTTGTACGTCCATTCCGTTGATTTTCTGTTCACCCAGTTTGTCCCAACCTCTCTGGTGATGTTTTCCCATGCAGCTGCAAGTACGTCTCTGTAGTGATGTTTATCACTATTCTCGTAAATGCAAGGCCTTGATTTCACGGCAGCAATAAGCTTCTCGTTGTACATGTTTCTCTTGCAAGAAAGATAATTCTGTGTGAAATCAAGGGAAAATTCAGTCCCTTAACCCGGACGGACGGGAAAAACCCTGCCAGCGCGACCGGAGAATTTCCGTCCGTGTACGGGCGGGCCCGGCCGGGCTTACTATGAACACTCTTTCCGTCGCCAGTGAGAACAAACAGGGGTTTGCTGTACTCGACCTTTTTGACAGGAAATGTCCTTGACCGTCCATGGTCGTCCGGGCTTACCATGAATGCACCCTAAAGAAACATATTTGGGATGTAATCTCTGTTTACGATAATCTTGCATCAGCTCTCTGTAAAGGAATAGATTTGGGATGTGGTTCCTGATTACGGTAACCTTGCATCAGCTCTCTGTTAAGGAACATAGTTATTTAGGATGTAATCTGTGATGATGGTAACCTTACATCAGCTCTCTAGAAAGGAACATATTTGGGATGTGTTCTTTGATCACGGTAACCTTGCATCAGCTCTCTGTAAAGAACATATTGGGATGTGTCCTATCAGAGAACCTGTATCAGCTCTCTGTAAAGGAACATATTTGGGATGTGGTCCTATCAGAGAACCCTGTATCAGCTCTCTGTAAAGGAACATATTTGGGATGTGGTCCTATCAGAGTAACCCTGTATCAGCTCTCTGTAAAGGAACATATTTGGGATGTGGTCCCTATCAGAGAACCCTGTATCAGCTCTCTGTAAAGGAATATTGGATGTGGTTTCTATCAGTAACTTACAGCTCTCTGTAAAGGAAATATTTGGGATGTGGTCCCTATCACGAACTACTAACCTGAAAATATTCATCAGTTTCTCCTTCTGTAAAGGAATATTGGGATGTGGTCCCTATCAGAGTAACCCTGTATCAGCTCTCTGTAAAGGAATATTTGGGATGTGGTCCCTATCAGACTAACCCTGTATCAGCTCTCTGTAAAGGAATAGTTGGGATGTGGTCACTACTATCACCAAGTAATTTAGAACTCAGCTCTCTGTAAAGGAACATATTTGGGATGTGGTCTCTGAGGATGGTACCTTGCATCAGCTCTCTATAAAGAAACATATCCGGGATGTTGGTTGTCTTTCATACGGAAAACGTGCCCTGTCCAACGAAGCCATGCTTTTGCATAAACCTGAAGGCTGGACGCTCATCTTGCCATGTCATGTTGCTGATCGTACCACAGGCATCTTTGTATGTAGAACAGTTCCAGTTATTGAATGTGCCGTCGGCTAGACATTCCAGGTCTTGCATCCGAACTACTGCTCTGGCACAGCAGTCTTTGTGGCAAGACTGACGTCGTGGTCTTGTCATAACTCTTGGTCAGCTTTAGGCAAGGTGCTAAGCCTTAGCTCTGCATGGAGAGATCAATTGCTGCTCACTGTGCCACCACAATGAATATCGCACAAGGTCTTAGCGCTTTTTCTCTTTGTAAATATGTCTGAACTGATTACATCTACAGGCCCAAAAGCCACACACAATAAAGTTACTGTCCATCATATTGCCGTATAACTCTCATCTTTTGTGTAAGCACACTGATCTAATCGCAGTGATGTTCAGCAACCCAGTGGTCAGTTCGATTAAGACTGTCAGCTTACCAGGGCAGACTTCATAATAATAATAATAATTAAAAAAAATGGTAATAGTAATAATGATAATAATAACAACAACAACGATGATGATGATAATAATAATAATAATAATAATGATAATAAGAATAATGATAATAAGAATAACAATGATGATGATGATAATAATAATGCTACTACTACTATACTACTTCTAACTACTACTACCACTACTGCGAACACTATGGAATGAAAGATAATGATGATAATAATGATGATGATGATGATGATGATAATGATAATAACACTTAGAATAATAATGACAATAATAATGATAACAACAACAATGACAATAATAATAATAATGTTAATAATAACAATAATAATAATAATAACAATAACATTAATAATGATAATACTAACTACTACTACTACTATAATAATAATGATAATAATAACAACAATAATAATAATTTCACTCGCTTAGCGCATATACTCAAAATGGAAGGCACGCTCGTTACTCTTTACAGAAAGAGAACGAACAATACACTGCACATACACACAGAGGATGCTGAGCTAGGATACACTCAACCTGCTAGACGTGTAATCCTTGACCCAAGTTGTCATCCTGTATATATCTCTAGCACACACACACACACACACACACACACACACACACACACACACACACACACACACACACACACACACACACACACACACACACAGATAGACACACACACACACAGATAGACACACACACAGAGACACACACATACACACACACACACACTCACACACACACACACACAACACACACATACACACACACACCACTTACACACAGAAGATGCTGAACCAGATTACACTCAGCCTGTTAGGCGACTGATCCTTGACCCAAGTTGTCATTCTTTCTGTGTCTCATCTAAACACACACACGCATATACATGTATACACATACATACATACATACATACATACATAATATATCTATCTATCTATCTATCTATCTATCTATCTATCTATCTATCTATCTATCTATCTATCTATCTATGTATCTATTTTATCTATCTATGTATCTATCTATGTATCTATCTATGTATCTATCTATGTATGTATCTATCTATCTATCTATCTGTCTCTATCTATCTATCTATCTGTCTTACCTACCTACCTACCTACCTACCTACCTACCTACCTACCTATCTATCTATCTATCTTTCTTTCTTTCTTTCTTTATTTCTATCTATCTATCTATAAAACAGGCAATAATTTTTAGTAGCTATAATTCACACTTCATTCTTTTGAAAAATACAGGTCAGCTGCATGGTGAATAAAACTGTGGAATAAATTTTAAATTCAGTTTTGTTTAAGCGATGTACTGCCACTCTTACACTTAGTCTGATCGTAACCCGTTCGTTTTTATCACCTAAACTGGACGGAGTGATCAACGCCAAGGGTATCTCCCTAGATCATGTACCCGAATGTATTGATATGTGTACATAATTTTCTTTTCCTTTTCTTTTTTTCCTGTTGAAATATTGTGCATGTTTCGAAACAGTCATAGCCCTGATATGGCTCTATGCTGTCGGCTGGGCTTTAAAAAATATAACGGAAATAATCTCACTTCGGTATTAGCGACGCACGGTTTGTACATATTCACGTCGAGCCCTTTCTTTGGAGATACATCAATACTACAGGTTCCGTTGGGCGTTGATGGAAAAGGTCAGTCACAGAGACCATGTAGCTTTGTGGCGCGTCTGGCATTCTGAAGTATAGGATCCCACACACTTGTCTGAACAATCCCCATCGTTGAGAAATCCCCACAGACTGTGACAATGTTGTGGGAACTGTATGATTCATCATTTCTAACCTTCCCCAAACCTTTGTGGGAATCGGGAGGGAAAGTTCTGCATTTTCTGCGGCTGTCTCGACAAAATGTACATTTCTGCTGTGCTTAAAGTTGCTATGTGAAATATCACTATCAGCTTATTATCAGCGGTGTGTGTTGTGTTTTTATATAAAAAAGCATTTTGTGTGTTTGTTCACAGTTGTATGTTTTTCATTATCCGTTTTTACAAAAAGGGGACATTGTTTCTTATCGATCAGAGAGAGGTGTGAGTCTGTGTGTCTGCGTTGTGGCTATGTGTGCCTGTGATAATAATGTGTCCGCAAGACTTTTAAAAAAAAACTTTTTCTGAATGAATCTTTACTATAATTTGGGTCATAGTGTAGACCTTGAATAGTGGCGAAATATACAAGTGTGGCGCCAAAGTCAAGGTCTACCGACAAATGGAAGCCTAAAACAGCACTTTCTGAAGTAGTTGTGTAAATAGTAGTTTGTCAGGAACTCCTGACAATTCCTACATTCTCAGTCAAAGCGACTGTTAGCCTTCAAGCAAACCGGAACCAGAAGCACACGAAAATAATATAAGAACGATATTTGATACGCAAAAACAGACAGGCGCAAATTTTCGACCAAAACTTTGGTGGAAAAAAAAATCGAAAAAAAGGCAGCAACACTTCCCTCATGTTCCGTTGAGCAGAGGGGAAAATAGCCATTTCCAGCCATCTTTTTCTGCTCAACGAAACATCAGAGGAGTCTTGTTTTTGTTCCCTGCCCCCTAAGTTTTGTGTATTTTGTTTTTTGTTGTCTTTTGTGTAATGCTAGACTGAGGCCAGTGGGCCAAAAATTTGCACCCGTCTTGTTGTGTGTATTGAATACGCGTTTTCATTCTATTCCCGTGTGTTTGTGGTTGTTCCATTCTCTTTTGTCTGTTGTAACGAGTCTACCACTGTCCACGCTTCATTCCAAACTTTATATCATCTAATGCTTCATCAGAAGGCTCAGTGACCTTGAGAGATACAAAATCTGGATTTTCTGTGTTAATGTTTGTATATTAAAAAATGATTTATTAGAATGGACTGACAGTCTTGTCACAATAACATACTTTCACGAACGCGTCATTAAGGGCGTTGGTCAAAATGTCTGACCAACGTCTCAGGTGTCTGTATCTCTCGGGCCTGGAAGACGCCAAGACATGTTAAGAAAGTCAGCATAGAGCGATGCCCCGTCCCTCAGTCTCAGTCCGAAATGGAGCTGCACAACATCATCACAAACATTCCCGTTCTCATCATCATGGCATTGTGACAATTTGTACTAGAATGTGTAAGCCCTTGAAACCCTGCTATCACCGTACCCTCAGCTTGGGTGGATCAGGAGGTGTATTGGAGAGCTGGAGTGTGCAGTGTGAAGCTAGTGACACAAGAGCTGTAAAGATAATTGTTGGATACTTGCTGCTAGATGTGGGTGGAACGTATGTCATAAAAGCAAGGAAGAAAACCTTGCAAAGAAAGGAAAACAAACAAGAGACCACAACTTCCACGTTAATCGGGGAACTATTAATACATTGTAGAGTTTGCAGGTGGTGCACGTATTTTGCAGGTGTGCGCAAAAAAACAAACAAACAGACGGACAAACCTAAAAATACATGGATCTAATATAACACACGTTTCACAGTTTCTCAGTCTGCTGCTCTCTCTTCCGCCTCAGTGCTAAGCTGACTATCAGACATGATTGAGAAAGGCTGGACAGGAAATTTGAAGTAGGTTTTTTTTTTTTTCTTTCTCTCTCTCCCTCTCTCACTTTATATATGTGGAATTAGAATTTGTTGTGTTTTCTGCTTCGATCTTCTCTATTATCCACGCTGTTCAGGAAGAAGTGGAGAATGATTCTGTCAAGACTCTCATCCTCTTTTTTCCTTATCTTTCTCTCTCCACCTGTCTGTCTGCGCCCCTCTCTCCCTCTCTTCTCTCTCTCCTCTCTCTCTCCTCTCTTCTCTCTCTCTCTCTCTGTCTCCCTGTCTCTTTTTGTGTCTCTCTCTCTGCCTCTCTTAATTTTCTCTCTATTTTGTCTTTCTCTCTCTCTCTCTCTCTTTCTCTCTTTTTTGTTTTGTCTTTCTCTCTCTGTGTCTCTCTGTCTCTGTCTCTCTGTC
>JAPXFY010000019.1:35782162-35799662 GCA_030674185.1 Monoplex corrugatus | reverse complement strand
ACACACACACACACACACACACACACACACACACACACAAACACACCACACACACACACACACAAACACACACACACACACAACATACACACAACAACACACACACACACACACACACACACACACACACACACACACACACACACAAACTGGGTCTTTTGCTGCCCATCTTCAGTCTCCAGCCATTCTGGTGGTGTCAGTGCTCTGCCAGGAATAAATGACAGAAAGCATGGGAGCAAGGCAGAAACAAAGAGAGTGACAGAAAAGAGGAAATTTCCAGAAGAGTGGTCAACATCAGGGACATCTATCTCCTTAGATTATGTACGCGAATGCGTTGATATGTGTACTTAATTTTCTTTTCTTTTCTTTTTTTTTTTTGTCAACACCAGGGGCATCTCCTTATATTATTATGTGCGCGAACGCATTGATATGTGTACTTAATTGTCTGTTCGTGTTTTTTTTTAAATTTTTAATTTAAAAAAAAATTTATTTATTTATTTTCGTCAACGCCAGCAGCATGTCCTAAATTATGTGCGCGAATGCGTGGATATGTGTACTTAATTTTCTGTTCCTTTTTTTTCCTGTTGAAATATTGTATATGTGCATTGAAACGGTTATAGCCCTGATATGGATCTACGCAGTCGGCTGGGCTTCAAGCAGCAATAAGAATAAGAATAAGCGTTCTGCTAGGATGCTTTCCCTTCCCTCTCTCATTTCAAGACTTTGCCAGCATCATACAGTTTTGTGACGGTTCAAAGAGTTCGCACAGGTAATTGCCGGCAGACTTGGGGCGGAACGGTTATGGTATTGCCCGAATGCGGTGAATCTCTCTTGAACAAATTCCAGACTCTATCTCACCCAATCGCGCGTGGCATGATTTCCATGATAACGGGCGCAAAATGCATCTTCGGGGGAGGTTGGAGACGAGAGTGGGATCTTTATTCTTAGAAACTTTAGTCGTAATAGGTTAAGATAGCTCTGGCTCATCGTCTCCAAGGGAAAAACAACGACAAAACAAAAACAATCTATAAGATTAAATAAATCAAGGAGCAGAGTATATACAAACAGTGTGTGTGTGTGTGTGTGTGTGTGTGTGTGTGTGTGTGTGTGTGTGTGTGTGTGTGTGTGTGTGTGTGTGTGTGTGTGTGTGTGTGTTAGTGTGTGGCATGTATGTGTGTGTTAGTGTGTGGCATTGTGTGTGTGTGTGTGTGTGTGTGTGTGTGTGTGTGTGTGTGTGTGTGTGGGGCGCGCGCGCGCGCGCGTGTGTTCGTTACTTCGTGTAACGTTGTTGGTATTACTCTTTTCTTTTTATTATGAGTGATATTAGACATAAGGAAAAGGAGAGAGAGAGAGAGAGAGAGATTGAGAGAGAGAGAGAGGGAGAGAGAGAGAGAGGGGGGGAGAGAGAGAGGAGAGAGAGAGAGAGAGAGAGAGAGAGAGAGAGAGAGAGAGAGAGACAACGTTAAAATGGAACAGCCAAAGACAGAGAAAAGAGGCATGGATTGGATATATGTAGTTTGGAAAACGCACACACACTCATGAACATATTCAACACACATACGCGAACATACACACAGACTCACAAACACACACACACACAGACACAGACACAGACACAGACACAGACACACACACACTAACACACACACACACACACACACACACACACACACACACACACACTCAGAGACACACGTACAACAAAACAAAACAAAACAACACAAACAAACAAACAAAGCAAAACTAACAAACAAAATAAAACAAAACAAAACAACACAAACAAACAAACAAAGCAAAACTAACAAAAAAATAAAACAAAACAAAACAAAACAACACAAACAAACAAACAAAGCAAAACTAACAAACAAAATAAAACAAAACAAAATAAAACAAAATAAAACAAAACAAAACAAAACAAAAATACCGCGTTCAAACATACGAAACAATAACAGTAAAGGAAAGAATGTGAACGCGCATGGTGTGTGTGTGTGTGTGTGTGTGTGTGTGTGTGTGTGTTGTGTGTGTGTGTGTGTGTGTGTGTGTCCGCGCGCGCGTGTGTAACAGATCTACAAATATCTGTGAAGTTGCATCCCTGGATTATATTTTAGCAGATCAGTTTTTGTTCAATATAAACAGGTATGATTGTTTTTCGCCTTTGATAAAGTGATGATAACAGCATCAAAATGATGAACATTTTATACCGTAGGAAGAGAGGATCCTCACGCCTTCGTCCGGAGTGATATTTTCTTGGAATCATGTACGCACGTAGTTTACCTCACACACTATGCAGGCGGTATGTCACTGCACAGTCTACACACTTTGTCTTGGGTAGTTGTGTGGATGCTTGGTAAACACTTTGTCTTGGGTAGTTGTGTGGATACTTGGTAAACACTTTGTCTTGGGTAGTTGTGTGGATGCTTGGTAAACACTTTGTCTTGGTAGTTGCGTGGATGCTTGGTAAACACTTTGTCTTGGGTAGTTGCGTGGATGCTGCGTATTTTCATTTTCCACAAGCCATCGAACACTGACATATCTTGCAGGATCACTAATCATTGTCTTTGATGTTCTGCGGGCACGTGCACATGAAGGAGATCTAGTCACTGATAGGTGTGTACATACGTTAAATTGGGAGATAGTGAAAATTCCCACCATCCCCCCCCCCTCCCCCCGATCCAGGAGATCGTGATAATTCCCTCCCCCCCCCTTTTTTTTTCTTTTAACCTGCTAGGCTATGCCTAGCAAGTAGATCTAGATCAACAAGTAGGTCATTAATAAGGAAGATTAGGAAAAGACAGGCAACATTCATAGGCCATTTTATGAGGAAAGGGGAATTGGAACACCTGGTCACAACGGGAAAGCTGGAGGGAAAGAGAGCACCAGGTAGACCCAGGGAGAAGATACTAGACGGACTTGCAGGTGCTGAAGACAGGGAGGGTGGAAGAGATGCTTGAGGCAACAAGAGATAGAGACAGATGGAAGTCCATAATCGCCAACGCCATGCGGCAAGGCACCTGATGATGATGATGAGACTATGCCTGCAAGATGTGCTTGCGGCAACAAGGGATAGAAACAGATGGAAGGCCATGGTCGCCAACGCCATGTCGCAAGACACTTGATGATGATGATGAGGCTATGCCTAGGCAAGATCGATCTCAGATCTGACTACAAAGGAGAGAAATCGAAAACAAGTGTGACTGCCCCTCGTTCAAGCAAACACGACACACTGGACAGAGCAGCAGGGACGCTTCAGTCTTTTTCTCCTAGTTTTTGTATCTGGTGTTTGTTCGTTTGTAATCTAACATCTACGCTTGACAAAGGCCATGGCCTAAAATTTGTGCCCGCCTTGTCTGGTTGTATTAAATACGCGTTCTTATTTCGTGTTTTTTAATTTTTTTTTTTATCTGGTTCCTGGAAAGGAGATAGTTTAATGTTGCGTAGGTTCTGTTGCGCAGAATGGAGAAGTCTCTGTCAAATAACTTCTGTTAGAGAACTAGATGGAGCTCATATGAAATTGTCCGAACACAATGAATGCCTTTTGAACAAACTCCAAAATCGATCGTTTCATTGCTCCAGTAGTACATTAAGGATCAAGATGTCTCTACACAACTTTCTCTCTCTCTCTTACGATGTTAATATAGCGGCAACCGAGCCAGGGGAAAATGCCACCCAACAAGAACTGAACTGAAACACGAGAGACTGATGAAATGAGGTGACAGCGGGAATTTGCCCTGGTGATAATCACAGAGACTAGACTGATGAAATACAAGATGGCCGAGCTATTCTAAAAAATCGCCCTTTTTAAATACAAAAGTGACTACACAAAATCTAGATGTTGAACTTCTCAAGGTCACTGCGTTCTTGAAGAAGCTTCAGTTGAATTGAAATCTGACGAGAAACGAGGAAAATGGCAGAATGTCTCAACAGTGAAAACATGATTTACATATTCTAAATGAACTTCAAATGCCGATTATGTGACATCGCGCAATCATCCATGTAGTGCATAGTGTATGACCATAGGTATATATATACATATATATTTATATATATATATATTATATATGGTTAGATACTGGTAGTATATCTTCATTTGTACACTTGTATTACTATTTATATTGTCATGAGTGTGTGTATTTGTGCTGTCTTTGTGCTTTCGAGCTGTGTGTATTACATTCAGTTTCAGTTTCTCAAGATGACGTCTCCGCTTTCGGAGTGAATTCCATATGCACTAACGTCATAAGGTGCCATGTGATGGTGATCATGGCACAAGCCCTAAGCCTGCACATAAAGCCATGAGCTGGCCAGGTCCTGAGGTCCTACCTAGCCTATGTTTTATACCTAGCCTACATTTTTTCTAGCTTAGTTGTATGACACTCAGTGTCTTTTAAGGTGTGAAATGAGTTGTCAGTCCAGAAGAGAATGGAGAATAGCGCTCTACAAGAATAATTTATTGTCATTTTCACTATACTGTCAACTGTTCTTGAGAAAGTGCTATTCACACACGTTCGTCCAAAAGTGTTGATTTTTAGGCAATTTTTGATCCATGTTATTTTGTTCTCGATCCTTGTCCACCAAAGTTATGAATTTGTGATTCCTTCACAGTCCACATCTTTGACCAAAATTGATATAAAGGTCCATCCAAAAACAACTGAGAAAATTTGCTAACATATTTTGGTTTGAGACGCACCACAATACACAGATAGATAGGTCCTAGCACACACGCACACACTCACGCAGGCACGCACACACACACACACTCACACACGCACGTGCAAGCACACACAGACATAATCACACACATATATAATCACACACACAAACACAAACACAAACACACACACACACACACACACACACACACACACACACACACACACACACACACAACACAAAACAACAAAACAAACACACACACATACGCAAACACACACACACTCACACATACTCTCATACACACACATATATATCACACGCACATACTCTCCCACACACATAATATCACACGCACACTAACACACACATACTCACATACAACACACACACACACACACACACACACCACTCCTCATCTACCTCACACACACACACACACATCTACTCCACCCCGCCTCTGACACACAACACCACGCATACAATCACACACACCACACACACACACACACACCACACCAACACACATCACACACACACACACACACACAATCTACAATCAATATGAAACAATCTTTTTCTTATTATAGGGAGATGAGAAAACAACAGCGTCCCAGGATGAAAATCAGAAGTGCAATATGTCATAACTGACGCCATACATACATGCACCCTGATGGTGTCCTCTTTGGGTGGTTGGATTAGGAAATTGAACATAAAAAGTCAAACCATAGACGGGCTGCGTAGTCAGATGGATTAGGAAATTGAACATAAACAAATCTGCAAAACAAGTGTGACTGCCGTGTTCAAGCAAACAGGAACCAGAAAAAAAGACGAAAAAAGAATAAGAACGCGTATTTAATACACGACAAGACAGGCGCAAATTTTCAGTCAACTGGCCTTTGTCAAGCGTAAGATCAGATACGGAGGCTAAATTGTGCCAGAAAAATTTACACAAATGCGTTTGTAATTTAATCGTGACCTTTTGATTTTCATTGTGTGCACATTTATAATCTTCCGAAGCAACATGTTGAAACGTGAAGCTTTAGATTTCGTAAATGTTGTTGAGTATGCTGTTTTCAACAAATATATACTATCAACTGATAGGGCGCTAACAGACTTAGGACTTCCAAATGGGTGATCTGGATTTGATCCGACGTGGGTATCTTCCACGTGGTGGGTAAATAGATATTCTTCTGACCTGCCAGGTCAATATGTACGCAGATGTGTCAGTGCCTATGCCCTCATGCGCAGGCAGAACATCAAATATGTACGTTAAAGATCTTGTAATTCTTGTGATTCATGTCAGCGTCTGATTCACTATGGAAAAGGAAAAAACACGCCTACTGAAGACCGAATGTGCAGAACATACCGCCTGTGTGTGTGTGTGTGTGTGTGTGTGTGTGTGTGTGTGTGTGTGTGTGTGTGTGTGTGTGTGTGTGTGTGTGTGTGTGTGTCGTGTATGTATGTGTATGTGTATGTGTGTGTGTGTGTATACGCGTGCGCGTGTGTGCGTATGTGCGTATGTGTATGTGCGCGCGTGTGTGTATGTGTGTGTGTCCGTGTGTGTGTGTGTGTATGTGTGCGTGTCTGTGTATATCTGTGACAAAAATTTGTGTGCAAGATTTTCTCAGCTGTTTTTGGATGGCCTGTCACCAAATGAAATCAAATTGTAGACTGTTAAGGAGTAGCCAATGCGTAAGTTTGAAATTCATGGCACCAACTTCAATGTCACACAGACAAAATGAATGAATAAACAGACAAATGAACCTATAAATAGACAAATAAATGAAATAGATAAACAAACAAACAAACAAATAAATAAATAAATAATAAATAAAAAACAAATAAATAAAAAAACAATAACAAATAAACAAATAAATAAATAAATATAAATAAATAAATAAATAAATAAATAAATAAATAAATGAATAAAAAAAAATATATATAAGTGCCTAGAATCAGTACTTCATGAGAAATGTCTGAGAAGCTGTCAGTTCTATTCTCACTGTTGTGGCAACCTATCAGTGTCCTTTTTTCACGTTAAGTTATTGATATACATACGTTAAGTTATTGATATACATCACGTTAAGCATTGAATAATACGTTAATTATGTGATATATATCACATTAATGTTATTGATATAACATCACGTTAAGTTATTGAAATAAATCACATTAAGTTATTAATATACATCACGTTAAGTTATTGATATAAATCACTTAAGTTATTGATATAATTCAATTAGTTATGATATAATCACATAAATTATTGATATGCATCATGTTAGTTATAATAAATCACGTTAAGTTATTGATAAATCACGTTAAGTTATTGAATAAATCATTATGTTATTGATATAATCACGTTAAGTTATTGATACATAATCACGTTAATGTTATTGATATAACATCACGTTAAGTTATGAATAATTACTTAGTTATTGATATAATCTCGTTAAGTTATCAATAATTACGTTATGTTATTGATATAAATTACTTAAGTATTAATAAACTCACGTTAAGTTATTGAATAAATCACATTAAGTTATTAAAATACATTACTTAAGTTATTAACATAAACCACGTTAAGTTATTGACATAAATTACGTTAAGTTATTGAATAAATCACGTTAATTATTGAATAATCACGTATTATTAAAAGTATATTGTTATAAATAATCACGTTTAAGTTATTGAATACAATCATTAAGTTATTGAATACATACACGTTATGTTATTGATATAAACACGTTAAGTTATTGATGTAAATTCACATTAATTTATTAAAATACAATCACGTTAAGTTTGATATATTCACGTTAAGTTATTAATATACAATCACGTTAAGTTATTAATATAATCACATTATATTATTGATATAAATCACGTTAAGTTATTGATGTTACATTACGTTAATTATAATATAATCACGTTAAGTTTTGATATATACTAAATTGTAACCATTAATTATTGATATAAAATTTCATTAAGTTATTAATATAACTCATCTTAAGTTATTGATATACATTACATTATGTTATTGATATAAACACGTTAAGTTATTGAATACATTACATAAGTTATTGATATAAATCACGTTAAGTTATTGATATACATCACGTTAAGTTATTGATTAAATCACGTTAAGTTATTGATATAATCAGTTAATTATTAAATCGTTATTATATTACATTACATTACGTTATTGATTAAACACGTTAAGTTATTGATATACATAAAATTATGTTATTGATATAAATCTCGTCAAGTTATTGATATCACATTACATTACGTTATTGATATAATTCACGTTAATTATTGATATACATACATTAAGTTATTGATAGTAAATCACATTAAGTTATTGATATACATTACATTAAGTTATTGATATAAATCACGTTAAGTTATTGATATACATCAGTAAGTTATTGATATAAATACAGTTAAGTTATTGATATAAATCACGTTAAGTTTATTAATAAAATCACGTTAAGTTATTAATATACATCACTTAAGTTATAATATACATTACATTAGTTATTGGATATAAACCATGTTAAGTTATTGATATATACATTACATTAATGATTATTTTAAATATAATCACATTAAGTTATTAATATACATCACGTTAAGTTATTGATATACATCACGTTAAGTTATTGATATAAATCACGTTAAGTTTATTATATAATCACGTTAAGTTATTGATATATAAACATTAAGTTATTGATATAAATCACGTTAAATTAGTTATATACATTACATTAAGTTATTGATATAAATCACGTTAAATTATTGATATAAATCACTTAAATTATTGATATAAATCACGTTAAGTTATTAATACATTACATTAAGTTATTTGATATAATCACGTAAGTTATTGATATACATACATTAAGTTATTGATATAAATCACGTTAAGTTTTGATATAAATCACGGTAAGTTATAAAAATACTTATTTTCTATATACTCACCCGTTTAATTATTTTTTTTTTTATTTAGAGTAATGAATAAATCCAAGCATTGTTAGCAAATTGACACTATGTTATTGAATCTGAATTCTTTAGGTTGTTATTGCATGTATCCATAGTACTGAACTAAAATTCAGACTTAAGTTATTTAATTGATACACACACGTAAGTTAATGTGCCAGCAGCTGCACACGATTATTGAAAAAATTCCACCCTTAAGAATTGTTATATAAGGGATCACATTTTGTTATTGATTTACACCACGTTGTTTGTTTATTTAATGATTTCTCAGGTAAGTGATAGAAAGGTCAAAATTAGGTTTTGTAATATTTGAAGTTCACGTTTGTCATTACCCCAACGTTTGTTTATGTATGCTTTCAAGTCAGCGTTACTTCGAGTAAATGCAACGTTCAAGTTTGATTTCATTTTTTTCTAAAATGACGTTGCATTGAAATTATCATAACAATTTCATGTATGTGAATATACACCACTTAAGCTAATTAAATATCCCTTAACCTACAGTTTTGAATACTAGTCTAATTTTATATGGGTTATTTTATACTCCACGAATATCTTGATTACATTTAAATGAATGTTGTATCTGTTAATGTTTAATAAAAATGCCATACATTAAGTATATAGAAAAACCCGTTGTTTTTTATAAATGAGTTATTGATATGAAATACGGAATTTAATGGCTTGACAATCTACTTTTATGTTTTATATTTCTTTTAAATTGATTTAAATTATGTTTAACATCGTAGAAAGAACCACAATACAGACAGAATTTGGATTAAATACCGTCTAAGATTGGATAGGAATAAACCTCCTGATATTTTGATATAAATCACGTTAAGTTATTGATATACATTACATTAAGTTATTGATATAAATCACGTTAAGTTATTGATATACATTACATTAAGTTAATGATATAAATCACGTTAAGTTATTGATATAAATCACGTTAAGTTATTAACAAAAATCACGTTAAGTTATTAATATACACCACGTTAAGTTATTGATATACATTACATTAAGTTATTGATATAAATCACGTTAAGTTATTGATATACATTACATTAAGTTAATGATATAAATCACGTTAAGTTATTGATATAAATCACGTTAAGTTATTAACAAAAATCACGTTAAGTTATTAATATACACCACGTTAAGTTATTGATATACATTACATTACGTTATTGATATAAACCACGTTAAGTTATTGATATACATTACATTATGTTATTGATATACACCACGTTAAGTTATTGATATACATTACATTATGTTATTGATATAAATCACGTTAAGTTGTTGATATGCATTACATTATGTTATTGATATACACCACGTTAAGTTATTGATATACATTACATTATGTTATTGATATAAATCACGTAAAATTATTGATATGCATTACATTAAGTTATTGATATACATTACATTAAGTTATTAATATACACCACGTTAAGTTATTGATATACATTACATTAAGTTATTGATATACATTACATTAAGTTATTAATATACACAACGTTAAGTTATTGATATACATTACATTAAGTTATTGATATAAATCACGTTAAGTTATTGATATGCATTACATTAAGTTATTGATATAAATCACGTTAAGTTATTGATATACATTACATTAAGTTATTGATATAAATCACGTTAAGTTATTGATATACATTACATTATGTTATCGATATAAATCACGTCAAGTTATTGATATGCATTACATTAAGTTAATGATATACATTACATTATGTTATTGATATACACCACGTTAAGTTATTGATATACATTACATTATATTATTGATATAAATCACGTTAAGTTATTGATATGCATTACATTAAGTTATTGATATAAATCACGTTAAGCTATTGATATACATTACATTAAATTATTGATATACATTACATTAAGTTATTGATATACATTACATTATGTTATTGATATACACAACGTTAAGTTATTGATATACATTACATTATGTTATTGATATAAATCACGTTAAGTTATTGATATGCATTACATTATGTTATTGATATACACCACGTTAAGTTATTGATATACATTACATTATATTATTGATATAAATCACGTTAAGTTATTGATATGCATTACATTATGTTATTGATATACACCACGTTAAGTTATTGATATACATTACATTAAGTTATTGATATAAATCACGTTAAGTTATTGATATACATTACATTAAGTTATTGATATACATTACATTATGTTATTGATATACACCATGTTAAGTTATTGATATACATTACATTATATTATTGATATAAATCACGTCAAGTTATTGATATGCATTACATTAAGTTATTGATATACATTACATTAAGTTATTGATATACATTACATTAAGTTATTAATATACACCACGTTAAGTTATTGATATACATTACATTAAGTTATTGATATAAATCACGTTAAGTTATTGATATGCATTACATTAAGTTATTGATAGAAATCACGTTAAGTTATTGATATACATTACATTAAGTTATTGATATAAATCACGTTAAGTTATTGATATGCATTACATTAAGTTATTAATATACACCACGTTAAGTTATTGATATACATTACATTAAGTTATTGATATAAATTACGTTAAGTTATTGATATACATTACATTAAGTTATTGATATAAATCACGTTAAGTTATTGATATAAATCACGTTAAGTTATTAACAAAAATCACGTTAAGTTATTAATATACACCACGTTAAGTTATTGATATACATTACATTACGTTATTGATATAAACCACGTTAAGTTATTGAGATACATTACATTACATTATTGATATAAACCACGTTAAATTATTGATATACATAACATTAAGTTATTGATATAAATCACGTTAAGTTATTGATATACATTACATTAAGTTATTGATATAAATCACGTTAAGTTATTGATATAAATCACGTTAAGTTATTGATATGCATAACATTAAGTTATTGATATAAATCACGTTAAATTATTGATATACATTACATTAAGTTATTGATATAAATCACGTCAAGTTATTGATATGCATTACATTAAGTTTTTGATATAAATCACGTTAAGTTATTGATATACATTACATTAAGTTATTGATATACATTACATTAAGTTATTAATATACACCACGTTAAGTTATTGATATACATTACATTAAGTTATTGATATAAATCACGTTAAGTTATTGATATGCATTACATTAAGTTATTGATAGAAATCACGTTAAGTTATTGATATACATTACATTAAGTTATTGATATAAATCACGTTAAGTTATTGATATGCATTACATTAAGTTATTAATATACACCACGTTAAGTTATTGATATACATTACATTAAGTTATTGATATAAATCACGTTAAGTTATTGATATACATTACATTAAGTTAATGATATAAATCACGTTAAGTTATTGATATAAATCACGTTAAGTTATTAACAAAAATCACGTTAAGTTATTAATATACACCACGTTAAGTTATTGATATACATTACATTACGTTATTGATATAAACCACGTTAAGTTATTGATATACATTACATTACGTTATTGATATAAACCCCGTTAAATTATTGATATACATAACATTAAGTTATTGATATAAATCACGTTAAGTTATTGATATACATTACATTAAGTTATTGATATAAATCACGTTAAGTTATTGATATAAATCACGTTAAGTTATTGATATACATTACAGTAAGTTATAGATATAAATCACGTTAAGTTATTGATATAAATCACGTTAAGTTATAAATATACATCACGTTATGTTATTGATATACATCATGTTAAGTTATTGATATACATTACATTAAGTTATTTAACATACATCACATTAAGTTATTTAATATACATCACGTTAAATTATTTAACATACATCACGTTAAGTTATTAATATAAATCACGTTAAATTTATTTATATACATCACGTTAAGTTATTGATATAAATCATGTTAAGTTATTGATATAAATCACGTTAAATTAGTTATATAAATCACGTTAAGTTATTGATATAAATCACGTTAAATTATTGATATAAATCACGTTAAGTTATTTAACATACATTACGTTAAGTTATCAATATACATTACGTGAAGTTATTGATATACATCACGTGAAGTTATTGATATACATCACGTTAAGTTATTGATAGAAATCACGGTAAGTTTTTGATATAAAATACATTCTTCGTTAGTCTCACCGCGCATTGCACCTAATCAATCTTTTTTTTTTTTTTTTAATGAAACATGAAAGAATCCAAGCTGTTAGGCAAGCTGACTATTTACCATTATGTTCTTGCACCATCTGATTCTTTGGTGGGTGTTTTCATGTTGCCATAGGTCACTGGACACTGACATGACTTTCAGGAACTTTAACGTGCATATTTGACATTCTGCATACACACACGAGGATGGCTTAGGTGCCAGCAGGCCTGCACACATGCTGACCTGGGAGGAAAAATTTCCACCCTTCACCCAGGAGATGGTGGTATATAAAGGGATCGAACCCAGGGTCTTCTGATTGGAGGTCTGACGTTTACCCACTTGTTCTCACAAGTTTTATTTCAGATGATGCTTCTTCCAAGGTCAAAGTGACTTCGAGAAGGACAAAATAGGATTTTCTGTCATAATTTGAAAGTTCCACGTTTGCTCACTTGCATCCACAACTTTTGTTTAATGTGATGCTTCTTCAAGGTCAGCGTGACTTCGAGAAATGCAAAACCCGTTTCAGTTTCAGTTTCACTTTTTTTCTCAAGACGACGTCTGCGCATTCGGAACGAATTCCATGTGCACTAACGTCACATGTGTCATGCGTATGCTGATCATGGCACACGCCTTAAGCCTGCGCATAAACCCATGAGCTGGTCAGGTCCTGAGACCCTATCTAGCCTATGTAATACCTTGTCTATATTTTATACTGGTATTTTATCAGCCTACCACTGGAATAATCTTGGTTACATTTAAATGACATGTGTATCTGTGATATTTTACCCTCAATAAAAGGACCATATATATATATAAAGCAAAACCCGTTTTTTTTGTAATGATTTTTGATATGAAAAGGGAGATTATTAATGGCTTGACAATCTATTTTTTCTTGTTTTTATTTTCTTTTTAAATTGTTTAAAAATTATTTTTGAAGCAGTCGTAGAAAAGGCCCAACCCCAACAGATACAGACAGAAACCTCTTGGATTGCCGACGCCACATGAACCGTCTAGAAGCTTGGAGGTAAAAACCGCTGCCTCCGCCATCATCAAAGAGCTCTCAGCAACCGATACAGAGCCCCTGCTGTGCCCGCAGCTCAAGCTGTGATTGGCTGACAGAGGGCTGATGCCAGCTCCACAGAGGCCCGGTCAAGGGGCAGGCGTAATTAAATTTTCTCCCTTCCAAACAACTCGCTGTTATGAAGGAACACCCGTCAATGGTTTGTCTAATCGAATCACGTCAGCAATTGTCGCAGTTGAGTTTCGCCGATGCTGCTACGGCTATTTTGCCTTACGTATTAGCCTGTATTTTGCTGTCATGGGGTCTTCTGTTGTTGTTTTAGCTGTCAATCTAAATACCGGAACATAACGCAATGAAAATTGCAAAACCAACAAAACATACTAAAATAAGAACCAGAAAAACACGAAAATAGATTCAGAACGCGCATTTCACCCTTTGACTCTCGCACCCTCTCCACCAACTTCCTACAGTAAACTGGTGAATAGGGTGAGAGAATCAAAGGGTTAAGTTTTTGCTTTGCTGGCATGGTTGGCAAAATGGAGGATGCTGGTGGGCAGGGTGCGGGAGTCAAAGAGTTATTAATATAACCAGACAAGACAGGCGCAAATTTTCGGCCAACCGGCCTTTGTCAAGCTTGAATGTTAAGATCACAAACAAACAAACTGGACGAAGCAACAGGGAAGTGTCAGCCTTTTTCTTCCAATTTTTGTATTTGATGTTTGTTTGTTTGTGATCTTACATTCACGCTTGACAAAGGCCAGTTGGCCGAAAAGTTGCGCCTGTCTTGTCTGATTGTAAAAATACGAGTTCTGATTCTATTTTCGTGTTTTTTTTTTTCTGGTTCCTGTTTGCTTGAACGCCGGCAGTCGCACTTGTTGCGGATTTCGAATTATAATAAAATAAACCGAAATTCGTTACAATACAATCTGAATACACCGAGAAAAAGATCGTATTCTATTCAAATCAAAGAATAAACTGGAATAAACTGATGATAAGACAAACTCTGCACTAAAGTAGGAACACACTGGAATATAATGGAATAGAAAGAAAACCAACGTGGGTTGACAATAATCTCCATAAAAATGTTGCCAGACTGCTTTTCCAAACATGAGCAAGCTTCACAACTCCCGCTACTCTCGATATAAATATATCAAAAACACATGAAATAAACCTGCAGTTATTTTGAGTCACTGTGACTTTTAATGCTGGAAAGTTTAGCTGCAGCTATTGAGGTACTAGGGTATATTTGTTAAGTGACGCTTTCAGCAAGTGAAGAAGTTTTTAAGTCTTTAATATCCAAGCCGAGATGTGGTTTCTGAGAAGAGTGTTGAGAGTTCTATGGACAGCAAAGAAAACAAACGAGACAGTCTTGATGGAGGCAGACACAAGTAGATAACTCATAAGGAAGATTAGGAAAAGACAGGCAACATTTATAGGCCATTTTATGAGGAAAGGAGATTTGGAGCCCAAGTCACAACGGGAAAGCTGGAGGGAAAGAGAGCACTAGGTAGACCCAGGGAGAAAATACTAGACGGACTTGCTGAGTGGCTGAAGACGAGGAGGGTGGAGGAGATACTTGAGGCAACAAGAGATAGAGACAGATGGAAGTCCATGATCGCCAACGCCATGCGGCAGGGCACCTGATGATGATGAATATCCAAGCGCATCGAACAATGAATATTTCGATTTATTTTGTATCGTTCTACTCCGATACTTTTTTCTGTTTGTGTTTCTATTTCAATATTTATGGAGACCCTGTATTAAGCGAGCGTTTACCAATGACAACGACTTTCCTAAGTCAGTCATGTTGCAGCTGATCTGTATGAGGGAGACAGAGAGGGAGGGGGAGGGAGAGAGAGAGAGCGAGAGAGAGAGAGAGAGAGAGAAAATGTATGTGTGTGCCTGCGTGTGTGTGTGTGCGTGCGTGTGTATGTTTGTGTGTGTGTGTGTGTGTGTGGTGTGTGTGTGTGTGTGTGTGTGTTGTGTGTGTGTGTGTGTATGTGTGTGTGTGTTATGATAATACAAACATGGTGATTGAGGTACTTGAAGTTTAATATTTTTGATTGTTTGTATTTTGAAGAATTACAGTTTTTTATGCAATTATATTATTAAGTTTGTCGTTTCGATTTGAATATACTTTTAGGTTTTCATCCATGAAAGTTAAAATATTATAAAAAAAAAACAATCTTTTCTGTACAGAATAAAGACTTTCATTGAAAGAGCTACTTGCGAAGAGTTATATAAGATTCAATGTGTGTCGTACTGTATATGTAAAGTGTGTTTGACGCGCGCGCGCACTTGCTTACACAACACACACACACACACACACGCACACACACACACACACACACACACCAGCACGCACGCACCACACACACACACACACACACACACACACACACACACACACACACATACACACACAAGTCGATATTAATCAAAACCCTTTTCTTTTAGCCTCGAAAGACGACATTAAATAAACATAATGACGGAGCTTCACTCAAGCGGAACAGCCCACGAGCCAGATGTCTTGGAAAAAAAAAAAAGAAGAAAAAAAGAGTCTGTAGTGTGCTTGGCTTGCCAGTCGAGCAGGACCAGGAGAGAGAGAGGATGGGGATGGAATATACTAGGGGTGTAGATCTAGTGGAAGAGGGGGGGGGGGGGGGGCAAAATCAACAGAAATTGGTCTACGTAATTATGTACATAAAACATCTCTCATACTGTGTTCTGGAACAATTTGCAGGCGTTTTCTGTTTACTGTGACCAGCGGAAACATAATCACTTGTTAATTCTCATTTTTCTTTCGTGTAGTGGAGGTAGCAGCAGCAGTAGCAGCAGACGCAATACAAGCGATAGTAGTAGCAGTAAAAAGCAATTAGCAGCAGAAATAGTCGTAGCAGCAGCATTAGTAGTTGTAGCAGTGGCAGCAGTATTAGCAGAAGCAACAATAATAGAAGTAGCAACAATAGCGATAGTAGTAGCAGCAGCAACAGCAGTGGTAGTAGTAGTAGTAGTAGTAGCAACAGTAGTAATAGCAGTAGCAGCAGCACAACGTAGTAGTAGTAGCATAGCAGCAGCAGTAGTGTAGCAGCACAGCAGTAGTAGTAGAGCAGTAGGTAGCAGCAGCAGCAGTAGAAGTAGTAGTAGCAGGAGCAGCAGCAGTAGAAGTAGTAGCAGTAGCAGCAGCAGCAGTAGTAGTAGTAGTAGTAACAGCAGCAGTAGCAGCAGTAGCAGTAGTAGTAGTAGTAGCAGTAACAGCAGCAGTAACAGCAGTAGCAGCAGCAGTAGTAGCAGTAGCAGCAGCAGTAGTAGCAGTAGCAGCAGCAGTAGTAGCAGTAACAGCAGCAGTAGTAGGTAGCAGCACAGCAGTAGTAGTAGCAGCAGTAGAAGTAGTAGCAGTAGCAGCAGCAGTAGTAATAGCAGCAGCAGTAGTAGTAGTAGTAGCAGTAGCAGCAGTAGCAGGAGCAACAGCAGAAGCAGTAGTAGCAGCAGCAGCAGCAGTAGAAGTAGTAGTAGTAGCAGCAGCAGCAACAGCAGCAGCAATAGTAGTAATAGCAGTAGCAGCAGCAGTAGTAGTAGTAGTAGTAGCAAC
>JAPXFY010000019.1:35752162-35754662 GCA_030674185.1 Monoplex corrugatus | reverse complement strand
TGAAATAAGATAAAACGAAAAGGAAATGTATTAAACCTTTGATTAATGGAAGACAAGGCGGAAACTTCTCTCCATCCCCCAGTAACTTCTCACCACCCCCCACCCACCCCACCCTTACCTCGCCCCCATGAATTTAAGTGGCAAGAACACCGGAAACTGAAGAAGAAAAACTATATTTATTTCCAGCCAAAAGGTGGAATTAATGTAAGACTGAACAAATCCATTAAGAGACCACTCTCCTTCTAATAGCCCCTTGGAAGCAGACAACAACTAGAAGGAAGCGAGACTGAAGAAGAGTGTGGCGCCGGAGCCAGACTTCAATACAAGGGACGGACTTTACTAAGCGCATCCTGCAGGGCATTAAAAAGAAAAAAACAAAAACAAAAAAAACCTGAAGTGGAGAGAAAGAGGGGAAAAAAGTCATGGACAGATCATAATTAAATCAGAGATACAGTTTCGTCGCCGATCTTATCGCCGCCTGGCAGTAGGAGAGCCCAGCAATTAGCTAGCTCCTCAATTCTCAGCTCCGCACATCACGGACCGCCCGCGAACTTGACAAGTAGTGCCCGTCCCGCTTTACGAAAAAAAAAAAAAAAAGTCCGATCCACCTTTTTCCACTGGGCGGGCTTGCGGCTAAAATGTTCTGGAACGAACGGAGGTGGCCGGTGGGGGAGTTCTGGCTGGAAATGGAATTAAGGTGTCAAGGTGAGGCATCTTTAACAAGATCTAACAGCGGACAGGAGGAATCAAGGAACCGCTCTGGACAAGCGGGCGAGATGAGGCTAAAACGGTCAAGCGCCAAGGCTTAAAAAAAAAAAAAAAAAAAAAAATGTCGTCTGCGCTCTCTGGCGGCGCGCACATCGGGAAGGGCTTACGGGCAAATAAATGACGGCGGAAAGCGGGCCAGGCGTGTGGGAAAATATCAGCTGTTGCTGGCAGTTTTTCAACAGGTTGTCAGCCAAGCTTGGACCCTTACACTCTAGCCTGCAACGAGATCCTCTACCCAACAAAAATCTTTACTGGAACAAATCAAGAAAGGAGGATGGAAAGGGAGATAAAAGGAGAAGGAAAGGGGGTGAAAATGGGGGAAGAGGGAATGAGAAAAAAGGGGAAAGAAAGGGAAAGAGAAAAATGGAAAAGAAAGAGAAAAGGAAACAAGGGGAAAGAGAGTGAAAGGGGAAATGGGAAGACAGGGAAAGGGAAAAGGGGAAAGAAAGGGGAAAAAAAGAAAGAAAGGGAACGGGAGGGAAAGGGAAAAGGGGGAAAGGAGGAAAAGGGAAAGGGAAGAGGGAAAAGGAGAAAGGAGAGGGAAAGGGAAAAGGGGAAAGAGAGGGAAGGGAAAGAAGGGAAAAGAGAGGGACAGGGAATAAACAGGAAAGAGAGGGAGGGGAAAGAGTGGGAAAAGGGAAAAAGGGGAAAGAGAGGAAAAGGGAAAAGGGGGAGAGAGAGGGAAAGAGGAAAAGGGGAAAGAAAGGGAAGCGGAAGAGGAGTAAGAGAGGGAAAGGGAAAAAGGGGGAAAAGCGAGAAATGAAAAGGGAAAGAGAGGGAAAAAGAGGAAAGACAGGGCAAAGGAAAAAGGGAAAAGAGAGGCAAGGGAAAAAAGGGAAACAGATGGAAAGGGGAGAAAAAGGGAAGAAAGGGAAAGAGGAAGAGGGAAAGGAAAAAGGGGAAAAGAAAGGGAAAGGGAAAGAGGGGAAAGAAAAAGGGAAGAAGGGAAAGAGGAAAGAGAGGGAAAGGAAAGGAAAGAAGGGAAAGAGGAAAGAGAGGGAAAGGAAAAGGGAAGAAAGGGAAAAAGGAAAGAGAGGGAAAGGAAAAGGGGAAAGAAAGGGAAAGAGGAAAGAGGGAAAGAAAAAGGGAAAGAAAGGGAAAGAGGAAAAGAGGGAAAGAAAAAGGGGAAAGGAAAGGGAAAGAGGGAAAGAGAGGGAAAGGGAAAAAGGGGAAAGAAAGGGAAAGAGGAAGAGAGGGAAAGGGAAGAAAGGAAAAGGAAAGAGAAGGGAAAGGGAAAGAGAAGGAAAGGGAAAAAAGGGGAAAAGAAAGGGAAAGGGGAAAGGGGAAAGAGAAGGAAAGGGAAAAAGGGAAAGAGAGGGAAAAGGGAAAGGGGGAAAGAAGGGAAAGGGAAAAGGAAAGAGAAAAGGGAAAGAGAGGGAAAAGGGAAAGAAAAGGGGAAAGAGGAAAGGGAAAGGGGAAGAAAGGAAAGGGAAAACGGGAAGAGAAAGGAAAGGGAAAGGAAGGGAAAAGAGAGGGAAAGGGAAAAGGGAAAGAGAGGAAAGGGAAAAGGAGAAAGAAAGTGGAAAGGGGAAAAAGGGGGAGAGGGAAAGGGAAGGAAAAAAGAGGGAAAGGGGATAAAGAGGAAAGAAAAGGAAGGGAAAAAGGAGAAAGAGAGGAAAAGTGAAAAAGGGAAAGGAAAGGGAAAAGAAAAAAGGAAAGGAAAGAGAGGGAAAAGGAAAAAGGGGGAAAGAGAAAGGGAAAAATGGGGAAAGAGAGGGAAAGGGAAAAGGAG
>JAPXFY010000019.1:35742162-35747162 GCA_030674185.1 Monoplex corrugatus | reverse complement strand
TGCTAAACGGATAGAGATAATTAACAAAGCTGGTTGCAGCACTCACAGAAAACTTAAGGTCGACATCATCGAGACGAAAACCATTGATACGAGTAGTTGGTACGCTCACCAAACGGCGCCATTGTTGATATATTCATTTATTTTTAATTTTTTTAATTTTGTTCTATTCATTTTTATAAACATTATTCTCATAAACATTATCAGCAAAGCAGAATCATGTATATTAAAGACTTCAAGCTCAAAACACTCACAACACCATAGCTATCTTCAACAAAGGGTCTATCTGCACGAAGTACTGTCACTGTCAACGATATACCACATAAATGTATACAACAACATACCAGATAAATATATAAACACACAGAGGTATGTCATAGAAAAAAAACAACAAAAACATGTAGGCCTATATATCAACCAAGGAGTTATATCATAAAAGCCTTTTTCTTGATAGATACCTTTCTGTTCCAATGGGTAATGGGCTCGAACTCACACTCACAATACAGATGACAGTTTCGTGGTCGAGCCGCCATCACCACACTGATCATTTCACCGTCTAGACCACTGAGCCTTATGGCGCCTTCCAAATCACCGCATCCACCGATAGGTCATTTTATCCTGAAAGTTAATGGCGCCTGTCGACCTTAAATTAGGAGCGACCGATCAACAGGAAACCAAGCTCTTTCCTGCCGAAGGAAAACCAAACTCTTTCCTGTTCCTGCTGACGACAGGCGGCTTTTAGCGCCATCAGCTTCCGGTGTCAGAGTTGCATGCCCCTGATCTTTGACCTTTTGACGTCACCCGCGGCTCACCCCCAGAACGAGAGCTTGTTCGCTCGGTGGTAGGAAGAGAGGAAGAGAACACTTCTTTTCTCTCTCTTTTTAAAGAGAAGGAGTTGTATGGTGCTCTCTCTCTCTCTCTCTGGCTCTCTCTCTCTCTCTCTCTCTCTCTCTCTCTCTCTCTTTGAGACCGGTTTAGTGTAGCGTTGCATCTCCAGTCATACAGCTTTTCCTGACTGACACTTTCCTCTCACGTTTTATCTACATAACTGAGATTCTAGAAAGCAGAAAATATAAATTTATACACATCTAGACAAATGCCAAACAACATGAAAATACACAAGAGCGTTTTGTTTTGTTATTGTTGTTGACTTTTTGAAAAGTTGTTCTTCTTGATGTTTTATCTATTCATTTATTTATTTATTTATTTATTTATTATTCATGATGAACGACGGTTATGGTCTGTTTGTCATATTTTTACATTTTCATCAGAATTATTTTGATAGAAAACATAGTGACAAGTACAAAAGATACAGCTCGAACATTGGACGTAAATTAATTTCCTTCATCTCAGTTCACCTCATCCAAACAAACAAACAAACAAACAAACAAACAAACAAACAAACAAACAAACAAACAAACAGGCCTTCCAATTCCTTGCTGACCGTTATCTCTTTGTGATACCCGTATGGAATAAGTGAATAGATGAAAGAAAGGAAAAACAAACAAACAAACAAACAAGCAAACCAACCAACCAACCAACCAACCAACCAACCAACCAACCACCAACCAACCAACAAACAAACAACCAAACAACCAAACAGAAAACAAACAAACAAACAAACAAACAAACAAACAAATAACCACAAAAAAATCGAAGTGCCTGAATGCAATGAATCCCTGTTTTATCTACTTTCAACTTTGTGAGACACGCAAAAGAATTAAAGGCATACAATCCATGCACATATCCACACACTAGACACGCTCCCAGTGCATCTTTACCAAGGTTGGTTACTATGGTTTGATGCTAGACACTGAACGAGTGTCGGTAGAATATGGCGTGTACACACACAGACACAGACACAGACAGACACACACACACACAGACACACACAGACACAGACACAGACAGACACACACACACAGACACACAACACAGACACACACAGACACACACAGACACAGACACAGACAGACACACACACACAGACACACAGACACAGACACACATACATATATACATATATACATACATACACACACATACAGATACACACACGCACGCACACATACACACACTACACATACGCACGCACACACACGCGCACATACAGACACACACACAACATGCACACACACACACGATCACGCACGCACATGTACACGTACCACACACATACACACACGCAACCGCACACAGACAACACAAGCACACACTATCCACACACACACACCACACACATACACACACAGGCACACAGACACAAGCACATACACATGCACACATATCCACACACAATACACACATATCCACCACACACACACACACAACACAACACAACACAACACACACAACCACACACACACACACCCAACACACACACACACCACTCACACCACATCACACAACACAACACAACACACACAACACAACACAGCACAACACAACACAACACACACACACAGATACACACCAACTACAGTAGGTGCGACACATGCTGAATGTAAACAAGAGGCATTTGGACCATGGCTTTTCCTCGTGTTTCGGCGGGCATACCGGGGGAATATTCTCTCGCCCTGTCCCACATTCGTCTGATTGTTCGAGACCAGACCATACCCTCGTGGAATTCCACTCTTGTTTATCCTTACTGCCGCTGCCACGTATGTGGAACCCCCACCCCTCCCACCTCCCCTTATTCCTGACCCCACCCACCCCTATTTTTTGTCCATCCCCTCCCCCTTCCGTCTTTTGTACCC
Organism: Monoplex corrugatus; assembly: GCA_030674185.1. Lineage (NCBI taxonomy): Eukaryota > Metazoa > Mollusca > Gastropoda > Littorinimorpha > Ranellidae > Monoplex > Monoplex corrugatus. Next base: position 35,744,409 of record JAPXFY010000019.1, on the reverse strand, counting down.
GTAGCTGGAATCATTGTCAGCAGAAAGGTGATATCGCCTGAGTTTGTCGAAGATCTGTTTTGATGAAATGTGTTATTATGTGTAGAACAGCGAGCACTAGCTGTAAGACAGAACTTCTAGGACTTTTTCTTTTGTTTTTGTTATTTTCGTTTTAAAGCACAGCTGACTGCTTAGAGCCATGTAAAGACTATAACCGTTTCAAAACAAACAATACTTCAACAGTTAAAAAAAAAAAGAAAAGAAAATTAAGTATACATATCAATGCATTCGCGCGCATAATCTAGGGAAATGCCCCTGGTGTTGACCACTCCGTCCAATTTATCACACAGGGGATTCAAAAAACAAACCTGACCACAAATTCAAACATAACTAAGGCAGTAAAACATATACAGAAACGGGTCTAAATTAACTAAAATTGCTTCTGCATATCTCATTTCCCTAGAGTCAAAAATACGCCTAATACATGTACACAACACACAATTGTCAATGTTAAGAGAAAGTACCGGTACGTAAGACTTCATCCGAACACATACAGGTGAATGGACCAGCACGGCAGAAAATGACAGAAAAAGAATGACAGAAACCAAATGAGTGACAAAAAAGAGGACATTTCTAGCACAGAATTTCCAGAAGGTGGGAACACAATTTATATTGAAAGAGTCGCTGGCATCCCCATGGGGGACCGCGGAGATCTGATGTTACTATTCTTGAATACGATTATACGAATGTTTGCTGTTTTAGGCTGTCAGGCCATTCACAGGATACATAAGGAACGGGTAGTGGTGGTCAATGTGACACTGACACTGTCAAAACATGATCGAGTTTTAATATGAAGGAAAAACTGCAACGTGGTAGCCGTATCACCGGTATGATTTCAGTCTTTGAGTAATTGTTTTCAAGTTTCAAATTTAGGCGAAGGAGGGTGAGGGGGGTGTGAGGGGGAGGGGGGACGGGGAAGTTCGTTGTAGTCTTCCTACTGAAGTATTGAGGTTGCAGGAAGGATTCAAGGAGGTTACTGATGTGTACGTTATACCTAGGTCATTCGGATGGCGGGTGGTGGACGTATCTCACGCTAGTAGAATCTTGGAGGTTTTGATACTCCTTTGAAACATTAACTGACAAACAGATGATGACAGATAAGACAGGCAGCAAACGGTCAACATATCCTATAACATTAAACTGACACAACAGGAATGATGGAAAGATTAAGACAGGCAGCAAACAGGTCAACATAATCCTATAAAAATTAAACTGACACAATAGGAATGATGGAAAGATTAAGACAGGCAACAAACAGGTCAGCTTTTTAATGTTGTGGGTTGGGACTGAACTCGAGTTATTGATCATTCATATTCCATCATTCTGGTAATGTTAGCTGAATGTTTCATAGGGCCCTTCTCCTCCCCTCCTCCCCATTTCAAGACCTTGTAGAAATAGCGAAACATAAGGTTTTGTGCGTCAGGATGTGCTGATAATTGCAGCAGACTTGGTTGGAGTCTGTAGAATTGTCCGAGCGCAAATGATTTCCTTGACAAACTCAAACAAACTTTATTAGCGGAAATAGCGCAAACTGTGTTGGATTTGAGAAAAGCACAAACTGTGTTGGATTTGAGAAATAGCACAAACTGTGTTGGATTTGAGAAATAGCCAAACTGTGTTGGATTTGAGAAATAGCCAAACTGTGTTGGATTTGAGAAATAGCGCAAACTGTGTTGGATTTGAGAAATAGCGCAAACTGTATTGGATTTGAGAAATAGCGCAAACTGTGTTGGATTTGAGAAATAGCGCAAACTGTGTTGGATTTGAGAAATAGCGCAAACTGTGTTGGATTTGAGAAATAGCGCAAACTGTTTGGATTTGAGAAATAGAGCAAACTGTGTTGGATTTAAGAAATTCTACATGGGAGATAACTCCGTGACTCTTAAGAGTTATATTGCTTAGTTAAACTTTATTATCTTATGACCCTGGTCCTGAGTCGGGCGTATTCTATATTGGAAGTTTTAGTGGGAAATAAAACCAAACTCATCAGTTCCATCTTCACCCCCCTCCCCCCTCTAATTTACCAGTGCCAGACCTGCTGGACCTTGACCCAAGTTCTTGGAGCACAAAATCATCACTTTTGAGGTGCGTCGTTTGGTAAGAGCTTCAACAGGTCCAGACATGACAACTGTTCAGAAGCACCCTTGATCAGAGAAATAGTGCGAACGACATCGGTCCATGATCGTGTTCTTTAGTTGAAAACTGTGT
>JAPXFY010000019.1:35719662-35737162 GCA_030674185.1 Monoplex corrugatus | reverse complement strand
CAAGACAAACAACAACAGCAACAACGACAAATTAGAAGGAGTGTGTCGTGTTGTGGTGTGTGCAGACACCGGATTCATCCATGATGTGGATGGAGATGTACAATCACTATGGCACCAACATGTGGAACCCTGTGTCTGGCATCAAAGGATACCTCACTATGGGTATGTATATTGATCCATTGATCTGTTGATCCCTTGACCGATTGACTTGTTGATTGACCGATTGATGGATGATTTGATTGATTGACTGATTGATGGATGATTTGATTGATTGACTGATCGATGGATGATTTGGTTGATTGACTGATTGATGGATGATTTGGTTGATTGACTGATCGATGGATGATTTGGTTGATTGACCGATTGATGGATGATTTGGTTGATTGACTGATCGATGGATGATTTGGTTGATTGACTGATTGATGGATGATTTGGTTAATTGACCGATTGATGGATGATTTGATTGATTGACTGATTGATAGATGATTTGGTTGATTGACCGACTGATGGATGATTTGGTTAATTGACCGATTGATGGATGATTTGGTTGATTGACCGATTGATGGATGATTTGGTTAATTGACCGATTGATGGATGATTTGGTTGATTGACTGATTGATGGACGATTTGATTGATTGACTGACTGACGGATGATATGGTTGATTGACTGATTGATGGATGATTTAGTTGATTGACCGATTGATTTATGTTTTCAATCATGCAGAGTTTGCAGTTTGTTCAAGAGGGATTCATTGCACTCAGACAATTCCATATGCGCTCCACCTACACCCTGCCACTAATTATCTTCCAGTCTCCTTAATTAAGCCCGCACAAAAACCCACAAATTGTCGAGGCCCTGAAAGGGGAAGGGAGGAGGGGGGAGAAGAAGGAACCTATGAACTATTAAGCTGTCGCCAGCAACATTACGATGGGCAACGAACAGGACGTGTTTATAATGTTGTGGGTTGAGGATGGAAGTCGAGATACCAGATCTTGAGTCCACGGCTCTATCAAAAGAAGCAACCAACCCGTGGGGGGGGGGGAGGAGGGGGGGGAACAAACAAACTGGCCCGCTTGGGGATCGAACCCACAACCCCTGCATTATGAGCATGACGCTCTAACAACCGGGCTAATGGAGCTTTAACCCCCTCCCATCCAGCAAAAAAAACAACAACAAACAAACAAACAAAACCCGACAACAATAAAAAAAAAAACAACCCCACTAGGTAGATGTTGAATAGAGATGTACAATGGAGATGTAAAATGGAGATGTAGGAGATGTACAATGGAGATCACAATGGAGATGTACAATGGAGATCACAATGGAGATGTACAATGGAGATGTACAATGGAGATGTACAATGGAGATGTACAATAGAGATGTACAATAAAGATGTACAATGGAGATGTAAAATGGAGATGTAGGAGATGTACAATGGAGATGTACAATGGAGATGTACAATGGAGATATACAATAAAGATGTACAATGGAGATGTAGGAGATACACAATGGAGCTTACAATAAAGATGTACAATGGAGATGTAAAATGGAGATGTAGGAGATACACAATGGAGCTTACAATAAAGATGTACAATGGAGATGTAAAATGGAGATGTAGGAGATGTACAATGGAGATGTAAAATGGAGATGTAGGAGATGTACAATGGAGATGTACAATGGAGATGTACAATGGAGATGTACAATGGAAATATACAATAAAGATGTACAATGGAGATGTACAATGGAGATGTAAAAATTATTCAATGGAGATGTAGGAGATGCACAATGGAGATTACAATAAAGATGTACAATGGAGATGTAAAATGGAGATGTAGGAGATGTACAATGGAGATTACAATAAAGATGTACAACGGAGATGTAAAATGGAGATGTAGGAGATGCACAATGGAGATTACAATAAAGATGTACAATGGAGATGTAAAATGGAGATGTAGGAGATGCACAATGGAGATTACAATATAGATGTACAATGGAGATGTAAAATGGAGATGTAGGAGATGCACAATGGAGATTACAATAAAGATGTACAATGGAGATGTAAAATGGAGATGTAGGAGATGTACAATGGAGATTACAATAAAGATATACAATGGAGATGTACAATGGAGATATACAATGGAGATGTACAATCCATATGGTACTAGCTTCTGGAACCCTGTCGCTGATATCAAAAGATCCCTCACTATGGATACATGCGTTGATCGATTCATTTGATGGTTTTGTTGATTGACTGACTGACTGGTTGAATGTTTAATGGATCAATGAGGTGGATTTCCGTCGCTGGCATTAAATGATACCTCACTATGAACATGTATACTGCTCAGTCAGTTGATTTATTGGTTGACTGATTGACTGGTGTGGATGGAGATCTACAGATACTATGTCACCGGATATGGCATCTTCTCTCTGGCATCAAAGGCTCTTTCACCATGGTTATGTGTAATGAATTACCCGTGTTGACTGTGGTTAGAGCACTGGCCCTGTAAATCAGGGGTCGGGAGTTCGATCCTTCAAAGGGACTTCTATGTCTGATATCTCGATATCAATCCCAGCCTACAACATTAAGAAAAACCCACCTGGCCTGTTTGCTGCCCATTTTAATGTTTCAATCTTTCTGGTCGTGTCAATTAAGTCTTTTCATAGGTCCCGCTTACCCCATCATCTCCACCCCATTTCAAGAGCTTTCCAGCGCATAGGGTTTTGCGCAAACCAATGTGTCTATCAAATGATTGTTGGTAGATTTATGTGGAGCGCATATGGAATTGTGCGAAGAATCCCTCTTGAACAAAAACCGAAACCCAACCTGTGTTGACTGGTAATACGAACGTGACTGATTAATTGATTGAAAATTGGTTGATTGATCATGGATTTTTAATTGGTTGATTGATTGATTGGGTGAATGGGTTGGTTGATTGGTTGGTTGATGTTGATGGACATACGAAACAGTCTTGCCATGAATCCAATGTTCACTGCATTGATTGATAAATTGATTAAGTGATTGACTGATCGACGGAAGTTTATTGAAATGCACTACTACTACTGTGGCAACGAATCGTGTGTTCGGTTTTAGAATATATTTTTACCTCCAGTACTTTCTATTGGTGTTGCAATGATTAACTGGCTGTCTCGTTCATTAATTTAATAACTGATTGATTGATCGATCAATTGATTGGTGATCGATAGATCGATCGATTGATTGATTGATTGAGTGATCGATCGATTGATTGATTGATTGACTGAGTGATCGATGGATTGATTGATCGATTGACTGATTGGTTGGGTTGTTTGGTTGCTTGCATGGTTGGTTGGTTGGTTGGTTGGTTGGTTAAATGAGTCATTGATTCATTGATTGACTACCTGTCCAGTGATCGACTGACTTAATTATCAGATGGATAATGATTAATTGATATGTTGATTGCATGCTTAATAGTTGATGAGTTGATTGCATGATTAAGAATTAATAAGTAGATCTATAAACTGGTTGATTAGCACCATGACTAAGTCACTCATCACCAGTGTGGTCTGTCCACAGACGCCGCTCAATCTCTGGGACCCAAGTGGGCAGGGGGTGTGGCCCCAGTGTACCCGGGCTGGAGTGACCCCCAGCTACTCTACGGCTCTCCCCAGCAACCGCCGGACCTCCACCCCTCCTGCGGAGGCCCTGGACCCCAGAGATCGGACCTCCCACCCGGGTCCTATCCACCCAGCTCTTACCAGCAATGTCCCACCCCTGGTGGGCATTAATCCTGTGGAGGTGGTGTAGTGTGGCAAAGGTGTTTAGACACAATGTGTACTCAGTATTCGTTATGTTCATCACTGGTTTTTGGTGTCGCCCACCAAAGTGCCTCAAACAACGGAACTGAAAGCTGCTGGTAAGGCTCAGTTATGAATCTGAAATATTTTATTAAAATTCAATGTGAAAATTTTCAAAAGTGCCTAAAAACTGTGTGAACTGAAAGTTTTTAAATGTGCCTTTAATACAGAATCGAAGCCTTTACGGATGCCTACAGTGCTTGCAACCGTGAAGTCGAAATCTTTGAAACGTGCCTCAAATATGGAACCAAAAGCTGTATAAGTGCCTCATTTGTGAAACTGAAAAGTTGCTGACGATACCTCAACCATGAACCTGAAAACTGTCAAGGTTACCTCAGTCGTGTAAATGTGACTGATTTCAAACGTGCCTCAAATGTACAACAAACGTTGCTAAAATGCCTCACTTATGGTGCTGAAAGTATTGAACAATGTGTTGGAGAAAAGTTTCAGAAGTGCCCAAACGTTGTAATACATGCCTTAAATATCGATATCGAAAACTTTGCAACTGCCTTATTTGTGGAACTGAAAAATGGTAGTCATGCCGTCCGTGCTCTTATCTATTTCGTGTTCAGTCTGGTTTGTTGGTGAGAATGTATTAAGTTAGAGGTGATACTAAAGTACTGGTGATATATAACAATGAAATAAAATAAAACAAAAACAAAACAGTAAAACCCAAAACAAACTTTTAAAAAATCCAATCCTTGTGTCCGTGGCACCTGTGCTTCAAAGAAGGAACTTCTTCGTCAGTGAACATGATAAAAATGAGGGTAGCTTTAGTTGTGTGAACAGATATATTAGGGTAGCTTTAGCTGGGCGAACAGACAAATGAGGACAGCTTTAGTTGGGTGAACAGAAAGGCGGGATAATTTGTGTACTGAGCATAAAGCAAGTTCTGCCAGCTTGTGTGGTGAAGATAAACAGCAAGACACATATTCACCGAAGATAACGATTGATGATAATGATGGTGGTAATGATGGATTTTGCCGTCGATAAGACGGATGAGAAGGCATACTGGTCCTCATCGGCAGGTGTGGGTCTTCATATGAGATACAGAAACCGATCCTGAAGGCATCTGTTCTTCCACAGACACTGTATGGGAAGGAATCCTGTAGCACTGGGTTCTTCTTCTCTCTGTTTCTTTTTCTGTTGAATAACAACTGTTCAGATGTGATTGTGTCCTGAGCGCACTGCTGTCTCCAGCAAACTATTTTGCGGGCAGTGTCTCCCCAGTTGGTGGTGTTGATGCTGCAGCTAATGAGGTTGTCCTTCGGAGTATCGTAGCAGCGTTTTAGTGGTCGTCCCTGGTCGTGATGTCCTTGCTTCAGCTCTCTGTGCATGAGCATTTTTTAGGATACGGACAACATGTCTTGTCCAATGAAGCTGGCATTCCGAAGATAACGCAGCGCAGTTACAGACAAAACAGTGCAACATAATCAAAATTCATGTTCTAAAAAAAAAAAAAAAAAAAAGAAAAAAAAGTGAAGCTAAGAAAGACAGCAGCAGGATAACTCCTACAGCAGGAATATTATGACAGCATCTTCTGTGAAGAAACAATTGTTTTTTTTACAAAAAGTAAAGAAGAGTTTTTCCATATCGAAAGCAGATCGGCAGTACAGTCAGTGTCTTGTATTCATTATGGTGAGAACAGCAACATTTTCGGCAATACAACCAGGACAGCTTCTAAGACAGAAACAGTTTATTATTTATTTATTTATTATTTATTTATTTATTTATTTATTTGTTTATTTATCAATGTATAAGTTGCTCCATCTTCCTCTCCTCTTCAGCAACGTTGACCACCACGCCCCTCATCCAGACTCTTCAACACACCACTGACCCCAGCTTCATACAGTATCAGAAACGCACGGGAATCAACGATGTCGAACCACCTTGGGGCTACCCACTGGAGGAGAGTCTGCGCTATTGCTGGATCATTTTGATTGAATTCAACAAGGACGCTGCCTTCTAAGTCCGCTACTAACGACACTCATTTGCCCAGGCGCTAAGACAGAGATCATCTGCCCCCCCCCCCCCCCCCCTAACAAGGAAACAATTTCTGAAATACAGACAAGATAAAGTCTTCCGTGATGAACACACAATATATATTATTTGTTTTTGTTTTTTTAATGATGACGGCATAGTTTGTTCGTATTAATGTCATAACAAGAATTGAAGACATATTTTGACACAGTACTCAAATCCTTGGCAAGAAGGACGGGATATACTGTTTTACTGTCACGAAGTCCAACCTCTTATGCTTTTCATATATTTCGTTTGGCAATAATAGCAAAATAGCATTGCTAATATTTGATGATGATGATGATGATGATAATAATAATAATAATAATAATAATAATGATAATTATAATAATAATAATAATAATAAAACATAATGCTACCAATTTTGAAGAACAAGGTCTCCAACAGTGTAAAAATCGCTACTCACAGTTCCGTAGCTTTCGATGGCGTTCGTCACTAATAAAACAGTGATCAAAATTCATTTGATCTCAGGAGAAAAAGAACAATATTTTTCATGCTAAGGATAAATACAGTACCTTCACAAAACAACACAAAATGCGCGAGTCGTTCTATGTTCAATGAAGGTGTACGACAGAATTTTCTTCAACAGTGACATTTACTTCTTCATTTAAATACCTTTTAAAATCTGTTTTTCTCAACAAGGACGTTTTTTGTTTATTTACGTATCTTTATTTTTTTTCTTACTTTGTTCATTTTCTTCAACATGGACATCTATTAATTTTTTCATTTATTCACTTGTTTTCTCATTCATTTTGTTCAACAAGGAAATTTATTTATCTATTTGATTTCCCACTTTATTCATCTTCTTCAACAAGGACATTTATTTATCTGTTTACTTACTTACTTACTTACCTAACTACTTACTTACGTACTTACTTACTTACTTACTTACTTAATTACTTATTTACTCATAGCCCAGATATGGCTATATGCAGTCGGCTGGGCTTTAAATAACAATCAATTACTAACTTACTTACATACTTATTTATTTACTTACTTACTTTATTACATCACTTCAACAAGGACGTTCATTTATAAATTTATCCACTTACTTCTTTTATTAATTTTGTTGAACTACGACAAGACATTTACTTATTCCTCAATGTACTTACTATGTCACTTTTTCAATTTATTCATTTATTCATTTATCCATTAATTTATTTTTTATTGTTTGTTTATTTATTTGTTTATTATTTATTTATTCATTATTTATTATCTATACATTTATTTGACTATTTATTTATTTATGTATCTTTTTATTTACCTATGTATTTATTTATTATAGCACACGAAAACCACGCTAAAGCGCAAAATGTTCATTTTGATTTGATTCTGTTTTCTCAAAGTTTGTATTTTCTGGATTGATATGGAAAAAGTCAGAATATATCGATCACAGTTTGCCTTGTTTAAATTAACAGTTGTTGAAAGTACATTATTCAAAGTGAATCTCTGTTATTCAAAGTGCAGTTATTGAGAGAGCAGCTGTGTTTTTTGTTTCTTTTGTATTTCTCTTTCTCTCTCTTTCTCTCTCTCTCTCTCTCTCTCTCTCTCTCTCTCCTCTCTCTCTCTCTTTCTCCTCTCTATCTATCTATCTATCTATCTATCTATCTATCTATCTATCTATCTATCTATCTATCTATCTATCTATCTCTATCTGTTATCTGTCTCTCATTCTCTGTCTGTCTGTCTGTCTCTTTCTCTCTTTTTCTGTCACTATTGCTTTTAATTGAATTATTCTCAATAGACACAAATCAGCATAGTACAGTAATCGTAACTTAGATTTAATGTTTATTAGTCATTCTATATTTGAGATACAAACTCGTTAACAAAATGAACGACTTTACAGACAGAACCAACTTACACATTAGGACACAAAATAACAGATATTCATCTTCTATATGGAACACACATGGATTATTTCTGAAATACGTATGTATAAAGATTATACAGCATTATTGATGTAATAAGAGGTTAAATGTAGAGGGAGAAAAAAAAACGAAGGGGAAAAAATAGTACAATTCAAATTTATTTTTCTTCAAACGTTGGCTTACGTTAGCTCCACTTAGCAGAGAACTGTGCTAAATTAGGTTGAGTTTTATATTATATTTTTCATTGTTCTATAAGAAACCTTGTGGTGCAGGTTTTTCTTAAAGGCATTTGTAACTGGCTGATCATGTGTCACTTTCATAGTTGCAGAGATAGTGTTTAGCAAGTAATATGATTAGATGGTGCAGTCTGTTTCTATTTGTGTGCTGCGTTAGTTATTATGCTGCACATCTCCACAGGTTCTGACAAGAGAGCTCTGTTTTGGTGGTACCCATGCACGTGAATACTGATTTACTGTTACGATAACACTGGCTCGATGTATTTCTTGCTTTCACCTGTCAAGATGACATGATAAAAATGAATGGTTATTTGTCACAGTGACGAAAGTTATTCTTGCTCAAATTTTTTGTATTAACGTCGACATCATCATTATCAACAACAACAACAGTACCACCGCCATCACCACCATCACCACCACCACCATCACCACCACCACCACCACCACCACCACAATAACAACAACAACAACATTGCCATCACCACCACCACCACCACCACCACCAACAACAACAACAACAATAACAACACTACCACCACCACCATCACCACCACAACCAGAACCACCACCACCACCAAAGAACAACAGCAACACTCGCAGCTGCATAGAAACAATGCCACTTTTATCCATCAATCCATCCATCCATCCGTCCATCCATCCATCCATCCATCCAGCCAGCCAGCCAGCCAGCCATCACTCAGTCAATCAGTTAACCTCATCATGCTCATTTCGTTTCAAAATGCAAGAAGTGTGGATAGCCGGGCGCACAAACGTGAATAACAAAACTCCCTGTTAAGGTTTTTTTTTTTTAATGGGGGACAAAATGTTATAGAAACGTAACAAAAACTAAGCCTCAAAATGTGAAACTTTCTAGTTCATAATGGCTACCTGGCTAAATTTGTCTCTCAGTGAAAAGGCTACTTTGGTGTTTCTAGCTCATCATATTTCAGCGCACAAAAGAAACTGTTAACGGACATGACTGTGAACTGAAAATTGATAATGGTCTAAAATGACTGTGAACTGAAAATTGATGATGGTCTGAAATAACTGTGGGCTGAAAATTGATAGTGGTCTGAAACGACTGTGAACTGAAAATTGATAAAAGTTCACAGTCAAGAGCAAACAGTTGTTGGGATCTGATCAATTTGTGTGTGTGTTTGTGTATGTTGTATTGAACTGTTCGTGAAATAAATTATGTACGATAATGTTTTGTAACAATGGAGTTTTATGTATGAGATTCAAACTGCTCTTCACGGAGAGAGCTCGTCATCAGCGCGCGGGGTCAACTTTACTGGATTTGATGTATGTGTTTATTAATTCGTTTTGAGTGTGTTTTTTTCTGTGCATATTTTTTGCGTACATGATTATTTAAGAGCAGATCTATAGCAAGAAAAAGTTCGTTGATGTTGAGATTTATGTTTTGTGGAATAAATACACGCTGTATTTGGGACCTCGGATTATGGAAGTATTAGCAGTCAGACCACACCACAGAGTCTAGCATTGTGTGTGTGTGTGTTGTGAAAGGGATCCTTGTCCAGTTAAGCAGGAATTAAAACAGGATCCCGGGATTCGCTAATGATGAGGATGTCCTTTATCAGGAGGACAACAATGTACACGTTTTATTGACATTACTTTCACTGTCTTCACTCGGAGGTACCTTTTGTTGTTAACTTCAGTACATATACTGCACGGTGATGATACTCACTGTGTTTTCATATTCGAGAAGGGATATGTTGGTACGGCTTTCAAATAAAACTGGAACTTGCCCATGCGGTCAAGAGAAATGCTGTTAAACGTTTTAAATATAAGTGAATGCTTGTCTATGTTGTAAAGAAAAAACAATTTTGGTGTTAATTGGATACATGCTTATGTTGTAAATTGTTAAATCCTCTGCCAAAAGTGTACAACTTGTACAAATAGATTGCACTGAAGTTTTGGTATTTATTTGTATGCACATTGTTATCTGAACGTTTTGATGGAACTGCATAATTTTGTATTTGTAATGATATTGGTGCTGAGTGTTTTGTTAAAATGTCACTATTGCTGCGTTACTAGTCACGTTTTTGTGCGAATTGTTTATTTATCAAAATTTCTCATGGAGTTGTTTGGATTCTGTCTGTCACTTAATCTCTGTTTTTGTCAATAAGGTGAACATGCAGTGTAAATATTTGTGGCCTATTCGTTCTGTTCAACTATTCAATACAAAGAAAATGTGAAGTCTGGAAATCTGGTCTACTTATTTGTTTTTCTGATGATCAATGGTTTGAATGGCAATAAAACATATTCGTAACTTACCGTTACAGCATTTCTTGCATTTTCGTGTTTCTTTATTTTTGTTTTCTTGTTCTTTCCTTTTCTTTGTATTTGTCTTTATTTCTGTGTCCATTACTCAGTGAAGACTGTTTGTCACCGATATATGACTGATCCGTGTAAATGATGGAACGAACGAGGATGTGAATGGTTGAAAATGATTATTCCCAAACGCCGTTTTTAAACCACAGTGCCTTTTAGGCTGTTTACGAGTACTGGCATAATGAACACGAAGGAAAGACTTTTCTGTACATAATGATGTTTATATATGCATATTTCGTGTACATGACGAACCTGTTGTTGCAAAGTATTTTATACAGATGTTTGTTCGGTTATAGTACTGCGTTTTTGAGTAACACAGTTATTGTGTTGTCTTTACAACGGATGCCACAAGTATCTGTTACGGTCTTCTTCTTGTTCTTTTTGTTTTGTTCTTGTTCTTGTTCTTGCACTTGTTCTTCTTGTACTTGTTCTTCTTGTTCTTTTGTTTTGTTCTTGTTCTGTTCTGCACTTGTTCTTCTTGTTCTTGTCTCTTGTTCTTTTTGTTTTGTCTTGTTCTTGTTCTTGCACTTGTTCTTCTTGTGCTTGTTCTCTTGTTCTTCTATTCTTGTTCTTATCTTGTTCTTGTTCTTGTTCTTGTTCTTCTTGTCCTTATTCTTGTTCTTGTTCTTCTTCTCCTCTTACTCCTCCTCCTTCATTTTCATCATCATCATCATCATCAACATCATCGTCATCGTCACCATCATCATCATCATCATTTATAATTATTACTTTTATTTTTATCATCACTATTATTGTTATCATCATTATTATCATTATAATTGTCATCATTATTATCATCGTAATTATTGTTATTATTTTTATCATTATATAAGAACCTCATAGCGTCTTGATACGTCTGCTGATTCCAGTGGATATCCTAGCATTGGGACTTGGAATTAGTGAACAAAGGATTGGTAGAGTGTTTTGGAACCAGAATGAGAGGCTAGATCAACGATACTAAGGCGGGGCAAAAGTTGGGGGACCCCTCCCCCCACACAAGCACGCACACACACACACACACACACACACACACACACACACACATACACACACACACACACACACACACACACACACACACACACACACACACACACACAACCATACACGCACACACACACACACACACATGTATACAACTGTACACACACACACTCACACACGTATACAACTGTACACACACACACACACACACACAACACAACGCACACACACAACACACACACCAACGCACACACATGTATACAACTGTGCACACACACACACACACACAAACATGCATACACACATCATACAACACACAACACTACACCACACAACACACATACACGCACACACACAACACACACACACACACACCACAACAACAACACACACACACACACACACACACACACACCACACACACACACACACACACACAACACACACACACACACACACACACACACACACACCACACACACACACACAACAACTCCGAGTTTTCTCGGATAAGTGCATAATATTATTTTGCCTACACTGTGCTTGTACAGCGGCATGTTGCTGTATAGTCTGCAGATGTCAACTACGGCAGGCGTGCATGTTGGATGTTTTCATGTTTACCTAAGCAACCGACACTGACGTGAATTGCACGATCTCTATTGTGCATATTTGATTTTTTGTGTGTGTACAAAATCTATCAAATGATACTGGGCTATATCAGACCGAGTTTTATTGGTTATATTGGATGACAAGCCATTTGATATCAAGAAGACTGAAGTCATGGTAATCAGTAAAAAAAAAAACAACAAACAAACAAACAAACAAAAAAAAACAACAACAAAACAAAAAAAACCAAAAAAACCAAGAAATCCCCTCATGCAAAATAACAGCAAATGGCAGAACATTGAGACAAGTTGATAAGTTTAAATACTGGGATCAGTCATCTCACTAGATGGCAGATGCACATCAGAACTAGCCAGCAGGATCGGCCAAGCTGTAATAGCATTCAAGAAAATGAAAAGCATTCTTACCAACAAATGCCTCTCACTTAACATCAGGAAGAGAGTTCTTCAGTGTTATATAGAATCGATATCGTTTTACGGATGTGAAGCGTAGATAGTCAACAAGCAAAGTCAGAACAAGATTGAGGCAGTTGAAATGTGGTTTCTAAGAATGTTAAGAGTTCCATTGACAGCAAAGAAAACAAACGAGACAGTCTTGAAGGAGGCAGACACAAGAAGAACATTAAAAAGAAGATTAGGAAAAGACAAGCAACAATTATAGGACACTTTAGAAGGCAAGATAATTTTGAGTACCTGGTCACAACAGGAAAGCTGGAGGGAAAACGAGCACCAGGTAGACCCAGGGAGAAATTATTGGACGGAAGTGGATGAAGACAGATAGGTGGGAGATGTACTTGCAGCAACAAGGGACATATTCGTATGAAGGCCATGTTCACCAACACCATGAGGCAAGGCACATGATGATGATACTCATGAAGGAGGTCGAGGACTAACAGATCTGCACACATGTTGACTTTGGATATCGGGAAAATCTCCACCCTTTACCTACCAGGCGGGTGATACCCAGGCAGGCTCAAACCCAGACCATCTGACTGGAGGTCAGGACGTCTTACCCACTTGACTGTCACACCCTCTCATCAAAGGGTTGATGTCAGGGGGCTGTTACATAACCCCAGAGTCTTTTGGACGGTGTTGGTCTCCAGGAAGATCGATCGAGCAACATCCTCAGCGACAAGTCCATAAAGTGGATGAGACTCCAGCTGTATGGTCCCAGTCTTCCCCAACAAACCCATAGCACGCTCAACTCCCGGTAGCAGCTTGTCGAAACTCAACACGTTTCAGTCAGAAGACCATTGTGCTGAACACTTCGCCACGCTAGTCAAAGAAGGTGAACAGAGAGATAATTATTGATTGTTGAAGTACCACTGCCAAGCAAGCAAACAAACAAACACAAACACAAAGACACAGTAAAACAAACACATAAACACACAAAGAAAGAAAGAAACAAATAAACAAACAAACACACAAACACACATACAAAACAAACAAACAAAAAACACAAACACGACATCCATCCAACCAACCAACCAACCAACCAACCCAAAAAACCAACCAACCAACCAACCAACCAACCAACCAACCAACCAACCAACCAACCAACCAACCAACCAACCAACCAACCAAACCAAACCAACCAACAACCAAAACCAACCAAACAAACCAACCAACCAACCAACCAAACAACCAACCAACCAACCTACCAACTAACCAACCAAACAAAAACTACCCATTTTGATGGTTCATTCTCCTGGAACATCAATGGCACCATAATGTGTCTTTAAATGATCATTAACCTGTCACTGTTGTAACCTTTTCACTCCCCATCCTAGTCACCAGATTTCTGATAGGGTAGGGAGTAAAACGGTCAAAATTATGCAGCTGCTGGTAGACAGGGTGAGGGAGTTAAACATTTTAAAAAAAAAAAGGATGTTGGTATTGGGTTGAAGTGTATTTTGAACTGATGCTAAGTTTGCTTAAATTTTTGAAATGGATATTGATTGTAATTGTTCTGTGTTTTAAATGGATGAGTTGGATGTATATGCTACTAATAAAATGATTTTGCTGATCGGGAATTGTGTATGTGTGTGTGTGTGTGTGTGTGTGTTGTGTGTGTGTGTGTGTGTGTGTGTGTGTGTGTATGTGTGTGTGTGTGTGTGTATGTGTGTGTGTGTTTGTGTGTCTGTGTGTGTGTGCGTGCGTGCGTGCGTGTGTTGTGTGTGTGTGTGATAGTGTGTGTGTTGTTTCTGCGTGTGTTTGTGTGTGTGGTATGTGTGTGTGTGTATCTGCTGTGTGTGTGTGTGTGCGTGTATGTGTGTGTGTGTGTGAGAGAGAGAGAGTGTGTGTGCGTGTGTGTGTGTGTGTGTGTGCGTACGTGTGTGTGTGTGTGTGTCTCGCGAGTGTTTCTCTCTCTCTCCCTCTCTCTCTCCTCCCTTCTCTCTGTCTCTCCTCTCTCTGTCTCTGTCTCTCTGTCTCTGCGTGCGTGTGTGTTTGTGTGTGTTTATATGTGTATGTTTCTGAGTGTGAGCATATATATATATATTATATATATATATATATATATGTGTGTGTGTGTGTGTGTGTATGTGTGTGTGTGTGTGTGTGTGTGTGTGTGTGTGTGTGTGTGTGTGTGTGAGCGCGCGCGTGTGCGTGTGTCGGTGTATGTGTGTGTTCGTGTGTGTGCGTGTATGTAAGTGCAAGCGCGTGCTGGTGTGTGCATCCGTTTGCATATGCATATGTCTTCATGCACGCAAAAGCGTGTGCAGACGTAGGAATATGAATCCACACAGACGCATGTGTGTGTGTAAGCATATGCGCGTTTACATGCCAGCGGAATCATACGAGCCTGCATACGCATAAACGCTTTCTTCACCTTTCTAACAACGTAAAAGACAACTTCAAACTCCGCTGGTTCACCCACACAAATATTTTCTCTTCCAAAAAACAATCACCTTTTCAACTTTCTCTTTTCTTCTCCACCCCCCTCCTCTCACCACTTCTTTGATGACGCAACAAAAGACGATGACGTCATTTGCCTATGACGTAACAGGAACCTCAGAAGTTCATCCAGGGGTAATTGACAGCTGCCAATGTTTTCTCTTGGCTAGAGCCGGCCAGACAATGAGAGTGACCATCGGTCAGTTGATCTGAGCCAAGGCCTCTTGCCCTGTTAAGATGTAAGGTTGTTGTATTGGTGAGGCTGACATCTTACAACGGTCTGGTAATGGGAGGGAGATATGCTACACCTTTGGCTTTCGTCTGGTTGAGTAACACCTGTCTATCTACTACCTGTGGTAAAGGAACTGAACAGAACCTGTAGCCTACAGATCTGTTTACCTCTACCTTCGTTTTTGTGCTCTGGATCCTGTCTCTCTGTCTGTGTCTGTGTCTGTCTGTCTGTGTGCCTCTCTGTCTGCGTCTGTTTGTCTGTCGTTCTGTTTTTTCTGGTTCTGTCTCTCTCCCACCCCTCTCTGTCTCTCTTTCTCTTTCTTTTTCTTTCTTTCTCTTTCTCTACCCATCTATTCCTTTTTTTTTTCTTGTTATCCTCTTTTTCTATCTTTGTGTCTCTCACTCTGTCTCTGTTGGTCTCTCAATGTCTCTGTCTGTCTTTCCATCTCTGTCTGTCTTTCTATCTGTCTCTGTCTGTCTCTGTCTGTTTGTCTGTCTGTCTCTCCCTCCTCTCTTTCTCTCTGTGCGTGTATGTGTGTTTTCCATGCGTTTGTGTGTTCATGTTTCCAAGTGTGAGCACGTGAGCATGAGGATGTGTGTGTGTGTGTGTGAGTGTGTGTGAGGATGAGTGTGTGTGTGTGTATGTGTGTGTGTGTGTGTGTGTGTGTGTGTGTGTGTGGTGAGGATGAGTGTGTGTGTGTGTGTGTATTTGTGTGTGTGTGTGTTCGTGTGTGTGTGTGTGTGTGTGTGTGTGTGTGTGTGTGTGTGTGTGTGTGTGTGTTTGCGTGTGTGTGTGCGCGCGCGCGTGCGCGTGTTCCTGTGGTGGTGTATGTTTCCAAGTGTGTGTGTGTTAAAATATGTGCGTGTGTGTATGTGCAAAGGCACGCTGATGTGTATATGCCCTTGCATAATATATATGTCTTCATGCAGGCAAATGTGTGTACGTAAGTGTATGAGCGCTTCCAGGCAAATGGAATCACAGGAGTCTGCATACGCATAAACGCTTTCTTCACCTTTCTAACAACGTAAAAGACAACTTCAAACTCCGCTAGTTCACCCACACAAATATTTTCTCTTCCAAAAAAAAAAAATCACCTTTTCAACTTTCTCTTTTCTTCTCCACCCCCCCCCCCCCTCCTCTCACCCCTTCTTTGATGACGCAACAAAAGACAATGACGTCATTTAGCTATGACGTAACAGGAACCTCAGAAGTTCATCCAGCGGTAATTGACAGCTGCCAAGGGTTTTCTCTTGGCCAGAGCCGGCCAGACAATGAGAGTGACCATCGGTCAGTTGATCTAAGCCAAGGCCTCTTGCCCTGTTAAGATGTAAGGTTGTTGTATTGGTGAGGCTGGCATCTTACAACGGTCTGGTAATGGGAGGGAGGTATGCTACACCTTTGGCTTTCGTCTGGTTGAGTAACACCTGTCTATCTACTACCTGTGGTAAAGGAACTGAACAGAACCTGTAGCCTACACATCTATTTACCTCTACCTTCGTTTTTGTGCTCTGAATCCTGTCTTTCTGTCTCTGTCTATGTCTGTCTCTCCCTCTGTCTGTCTGCCTGTCTGCCTCTCTGTCTGTGTCTGTTTGTCTGTCGTTCTGTTTTTTCTGGTTCTGTCTCTCTGCCCCCTCTCTGTCTCTCTTTCTCTTTCTCATGTCTGTCTCTATCTGTCTGTCTCTCAGTCTGTCAGTCTGTCTCTCTGTCTCTATCTCTGTATCCGTTTCTGTCTCTGTCTGTCTCCCCCCCCCTCTCTCTCTCCCCTTTCTCCATCTTTCTTTCTCCCTCTCTGTCTATTCTGTCTGTCTGTCTCTCTCATACACTCTCTGTCTGTCTATCGTCTGTCTGTCTCTTTCTTTCTCTCTGGCTGTCTGTCTGTCCATCTGTCTCTCTCTCTCACACACACACACTCTCAGTCTGTCTGTCTGTCTGTCTGTTTCTCCCTCTTTTTTGTCTCCCTCTCTGTTTGTCTGTCTGTCTGTCCATCCATCTCTTTCTTTCTCCCTCTCTGTCTGTCTGTCTTTCTGTCTCTGTCTATGTCATTATCTCTGTCTCTGTCTGTCTCTGTGTGTCTGTCTATATACCTCTTTCTTACTCTTTTTACCCTCTTTTACCCACCTGACTATCGGCCTGTTGGAGACGGCTAAACATTCTAGGATTGGACTGATTTTGTTCAGTTATTTTATTCATTCATTTATTTACTTATAATATTCATTCATTCATTCATTCATTCATTTCATTCATTCATTCATTCATTCATTATTCATTCGTTCATTCATTCATTCATTCATTCATTCATTCATTCATTCATTTATTGATGTGGTCCTACGCAGTTGGCTGGGCTTAGAAAAAAACAGTAACACCAATAAAACAGTTCCATACCAGTCACACTCCAAGGGGGGGGGGAGGGGAGGGAGGGGAAGGTACAGAACGAG
>JAPXFY010000019.1:35714662-35717162 GCA_030674185.1 Monoplex corrugatus | reverse complement strand
TAAATAAATAAACAAATAAATATTAAACAAAATGAATAAAAGTGTCGGTATGGTTTTCTTTTATTAGTTTCAGGATGGATCTTTATCAAATTTGTGTCAATGATGTGAACAGTTAAGTAGTCGCGAATATTAAATATTCGAAAGTCATGACGCTGTGATAAGGCCACACAAACAACTATTAAAGTGCCTGTGTTCAGCAACGTTTGTAGGAAAGTGTATGAACAGTACTCTATCAGTATATTCTGATAATATGTGAAATCTCTTTTTTACTGGTGTGGCAGTCTACGATATCATTGCTTCATACCAAGTTTTATTTAATTAATCTGATGCTTTTTTTTTTTCAAGGTGTCATGATCTTGAAAAGTGCAAAATCTGGTCTTTCTAGTGGGAAGCTGAGACTTCATTTATGAAAAAAGGATATGATTGGAATGGCTTGACCATTTAGTTTGACTTTTCATTCTGGTAAGAATTTTCTTATGTACTTATGAGAGAGCGTAATTTACCAGTGTCCTATGTCTTCAGAAGACGAAGAAGAAGAAGAAGAAGAAGAAGAAGAAGAAGAAGAAGAAGATGATGGATGTGATGATGATGATGAGATGAATGTATAATAAGAGAGGAGAGGAGGAGATAAAAAGAAGAGGAGAAGAGAAGAAAAGAAAAGAAAAGAAGAAGAAAGAAAAGAACAAGAACAAGAACAAGTGCAGAACAAGAGCAAGAACTTGGTAGGGAGGGGTGTAACCGAAGGGAAGGACTTGGCAGGGAACTGTAGGGAGGGGAGTAACCAAGGGAAGGGACTTTGGGGATGGAACTTGGAGGGAGGGGGTAACCTAAGGGGAGGGAATTGGGATGGTTGGAGGGGGGGGGTAACCTAAGGGAGGGAATGGAGACGTGGAGTGAGGGGGGGGGAGTAACCTAAGAGGAGGGAATTGGGAAGGGAACGATGTGAGTGAGGGGGGAGTAACCTAAGGGAGGGAACTTGGGAAGGGAACATGGAGTGAGGGGAGTAACCTAAGAGGAGGGAACTTGGGAAGGGAACATGGAATGAGGAGGAGTAACCTAAGAGGAGGGAACTTGGGAAGGGAACATGGAGTGAGGAGGAGTAACCTAAGAGGAGGGAACTTGGGAAGGGAACATGGAGTGAGGAGGAGTAACCTAAGAGGAGGGAACTTGGGAAGGGAACATGGAGTGAGGGGAGTAACCTAAGAGGAGGGAACTTGGGAAGGGAACATGGAGTGAGGGGAGTAACCTAAGAGGAGGGAACTTGGGAAGGGAACATGGAGTGAGGAGGAGTAACCTAAGAGGAGGGAACTTGGGAAGGGAACATGGAGTGAGGGGGAGTAACCTAAGAGGAGGGAACTTGGGAAGGGAACATGGAGTGAGGAGGAGTAACCTAAGAGGAGGGAACTTGGGGAAGGGAACTTGGAGTGAGGGGGAGTAACCTAAGAGGAGGGAACTTGGGAAGGGAACATGGAGTGAGGGGGAGTAACCTAAGAGGAGGGAACTTGGGAAGGGAACTTGGAGTGAGGGGGAGTAACCTAAGAGGAGGGAACTTGGAGGGTAATTCCCTCAGGTTCCCTCGTGTGTGTGACTATGTGTGTGTCTCAGAGGAATGGGGTGAAGGAGGCATCAACCTTACTCAGGGACCAACGTAATGAAGGTAATGCCAGGAGTCATATACCTCTACGCTAACTGCATATCTTTTTGTGCCTGTCTGCAAAATAAAACCTGGCATGTTCACTGTTCGTTTTCATTTGCTCCAAACATCGGGGTTGTTATTGTTATTTTTGTTTAAAGCTCAGCCGACTGCATAGAGCCGTATCAGGTCTATAACCGTTTCAACATACACACACACACACACACACACACACACACACACACACACACACACACACACACACACACACACACACACACACACACACACACACACACACACACACACACACACACACACACACACACATTCATTCCTATAACTGACGGACCCTGCGCGACAACAAATACCTCTATACCACAGTTCACAATACCACGCTAATGAGAATAGAGTTGACAGTGACGATGCAATGGAGCATCGTTTCGAACTTCAACAGGAAAAAAAGGAAAAGAAAAGTAAGTACATATCATTACATTTGTGCATATATTCTAAGGATATGCTCCTGACGTTGACCACTCTGTCCAATTTATCACACGGGGGAGTTAAAAAACATAATTATCTGAGTACGAATTTAAACATAACTAAGGCACTAAAGCATCTACATGGGCCTAAATTACCTAAAATTGCTTCTGCATATTTCATTTCCCTAGAGCGAAAAACGCACTTAATACATGTATCAGATTATCAATCCTAAGAGAAAGTATGTAAGACTTTATCGAACACATACAGGTGAATGGACCAGCAAGGCACAAAATGATAGGAAGAAATAACAGAAAGCAAACGAGCACAAAAGAAACAGAGTAACAGAAAAGCGGAAATGTTTAGCACAGAATTACCAGAAGGTGG
>JAPXFY010000019.1:35679662-35682162 GCA_030674185.1 Monoplex corrugatus | reverse complement strand
GTCTGTCTGCCTGCCTGTCTGCCTGTCTTTCTGTCTGTCTGTCTCTCTCCCTATATATATACTACCAGATTGATCAGAGCATTAAGTTGGGCGATGGACAAGTTAACTTTGTACTATGGCTAGTAATGTATATCACAGTTCACAGTTCTGGGTTCTGTCTCTGTTTCTCCATTTCTTTGTCTCTAGAATGGCCTATTAGCTCAGTTGGTTAAAGCACCATGCTGATATTGCCGGGGGTAACATTTCATAGTTCTGGTTCTCTCTCTCTCTGTTTCTGCGTTTCCTCTATCTCTAGCATGGCCTGTCAGCACACCTGGTTGAAGCGTCATGCTGATATCGCCGGGGGACGTGGACTACAGTTTATAAGCGAGCTGGCTGACTATGGTAATTAAAGGTCACCATCTCATTGTCCATTGTCGTCTGTCATCCTCTTCCCCCACTTCCGGCTATATCTGTCAGCCATATTACCTGATGTGACAGCTCACGTAATCCCCGTGGGGATGCCAGGGGTTCTTTCGGTATAAATAGTATCCCCACGTTCTGGAAATTCTGTGTTAAAATTCTGCTCTTTTCTGTTACTGTCTTTGTGTCTGCCTTGTTCCTTTGCTTTTTGTCATGTCTTCCGTCATTTTCTGCCTTGCTGGCCCATTTTCGATAAAGTCTTACGTATTTTCTCTTAGGAGTGATAATTGGGTCATCATCATCATCATCAGGTGCCCTGCCGCATGGCGTTGGCGACCATGGACTTCCAACCATCTCTATCTCTCGTTGCCCCCAGCATCTCCCCCACCCTCTTCATCCCCAGCCACTCTGCAAGTCCGTCCAGCATTCTCTCCCTGGGTCTACCTGGTGCTCTCTTTCCCTCCAGTTTTCCCGTTGTGACCAGGTGCTCCAAATCCCCCTTCCTCATAAAATGGCCTATAAATGTTGTTTGTCTTTTCCTAATCTTTCTTATGAGTGATCTATTTATGTCTGCCTCCATCAAGACTGTCTCGTTTGTTTTCTTTGCTGTCCATAGAACTCTCAACATTCTTCTTAGAAACCACATCTCGGCTGCCTCGATCCTGCTCTGGCTTTACTTGCTGACTGTCCACGCCTCGCATCCGTACAACAGTATTGGTTCTATATAACATTCAAGGACTCTCTTTCTGATGTTAATTGATAGGCATTTGTTGGTAAGAATGCTTTTCATCTTCTTGAATGCTGTTTTGGCTTGGCCGATTCTGCCAGCTATTTCCGATGTGCATCTGCCGTCTGATGAAATGACCGTTCCCAGGTATTTGAACTTATTAACCTGTGTCAAGGTTGTGCCATTTGCTGTTATTTTGCAGGAGGGGATTTCATGTTTTTTTTTTACTGATCACCATGACTTCAGTCTTCTTGCTGTTTAGTTCCAACCCCTTACCTTTGCTTTCTGTTTCTAGTATATTCACAAGGTTTTGTAGGTCCCTTTCATTTTCTGCAATTAGCACGGTGTCATCTGCGTACCGAATGTTGTTTATCATTTTCCCTCCAACCTTTAATCCAGGGTCTTCTTCTAGGTTTCTCATGATGTTTTCGCTATATAGTGAAAACAGATCTGGTGACAAAACACAACCCTGTCTGACTCCTCTTTTGATGTTTTGAAAAGAGCTTATATTGTTTTCTATTCTCATTGCAGCTGTTTGTTCCCAGTAGATCTACATATTCCTGATTATTCGTAGATCTTTTCCATCGACATTGAGTCTCTCCAGTTGGTTGATCAATTCATCATGTCTTACCCGATCGAAAGCCTTGGTATAGTCAACAAAGCATAAATACAAATCCTTATTCATCTCAATTGACCGCTCTATGATAGTTCTTAGGATGTATATGGCATTAATAGTTCCTTTCCCCTCCACAAATCCACACTGTTCTTCTGCTATTTCTCTTTTGATTCTATTCCTTGTCCTCATCATGATTATTCTTAACAGGATTTTTGTTACATGACTCATCAAACTGATTGTGCGGTGGAGTTCGCATACTATAGCCCCTGTCTTCTTTGGAAGTGCAATGAAAATTGATTTTGACATATCTTTGGGGATTTTTCCAGTGTCATAAATTTCATTTAGGAGGACTGTTATTTTTTCTATGCCAAATTCCTCCAGGGCTTCAATCATCTCTGTAGTAATGTTGTCTGGTCCTGGGGCTTTTCATGGTTTCATCTTTTTCAGTGCTGCTCTAACTTCATCTTTCATTATGGGTGGTCCTTCAAAGTTCTTTTTTATAATGTGTTCTTCGTTTCTGTCATCCTCAAAAAGGTCTTTAATGTACTCTCCCCATCTGTCTAATATTTTGTCTTTTTCCATGATAAGCGTGCCATCTTTCGATTTTAAGCAACCAGTTGATGTGCATGTATTTTTCCTGTGGAGAATTTCTTCAATTCGTCTGTACATACCCTGAGGATCCATTTTGTGTCGTTCTTCTATCTCTTTGCATTTTGTGTTCAGCCAAGCTTCCTTAGCTTCATTGCACCTATACC
>JAPXFY010000019.1:35672162-35674662 GCA_030674185.1 Monoplex corrugatus | reverse complement strand
TCCTCTCCCTTCTCTCTCTATCTCTCTCTCTCTTTCTCTCTCTCTCTTTCTATCTCTCCTTCCCTTTCTCTCTCTTTCATCTCTCTCTCTCGCTTTATCTCTGTCCTTTTCTGTCTGTCTTTCTTCTGCTTCATCTTCTGTCTCTCATTCTCTCTCTCTCTTTGTTTTTTCTCTCTCTCTCTTTGGTCTTGTCTTTTGTTCACATTTTGTGTGCGTATAGTTATTGTTTAGCTACATTTTGTGTGCTATAGTTCATTTTTAGCTTACATTTTGTGTGCTATAGTTCATTTTTAGGCTTACATTTTGTGTGCTATAGTTCATTTTTAGGCTTACATTTTGTGTGCTATAGTTCATTTTTAGGCTTACATTTTGTGTGCTAGTAGCTATGGCTTTTGGCTGTAAGCAGGTCCATGGGCCTATTGTACATCCTCGGTACTAAGTATTCTAAGTCTGTAGTTGACATCTATCTGTTCTCTCTGTCTCTAGTCTGTCTGTCTGTCTGTCTGTCTCTCTACTCTCTCTCTCTCTCTCTGTCTTCTCTGGTTCTCTCTCTCCTCTCTCTGTCTGTCTCTATCCCCTCTCTCTCTCTCTCTCTCTTTCGGCACTTCTGATGCTTCTATGTTGTACTAGTTTTGATGTCCTTATGTTATTATGGTTTATTTGTATTAATGTAGATTCCCTATGATATGAGTATTACAACACACAAACATACACATGCATATACACACACATATGCGCGCGTTCTCGCGTGCACACGCACACACACATACACGCGCGCACACACACAAACACACACACAAACACACACACACTAAACACAAATATAAACACAGCACAACACAACAGAAACACGCACACACATAACGCGACACAATGCCAGATACACAACATAACACAACATACACAACACACACACGCACACACACACACACACACACAAAAGCACGCACACACACACTACACACACACACACACACACACACTACACACACACACACATGCACACACATACACATGTACACACACCACACACACACACACACTACACACACACACACACACACACACACACACACACACACACACACACACACACATTACAACACACACACACACAACACAACACAACACCCCCAAACATACACACACACGCTCTATGCACAACACACACACACACACACACACACACACTCACTCACTCACACACACACACACACACACACCACACACACTCACCACTCACACACACACACACACACACACACTCACTCACTCACACACACACACACACACACACACACACACACACACACATACACACACACACACACACACACACACACACACACACACACACACACACACACCACAATAGAGCACCCCCAAACATACACACACACACACTCTATGCACAACATGTACAGCACACAATACAACCCATAACATGTGTATTGCCACCAGGCCGAAGAGACTCAATTCCCGTGCACTCTCAAAGAAAATTGTCCAGATTACCAGCTTCCCTTGTTAGCGTCAAAATGTCAGGAGTCACGCAAAGAACAGCGCAAACTCAGTGGCCGAGTGGTTAAGTTCGAGCGTCTGCCTCCCGGGAAGCTTGTTATTGTTTTGTTTTAAAGCCCAGCCGACTGCGTAGAGCCATATCAGGGCTATAACTGCTTCAAAACACACAAACGCCAACAGGAAAAGAAAAAAAAAAAAGAAAGAAAATTAAGTTCACCTGTCAGTGCATTCGCGCACATAATCTAAGGACATGCCCCTGACGTTGACCACTCCGTCCAATTTATCGCACAGGGAATTTCAATAACAACATCTGAATACAAATTTAGTATACCTACGGACACCAAAACGTATAAAAACGGGCCTAAGTTACTTAAAATTGCTTCGGCATATCTCACCTTCCTAGATAAAAAAAAAATGCACTTAATACATGTACTCATTTATCAATCCTAAGAAAAAGTACGTAACACTTTATCAAACACATACAGGTGAATGGACCGTTAAGGCAGAAAATGATAGGAAGAAATGACAGAAAACAACGGAACAAGGCAGAAACAAAGAGAGTGACAGAAAAGAGGAAATTTCTAGCACAGAATTTCCAGAAGGTGGGGATACTGCTTATACTGAAAGAGCCCCCGCCATCCCGTGAGGGAGTGGGGATGGGTCCTGGGAAGCTGGAGGTCCCGTGTTCTGTTCTCTGTATTGTCTCAAATCTAATGTCTCGTGTTCAATCCCCCTACCTGCAACAATAAAAAAAAAAAAAAAAAAAAAAAAAAAACCTGACCCGATCGCTGCCCGTCTTAGTAATTACTCCATTCATCCCGGCGTTTCAGTTTCAATTTCAGTTTCTCAAGACGAAGGCTCCGCGCTCGGGAAAGAATTCCATATGCACTAACATCAGAGGTGTTTGGTGATCATGGCACAAGCCTTAAGCCTGCACATAAACCTATAACCCATGAGCTGGTCAGGTGCTGAGGTCCTACCT
>JAPXFY010000019.1:35657162-35659662 GCA_030674185.1 Monoplex corrugatus | reverse complement strand
ACAGACAGACGTCTAGACAGACAGACAGAAAGACAGAGAGAGCGATCGAGACAGAGAGAGAAAAGAGAGAGAGAGACAGAGAGACAGAGAGAGAGAAAGAGAGAGAGAGACAGACAGAGACAGAGACATAGACAGAGACAGACAGACAGACAGACAAAGAGCCAGAGAGCAGAGAGCCAGAGAGAGAGAGAGAGAGAGAGAGAGAGAGATAGAGAGAGAGAGAGAGAGAGAGATGCAAAAGCTTCACGGGGTAAGCATCATTGTGCCTCACACACACGTGCAGACAGCAAAAGGTATTATTTATTTCCATCATGTGGAAATAGTATCCTATAATGATATTTATCGACTACACCAGAGACTAGACTCTACCTGCAGTCACTCGTTATGCTAACTCATCAACAACCATCTCAAGCCAAACAAGACGAACAAAATAGATGAAAAAAAACCAAACCCTTCTCCCTGACAAGTAATTCTTATTTTTAGAGAGTGAAGGGGGAGGAAGAGGATGGAGGAGAGGAGGAGGAGGAAATAGAAGAAGAAAAAGAAGAAAAAAAAAAAAGAAGACGAAGAAGAAGAAGAAGAAAAACAATAACAACAGCAACAACAAAAAAATAATAATAAGAAGAAGATAATGATGATGATGATGATGATGATGATGATGGTGATGATGATGATGATGATGGTGGTGATGATGATGATGACGGTGATTATGATGATGATAATGAAAGAAAACTTGACCACCCAGGTTGTCTCACTGGGACTTGGGTCCATAGCTCAACTTACCGGCTAATTGAATCATGGGTCCCAGAGGTAGCCACCTTCCTACCAGTGGCCCCCAGTCCAATGAACTAAACGAACGATGAAGCGAACCAGCCACCTTTAACGGGATATGATGTAGGGCTGGGCGACGGGGCGGGGAGTGTGGGGGGCGGGGAGCTCAGTATTGATTTGTCACTGCATCATCGTACAAAATCGACCGCAGAGGCCTGTTGGCGGCGCGTGCGCACGTGGCCGCGTGCTGCTCGGATATCAAGACAGAAAGTGAGGCAAAGAGCGAGCGAGCAGACGACGACTAGAAATGGCTTGCGATAATAACGACTGTTGTACCACCATCCTGATACCTGAGCAACCACCCCCCACCCTCCAACTTTGACTTCATCCGCAGATGCCAGGTTTCCATACTTTTTCCCCGTCTTCATCGGAAGATTATGTTGGCTGTCTGCAAGGGTTTTATCTTGCTTTGTCTTGCGTCTGAGCTGTGGATGTGTGTGGCTAACAACTTTTTGGCGGCAAACTAATAAACCCTGTGTGACCTAGTTTTCAGCTGGTGTTTCTGTGACTGGGAAACCACTCCGGACAGACCTATCGTGAGTTACTATTGTCTCGACTTGTTTGTGTGTGTGGTTCTGGTGTAGGGCCTGTGTTTTTTTTTTATGTGTGTGTTAGTGTGTTGATAGACGACAAGCATTTATTAATTAAACTCTGGCTTCCCATCATGTGATATCTTCTCAGCAGATGCCGATTGAAATGTTTGACACGTGACCGTGAGTGACTGCGGGGGGAATTCCGTGGTATTTTCTTTGACTCAGCAAGTCTGCGCACCAGCGTAGGTCTAACGATTTGTGTTATGGGTAAGTTGGAATTGTATGTTGTGTCATCATAATGCCAGGGCATAACGCAATATAATTTAGGTGAAAGCTTACATCAGTTTGAGGTGTAGTCTTTAACATCACTAGAGTCATTCTGGGATGGGCTTTTTTTTCAGTCAGACTCACTGGAATGTAACCTAATGATGCATGAGTCATTCCCATCGTCACCTAATGATGACGCAGTAGCAGTATTACGTCATGTAGACGTAATCTTTCCTCTTTTTGACATTGCCTCTTTTGGTGGTGAAATCGCCTTTTTAATGGGCTTAGTCATTAAATTATCTATCCTCAAATCCTTTTTTTAAGGAGAAAACTAAAAGAAATAATTGAATTGACCAATAAATCATCACAAATAACAGAATTCTGTGTAATTTCGTATCAAATTTCTTAGAAAGAAAAAGTTGGGAGAACATCTTGCAAATTCAATAAGGTAGCAAAAAGCGAATAAAACAAAACAAAACAAAACAAAATAACCAACAACAAACAACAACAACAAAAAACCAACCCAAACCAACCCAAACAAAAAACAACAAATAACTTTATTCCAATTGATAAAACACACGTTTCTAATAGTGAGGCCTTTTGCTTCATGAAGATGTCAGTTTTCGTGTTTCGTCGTACTGTTTTAATCATCATCCAGACATGGATATTTCTATCAGCACGTTGGTTCACTGGTTCAGCTACAACAATGGTTGTTGAACTTAGTGCATGTTTTGTCAGTATCATAATTTATTGTCCCTATAACAACTCATCATTGTAAACACAGTTCCAGTTCATCGTCATTAAAACGTGCGGTATATATCATGACATATCGCCCATTCTGAATACCATTCATATCAACATTATGTGTA
>JAPXFY010000019.1:35649662-35654662 GCA_030674185.1 Monoplex corrugatus | reverse complement strand
GCAACAGTACCAGATGTATCAACAATGACAACAGCATCATCATCATCAACAACAACAACAGCAACAGCAACAGCAACAGCAACAATGCTACATATGAAGAAGCGCTCGAGTAAATAGACATTTAAAAGAAATGAACGAAGAAGAGCACCAAGAACAACATAGCAATGATGATAATGACAAGAGCAGCAACAACTTTAACAACATCAACAAGATCAAAAACAACATCATCATGAACAATACCACTAACAACGAAACGACAGCACCAAAAATAGTGCCAACAACAACTGACACATGATGACAGCATAAACTAAATCTATATGGCTACCGCGATGACATCTTTTTTCTTTATGCAAAATTTTTATTTCAAAATGAGCCTTTTCACTTTGATCTGATCGATAATACTTCAGCAAGAGTAGCTTTTTTTTTTTTTTTCAGTTCTCCAAATTCTTTTCCTCCTCCTCCTTTTTTTTTCTCCTCCTCTTCCATTTCCTCGGCCTGCCTGTCCTCCCTCACGCTATTTTTGGATCTATCTTTTTAAGAAATTTGGGAGGTTGTTTCGTATCGAGTGGTGAAGGTGTGTGTGTGTGAAGATGTGTGTGTGTGTGTGTGTGTGTGTGTGTGTGTGTTGTGTGTGTGTGTGTGTGCATGCGTGTGTGTGTGCATGCGTGTGTGCGTGTGCGCGAGCGTGTGGTGTGCGTGCGTGTGTGTGTGTGTGTGTGTGTGTGTGTGTGTGTGTGTGTGTGTGTGTGTGTGTGGTGTGCATGAGCGTGTGCGTGTGCGTGTGTGTGTTCTCCTGGTTTACCTCTGACAGAAATACATTGGAAAAAGTTTCTCGGTTGTCTCTGGGTAAATCTTTAGCAGACTGTGATTGAAAGAGGGGACTGACCAAAAATAATGGCTTAAAATCATCACTTTTTCAGGAACATCTGGTTTCAGTGTTGTGATTGTCTACTATCGTCTTGGCTTTACGTCAGGTTGTAATTTTTTCATCTGATACTGCTTCAAGATCATAAATGACTTTGAGAGTACAAAATATGGACTTTTATGGAATCATTTTTGTGTAGAAAGGGAGACTGGTAGAATGGCTTAACCATCATATTTTTATTTCTCTTTACTATAAGTTTTTGTTGTTGTCTTTTTTGGAGGGGGGGGGGGGGGGGGTGGATATCGATGATGATGTTATCAGATGATTAGTTTTCTTTTTTCCCCAGAGGTAATCACATTTCCGCACGAGTACGTTTTTAATCTAGGAAATGTTGTGTTAGCATTTTGTGAAATTCTGGTTCTTAACGTCTTTAGGTATTCAGCGTTTCCTTTTCCTGTCTCTTTCTTTCTGTTGTCCTTTACTTCTCTGTGTGTCTTTGTCTGCTTTTGTCTCCCTCTGGCCATCTGTCATTCTTTGTATCTCTCTCTTTCGATCTTTCTTTCTGCCTGTGTGTCTGCTTGTCATCAGTCTGTACGTGTATCTGTCTGTCTGTCTCTCTGTCTGTCTGTTCGTATTTCTCTCTCTCTCTCTCGCTCTCTCTCTCACTCACTCTCACTCACTCTCTCTCACTTTCTCTCTCTCTCTCTGTTTCTCTCACTCTCTCTTACTGTTCTCTCTCTCTCTCTCTCGCTCTCTCTCACTCACTCTCTCTTACTTTCTCTCTCTCTCTTCTCTCTCTCTCACTCACTCTCTCTTACTTTCTCTCTCTCTCTCTCGCTCTCTCTCTCACTCACTCTCTCTTACTTCTCTCTCTTTCTCTCTCTCTCTCTCACTCTCTCTACTTTCTCTCTCTCTCTCTCTCTCTCTCTCTTTCTCCTCTCTCTCTCTCTCTCTCTCCCGCTCTATACCTCTTTATCTTTCTTTCTTCTCTGTCTCATTAAGTTCTCATTCAGGAACTCTTCTACGTATCTTGTCCATCGCTCATACCCCATGCCTACACTGTATGCTTCTCTGTCCATAAGCAATTTTTGTTTCCCTTTCCCAAAACAAATATGTTTGATGTACGTATGCGCGTCATACGTTTCAAAAATTTTCCAAGATCTTCATATTGAGAACAATCCAAATATTTTTGCATTTAATTTCTTCCTAGAGTCTTATCATGATTTCAAAATAATTAAAACAAGAAACAACAAGCAACGAAGATGAAAAACAAAACAAAACGGAAATATGTCAGCAAGGATTCCTTGCTGTTTGAAAGGGAATCTCTACCAGTTGGCAACGACAGACATGGCTCAGAGAAAACTTGTGGAGGCTTTTGAACTGGAACAAACATTTTCCCACTCAAAGATGATGAGACTGAGTAGGATACTTAATATTTTGGTAACGATTTCTGAACTGTCTGATAGGTAGTCATGATTACACAAATTTCAGTGGGACTGTATCTACAAAAGTGGTAAACATTCACATCAATAGAATCTGAGATAATACAGACAGCAAAACTGACAAGTCTTAAAATTACGACACTGATGTACAAAAACGTAAGCATGTGAAGAATAGAAAAATGAATGTCCATCACAATTTTCAGCGACAGCCAATATAAATATTTGTTTTGTGAAAGACGAATTGAAAAAAATGGATACGAGGGGAGGAGAGGGAGAGAGAGAGAGAAGAGAGAGAGAGAGAAGAGAGAGAGAGAGAGATAATAGAGTATACTATTTTGTCTGTAAATGTTATGAATCATATGCTGATCTGGTGTCCTATAAACACACGCACACACCACACACACACCACACACACATCACACACACACACACACACACACACACACACACACCACACCACGCACGCACGCACGCACGCACGCACACACTGACTCACACAACACACACACACACCCACACACACACACACACAACACAGCGCGCGCTTCTCTCTCTCTCACACACACACACTCCCCTCTCACACCCACCACCCTTATACACACACATGTACCCCCCCCCCCCCACACACACACAAACACATGTGTGCCACACACACATACACACACGCACAATCGTGCACACGCTCGGACACATGTGCAATGTGAAGTCACAATTTATATTAATAATGTAGATTGCAGTTTGTGGGTGGCCATCTTGCAGGGACATTTTTTGAACTTCATAACCGTCCGGAAAAGACATTGTTAATATGATTTGGCCATGTCAAAACATATTACTAATATGATTGGCCATACGAACATACCAGACGAGTCTTTATTAAATTTTTTTGTCCACAGCGAACTAGCTGTCTCGTTTGATAGAGGTGTTGGCTCCAGATCTCATATTTATTTCTAATTCAATTCTGCCGTCAGCATGCCTTGTTCTCTGCCTGTCTTTACGCCCTAAACATTTCGGTGCACTCAGTTTGTTTTTCGTTGGTCTATTCTTCTCCTGTCAATTCAAAGCCTAGCCAGTGCATACAGTTTTCCATGAGTGCAAGCAATCTGCCAGGTAGTTGCTGCTAAGTTTGGGTGATCATAATATTGAACTGTACACATATGTGTGTCAGTTTTGGAAACACATGATATTTACCAGGCGCTAAATCTTGATGCATAAATCAAATCAAAGAGCACACTGGCATCGTTCACATTGCTCAAAAGTACTGCAATATATTAAAAAATACCTTGTTTTGTAAAAGATATCCTTTGGAGTGTAAATACATGGAGTGTAAAATACGACGTTTCGAGCCCAGGCCCTTTGTCAAATGAAAAATAAAATGACAGAGGAGTATTGAAAACAGCAGTCATATTTTGTTTTACCTATTGCAAGTCAGGTTCTGTGACCACATTAAAGAAGATCATTTATATGGTTTGACCATCTTGTGGGGACGCTGCGTGGTCGGACCGTGTTATTAAGATACACTGTTGATATGGCTGGTGTGTCCTGTCCTATCCTCACCCTCCTTGCTCTTTCTCGCCCCAGGCCTTCCAGCGTCTCCCAGATTATCTGGGCACAGCTCAGACACGACCAACTGGTGGAAGATGACATTTAAATGGAAGCGGGATCAATAGCTATGGCCTATGTCGTCCACCAGCAAAAAATAACTCCTGTATTCTGGTGCCTGCCTGCAAAACCACTGTTCCCAATTTTCTCTCCACCCAATTCTCCCCGCCAATTGCTTCCTGTCTCTACCCTCTCTGACCATCTTTCTGTAATACCACCCACCTCCCATCTTTCCTGCGTTGTTCTCTTTTCAGTTAGCGTCAGTGTCCAGGGACTGCAGGGAACAGGATAAAGACAGACTATGAAACCTCAATAACTTCTGACTGACTGTCTATATTAGCATTCTTTCTTGATGGAACAAGTGCACCAGTACCTTATACCTATCACCAAGTCTCATAAGGGGGATGACGAGGATGTACCAGAAAGACCTAAGCGCTACAAGATAAGTACTTCAGGCAACTCAGGTGTGCATCACGCCGCTGTTAAGGTAAGTGGGACTTCAGTGTATGTATGTAGGCTACACTCACATTTAGCCCTTTGACTGCCGCACCCTGTACACCAGCTTCCTGCATTGTCAGCGTCACATTTAGCCCGCACCCTGTACATCAGCTTCCTGCACTGTCACGCCACATTTAGCCCTTTGACTCCCGCACCCTGTACACCAGCTTCCTGCGCTGTCAGCCTTAACAGCAAATCAAAACTTAACCCTTTTATTCCCTCACCTATCCACCAGCTTCCTGCACAGGGTGAGGGGAATCAAAGGGTTTAGCTTTTAGCAGTTACATATAGGGTCTGGGAGTCAAAGGTTAAACAGCGCAAAGTAGCTGCTATATAAAAAAGAGGGCACTGGCAGGAAGCAGAACTAAAGGCTGCTTAACTCTTTCCCATGCATGCCTACACGGACTATATGCTCCAGGGTCGCACATGAAGACCCATAACAGGCAATAAAGGACCAGTATGTCAGATCAACAGTAGAGTCACTATTGCTCACTTAAGGTTGCCAATCTCATCTCCTAATTTTTGTATCTGGTGTTTGTTTGTGATCTGACGCTTGACAAAGACCAGTTGGCCGAAAATTTGCGCCTGTCTTGTCT
>JAPXFY010000019.1:35642162-35647162 GCA_030674185.1 Monoplex corrugatus | reverse complement strand
GTCATCATCATCATCACTATCTACTACTGCTACTACTACTACTATGCCTACTACTACTACTACTACTACTACTACTACTACTACTACACTACTATTATTATATTATTATTATCATCATCATCGTCGTCGTCGTGATCGTCGTGTTGTCATCATCATTGCTATAGTAGTAGTAGTAGTAGTAGACTAGTAGTAGTAGTAGTAGTAGTAGTAGTAGTAGTAGTAGTATAGTACTAGTAGTAGTAATAGAAGTATTTCTCTTCAAACATTGCTTTGTGTGTTTTTGAAAATAAGCCACTACAGCAACGCAAACAAGCAAGAATAAAACCCATTATTCTGTCTCGAAAACAAATATTATTGTTAAGCTTTTGTTCTCTCTGTCTTTTGTTTTTCTGTCTCTGTCTTGTTCTGTCTGTCTGTCGTCTGTCTGTCTGTCTGTCTGTGTCTGTCTGTCTGTCTGTCTTTGTCTGTCTGTCTGTCTGTGCACACCATGCGCACACAAACACACTCACAAACACGCACGCACGCACACACACATACAAACACACGCACACACGCACGCAGACAGCACACCACACACACACAACACACGCACACACACGCACACACACACATACACACACACACGCACACACACACGAAACCCCGCACGCACGCACACACAACAAGGTAAACGGGTTCATCAGACAAAAAATATGCAGGCAGACAAGAGTCCTGAAAGATATAAAAAGAAAATAAGAGTAATATTTCAAAGACGAAAGATGACAGGCCACATTTTTTGGCAAGCAGTCTTTGCTAAGAGTGCAAGAATACTCTGAAGGCCAACCTCATCATTTGTGGTATCAACACCATCATCTGAGAATACATTCGTGTTGAAACGAAAATTGCCAACATGTGTAATCTTTGTTGGCACAGAATTTAGACCGCTTTAAGTTATTCTTTTTTGTCCTGTCCTTTGAATAGTGTAAACGAAAAAGGCTTTGTGCAGAATCATGAATAAAACGTTTAACCCTTTGACTCTCCCGCACCTATCTATCTACCAAGTGCAAAAACATAACCTTTTGACTCCCTCACCTATCCTCCAGCTTCCTGCAGGAAGCTGGTGGATAGGGTGAGGGAATCAAAGGGTTAAATTTTGCTTTGTTAGCATAGTTGATAATGCAGGATGATGTGGGACAGGGTGCGGGAGTCAAAAGGTTAAGTTTTTGAAGTTGTTGGACAGGGTGGGAGATCAAAGTGTTAATGGAGCATGAAGAACTCAACCTTTCAAGGCGACTGAAAATATTCCATTATCTTGTTGCACATCATCAAAGGGAGATTAAAATAACGAAGAGGGAGGAAGCGGGAGAGAGCTGGTAGGTGGGGGAATTCCATTGACATCATTGGTGGGGGGTGGCGGGGGTGTGTGCTCAGAGGATAATTCTCTCCGCGTCTATTCCAATTAACGTGCTGGTTTCTTAACGGGAAGTCGTTGATACACGCTGATATGAATGTCAGAACTATTTTTTACAGTCGTTAACATGAATGTCAGAACTACTATTTTTATTCCAAGTTGTAGAGATGAACGTCAGAATTATCATATTTTTGAAACGTTCCATTCTCTCTCTCTCTCTCTCTCTTCTTCTTTTTTTTCACTTATTGTCGCTCTCTCTCTCTCTCTCTCTTCTCTCTCTCTTCTCTCTCTCTTCTCTCTATCTATCTCTCTCTCTATCTCTCTTTCTCTCTCTCTCTCTCTTGCTTATTGTCGCTCTCTCTCTCTCTCTTTCTCTCTCTCTCTCTCTCTCTCTCTCTCTCTATTATTGCGTGCATGCACTTTGTTTTTGCCCACATTTTATAGTGTTATGTTTCTACAGTCTGCATACTGCGTCTGCTTTGAGCGTGCATGCTGAGCGTTTTCATATTTCCAGTCATTGATATGACTTACAGGATCTTTTTCTACGTATAATATATGATATTCCCCCCGTGGGGATGCCGGGGACTCTTTCAGTATAAATAGTATCCCCACCTTCTGGAAATTCTTGCAGAATTTTGCCCCTTTCCTGTCACTCTCTTTGTTTCTGCCTTGTTCCTTTGCTTTCTGTCATTTCTTCATATCACTTTTGTTGTTAATGGTACCGATTCACCTGTATGTGTTCGATAAAGTCTTACGTACTTTTTTCTTAGGATTGATAATTGGGTACATGTATTAAATGCAATTTTGGCTCTAGGGAGGTGAGATATGCGGAAGCAATTTATATGTGTTTTGGTGTCCTTGGGTATGCTTATATTTGTATTCAGGTGTTTTTTAAATCCTCTGAGCGATAAACTGGACGAGTGGTCAACGCCAGGAGCATCTCCTTAGATTATGTGCGCGAATGCATTGATATGTGTACTTAATTTTCTTTCTTTTTTTTTTCCTGTTGAAGTTTTGTATGTTTGAAACGGTTATAGCCCTGACATGGTTCTACGCAGTCGGCTGGCTTTAAACAACAATAACAATATGATATTCGGCATGCGTATACACGCAAAAGAGACGGATGGGAAGGTGAGAGGGGTTGAGACTCTACAAGTCTGCACACATGTTGACCTGGGAGGCCTGAAAAATCTCCATGCCTTAACCATTTGTCTCCTGGACACTGTCCACCGGCATCCTGCACTGTCAACCATGCTAGCTAAACAAAAACTTAATCCTTTGACCTCCCATGAGCCACTTCTCAGGAGTGGGTGGATAGGGTGAGGGAGTCAAAGGGTTAAGCTTTTGCTGTTGATGAATAGGGTGCGGGAGTCAAAGGTTAACCAACAGAGGTGTCTAGGCCTTTCCTATTGGAAGTCCAACGTTGACCCATTCAACTACGGTACCCATAGACTGCCAGAACTAACATAATATGTTATATGACCTTGTCTGGGTCGCAACGAACCTTCAAGTAAAACCGCATAACAGAGAACCAGGATCGATGACTTGAGTGTTTTTGCGTCTCTATCTTCCCCCAACACATTTCATGTTCGGTACTCGTGTGATAACGATCCCGAAATATTCTGAAGTAACCTGGCCACGCATAGGGAATTGTGCAAGTCTCCAGGAGTCTGGCAGATGAATATTGGCAGATAGGGTGGAGCGTTTATGGAATTATTTTTTTGAAACTTTTTTCGTTCATTTTTGACAAGATACGAAGATGAATATTATTAGCAAAGCAGAATCATTGATGCCAAAGATCTTTAAGTTCGAAACATAGCTCACATGGCATTGCCTGTGTGCGATGACTCCATCTGTAACAGGCTGCAGACTTGGTCATTGCTTGGTCTGTCTTCAGCCACCCTGCAAGTCCGTCCAATATTTTCTCCCTGGGTCTACCGGTGATCTCTTTCCCTCCAACTTTCCCGTTGTGACCAGGTGCTCTAATTCCCCTTTCCTCATAAAATGGCCTACAAATGTTGCCTGTCTTTTCGTAATCTTCCTTATGAATGATCTTTTGTGTCTGCCTCCATCAGGACTGTTTCGTTTGTTTTCCTTGCTGTCCATGGAACTCTCAACATTTTAGTGTTATGATGATAATGCGATGGGGGTGATAATCATGATGCTGTGGAGTACATCTAGGATTGAAGATGCATGACGAGCCATAAGGACCGAGACTGCTGACAGGACCGTGTTCTACGGTTACTATCATGATATATCCCGGCGCCAACCATGCTGAGAGATACAGGCACCTGCGGTGTTGGTAAGGTTTTAGCAACACACGCAATGAAATGCATCCGTTTTGACAGTTCCAGTCTCAGTTTCTCAAGATGACGTCTCTGCGCTCGGAATGAATTCCATATGCACTGACCTCACAGGTGCCATGTGTGTGGGATCGTGACACAAGCATTAAGCCTGTATATAAACCCATGAGCTGGCCAGGTCCTGAGGTCCTACCTAGCCTTGTTTTATCTAGCCCACATTTTTTTTATACTAGTATTGTCCAAGTCTTCATAGTGAGCCATTAGCCGAATATCTCATAATGATTTCGGCAGAACTAAAGGACTTGAACTCACATCCTTTTAAGTGGTTGCCTGTTGTGCTAACCACAGCACCACAGCTACTGGTTCAGATCAAATTATTGTCTAGGCGCAGATCATAGTCAAAGACTTACCTGTTCCATTTCGTCCTACAATTGTTGATATCCCACTTGCTCGTGTTCTAGTAGTATGTGCTGATCAGTTTAAATTACAGTTTATGTGGCTTTGTTAATCATGTAGGAATGTACGTGTTTATGACCAGAGGTTATGTACACATGTACATGTATGTTAGATGTTGAATATGAGCCCATTTCTGAACGTGTACGGGTGTGTATATTCTGATCAGTTTACATACAAAAATAGTCAGCCTCGATCACTGAGTAGGCCTTCTTTAGACGTGTTGTGTGTGTTTGCGTGTGTGTGTGTGTATGTGTGTGTGTGTGTGTGTGCGTGTGTGTGTGTGTGTGTAGTGTGTGTGTGTGCTGGTGTGTGTGTGTGCGTGTGTGCGTGTGTGTGTGCGTGCGTGGGTGTGTGTGTGTGTGTGTGTGTGTGTGTTGCGCGCGTCGGTGTGTGTGTGTGTGTGTGGTGTGTGCGTGTGTTTGTTTGTGACAGAAAGAGAGAGAGAGAGAGAGAGAGAGAGAGAGAGAGAGAGAGATCAGAAGTCAAAAACTTAATTGAATAAATTATTAATTCATTTTAGTGGTCGAGCGTATCTCTCTCTCTCTCCTCTCTCTCTCTCTCTCTCTCTCTCTCTCTCTCTTCTCTCTCTCTCTCTTTCCCCCTTCCTTTCTCTGTCTCTGTCTTTCTGTCTGTCTCTTTCTTCCCCTCTTTCTCTTGTGCGTGTAAGTGCGTGCGTGCGTGCGCATGTTTGTGTGTGTGTGAGGGTGCTTGCATGCGACTGTGTGCGCACAAGCATCGTGCGAGCGAGCAGCGCGCCCACGTGCGCGCGTGTTTGAATGAATGAAACATTCAGTGACACAATAGACGAAGAACACATGATTTATGCTCTTTCTATTTGTGTTGTGAATCAA
>JAPXFY010000019.1:35629662-35632162 GCA_030674185.1 Monoplex corrugatus | reverse complement strand
TATGAAGTGGATGTATCACATTTTGTTTTGAAACATTCGCACACACAGACACACACAGACACAGGCACACCAGACACACTCCACGCACATACACACATACACGTACAGACACACACAGACAGAGGCACAGACACACGCAGACACAGACACACACACACAGAAACACATACAGACATGGACACAGACAGACAGACAGCATCACACACACACACACACACCACACACACACACACACACACACACACACACACACACACACACACACAGTTTTCAATATTTCAATATGTAGATCGCCTGTTGACAGCTGGATGTGAACATCCTCAGACCGTCGCGATGACTATTCCTGCGTGGACCTTGGCAAAAACGAACAGACAAAATGTCACATAATGCTAATCTGCCCATCCTATCGCAAACGCAGAAAGACGTATGATTTATAACACTACATTTTTAGATATCAACTAAGTAACATAACTCTTGAGAGTCACGGAGTTATCTCCCATGTAGAATGTCTCAAACCCAACACAGCTTGCGCTACCCATTCAGCTAGCGTAGACGCAGCCACAAGCATAGAGTGTAAGCTCAGAACATACTACATTTAGAGTTAAGAGTTAATTCGGGAAGGATTCATCGCATTCGAACAATTCCATATGCGCTCCATCCAATCCGCCATCTGTTTCGTGACAGACTCCATGAAGAAGAGCAAAACCTTATTCGGTGGCAAGGTCGTGAATGGAAGCGGATAGGGGAAGGAAAGGAGGAACGAACGACCTGTTCCTATGAAACACTACGCCGACACCAGCAGAATGGTTGGACTATTAACCTTTTAATACCCGCACCCTGCTCGCATGCATCTTGCATTTGTCAACTATGCTAGCAGAACAAAAACAAAAAACTTAACCCTTTGACTCCCCCACCTTATCCACCGGCTTCCTGCTTAACCCTTTGACTCCCTCACCTAATCCACCAACTTCCTTTTAGGAAGCTGGTGGATAAGGTGTGGGAGTCAAAGAGTTAATTTTTTGCAATTGGTGTACAGGGTGCTCGCGAGAGTCAAAGGGTTAATCGGGCAGCTGAAGAGGTCAGATTTTATGTGCAGGCTGGGACGGACTGGAGATATCCAATCTCGTGTCCACGGCTGTGTTCGGTAGCCGCCATGTGCGCTGAAAACTAATATGGACGTGGTGATCTTAATCAAAGACATTGTCGGGGTCAGCTGGTCAGAGTGTATATATGATACGTGGAGGTCGTGGGTTGATCCTCGATGAATACAGTTTTGTGTGTATGTGTGTGTGTGTGTTTGTGTGTGTGTGTGTTTTGTGTGTGTGTGTGTGTGTGTTTTGTGTGTGTGTCTGTGTGTGTGTGTGTGTGTTGGTGTGTTTTGTGTGTTGTGTGTGTGTGTGTGTGTGTGTGTGTGGTTGTGTGTTGTGTGTGTGTGTGTGTTGTGTGTGTGTGTGTGTGTGTGTTGTGTGTGTGTGTGTTGTGTGTGTTGTGTGTGTGTGTGTGTGTGTGTTGTGTGTGTGTGTGTGTGTGTGTGTTGTGTGTGTTGTGTGTGTGTGTGTGTGTGTATGTTTTGATAGAACCATAGACTCAAAATTTGAGATCTCCGAGTTTAATCTCAGCTCGTATCATAAACACTGGCCATGTTCGCTGCCCATTTTAACTTTGAATTATTCTGATGTGTCAGTTTAGTGTTTCTCAGATCCCTCCCCGCAGGCCGCACCCTACCCCACTCTAATTCAAGATCTTGCCAACAATACAAAAAGTCCTAGGTTTTTGTGTAGACTCTAAAGGTCTTTGGTGTATATTTATCAAAATACACTGATTTAAAACATTTTTTACCACCCCACCCCCTATATTTTCAGCTTCCTGCAGGAAGCTGGTGGGTAGGGTGAGGGAGTCAAAAGATTTAGTTTTTGCAGTTGGTACATAGGGTGCCAGATTCAAAAGATTAAAAAAAGAACAAAGATACATGGAAATATTTTCAAACCACAGATGGCATATCGTCCTTCACTACATGCCACGTTTAACGAATTGTGTTATATTATATCATGTGTATGTGGGTTTTTTTCTGTCACATCTCCTACGCTACATTAATAGCCACAGAATCTCGGATATTTTTTTTCCCACAATGCTGTGACAATAATAACGATAGGAATAATAATCATGATGCTAAAGAGTTCCATTCTGGATTGAGACTGCGTGACAGGGCTGTACTCTACGCTTACTATCATAACACATCGTGGCGTCAACCAGGCCTGAAAGATGCAGATACTTGCGGTGTTGGTGAGAAAATTTGAGTAACGTCCTCAATGACACATCCATGAAGTGGATGAGACTCAACTGTGTGGTTCCAGCCTTTCCAGTGAACCCACAGCACATTCGACTCTGGGCAGGAGATAGGAGGAAGAAAAATTCCACAATGATTTTGACCTGATTGATGGGGATCGGGCTCACAACCTACCAGTCGGTTGCCTGTTGTGTTAACCAGTGCACCATGACG
>JAPXFY010000019.1:35619662-35627162 GCA_030674185.1 Monoplex corrugatus | reverse complement strand
TATTCAGGTGTGTTTTTTAAATCTCCCCTGTGCGATAAATTGGACGGTGTGGTCCTACACCGGGGGCATGTCCTTGGATTGTGTGCGCGAATGCATTGATGTGTGTACTTAATTTTATTATTTTTTTTGTTTTGTTCCTGTTGAGGTTTTGTCTTTTGAAGCGGTATTAGCCCTGATATGGCTCAGCGCAGTCGGCCGGGCTTTAAACAACAATAAAAGAAAAAACCTCTAACGAAATACAGATTAACACACAGACCAGCTTGCATGGTTGTCTGAGGCTGCTAAATCTACATGGAATCTGATACAGAACTAGAAATCAAACAAAATAAGCACAGAGAGAGAGAGAGAGGGGGGGGGGGGGTAGCGGGGAGACGGTGAAAGAAAGAGAGAGAAGGAAAGAGAGAAAAATGAGGAAGAAAGAGAGAAAGTGACAACACACAGACCAACTTGCATATATCTGAGGCTTCTGA
Organism: Monoplex corrugatus; assembly: GCA_030674185.1. Lineage (NCBI taxonomy): Eukaryota > Metazoa > Mollusca > Gastropoda > Littorinimorpha > Ranellidae > Monoplex > Monoplex corrugatus. The sequence goes on along the minus strand of JAPXFY010000019.1, from coordinate 35,626,692 downwards.
TATACATAGATACTGATAAAGAACTAGAATTTTAACAAAATAAGTCAAGAGAGAGGGAGCGGGGAGAGAGAACAAAAGAAAGACAGGGAGGGAGAGATAGAAAATTGAGGGAGAAAGAGAGAAAGAAAGAAAAACAGAGAGAGCGAAAGAGAGACAAAGAAAGAAAGCGGGAGAGAGAGAGAGAGAGAGAGAGAGAGAGAGAGAGAGAGAGAGAGAGAGAGAGAGAGAGAGGGAGAGAGAGAGAGAAAGAAAACTAGAAAGAGAGAGAGAGGGGGAGACAGAGAGAGAGAGAAGCAGACAGGCAGACAGACAAACAGACAGACAGAGAGAGGCAGACAGGCGGACAGACAAACAGACAGACAGACAGAGAGGCAGGCAGACAGACAGACAAAACACAGAGACAGAGAGAGGAGCAGAGAGGGAGAGGGAGGGAAGGAGACAGAGACACTTTATTTGCATTTGCGAAGGTAATAGATGAACGTTCATTCGGTCTTATGCATCCGGCCCTCGTTTTGGATGTGTCTTTTCTTTACTTCTTTTTATTTTATTTTCTGTTTATTTTTACATAGAGATAAAGGAGAAAAGGGAGAGACAAAAATAAAGAGAAACACGTAAAGCGAGAGAGAGAGAGAGAGAGAGGGGAGAGAGAGACAGAGAGAGAGAGAGACAGAGAGAGCGAGAGAAAGAGAGAGGGAGAGACAGACAGAGACAGGCAGAGAGACAGACAGAGAGACAGACAGAGACAGAGATACAGAGTGACGAAGAGGCAGACAGACAGACAGACAGACAGACAGAGAGAGGAGGAAAGAAAGAGAAGAGTGAACCAAAAAGTCTCTTTGCGAAGGCAATAGATAAGCAGTTAATTTCTTTTTAACCTTAGCCGTCGACGTTGGAGTTACAAAGAGAGAGAGAGAGAGAGAGAGAGAGGGAGGACGACTGAGGGAGTGAAAAAGAAAGAGGAGGAGTAATGACGTGGGAGACAGGGGAAAAAGTATAGAGAAAGAGACAGGATGAGGGAGAGAGGAAGGGGAGACAGGGGAAAAGTATAGAGAAAGAGACAGGATGAGGGAGAGAGGAGGGGAGACAGGGGAAAAAGTATAGAGAAAGAGACAGGATGAGGGAGAGAGAAAGGAGACAGGGAAAAAGTATAGAGAAAGAGACAGGATGAGGGAGAGAGAAAGGGAGACAGGGGAAAAGTATAGAGAAAGAGACAGGATGAGGAGAGAGGGAGGGGAGACAGGGGAAAAAGTATAGAGAAAGAGACAGGATGAGGGAGAGAGAAAGGGGAGACAGGGGAAAAAGTATAGAGGAAGAGACAGGATGAGGGAGAGAGGAAGGGGAGACAGGGGAAAAAGTATAGAGAAAGAGACAGGATGAGGGAGAAGAGGGAGGGGAGACAGGGGAAACAGTATAGAGAAAGAGACAGGATGAGGGAGAGAGGAAGGGGAGACAGGGGAAAAAGTATAGAGAAAGAGACAGGATGAGGGAGAGAGGGAGGGGAGACAGGGGAAAAAGTATAGAGAAAGAGACAGGATGAGGGAGAGAGAAGGGGAGACAGGGGAAAAAGTATAGAGAAAGAGACAGGATGAGGGAGAGAGGAAGGGGAGACAGGGGAAACAGTATAGAGAAAGAGACAGGATGAGGGAGAGAGGAAGGGGAGACAGGGGAAAAGAATAGAGAAAGAGACAGGATGAGGGAGAGAGGAAGGGAGACAGGGAAACAGTATAGAGAAAGAGACAGGATGAGGGAGAGAGGAAGGGGAGACAGGGGAAAAGAATAGAGAAAGAGACAGGATGAGGGAGAGAGGAAGGGGAGACAGGGGAAACAGTATAGAGAAAGAGACAGGATGAGGGAGAGAGGAAGGGGAGACAGGGGGAAAAGAATAGAGAAAGAGACAGGATGAGGGGGAGAGGAGGGGAGACAGGGGAAACAGTATAGAGAAAGACACAGGATGAGGGAGAGAGGAAGGGGAGACAGGGGAAACAGTATAGAGAAAGAGACAGGATGAGGGAGAGAGGAAGGGGAGACAGGGGAAACGTATAGAGAAAGAGACAGATGAGGGAGAGAGAAAGGGGAGACAGGGGAAACAGTATAGAGAAAGAGACAGGATGAGGGAGAGAGAAAGGGGAGACAGGGGAAACAGTATAGAGAAAGACACAGGATGAGGGAGAGAGAAAGGGGAGACAGGGGAAACAGTATAGAGAAAGACACAGGATGAGGGAGAGAGAAAGGGGAGACAGGGGAAACAGTATAGAGAAAGACACAGGATGAGGGAGAGAGAAAGGGGAGACAGGGGAAACAGTATAGAGAAAGACACAGGATGAGGGAGAGAGAAAGGGGAGACAGGGGAAACAGTATAGAGAAAGACACAGGATGAGGGAGAGAGAAAGGGGAGACAGGGGAAACAGTATAGAGAAAGAGACAGGATGAGAGAGAGAGGAGGGGAGACAGGGGAAAAAGTATAGAGAAAGAGACAGGATGAGGGAGAGAGGAGGGAGACAGGGGAAAAAGTATAGAGAAAGAGACAGGATGAGGGAGAGAGGGAGGGGAGACAGGGGAAAAAGTATAGAGAAAGAGACAGGATGAGGGAGAGAGGGAGGGGAGACAGGGGAAAAAGTATAGAGAAAGAGACAGGATGAGGGAGAGAGGGAGGGGAGACAGGGGAAAAAGTATAGAGAAAGAGACAGGATGAGGGAGAGAGGGAGGGGAGACAGGGGAAAAAGTATAGAGAAAGAGACAGGATGAGGAGAGAGGGAGGGGAGACAGGGGAAAAAGTATAGAGAAAGAGACAGGATGAGAGAGAGAGGGAGGGAGACAGGGGAAAAAGTATAGAGAAAGAGACAGGATGAGGGAGAGAGGGAGGGGAGACAGGGGAAAAAGAATAGAGAAAGAGACAGGATGAGGGAGAGAGAGAGGGGAGACAGGGGGAAAAGAATAGAGAAAGAGACAGGATGAGGGAGAGAGAGAGGGGAGACAGGGGAAACAGTATAGAGAAAGAGACAGGATGAGGAGAGAGGAAGGGGAGACAGGGGAAACAGTATAGAGAAAGAGACAGGATGAGGGAGAGAGGAAGGGAGACAGGGGAAAAAGTATAGAGAAAGAGACAGGATGAGGGAGAGAGGAAGGGGAGACAGGGGAAAAAGTATAGAGAAAGAGACAGGATGAGGGAGAGAGAAGGGGAGACAGGGAAAAGTATAGAGAAAGACACAGGATGAGGGAGAGAGGAAGGGGAGACAGGGAAACAGTATAGAGAAAGACACAGGATGAGGGAGAGAGAAAGGGGAGACAGGGGAAACAGTATAGAGAAAGACACAGGATGAGGGAGAGAGAAGGGAGAACAGGGGAAACAGTATAGAGAAAGAGACAGGATGAGGGAGAGAGAGAGGGGAGACAGGGGAAAAAGTATAGAGAAAGAGACAGAATGAGGGAGAGAGGAAGGGGAGACAGGGGAAAAAGTATAGAGAAAGAGACAGGATGAGGGAGAGAGAGAATAGAGAGACAGACAGACAGAGAGGGAAGGGGCGAGAGAGACACACACACACGGAGAGAGGAGAGAGGAGAGAAGAGAGAGAGAAGAGAGAGAGAGAGCAGACGAGAGACAGAACAGGGAGACGCGGACAGCGGACAGACCGGTGAGAGAAGGGTGACAGAGGAGAGAGAGAGAAGAGAAGAGAAGAACAGACACGCACACACACACACATGCACACACACACACACACCTCTCTCTCTCTCTCACTCACACATTCACTCACTCACACACATTCACACACACACACACAACACACACACACACACACACACACACACACACACACACACACACACACACACACACACACACACACACACACACACACCCGCCACCACCATCACTTCAACTGCCACCACCACACCACAATATACCACATCACGCCACACACATTAACGAATGCAGGGCGGATGACATATCACTAAGCTTTTATATGAACACAGTGGAAAGCACGTCATGTCCACTGCCATACCTATCTTTCCAGTTATCACAGCATCACGCAACCCTACCCATCGCAACTCAACGCAACACAATACAACATAACACAACGCAAGGCAACACAACACAAACACAACACAACACACCGCAGCGCAACACAACACAACACACACAAACAACACACACACACACACACACACACACACACAACACATGCACGCACGCACACACAACATACACACACACACGCACGCGCGCGCGCGCACACACACACACACACACACACACACACACACACACACACACACACACACACACACACACACACACACAAAGCGCAACGCAGTATCTGTTTCAATTTCTCAAGATGGCGTCTCCGCGCTTGGAATAAATCCCACACGCACAAACATCACAGGTGCCATGTGATGAAGAGACTTGCCACACCACACCACACCACACCACACCACACCACACCACACCACACCACACCACACCACACCACACCACACCCACAGAGAGATACAGAGAGACAGACAGACAGACAGAGACAGAGATAGACAGAGAGACACAGAGAGAGACACAGAGAGAGATAGAGAGAGAAAGAGACAGAGACACAGAGAGAGAGAGAGACAAAGAGACAGACAGACAGACAGAAACAGAAACATACACAGACAGAGGAGATAAAGAACGACAACAAGAAGAAGAACATGGTAAAAACGAAGGCAGAATAAACGCTGTTTCAGTCGAGTGTAATAAATAAGGAATTAATCGCTGTGTCTATATCCAGCTCTTGCCATATAAGCGGTACTCCTTTATTATGGGGTAAAAAGAAATAGAAACAGAAATCAACAATCCTGTCTCTCCTACGTCGCTGCCGCCTCCACCCCCACCCCGTCTCATCACACACACACACACACACACACACACACACACACACACACACACACACACACACCACACACACACACACACACACACACACACAACACGCACACCGGCATCAGCAGTGTAGGAGAATTATGAAGACAATAAGCATCAAACCAAATCCATATGTTCAGCGAACAAGTAAGAAAAAAAAACAACAACTCACATTTGGAGCTATTTAAACCTTTGATTGATGCACCATGCCCACCAGCATCCTGCATTGTCAACCATGCTAGTAAAAACAAAAACTTAACCCTTTAACTCTCTCACATCCTACGCACCAGCTTCCTGCAGGAAGTCAAAGGGCAAAGGTTTTATTTTTTTTTTTTTTTGCAGTTGGTGGATAGGGTGCGGGAGTCAAAGGGTTAACAAAAAAAAATCCCAGCCATTTTTATCGTCTAATCATATAACTGTAACAAAAAGTAAATAAAAAGTAATAAGTATATACAAACATACTACCATCATAAATAAGATTGTCGAGCCATCGAAAACAGTCTCCTTTTCACGAAAAAAACGAGAAAATTTAGATATTGTAATTTCTAATAATATATACAAACATACAATCATCATAAATAAGATTGTCAAGCCATCCAAAACAGTCTCCTTTTCATGAAAAAAAGAGAACATTTAGATATTGTAATTTCTAAAGGTCTCTGTGACCTTGGAAGAAGCATAATAAGTAAACGAAACCTTACGTGAAGCGAAGACAATGTAAAATAATGATAATTGATATGTCTAATGATAAGAAGAATGATATTTAGACAAAGACAAATCAGAGTGCGTACTCTCATCATTCAGTAAAACATTCACTCAGACTGACAAAAAGTGAAAGGAACAAAGCACACGCATGTTGGGAGGTGGAGGACAGGAGGGGAGTGGGACAAACGAAGGGGGAGGGGGCACATTGGGGGTAAATTCACTTCTGGACAAAAAAGGTATGTTTTCAAGCTAGAGAGCGAGAGAGAGAGAGAGAGAGAGACAGACAGACAAGACAGACAGAAGAACAGAACAAACAGACAGAGACACACAGAGAGGCAGAGACAGAGAGACTGAGAGATTGAAATTCATTTATACTTTTTGCCTGTATTCGTCTCGTATTAAATAGCGCCATGCTTAGATACATCGCTGATTTTCCAAAGACAAAAAGCACTGATAATGAAAAGAGAGAATCAACAGAGCGAGAGAGAAAGAGAGAGAGAAACAGAAGACAAACAGAGAGAGAGACAGAGAGGAGAGACGAGACAGACAGAGCAGGACGGAGAGACATGAGAAGAGAGAGACAGATCAGAGACAGAAGACATAAAGAGACAGAAGAGAGAGACAAGAGAGAGACAGAGAAAGACAGACAGAGAGACAGAGTCAAGACGAAGACAGAGAGACATAAAGAGACAGAGAGAGACACAGGAGAGAGAGAGAATTGAAACATGAAAGCATTTATCACTCCAGGATAAAGTATAAGTATAAGGCCAACTGGACCTATCTTACAGCTATCCCATGCCACACATCATATATGTCTGTATAGGTATGCAAACTTAACAGACGGACAGCTAAACAAACAGGCAGAGAGCTAGCTACAGAGATGTGAGCAAAAGAAAGACTACAGACTTTTATACAGCTAGAAAGACAGTGTGAAGAAAAGGAAGAAGAAGGGGCAGTACAGTTAGACAAATGAACAAACGGACAAACTGTCAGACAGACAGACGATAGACAGACAGACAGAAGACAGACAGGAGACAGACAGACGACAACAGACAAAGACAACGACTTGAGAACCCATGTATACACGAGGCAATGAATCGGCAATCGTAACATTTTTCACACCCAGCTCTTGCCATCTAAAGAAATGTTGTTTCTTTGTCTTTCATTTCCTTACGCTTTTTTTTAAACTATGTTGTTTACTTTTAAGAGAGAGAGAGAAGAGAGAGAAGACAGACAGACAGAGAGAGACAGAGAGAGAGACGACAGAACAGAGAGAACAGAGAAGACAGACAGACAGAGACACAGGTAGGACAGGAGAGGCGCACCGCACAGAGATAGGAGAGAGAGAGAGTCTGCATGCGCGAAAGAAAGATAGAGGAGAGAGAAGAGAGAGAGAGAGTGAGAGAGAGAGAGACAGACAGACACACACACACAAGAAGA
>JAPXFY010000019.1:35609662-35612162 GCA_030674185.1 Monoplex corrugatus | reverse complement strand
AATTAAGCACTGAAAGAAGTTAGCACCGTAGCAAACATCTATACAATCAACTGATTGCACGCGCGTGTCTCATGCGAGTTAGTATGCATGTATTAGGGTGCTGACTTTTGTTGTTGTTATTGTTGTTGTTGTTTTGTTTTTTGTTCGCAGGCCCCCACTCCCAAATGCTCTCAGCTGCTGCATGATTGGGAATTTACTTGTATCAAAGACCGCTAATGGATTCCATTTAAAGTCTTTGCTTGTATTGCTCTCTCTCTCTCTGTCTCTCTCTCTGTCTGTCTCTCTCTCCCTCTCCCTCTCTCTCATCTCTCTTTCTGTCTGTCTTTCTGTCTGTCTTTCTCTCTTTCTCTTTCTCTCTCTCTCTCTCTCTCTCTCTCTCTCTCTCTCCCTCTCCCTCTCCCTCTGTCTCTGTCTGTCTCTCTGTCTCTGTCTCTGTCTCTCTCTCTTTCTCTCTGTATCCGCTTCACAAAGGCCAGTTGGCCGAAAATTGCGTCTGTTTTGTCTTGTCTTATTAACTACGTGTTCTGATCCTATTGTTTTATGTATTTTTGGTTCCTAGATGTAATACAAGACTCCTCACACATTCGGCAACCCACCTCTACCCCATTATTCTCATTTGCCTGCAGGAACACCCAGATTTTTACATATATAAGGGCACAGGGTAAAGTGATATTAGTTTGAACCGTTGCACTACATGTTGTATCTTATGGCTTGCCCCACAGTAAAAACAAAAACAAAACCCACTTAAAACAAACAAAAACAAAACCCACTTTAAAACAAACAAAAACATTGCAGAGGCGGGAAAAATTAATTCTGCAGCTCTAAGGGTAATTTCCCTTGCGATCCTGTCCCAGAATTGCCTCGTGGCGACAAAAACCTTGACCTTTCAGATCCTTTGAAGTGTCAGAACTATCGGTCAGATATCTGCACATATTATGTGATATTCTCTCCTCTCTCTCTCTCTCTCTCTCTCTCTCTCTCCCCTCCCTCCCCCCTCTCTTTCTCTCTCTGTCATTTTCTCTCTCGCGCGCTCTCTGTCTCTCTGTCTCCCTTTTTTCTCTCTCTCTCTCGCTCTCTTCTCTCTCTTCTTCTCTCTCTTCCTCTTTCTCTCTCTCTCTCTCCTTCTCTCTCTCTTCCCCTCTCTCTCTCCCTCTTTCTCTCTCTCTCTCTCCCTCCCTCCCCTCTCTCTCTTTCTCTCTTTCTCTCGCCTTATTCTCTTTTTTCAGATTCTTTTGAGTTTTACTTTTCTTTCTTTCTCTCTTTCTCTTTTTTTTCTGTTTTAGTTGTTGTTGTTGTTGATTTCTTTTGTATGTTCTTTCTTTCTTTTCTTTCTTTCTCTCTCTGAGACATCGAGTGCTTTTTAGCGGCGTGGTGTTAGCCCTGATATGGTTCTGGCAGTCGGCTGGGCTATACGCCGTATGAACTGAAGTGAACTGTATTTCAGTCCTTTTTTTTTTTTTTATCGTTTTTTCTTTCTAAATCTGTTTGCTTTTTTTTTTTTTCTTTCTTTCTGTCCTTAACTCTTCCTCTCTCCTTCCATCCCTTCTTTTTTCCCTTTACTTTCTATATCTTAACGTTATGTTTTTGTTTTCTGTTGTTGTTTTTTTTCTCTTTCCCCTCCTTCTCTTTCTCTTTTCTTTGTAAACTTCTTTTCCTGTCTCTCTTCTCTGTCTTCTGTCTTTTCTCTCTTTCTCTCTCTTTCTCTCCATACATACATACATTATTGGTGTTATGAGTGTTCTCTCTCTCTCTCTCTCTCTCTCTTTCTCTCTCTCTCTCTCTCTGTTCTCCCTGACTCTCTCTCTCTCTCTCTCTCTCTCTCTCTCTCTCTCTCTCTCTCTCTCTCTCTCTCTCTTGTGAAGTCCTAAAGGAAACTTTGTTATGAGCTGAGCAATAGCGATTACGAATTAAGAAACAAGTCGTTTGCGGAGTATGAAGTCATTCGCAAAAAAAAAAAAAAAAAAATCATCTTAAACCCCTTCAAAGCACATATAAACATGAAAGTGTTGGCGCATATGGAATCACCCGAGCGGGCGTTACAACGCCGCCTTGAGCAACCCGAAGCAGAGAGAAGCAGGAAGTGTCAAAATGGCCCCCGTTTGAAGTCTTGGCAATTAGATTAACTTCCCCTGTTCTGAGCTGATGGATTCCATCGATGACGTGTGCAGTAAACCTCTTAAGTGTTAGGGCGGTAATCACTTCGTTTTAATTAAAATCTTACCGAATAAGAGAGAGAGAGAGGGAGGGAGGAAGAGAGGGGAGAGGGAGAGAGACACAACAGAGAGAGAGAGAGAGACAGAGAGAGACAGACAGAGACAGAGAGACAGAGAGACAGAGAGTCCGAGTTAGAGAGGAAGAAAAAAGAGAGAGCCATGAAGATGGAGAGTGAGAGTGAGAGAGAGGAGCGAGGGAGAGAGACACACAGACAGACACACAGACAGACACACAGACAGACAGAGACAAACAGACAGACAGAGAGCCGGGTTCGAGAGAAAGAATA
>JAPXFY010000019.1:35579662-35599662 GCA_030674185.1 Monoplex corrugatus | reverse complement strand
CTTTTCTTTTATCGGGACTATCACTCTGAGAGAGATGCCCATCTCTTCATCATAGCCGTTCCACCTTCCCCAAGCATTAAAAATTTATCAAACGAGACTCAAACCCTACAGTCAAACTGGAAGGAGGGAACTGTACCTTTACGTTGACCAGGGCTGAAGGTGAATGACCGTTGTGATCATGGTAATGGCAGCCGTTAGTGGAACCAGGGGAAATGTACATGGGTGTAATGATGGCTGTACTAAGTGGAGGAAAGAGCGAAGGGCAATATTATGTACCTTACAGCCCATGAGTGGTAAGGGGGCGAGACGGTGGAAGGACTGGGGGAGGGAGGGGGGCAGGGCCAGACAGACAGGGGCTTTGGCCGCAAAGGGATTGGGAAGCGTCGCCTAAATCCTTGAGACAGACAAAGGGGAACGACTTCCATCTTCTGTCCAGAGACCAGCAAGTAGTCTTGATGGGACTTCGCACCGGCCACAGCCGGCTGAACGCCTTTTATAAACCACAAGTTCAAACTGACAACATCGTCGGCCTTCCCCAAGGGATAAAACGACTATGCAAGCAGCTGAACACAATTAAGTTGTAGCGATGTTGTCTCTTGTCTGGTAGAGCGCTGTGTGACATGGCCGGCTGCAGTTTTTCTGGATCAGGCTTCCTTGGTATCCAGCAAGAACAGGAGAAGGCAGCCACGTTTATCGCCTGGTCTGGCCTTACTACGTAGACGGCGAGGCGAACGAAGGAACGAGGAAGAGTAGAAAAGTTAGATTCAGTCTCAAGACTTGGGATCTGTTCTCCAAGCTGTGCCAGGTGATTTGTTCTTTTGACCACGAGTAAATAAGTAGAATAAATTGCAGGTAATCCCAGAACCCAGAAGTCAATTCCAGTGGTAGGCTGATACAATGCAGTGTAAAATATAGACCAGGTAAAACATAGGCTAGGTAGGTAGTTGATAAAATGTCTGTAAAATATAGACTAGGAAACAGCGTAGGTAGCGATAAAAGTATGTAAAATAGCTAGGAAAACTAGGTAGTAGGTATCTGATACAATGTCAGTGTAAATAAGAGGGTAACATAGAGGTAGGTAAGCTGATACAAGTCATGCTAAATATAGACTAGTAAAAATAGCTAGGTAGGAGCTGATACATGTCAGTGTAAAATATAGACTAGTAAAACTAGGCTTGGTAGGGTAGGCTGATACAAGCCAGTGTAAAATATAGACTAGGTAAAACATAGGCTTGGTAGGGCCTCAGGACCTGGCCAGCTCATGGGTTTATGTGCAGGCTTAAGGCTTTGTCCATGATCACCATACACATAGCACATGGGACGTTAGTGCATGTAGAATTCGTTCCGAGCGTGGAGACGTCGTCTTGAGAAATTGAAACTGAAACTGAAACCTAGAAGATTGAAGCTGTAGAGACCCACAGTTCTTGGGTGGCTCTACGAAGGCGGTTCTCGTCGTCTCCTTCGTTGTTTTACCTTCCCCAGCTGTGAACAAGGCAAGCTTACCATTCAGCAGGGTGGACTAGACTAGAGACTGCAAGCGTAACGGTTTTTCTCAAGCCAGACTCAAACCTATGCAATCAGATTGGAAGGCAGAGGCTCAGTGACTGCGCCATCCAGGCTTCAGGCCTCAAGGTGAATGACCGTTGTGATGGCGGTAATGGCAAATGGTATGGGCAAATGGCTGAGGGCTTGCTGTGTGTGGAACGACTGACAGAGAAATAATTGTATGTTCATGCGTAGATACTTTCACTGCGTGGTGGTTTCAACGATAGTTCACATGAAGCTTAGAATCCATAAATTAGGGACAGTGGGAAGAATTTAGACATTTTTCTTGGAGCTGAACAAAATGATTCCTCATCTTGGCTGATTAAATAACAATGGTGGTGAGAAGAAAGAAAACAAGAACGATGAAGATGGTAAAGATGATGATGATGATGATGATGATGGATGAGTATGATAATGATAACTACAGTAATAAGAAAGAAGAGGTGGTAGAGAAACAAGCTGTTGAAAATGAGGATGGAATGACTTGATCCTACGTATCTTTGTGACCATCTCAAATGTACACCCCTGCCGACTTCTTTGTCCTGCTTCTGACACCATTTGTTTCAAAGTCGTCAATAGAGCTGTAACACATTCGGTTGCTGCTCATTTTTAGTATATGTTCCATACAACCCTGTCTCTTCGATAGTGACATACTATGTCTTCTATCAAGTCCTACGTCAAGACATATCTTTTTGTCTAGCAGTGATTTCCTTCTCAAACGCCCCTCCTCTCCTTCCCCTCCCAGGATCCATATGCTTTGTTTCCTTAAGATTTTGTCATTGTAAGTAAATGTTTTAGTGAATGATGAGAGAGCGCGCTTTGATTTAATTTGTAGGCCTATATCAAGATTTCGCTCCATATGAATATCATCATTATTATTATTCTCTTTCCAAGATTCATTTGTGCGTAGAGTTGTCTGTTTTGATCTTTCACGAGGTCTTCCTCAGGACGAGTGTGTTGCCTGCGTGTTTGGCTTGGTCTCTATAAACTGTACGGACAACTGATTTTCATAAAGATTTAACCATTTCAGAAAGTATGACGGTGTTAACTATCAATGGATGATGGACTCTCTGGTTGATCCGATAAATGAAAAGACATATGTCAACATTGTCTTTCATGCGTGTATAATTTGTTGTTGTTGTCATTTTTCGTCGCCACACTGTGTGTTAGATGTCCGTAAGTTGTGAAGCAAAAGATGAATAAAACAGTATTAAAAAAAAGCTGTACTGACTATTCATCGCCTTTTTGTGTGGTATTCACGTGGAATACAAGACCTCAGGCATGGGGCTCATATATCGAGTGTAAATATAATGCCCGAATAATATTATGCCCAAATAATATAATGCCCGAATAATATTATGCCCAAATAATATAATGCCCGATATTATTATGCCCGAATAATATAGATCTAATGCCCGAATAATATTATGCCCGAATAATAAGCATATTACAGATAACGGAAGGGCAACAACGCCAAACCCGATCGTATTGAAGAGAAATTATACAGATATTAGATTTCTTAAGTCAGGTTCGGAAATGTATACATTCCTTTCCCTCATCACTTTACCTTTCTTCAACCCCGAACAAGTTCACATGTCCATAAGCATAGCTTAGGTGAACTTGCAGGCTGTACACCCACGGTTTAGCCAGTCAGGGCGGAACCCATGAAGCCAAATTGGAAGATGGAGACTGTGCCACTACCTATTCGTGTTTCCATTCAATGTTTATAATCCTTTAATTTAACTCCAATCGATTCAAGGAAGATAACAGCAAATAAATGAAAATCCAACGGGATTAACATATAAGCAGAAAGAATTCATCGCAGTCCAACAAGAAAAAAGTACATTTGAAATTGTCTTACGGTAAGATACTCAAATATTCAGAAGATTATTATACAATTTTAGAACATTTGATACATTTTGCTGATTTCAGTTGATTTTATTTCCTCCCAGAAATTAAGTTGCACGGTGACAACACTAATTTAACAGACGTATGTTTATATTTTTGTGGTATAAAGTTGAATCAGTCATCATGGAATTTAGAGCAGTTATACAGCAGTAAGCCATTATATGCCAGTACATAGGGTTTTGCGCAACGTGTAAGAGATGACTGACTGGCTTGACGGCAGATGGAATTGCGAAATCGGAGTGTGATGAATCCCTCGCGAATACATTCCAAACTCAGTAAGACTGATCAACGTGCCCTGGTTTTTACGCTTCCCGAGCACAACAAACAACATGTCAAGGGGCATTGCGCACACATTTATCGTCTGCTACAGGCCACTCGATAAACCCTATCGATGCAGCCAGCGAACAGGCGAACAAACCGCATGCTTCGTCTATCCATGTCTGGTTTTGCTAAACTTTAGCGCATCTTGAATCTGCGTCGTTTTATAATGATATAAGCTGATGTGCAATGTCACTGTTAATTATTTTCTTTCAATTTTCATGCACCTGAAGTTTCTTTTTCCGGTCGAGGTCAAGGTCGATGTGACTGCGCAGACAGTGTGACAGAGATTTGTTAATGAATTGATCGTTTTAAGTATCTTGAGATTGCATAATCGGCCAGCATAATAGAATTATTTGGTATAGGCCCTTTCATTGGTATGATATGAGAACAGTCCTGCTGTCAGCATGGCAAGTGATCCTTTATTTCTATATGTTTTTGGAAGCTTTTGCAATATTTACAAAATCTCGCCTGCACTAGCCGGGTAGTGGTAGTGTTTGTTTTCATCGTGATCACATAACTGTACCTAATGTCAGTGTGTCATGGACGTAGACATGCATAAATTTGTCTTGTAGCAGAATCGATTTCGAAACAACAGAGTTTTCGTCTGGTTGATCAAAGTGCACATGGGTTAGGGGGAACAAAATTATGACTGCAGTGTGGGGCGGTGGCATTGGCGGTGTTGGTAGCGGTGGTGGTGGTCTGACAGTGGGAGAAGAAGAAGATATGGGTGAGCTATTTGTGTTCTGTGTGTGCTGTTTTCTGACTGTGCTGGGTATATTTATAGTATGGTAGTGTATGTGTGTTTTGTGTGGTTTATAACAGGAATGCAACATATATACGACTGTTCGGAGCGCAACACACACACACACACACACACACACACACACACACACACACACACACACACACACACACACACACATACCGAGATCTCATTCGTTTCTGCTTTAGTTGGAACTATCTGGAAGGAGTATATACCGTGAGGAGATAAGCAAATGTATCTTTGATAAGTTTGAATATCTGGGAACAGTCATCTCACCAGAAGGTAGATGCACATCAGAAATAGCCAGCAGAATCGACCAAGCCAAAACAGCATTCATGAAGATGAAAAAGCGTTCTTACCAACAGATGTCTATCAATTAACATCAGGAAGAGAGCTCTTGAATGTTATTTTGAACCGATACTGGTGTACGGTTGTGAGGCGTGGATAGTCAACACGCGAAGTCAGAACAAAATTGAGGCAATTGAAATGTAGTTTCCAAGTATAATGTTAAGAGTTCCATGGACAGCAAAGAAAGCAAACACGACAGTCTTGAAAGAGGCACATACAAGAAGATCAATCAAAGCGCATACAGTACAAACTAGACACCATGTGCTACAAAAGCCTCAATAACGCAGCCCCCGATTACCTGTCAAGCCTACTTGAGATCTATGTTCCCTCACGTACCCTCCGCTCTGCCTCCGATCCTCTGACTTTTCGCTTTCCACGCACTAAGCTCAATACCTATGGTCCACGAGCCTTCTCTGTTTCTGGTCCACTCTCCTGGAACAAACTTCCTCTCTCAGTCCGTCAGCAACCTACTTTTGCCTCCTTCAAGTCCGCTCTCAAAACTCACCTTTTTTCCTCTGCATAAAATCCTAACCTCACTCAACCCCCCTCTGCAGCCTGTCTCCGCTCGGAGGGGAATCACTTTGTTTTAATATATAATTGTATATGATGTGCTCTCTGTGGTTTTCCATTGGTTTTATTCTTGCTTTTATTGCTTTTATTCTTTTCTCCCCATTTGTGGCCATGCATGTGTGTGTGTGTGTGTGTGTGTGTGTGTGTGTGTGTGTGTGTGTGTGTGTGTGTGTGTGTGTGTGTGTGTGTGTGTGTGTGCGTGCGTGCGTGCGTGTGTGCGTGTGTGTCTTTTCGGCGCTTGGATTTGATTTTGTCGAGACTTGCGCTATATAAATATTGTAATTATTATGTATGCATGTGCGTATGTATGTATGTATGTATGTATGTATGTATGTATGTATGTATGTATACGCTTAGATTTATGTATGTATGTGTGTGTGCATGTATACGCTCAGCTTAGATTTATGTATGTAAGTATGTAAGCATGTATGTATGCATGTATACGCTCATATGTATGTAGGTATGTATGCATGTCTACGCTCAGCGCTTAGATTTGATTTTGTCAAGATTTTGCGCTATATAAATAAAATATATTATTATTATTATTATTAGAAAAAGACATGCAACATTCATAAGACATTTTATGAGGAAAGAGGAATTAGAGCACCTGGTCACAAGAGGAAAGCTGGAGGGAAAGAGAACACCAGGTAGACCCAGAGAGAAAATATTGGACGGACTTGCAGGGTGGCTGAGGACAGAGAGGGTGAGAGATGTACTTTCAGCGACAGAGGATAGACTCGTTTGGAGGGCCATGATCGCCAACGCCGTGCGGCAGGGCACATGATGATGAGGAGGAGGAAGGGAATATTTCAGAGGAGAAGTTGTACAGAGACTTGAAAGCTTGTTGTCTACCCCTGTTTGAACTGGGAGTCGGTGAAGTTTATGCAGAAAGGAGGTTGAGCTTGATCATAGTTGCAAGCCTTCAAAAACTAGTCTTGCAGCAGGATTTTGAACCTTTCGTAGTTTACCAAGAATAACATTGCCAGCAGCCGAAGAGGAGGGCAGAGAATTGCAGTAGCCTTAATTTAATCCTTGAATCCCGCAGGTTGTCCACCAGCATTCTGAATTGTTGACCTTGCTAGCAAAGCAAAAACTTAACCCTTTGACTCCCTCAGCCTATCCACCAGCTTCCTGCAGGAAGCTGGTGGATAAGATAAGGAAGTCGAAGGATTAAGTTTTTCCAATTGGTGGATAGAGTGCAGGAGTCAAAGTGTTAAGTTAAACAAGACAAGACACAAATCAGTGTTTTTGCCATAATCATTGTCGGACATCGGTGGATAACACTGATTGGGATGAAATTTTAGATACGCTGTACAAGCCCCTGCTGAGCTGAAGTTGAAAATATAGTATGGATACTGTCGACATGTATGGAAATTGTCTGTTCAAATACTGAAGATGCTACACTGAATTTAATGAGCAGAGCATCCGTCTTGAACATCCAGTTGTGAGTTTGTCAACCAAGTTCTTCATATCTCAGTTGGTAGAGTAGATCATTTTGTGAAAAACATGTGTCGTACAATGGTGTTTCATCTGCAAATGACTGCCTAGAAATAGAATGTCTTTGGATCAGTGCAAAAGGGGGATATTGTATACATGATGAAGACAACTGGGACAAAGGTTTTGGTCTGTATCAGTGTAGTGTTCATTCCAAATTAACATGAATATTGTCGCCAGAACAGCAGAACATGGACACTCGGTCGATACTGTCAGCTGCACGTGCTCGCGAAAGGAATGCAGTGGATGTAGTGTGTGTGTGTGTGTGTGTGTGTGTGTGTGTGTGTGTGTGTGTGTGTGTGTGTGTGTGTGTGTGTGTGTTGTGTGTGTGTGTGTGTGTGTGTGTGTGTGTGTGTGTGTGTGTGTATGTGTGTGTATGTGTGTGTGTAGGTCTCGCTCTCTCTCCTCTCTCTCTCTCTCTCTTCCTCTCTCTCTCTTCCCCCTCTCTCCCCCTCTTCTCTCTGTGAGTGTGTGTGTATGTGTTTTCTCTCTCTCTCTCTGGCTCGCTCGCTTGCTCGCTCGCTCTCTCCCCTCTCTCTTCCCCCTCTCTCCACCTCCTCTCTCTCTGCGAGTATGTGTGTGAGTGTATTTCTGTGATGTGTGTAGGTCTCTCTCTCTCTCTCTCTCTCTCTCTCTCTCGCTCTCTCTCTCTCCCTCCCTCCCTCTTTCCCTCTTCCCCCTCCTCTCTCTGTGAGTGTGTGTGTGTATGTGTTTCTCTCTGTCTCTGTCTCTCTGTCTATGTCTCTCTGTCTCTTTGTCTCTGTCTCTGTCTCTCTCTCTCTCTCCCTCTCTCTCCCCCCTCTCTCTCTCTTCCCCCTCTCTCCACCTGTCTCTCTCTCTCTTCCCCTCTCTCTCTCCCCTCTCTCTCCCCCCTCTCTCCACCTCCTCTCTCTCTGCGAGTATGTGTTTGAGTGTATTTGTGTGATGTGTATAGCTCTCTCTCTCTCTCTCTCTCTCTCTCTCTCTCTCTCTTCCCCCTCTTTCCCCCTCCTCTCTCTGTGAGTGTGTGTGTGAGTGTATTTGTGTGATGTGGATAGGTCTCTCAATCTTCCCCCCTATCACCCCTTACTCTCTCTGTGCTTGTGTGTGTGTGTGTGTGTGTGTGTGTGTGTGTGTGTGTGTGTGTGTGTGTGTGTGTGTGTGTGTGTGTGTGTGTGTGTGTGTGTGTGTGTGTGTGTGTGTGTGTGTGTAAACGAATGCATCAGATGTTTTCCCCAAGCGGTTCATTCGCCGGAATAGCTGTATGATTTGACCATTAAGCTAACGTTTCCAAATGTCAGGTCTCCAGAGCCTGTGGTGTCATTGTCCTCAGTTGCCCAGTGGGTTGTCTGTAAAACGTTACGCTTATGCCTTTTGTCTGCTATGTGTGTTTGCATAAATTTAAATAAATTACAGTTTGGTGCAAAGTGTCTTTGTACGAGTAACGATACACGGGAAATTTACTGGGATTATGAGGTCATTACTGTTGTAATTGATTTTTTCTCTGTCCTTTGTTATTCTTTAGAATAGGGGGTTGGTTGGTGGGGGGGGGGGGATACTTATGTTATTACAAGGGAGACAGGTCGGGGGTGAGAAGAAGACGGAGGAGAGGTCGGTTCTACCTCAGGGAATACTGAGCTTAGGTTGGTGCCATACTCATCCCAGAAAACTTCTTAAGTAAAGCAATGTGTGTGTGTGTGTGTGTGTGTGTGTGTGTGTGTGTGTGTGTGTGTGTGTGTGTTGTGTGTGTGTGTGTGTGTGTGTGTGTATGTGTGTGTGTGTGTGTGTGTGTGTGTGTGTGTGTGTGAGTGTGTGTGTGTGTGTGTGTGTGTGTTGTTGTGTGTGTGTGTTTGTGTTGTGTGTGTGTCTGTGTGTGTGCGTGCGCGCGCGTGCGTGTGTCTGTGTGAGAGATTATTTTGTGTACAAATAATTTCTTTTTCCTTCTTTCTTTCCTTTTTTGTTAACAGTAAAGCAGTCTTGGTGATATCGTTATCTGACCGGGAGCGAATTAAGATTTACAGAAATATTGAAACTGATCTTTGAGACACAGCATTACGGTTGAAAAAGAATTTAAAAAAAACAACAACCTAACCAAACATTTACGACAGACAAATAAACACACAGATTAATATACTAACAAAGAAATGAAAAAATAAACAAAACCGAGAAACTCAAGATGGTCAAATCATTGTAAAAATCTCCCTTTTTGTTACGAAAAATATTTTTTTAAAAGACAACAGCAACAACAACAAACGAACACATAAACGAACAAACGAAACGATTGTAATTCTCTAGGTCACAGTAACCTTGAAGAAGCATTAGATGAAATAAAACTTTTCATGAATCGAGAACAATTGTGGACTGTCACAACAATCAAAACAAAATGTAAATATTGTCAGAAATTCCTGAGAAAATGTTTGTTTTCTCAAAGCACGCTAAATTTAGGCACTTTCGGGGTCTGTGTTACCTTGACCTTTGCCACATTTACGCAATCGTGACTCCTCAACTTCTACACTTCGACAAAAATCTAGTAAAGATTCATCTGGAAACAGCTGAGAAAATTTTGCCAACATATTTTGTTACAGACACACAAGATTTTAGGTTCTCTCCAGTTGATATGAAACAAGCCTTTCCCCTCTCTCCCCCCCCCCCCCCCCCGTTTTTTTTTAAAAAGGGAGACTGAAAAAACAAAACACTTGAATTTATCGAATCAGTTTTTTTTTCTTTCTTGTTGTTGTTTTTCTTTTCTTTCTTTTTCTTTCTGTGTTCTTTTTTATTTTTATTTTGTATACTTGAATGAAAGAAGAGTCCCAGTCACTCAAAATGTGTAGGGATTTATTAAGTGCTGGCATTTGCTCTCGGTCCTATCAGTACTGAAGGGGTTGTTGTATACAAGACAAAAACAACTGGGCCAAAGGATTTGGCCTGCATCAGTGAAGTGTTCACTCTAAATTAACACGAACATTGCTCCTTTTATATGAATTCAGGAGAAATAGTCTGTGGAACCCGCCTCCCCCACCCCCCTGGGGATGCCGGGGGCTCTTTCAGTATAACAAGTATCTCCACCTTCTGGAAATTCTGTGCTAGAAATTTCCTCTTTTCTGTCACTCTTTTTGTTTCTGCCTTGTTCCTTTGACTTCTGTCATTTCTTCCTATCATTTTCTACCTTGCTGGTCCATTCAGCTGTATGTGTTCGAAAAAGTCTTATGGTGAGATATGCGAAAGCAATTTTAGGTAATTTAGGCCCGTTTTTACGTATGTTTTAGTGTCCTTATTTATGGTTAAATTTGTATTCAGGTTTGTTTTTTAAATCCCCATGTGCGATAAATTGGACGGAATGGTCAACGCCAGGGGCATCTCCTTAGACTATGTGCGCAAATGCATTGGTGTGTGTACTTAATTGTCTTTTCTTTTTTCCTATTGAAATATTGTATATGTTTTGAAACGGTGATAGCTCTGATATGGCTCTACACAGTCGGCTGGGCTTTAAACAACAACAACAACAATAACAACAGTCTGTGGAATGGTAGGGCTGGGTGTTAATTGATCAGGTAAAACTCTGGTCCCATAACCCTAAACCTATGTCACACGGGGCGTAAAGTGATAGAGACTTTCATTACTCTTGGGTCAGCATTTTGAGGATGGGTCCCACTCCTCTTCCTTGCAGTTTTACTTCCCTAGCCCTGAAGATGATCAAGTTCCCATTGATAGATGGGTAGACTGGAGGCCGTACGCACATAAACAGTTCCTCGGACATGATTACCTCCCTTGCAAACTCGTGCAGACAGTTCGGAAGCGGAAGCTATACCTCCACACTGATCAGGTCTCCTTTGGTAGCGCATGAGTCACCAATTCCAGTACGTAAACTCATTATAAATTGTAAATCGACATTGTTTAATGCTATTGTCCAAACTTATTTGAACTCACAGTGCGTTATATCTAATTATACTGTTCAGTGAAACGCGGAGAACACGAGCTGTTGGGCGAGTTGACCACATTCCTCTATGCTGTTGCATAGTGTGCATCTTTGGTTGGCCTGTGTGCTGGATATTTTCATGATTCCTTATCAAGTCAGCCACCGACATGACTTTCGTGATCTTTAACGTGCATATTTGATATTCTGCATGCGTATATACACGAAATTAGACATATAGAGCACCTAGTCACAACAGGAAAGCTGGGGGAGAAAAGAAGACCAGGCAGACACAGGGAGAAAATAGTGGACGGATTTGCAGAGTGGATGAAGAGACAGAGAGGGTGGGAGATGTACTTGCAGCGGCAAAGGATAGGTTCGTACGGAGGGCCATGATCTCCGACGCCATGCGGCAGGGCACATGATGATGATGATGATGATGTACACGAAAAGGTAGACATCGGTAGGCCTGCACACATGTTGACTTGGGTAGATCGGAAAAATCACCAACGTTTTCCAACCAGGCGGAGGTGTATAGGCGGATCGAACCCAGACCGTCCAATTGGAAGTCCAGCATGTATCCACTTGACTGCCGCGCTCGTCATTAGTGGAAGCTTAATCATGTTAATAGCGGTTTGATGGAGTTTTAATGGGAATGCGTGGGAATTGTATTGAGTAGAGCTACTGGTGGAAAGATTTAGCCCTTTGACTCCTGCACCCTGTCCGCCAGCACCATACATTCCCTCACCCTTCCTGCAGAAAGCTGGTGGACAGAGTGAGGGAGTCAAAGGATTAAGTTTTTGCAGTTGGTGGATAGGGTGCGGGAGTGAAAGGGATATTTTGATACGATGTAGGTTTTTTTTCTCTCACACAGGACGGAGCAGCAAGGAAATTTCAGTCTTTTTCTCCTAATTTTTGTATCTAGTGTTTGTGATCTTACGCTTGACAAAGGCCAGTTGGCCAAAAATTTGCGCCTGTCTTGTCTGTTGTATTAAATACGCGTTCTTATTCTTTTTTCGTGTTTTTTCTGGTTCCGATATAGATTGTTTCAGTTATTATGTGAGAACAAAGAGAGACAACTGCATTGAAAATAGCACCTATGACACAGAACCTTCAGGATCACATCAGCTGGTAGGATTATTCGCAGACTCGGCATTTTCCACGATTGTTATGGATCGTTTCCTCCTACTTGACGTTTGTGGTGTTCGTGCATATACAGTCATCCCAGTAGTGTAAAGTGCTGTTCAGAAATAAAAGATGTCGCGGCCTCTTTGCTGAAACCAAAGATCTTGCCGCCTATTTGCTGAAACCTAAGACCTTGTAGCTTGTTGTTTTACCTGCCGACTAGTTGGGTCTTTTCATAGGGTCGTGGATTCAAGATCCGATGTCTCGAGTTCAATCCTGACGTGCAATATTAAAAACTGGCCTTGTGGTATCCACTTAACGTTTCATAGGTCCTTCTCCTCTTTCCTATTTCAAGACCTAACCATCGCATATGGTTTGGGCAGGCTCAGGGAGTCTGTGAGATAATTGTTGGCAGATTTGGCTGGAGCGCGTATGAACTTGTCCGAGTGCGATGAATCACTCTTGAACTACCTCCAAACTCTAAACTCCAAACTCCCCAGATGTGAGACATTGTCTTATTTCACCCTGCCACAACTGGGACAAGGACAGCCAAGGGGCGAAACGAAGGTCAAGGTATCGTTAATTAACGGCCAAACTACCCAGTGCCAGGCAGGATAATAGTACCCGAGAGTGTTATACGCGGTGCTACATCCTCTTTGGTGCCATGCCAGTCTGCTCCCCACTCCCTTGCCAGAAGCGTCTTCTGCGTCCCAAAGCTGGAGTAAAAGGCTGCTTGTGGTAGAGGGGGTATGTTTCTGCTGGACAAAAAGACCTGTTTTCGTGTTATAAGGGTTGAAGGGAGATAATCAGAAAATCTGCCAGAACTCGTATGGAATTGTTCGGGCGTGATAAATCCATTTGAACAAACGCTGAACTTCTGAACTTCTTCGTGAGCAATGAAAGGAAATAAATTTCCGAAAGATTACTCTCGATTCTGGAGAAAGAAGAATACACTGTTGAGAAATGAGCCCACTTACCCGATCGATGGTGGCTGCCAATGATCGTTCTGATGAGGCTAGTTGCGGTTTATCTGGAAAATGGTTAAAGGCTGGCAGAACTTGATACCGCTTGTGAAGAAATGAATGCAGGGACATGGATGGTCCCGTTGATTGGCGGATTTGAAGTACGAGCCATGTTGTATACCTTAAGTACCTCGTGTAGGGTTTTCTAGACCCTGGCGAGCATAATACAGTTTATGAGCAGGCTTAGTGGCGTCTTTGTTCATTTCGGATCCCCATGATACGGCAACCCTGCGAGCATATAAGGTTTATGAGCAGGCTTTATGGTGTCTTTCTTCATTTCGGTTCCCCATGACATGGCGTATATGGTGTTGGCACGTATGGAAACACTCGCTTGTCCTGAAACTGAAACTGAAACACGAAGAAGCATTGTCCAAGCTGTGGTTGTGAAGAAAGAGGCAGTACTGATGAGAAGACCGAGAAAATATTTTCTTTCATAATTGATCGAATCCGTAGGTTTGTGACCGCTGTGATGAGGGTAATGACAGTCCATGTGGGAAATGGCTTGCAGACTGTCAGTACATGGGATTACTTGCTGGAGAAACTGCATGCAAATGTACGAGACTGATCCTCTGAAGGAGGGATGTAAGGACGAGCAACAGTATCTACCCTAGAGACTAGAATCTAGAGTCAAGATCTGACCAGCGTGTAGGGTTTATACACAGACTTATGGTAACATCAGGTTTCGTTAGTTTTGACTTCCTGTTGCATGGCCTTTTGTGGCTTTCTCGCTTATGAAAATGTACACATGCGTTGTCACATTCATGGTCAAATTGAAACTCAGTTTAGTGTTCTAGCCCTGATATGGCTCTACGCAGTCGGTTGGGCTTGAAAAAACAATAACAGATCAGTGTTCAGAGTTTATTCAAATAGGACTCATTGCATTCGGACAATTGTATGTGCACTTTACCCAGACAGTTTTATGTGCACATTACCCAGAGAATTTTATGTGCACTTTACCCAGACAGTTGTATGTGAACTTTACGCAGACAGTTGTATGTGCACTTTACGTAGACAGTTGTATGTGCACTTTACGCAGACAGTTGTATGTGCACTTTACGTAGACAGTTGTATGTGCACTTTACGTAGACAGTTGTATGTGCACTTTACGTAGACAGTTGTATGTGCACTTTACGTAGACAGTTGTATGTGCACTTTACGTAGACAGTTGTATGTGCACTTTACGTAGACAGTTGTATGTGCACTTTACGCAGACAGTTGTATGTGCACTTTACGTAGACAGTTGTATGTGCACTTTACGTAGACAGTTGTATGTGCACTTTACGTAGACAGTTGTATGTGCACTTTACGTAGACAGTTGTATGTGCACTTTACCCAGACAGTTGTATGTGCACTTTACGTAGACAGTTGTATGTGCACTTTACGCAGACAGTTGTATGTGCACTTTACGTAGACAGTTGTATGTGCACTTTACGCAGACAGTTGTATGTGCACTTTACGCAGACAGTTGTATGTGCACTTTACGCAGACAGTTGTATGTGCACTTTACGTAGACAGTTGTATGTGCACTTTACGTAGACAGTTGTATGTGCACTTTACGTAGACAGTTAAGTTGTATGTGCACTTTACGTAGACAGTTGTATGTGCACTTTACGCAGACAGTTGTATGTGCACTTTACGCAGACAGTTGTATGTGCACTTTACGTAGACAGTTGTATGTGCACTTTACGTAGACAGTTGTATGTGCACTTTACGCAGACAGTTGTATGTGCACTTTACGTAGACAGTTGTATGTGCACTTTACACAGACAGTTGTATGTGCACTTTACGTAGACAGTTGTATGTGCACTTTACGCAGACAGTTGTATGTGCACTTTACGCAGACAGTTGTATGTGCACTTTACGCAGACAGTTGTATGTGCACTTTACGCAGACAGTTGTATGTGCACTTTACGTAGACAGTTGTATGTGCACTTTACGTAGACAGTTGTATGTGCACTTTACGCAGACAGTTGTATGTGCACTTTACGTAGACAGTTGTATGTGCACTTTACGTAGACAGTTGTATGTGCACTTTACCCAGACAGTTGTATGTGCACTTTACGCAGACAGTTGTATGTGCACTTTACGCAGACAGTTGTATGTGCACTTTACGTAGACAGTTGTATGTGCACTTTACGTAGACAGTTGTATGTGCACTTTACGCAGACAGTTGTATGTGCACTTTACGTAGACAGTTGTATGTGCACTTTACGCAGACAGTTGTATGTGCACTTTACCCAGACAGTTGTATGTGCACTTTATCCAGAGTTTTATGTGCACTTTACGTAGACAGTTGTATATGCACTTTACGTAGACAGTTGTATGTGCACTTTACCCAGACAGTTGTATGTGCACTTTACCCAGACAGTTGTATGTGAACTTTACGCAGACAGTTGTATGTGCACTTTACGTAGACAGTTGTATGTGCACTTTACCAAGACAGTTGTATGTGCACTTTATCCAGAGTTTTATGTGCACTTTAAACAAACAATTGTATGTGCAATTTACCCAGTTTTATGTGCATTTTACTCAGAGAATTTTATGTGGACTTTACCCAGACAGTTTTATGTGGACTTTACCCAGATAATTTTATGGGCACTTTACCCAGACAATTGCATGTGCACTTTACCCAGACACTTTTATGTGCTCTTTAACCAGACCATTTAATGTGCACTTTACCCAGACAATGTTATGTGCACTTTACCCGGACATTTTTATGTGCACTTTACCCAGACATTTTTATGTGCACTTTACCCGGACATTTTTATGTGCACTTTACCCAGACATTTTTATGTGCACTTTACCCAGACATTTTTATGTGCACTTTACCCAGACAATTTTATGGGCACTTTACCCAGACAATTTTATGGGCACTTTACCCAGACAATGTTATGTGCACTTTACCCAGACAGTTTTATGTGCACTTTACCGAGACAATTTTATGGGCACTTTACCCAGACAATGTTATGTGCACTTTACCCAGACATTTTTATGTGCACTTTACCCACACAATTGCATGTGCACTTTACCCAGACACTTTTATGTGCACTTTACCCAGACACTTTTATGTGCACTTTACCCAGACACTTTTATGTGCACTTTACCCAGACACTTTTATGTGCACTTTACCCAGACAATGTTATGTGCACTTTACCCAGACATTTTTATGTGCACTTTACCCACACAATTGCATGTGCACTTTACCCAGACACTTTTATGTGCACTTTACCCAGACACTTTTATGTGCACTTTACCCAGACACTTTTATGTGCACTTTACCCAGACACTTTTATGTGCACTTTACCCAGACAATGTTATGTGCACTTTACCCAGACATTTTTATGTGCACTTTACTCAGACAGTTCTATGTGCACTTTACTCAGACAATTTTATGTGCACTTTACCCAGACAATTTTATGTGCACTTTACCGAGACAATTTTATGTGCACTTTACCCAGACAACTTTATGTGCACTTTACCCAGACAATTTTATGTGTACTTTACCCAATGTTATGTGCACTTTACCCAGACAATTTTATGTGCACTTTACCCAGACAATTGTATGTATACTTTACCCGACAATTTTATGTGCACTTTACTCAGACAGTTCTATGTGCACTTTACTCAGACAGTTCTATGTGCACTTTACTCAGACAGTTCTATGCGCACTTTACTCAGACAGTTCTATGTGCACTTTACTCAGACAGTTTTATGTGCACTTTACTCAGACAGTTTTATGTGCACTTTACTCAGACAGTTCTATGTGCACTTTACTCAGACAGTTCTATGTGCACTTTACTCAGACAGTTCTATGCGCACTTTACCCAGACAGTTCTATGTGCACTTTACGCAGACAATTTCATGTGCACTTTACCCAGACAATTTTATGTGCACTTTACTCAGACAGTTCTATGTGCACTTTACTCAGACAGTTCTATGTGCACTTTACTCAGACAGTTCTATGTGCACTTTACTCAGACAGTTTTATGTGCACTTTACTCAGACAGTTTTATGTGCACTTTACTCAGACAGTTTTATGTGCACTTTACTCAGACAGTTCTATGTGCACTTTACTCAGACTTTTATGTGCACTTTACTCAGACAGTTCTGTGTGCACTTTACCCAGACAGTTCTATGTGCACTTTACGCAGACAATTTCATGTGCACTTTACCCAGACAATTTTATGTGCACTTTACCCAGACAATTTCACGTGCACTTTACCCAGACAATTTCACGTGCACTTTACCCAGATCTGCTAGTAATTTTCGGACAGGCTTCATGAGCTTGCGCAAAATCTTGTGTTGGGAAGAAGGAAAATTAATGTCACCTATGAAACGTTAATCTGACACTATCAAAGTGGTTGGAGCATTAACCCTTTGACTCCCGCGCCCTCTCTACCAGCATCCTACAATGTCAACCATGCTAGCAAAGTGAAAAGTTAACCCTTTGACTCCCTCATCCTATCCACCAGCTTCCTGCAAGAAGCTGGTGGATAGGCTGAGGGAGTCAAAGGGTTAAGTTTTTGCAGTTGGAGGATAAGGTGCGGGAGTCAAAGGGTTAATGCAGGCAGCTAACAGACCAGGTTTTATTGCAGACTGGGGTTTAATTTGATACATCAGATCTCGAGTCCAAGGCTTTATCAACAGAGCGAAGCTGGCCTGAAACAAATAAACAAACAAACCAACCAACCAACCAAACATTCAAACATTCAAACAAACAAACAAACAATCAAACAAACAAACAAAAGTACGCATGAAGATCACCCACGGCCTCTGTATTGTCAGCGCAGTGCGTTAACCCTTTGACTGCTGCACCTTATTCACCAACTGCAAAAAGCAACTCTTTAACTCCCTCACCCTATCCACCAGCTTTCTGCAGTCTTTCGCTATGCTAGCATGGTTGACTACGCATGATGCTGGAAGACAGGGTGTGGAAGTCAAAGGGTGAAACAACTGAGCAAACGGATCGTTTTAACGCTTACGGAATTACCCACACGCAGTGACACTCTCTAGGGAAAAGTGGAAATTGAAACAGAAACTTGATATTGACCACAGCCATCCCGCAGAGAAATCCTGTCGACACTCCATGTCAAGCAGCAAGCGACACCAACAGCCAGAAAATCACCTTGACCGCTTCCAGTCCCAGCAGACTTACATTTCTCATCGTCTGCCATACTAGTAGCCCGAAATCAGTCCCAGCATACTAATATTTCTCATTTGTCTGCCGTAGTAGTAAACAGAGCGATGTCTCTGGAGAGGATGCTTGTGGCGCCTTGTCATCATTGTTTGTCATGATAGTAGACCGAAACCAGTCCCAGCAGACTGATATTTCTTACGATGTGCCAAAGTAGTAACCGAAACCAGTCCCAGCATAATAATATTTCTCATTTCTTTGCCATAGTAGTAAACAGAGCGATGTCTCGGGAGAGGATGCTTATTTCGCCGTTTCATCATTGTCTGCCATAGTAGTAGCCCGAAACTGGTCCTAGCAGACAAATATTTCTTATCGTGTGCCATAGTAGTAGCCCAAAACCAGTCCCAACAGACTAATGTTTCTCATTGTCTGCATAGTAATAGCCCGAAACCAGTCCCAGCAGACTAATATTTCTCATTGTCTGCCATAGTAATAGCCCGAAACTAGTCCCAGCAGACTAATATATCTCATTGTCTGCCATAGTAGTAGCCCAAAACCAGTCCCAACAGACTAATATTTCTCATCGTCTGTCATAGCAGTAAACAGAGTGATGTCTCGGGAGAGGATGCTTGTGGCGCCCTGTCATCATTGTCTGTCATAGTAATAGACCGAAACTATTCCGAGCAGACCGATATTTCTCATGTTATGTCATAGTAGTAGATCGAAACTGGTCCCAGCAGACTAATATTTCTCATGGTCTGCCATAATAGTAGCCCGAAACCAGTCCCAGCAGACTAATATTTCTCATTGTCTGTCATAGTAATAGCCTGAAACCAGTCCCAGCAGACTAGTATTTCTCATGGTCTGCCATAGTAATAGCCTGAAACCAGTCCCAGCAGACTAGTATTTCTCATGGTCTGCCATAGTAATAGCCTGAAACCAATCCTAGCAGACTAGTATTTCTCATGGTCTGCCATAGTATTAGCCTGAAACCAGTCCCAGCAGACTAGTATTTCTCATGGTCTGCCATAGTAATAGCCTGAAACCAGTCCCAGCAGACTAGTATTTCTCATGGTCTGCCATAGTATTAGCCTGAAACCAGTCCCAGCAGACTAGTATTTCTCATGGTCTGCCATAGTAATAGCCTGAAACCAGTCCCAGCAGACTAGTATTTCTCATGGTCTGCCATAGTAATAGCCTGAAACCAGTCCCAGCAGACTAGTATTTCTCATGGTCTGCCATAGTAATAGCCTGAAACCAGTCCCAGCAGACTAGTATTTCTCATGGTCTGCCATAGTAATAGCCTGAAACCAGTCCCAGCAGACTAGTATTTCTCATGGTCTGCCATAGTATTAGCCTGAAACCAGTCCCAGCAGACTAGTATTTCTCATGGTCTGCCATAGCAGTAAACAAAGCAATGTCTTGGGAGAGGATGTTTGTTGCGCCCGGTCACTTATGCTGGCATTGATAGTTTGTATTTGTGCAAGCCGATTCAGATGCGGCAGTCTTTCTGTGTTCAGGGCAATGGCAAAAGTGGAAGTGTTGAGGAAGAAGATTACAAAACATTGCTTGTGTCTGCAGTTTCTTGTCCTCTCATTGCCTGCTCGGGTGATGTCTGTCTTTTCCAGACATAGAGGTCTTGTTTGACCCTTTGACTCCCACACCCTATCCACTAACTGCAAAACCTCAATCCTTTGACTCCCTCACCCTATCCACCAGCTTCCTGCAGGAAGCTGGTGAATAGGGTGGGGGTATTAAAGGGTTAAGTTTTGCTTTGCTAGCATGGTTGACAATGCAGGATGCTGGTGGACAGGGTGCGGGAGTCAAAGGGTTAAGGGCCTCTCCTTGTTTGTTTGACTAATATTGCAGGACTTCAGA
>JAPXFY010000019.1:35552162-35569662 GCA_030674185.1 Monoplex corrugatus | reverse complement strand
CTGCCTCTCTATCCGTCTGTCTGTCTGTCTGTCTGTCTGTCAGTGTGTTTGTCTGTCTGTCTGTCTGCAGATGTCTCCCACATACCATCTCCACTCTCGCACATTAAATTTATACCAGTCCTCCGAAGTTGTGTGGTAGAGAGGCTGATATGTCAACAGCAATTTCTTATTCTAATTCCATAAACCTCAGCTCCCGTCTACCTCCCCCACATGTGTGTCATCATCGTGTTCAAAAGATAAAGCTAAGTCTGTGATCTTTGTCGTGGAGGAGCGAAGTAGGAGATATTTTACTACTTTTGGGTCAGTCCTTGTCTGTCTGTGTGTCTTATCTCCCTTCCTCTTCTTATCTGTCTGTCTTTATCTCCCTCTTTTTATCTGTCTGTCAGTCTGTCTCTCAATCTGTGTGTCTCTCTGCTCTCTGCCTCTGTCTCTCTTACTCTGTCTATCTCTTTCTGTGTGTCTGTCTGTCTGTCTCTCTCTCTTCCCTCTGTCTCTTTCTCTCTCTCCTTCCCTCTCTCTCTCTCTCTCTCTCTCTCTCTCTCTCTCTCTCTACGTTCCTCTCTCTGTCTCTTGTCTGTCTGTCTGTCTTTTTTTTCTTCCCCCTCTGTCTGCCTGTGTGTCTGTCTGTGTGTCTCTCTTTTTCTCTCTCTCTCTCTCTCGTTCCGTCCCTCCCTCTCTTTCTTTCTCTCTCTCTCTTCTTCCATAAAAAACGAGCTTTTTTTTTACTTGCATGGGCTGATCGATTCTTTTCACAGAACCGTGGACTGAAACCTGATACTTCAAGTTCAGTCCCAGCCCGCAGCATTGAAAAGGTGACCTGTTTGCTGCCCATCTTTAATGTTTCCATCATTGTGGTGGTGTCAGTTTAGTGTTTCATGCGTCCGTTGTCCCGCCTGCCCCCACCCCCCCAAACTTCCTACTCAAGACCTTGCCAGCTCATTGATTTTGTGCAGGACCAAGGAGTCTGCCAGATGATTGCTGTCAGATTTGGGTGGAGCGCATATGGAATTGTCCATGTGCGTTTGATTCCCCGTTGAACAAACTCCAAACGCACGGCGTATCTTGACTTGCTTTGTTTTAACGTAGGTATACATGGCAATGAATGCTTATTTATTATAGCTACTGTTTAGGTATATATATATATATATACATATATATATATATGTGTGTGTGTGTGTGTATGTATGTATGTATGTATATATATATATATATATACATATGTATATATATATAGATAGATATATACATACATATATATGTATATATACATACATATATGTCTCCATCAATCTACATCTCTCTCTCTCTCTCTCTCTCTCTCTCTCTCGATATATATATATATATATATATATATATTTCAAGATGCTTTTAAGCGTTTTGTACTACATGTTTCAAAATTATTAAAAGCCAAGTTAAACAACAACAAAAAAGAAGACCAGTCGCACGGCTGAGTGGACTGGAAGCTGCATGCATAGCTTATTTTTAAAAAGAAAATCTTGCCTGGAGCACGTGCAGACAGTTTGTAAGACAGGAACTGTCAGGTGACTATCACGCTATCCACGCCAGGTACATAAAGGTGCGGCGTAGGTGTGCTTACCTTTCAGTTAAAATAAAAATGGATGATCTATACCACTGGTTCATGACCTTAGAAGATAATGAATGCCATAGACCTGAAACAAAGGGACAAAAGCACACAAAGAACAAAGTTACTCCACAACCAAGAGGTCTTAGAAGAACTGTGATGGTAGAGAGTTCAGCTTGCTCCTGTCCCTCGCTGCTCTGCCTTCGTTGACTTTAAAGGTCTAGAGGGTTGAGGGGTAGACGTGCGTTTTAGCATTTTGTCTGCCTCTGTCATTCTCATGCTTTTTGCGAAGACGCGTAGGGCTCTTTTGAGATGAAGCGTTGTGCAAGTACTCGTATTTGTTATTATTATTATTATGTTACATTACTATTATTATTATTACTATTATTATTGTTATCATTGTTACTACTTTTATTGCTATCATCATTATCATCGTTATTATTGTTATTATGATCGGCACCCTCGTGGTGTTTCTTGTTAATATAATTATTATTGTTGTTGTTGTATCATTTTTCTTCTTCTTCTTCTTCTTGTCTTCTTTCTCCTCCTCCTTTAGCACACACACACACACACACACACACACACACACACACACACACACACACACACACACACACACACACACACACACACACACACACACACACACACACACACACACACACACACAAACACACACAAACACACACAAACACAGAAACACACACACAAAACACACACACACACACACACACACACACACACATACACACACACACACACACACACACACACACACACACAACCAAGCAATGCAGCGCCATTCACTCTTTTAAACCAAGAAATGAAAAAGGCAAGAATGCTAATTGGCCTTCAGGGGGAAGGTCCTAGGAAATCAACCTATCTCTCAAATGTTTAATATCAGGGCGGCCGGGCGATTGCCCTGCTCTTCACACTGTTCAAGTGGGATCTTTAGTGTGTGCAGGCCAGAAAGCACACGGGTCCGACACATTTTTCGTCTCGTTCCGAAGGACCAGACGTTCAGTTCGATTTGCCGGTCAAACTGAGGAGAAAAGTCGACGCTTCAGCGGGAACCGAACCCTTGAATCTCGAGTTTAGTTTTTGGCAGGCGAACGTCAGAACCATTTTGCCACTTTTCTATACCTGATTTTTCTCTGATGCCAGCATGCGTTTGGTTTTTCCCACACTTGCAGGCGGCATGCTGCTGCTCAGATTGCATATTATGTCGTCGGGGGCCGTGCGTGCTGAGTGTTTGTTTGTGTTTCCAATAGCCGCAAAAACACTAATTCAAATTGAAGGATATTTAACACGCACATTATGATTTCTATGTTCAGCGCACGTATACATTCGAAGAGGTTTTGGTATTAACAGCTCTGACGTGGATGATGAAAAAAAAAAACGAAAAAAAAAAAGAAATAAACACCTCTACCCTTTACCCACCAGGCGGGAGGTACCCAGGCATGTACGTTTTTTTTATACGTTTTGGTGTTCTTAGATATGCTTAAATTTGTATTCAGGTGTGTTTTTTAAATCCCCTGTGCGATAAATTGGACGGAGTGGTCAACGCCAGGGGCATTTTCTCAGATTATGTGCACAGATGCGTTGATATGTGTACTTAATTTTCTTCCCTTTTTTTTTCCTATTGAAGTTTTATATGTACTGAAGCGGTTACAGCCCTGATAATGCTATACGCAGTCGGCAGGGCTTTCATCATCATCATCAGGTGCCCTGCCGCATGGCGTTGGCGATCATGGACTTCCATCTGTCTCTATCTCTTGTTGCCTCAAGCATCTCTTCCACCCTCCTTGTCTTCAGCCACTCTGCAAGTCCGTCTAGTATCTTCTTCCTGAGTCTACCTGGTGCTCTCTTTCCCTCCAGCCCTCCCGTTGTGACCAGGTGTTCCAATTCCCCTTTCCTTATAATATGGCCTACAAATGTTGCCTGTCTTTTCCTAATCTAACTTATGAATGACCTACTTGTGTCTGCCTCCATCAAAACTGTCTCGTTTGTTTTCTTTGCTCTCCATGGAACTCTCAACATTTTTCTTAGAAACCACATCTCGGCTGCCTCAATCTTGTTCTGGCTTTGCTTGTTGACTGTCCACGCCTCACAACCGTACAACAGTATTGGTTCTATATAACATTCAAGAACTGTCTTCCTGATGACAATTGATAGGCATTTGTTGGTAAGAATGCTTTTCATCTTCTTGAATGCTGTTTTGGCAGGGCTTTAAACAACAATAACAATAAGGATCGAACCCCAGACCATCCGATTGGTAGTCCGAATTCTTACCCACTTGGCTATTGCACCGTTTGTTGTGCGGGATCAAATTGGTCGGTCCCGTTCTTCCACGTCCTTAGCACGACAAACACAGCTCTAGACATAACACGTGGCGATAGGAGATCTGACGTACTACTGTGAGATGTGAAACGCTATCGTCACGATGACTTTAAAGGCTCGTAGACACACCTTAGACTGTCACGTAAAACAGCACCATAATCAAACACCTGACTTGCAGAAAGGATCGAACTCAGCCAAGGTCATGTGTGCACCGTCGTTACACAACCGGATGTGTGAACAACCTGGATTATAAGAAACTAGTTGGAAACAGTCGGCATCTCAGAAAAAGAAAAATGAACAGGGAAAATCGAAGACGGATGTTTGTTTTCCTTCACAGACAGACAGTACGCTCATGCCATATTACTTATCTCCCTTTGTCAGCTCTTTTAATATGTTTTGTGTGGTATTTGCCCTAAAAATGTTCTTTACTTCAACATATTTTTCATCGTTGATTTTCCATAATAACATCACACAAACACATACAAACCAATTAATTTCTCTTTCAGAGATGATATAATCTCTTAATCATGTTTGAATTTGTAATCGGGTATGTTTATCTTCTGTGTTATAAATTGGACGAAGTGGTCAACGCCAGGGGCATCTCCTTAGATTGTGTGCGCATGAATTTTGAATCGTGAACTAGTTTTGAGTCAGATCGGTTCACAAATAGCCGAATTATCAGAACTTTTCTTATCGTTGATTTTTGTTTTGCCGGTCCATATATACATTTTTTTTTTTGGAACCACTACAGTGTGACTAGACCCAAGTCCCTTATTTTGCCTCTCCAACAAACCCACAAACCTATCGAAACTGAGGTCGCCATGAGCGCAAGGTTTCATACCACAGAATCTGGGACAGTTTTTCACATCATCATCATCATGTGCCCTGCCAAATGGCGTCGGCGATCATGGTCCTCCATATGCATCTAAAGTTCGTCTAATATTTTTTCCCTGCGTCTTCCTGGTGCTCTCTTTCCCTCCAGCTTTCCTGTTGTGACCAGGTGCTCTAATTCCACTTTCCTCATAAAATGGCCTATAAATGTTGCCTGTCTCTCACACTATCATGAAAATGTAGATGATAGTGATAATACTATGGAGCTCCGTTTAGAAGTAAGACTGCGTGACAGGGTTATACCCACCTACAGATAAAATGAGAGGCCTTCTTGGAGAAGTACTCGTAGTACAAATTTTGCATAGAATAAATGAAAAGTAAAATACAAGAAAAAATGATACTTGTAAGCCGGAGAAACGGGGATCCGAACTTCATATGTTTTGTACAAATAATAGACTTAGTGACTTTTTTCCCGATAATAGTACGGAGACTCAAGTTTCGTCTGTCGTGTGTCTTTGTTTTTCATGAAAAAAAAAAAAAAAAAAACGAGGAAAAGGTGTAATACTCAAGCTGGACACGGAGGTTTCGTATGAAGACAGTATTATTTACTCCACGTGGTGGAAAAAAACAAACAAACAACAACAACAACAACAACAAAACAACAACAACGAATTATTAAATACAATTTTTTTTTTTAATACCTAATTGCCTGACAAAATCGAGATGAAAATATTTGCAGAGAATATTATCTATTATCATCAGAAAATGGTGTTCTGTTCGTATATTTGTTTTTGTTTTTCACTCTTCGAAAAATTTAAAGGCTGAGGAATGCTTACGTGCGCGCGCGCGCGTGTATGTGTATGTGTGTGTGTGTGTGCGTGTGTGTGTGTGTGTGTGTGTATGTGTGTGTGTATGTGTGTGTGTCTGTGTGTGTGTGTATGTGTGTGTGTGTGTGAGAGAGATGGATGGGGACATGCGTGTGTTTGTGTGTGTTTGTGTGTGTATGTGTGTGTATGTGTGAGAGAGAGAAGGGGAGGTGATGGCATGTGTGTGTGTGTGTGTGTTTGGGTGTTTACAAAAAGCGTGCAAGCGTGTGTGTGTGTGTGTGTGTGTGTGTGTGTGTGTGTGTGTGGTGTGTGTGTGTGTGTGTGTGCGTTCACGTGCTTGTATGTGCGTTTTTATTGGCGTATGTATTTTTATGTCTACAAGCGGTAACTGTTCCTCTCTGTCTATGTGTCTATCCGTTTTTCTCCATCTCTGTATGTGCCTGCGCGCAGCGAATATATGCATGTGAGTGTGTGTGTGTGTGTGTGTGTGTGTGTGTGTGTGTGTGTGTGTGTATGTGTGTGTGTGTGTGTGTGTTTGTGTGTGTGTGTGTTTGTGTGTGTGTGTGTGTGTGTATGTGTGTGTGTGTGTGTTTACGGGTGTGCTCACTTGTGTGTTGTTTTTTTTCTATATGTGAATGATACAACTAAAATTTCAAAACCTCATCTCATTCTTTTTCTTTTGATCCCTATTTCAGCCTTGCCGCCTCCAAACTATGAAGACGCTCTCCTGTACCCGGTCACTTCGGGTTCCTGGGGTGAGGTATGTGATAAGGTGGTGGGAAAGGTAGGGGGAGACAAGACGACCGCTCGATCCCCCAACGATTCCCTCCCTTCCTACGACACCGCCTGTTCCTCCGCCCATCGCTTCCAGCTGACTTCAACGCCTACCTCCTCTCCCAGAAGAACCGGTGCCGGCCAGAGCTCGGCGCCGCGGCCGTCTTCTAGGCAGAGCGTCGGATTATCTGGAACTCTGTCCGCCTCGGAGATGTCTCCAGCCCTGCAGAACGCCCAGTCACGCGCTCAGGACGTTACGGGGGCCGGCGCGCACGTGCATGACGTAACGATCCAGGTCACGAGGTTGGAGGAGTCAGGAGGTCGTTCTGTTGTGTCTTTGTCTTCCTCGGGGGCGGGGAATGCGAATGCTTGTGGTTCCGCTCCGTCTCAACGGACGACGCGAGGGGCCGCGTGTTCGGACAGAAACTCCCAGAGGAGTTACCCGGCGACCGACATAGAAATTGTGACTGAAAGAAGGAGTTCCTCCCATCACTCCCACGGGAGCGCTCCCCAATTCCTCACGCGCTCCTCGCACTCTCTGTCAGGTCAGGGGGGTGGTGATGCTTCCAGAGTGGACCCATCCAACCCGAACGGCGCGACCTGCTTGAGATCAGGACTCGGGGATCATCACCTCCACCACCACCACCACTCCAACAGACCTCGCTCTGAAGACATGGAGAGGAGGGTCTCGGACAGCTCACAGAGGCCATGCCCAGCTTCCAGAGCTTCTCGCGATTTGAACCTTCCCGGGCTCCGTTCGCATAGAAGTTGCAGTGACGCTGGCATGCATGAAGGGTCGAGGAACCAAGTGGTTTCCGCTGCTGCAGGGACTGCGAGGTCTGCCAGCACGCTGAGCGCCCAGCCGTATTCGTCTCATAACGCTGGTCGTGGGTGTCAGCATCAGCACCATCGTTGTCATCATCATCACCACCATCACCACCATCAGCATCGCAGTCACAGTTGTATCGCTGGTCACGACATGGGTAGTGACAGCAACGTTCATAAGTAAGCGTTTTGTTTTTGTTTGTTTGTGTGTTTGTTTGATTGATTGATTGATTGTGTGTGTGTGTGTGTGTGTGTGTGTGTGTGTGTGTGTGTGTGTGTGTGTGTGTGTGTGTGTGTGTGTGTGTGAGTGTTTGTGTGTGTGCTGATTAAAAATGAACGTATGTAACAATTACCTTAAACATAGCTGATTGTGAAGCACATTTGTCTGTAAACATTTGTGCTATTTCAGAAGCTGATTAAAAATGAACATATACAATAATTGCCTTAAACACGGCTTCTTTTAGCACAGTTTAGCACATTTGTTTGTAAACAGTTATCTTAGAAGCTGATTAAAAATGAACGTTTGAAATAATTGCCATAACCCTTTGACTCCCGGACCATGTCTACCAGCGTCCTGCATTGGCAACCATGCTAGCAAAACAAAAACTTAACCCTTTGACTTCCTCGCCCTATCCACCAGCTTCATGCTAGAAGCTGGCGGATAGGGTGAGGGAGCCAAAGGGTTACGTTTTTGCAGTTGGCGGATAGTGCACAGGAGTCAAAGGGTTAAACACAGCTGATTATTAAACATTTGTCTGTAAACAGTTGTGTTACTTTAGAAGCTGATTAATAATGAACGTATACAATAATTGCCTCAAACATGACTGATTATGAAGCACTTTTGTCTGTTAATAACAGTGCTATTTTAGAAGCTGACTGAAAATGAACATATTCATTAAATACCTTAAACATAGCTGATTATGAAAGACATTTGCCTCTTGACAGCAATGTTATTTTAGAAGCTGGCTCAAAATAAACGTACACAATAATTGCCTTAATTAAGCACAACTAATTGTTTAGCAGCAGTGTTATTCTCGAAGCTGATTGAAAATAAACGTATACAATAATTGCCTTTAACACAACAGATTACGAAACACATTTTTCTGTTAACAGCAGTGTTATTTCAGAAGGTGATAAAAGTGAAGGTGTATAATTCATTCCTGTAACCACAGCTGAATATATAGCGCATTTGTAAACAGCAGGGTTGTTTTAGAAGCTGGTTAAGAAGGAGCATGTACAATTCATTCGTTCAAACACAACTGATTACGTAGCACATTTGTAAAGAGCAGTGTTATTTTAGAAGCTGATTTAAAAAAATGAACTTCCACAGTTCTTTCCCTCAATCACAACTGCTTATGTGGCATATTTATCAACAAACAGCAGTGTTGTTTTAGATGTTTTTTGTTGTTGTTGTTGTTGTTTTTTGTCAACAATGAATTCTGCAACTACCTCTTTCCCTCACTTTATGTAGGCACGTTTTATATATTGTATGTACCAGGCATTTATGGCGGGCGTGTGTCTGATGTGTGAGTGTGCTTTGATTTGAATAATCAAGATTTAGCGCCATATGAATATTGCATATATCTCGTTGTTATTAAAATTAATGTGTACGTTTAATTCCCTCAACTACAGCTGCAACAGAAGAGCACACTCGCACTCCTCCATATCCAGACTGGCTGTCAGAGGAGGTGGAGGAGGGCACAGGGACAGAGACCAGCCGGAAGGCGGCGCTTCCCATCTTTCGCCTTCCCGGCGTGCCTCGTCAGAGGAAGAGGAAGTGACGTACGTGTGGAAGGACAACCGCGTGCAGGTGCACCACCCGCGCAGCGGGGTCACGACCCCTGACCTCTCCGTGTCGGGGCAGCACGTGCAGTACATCTGGCGCAACGGGAACGTGCAGCGAGTGGTTCGGGGTTCGAATCATGTATGTAAAACTGCGCCTTTTCTTTTTTGACTTCTCCTGTCTGTCTGTTTCTCTCCTTGTCCCTGTGTGTTGGCTGTGTTTCTGTGTGTGTCTCGGTCTTTATCTGTCTGTCTGTCTGTCTGTCTGTCTGTTTCTCTCCTTGTCCCTGTGTGTAGGCTGTGTTTCTGTGTGTGTCTCGGTCTTTATCTCTCTGTCTATTTTCTCTTTCTCTCTGTCTCTCTCTCTCTTTTTCTCTCTCGGTCTCTGTCTCTGTCTCTGTCTCTGTGTGTCTTTCTGTCTGTCTTTCTGTCTGTCTCTCTGTCTCTGTCTGTCTGTCTGTCTCTGTCTGTCTCTGTCCGTCTGTCTGTCTGTCTCTCTCTCTCTCTCTCTCTCTCTCTCTCTCTCTCTCTCTCTCTCTCTCTCGTCTGTTAGAGGTATGGATGGAAAAATAACATACGCATATAGGCACGCAAGCATGCACATACATATGCACATACGCTTTCACGCAAACACCACACACACACACACACACACACACACACACACACACCACACACACACACACACACACACACACACACCACACACACACATTCACGTGCACTCACGCAAACACACACCCACATACGCACACAAACACACACACATACACACACACACGTGTGTATGCTCGCGCGCTCAAACTCTTGTGCTCACACACGCACACGAATGCACACATGCATACACAAACACACACTCACGCACGCACAAACACACACACACGCGAATAAACACGTACGCAGGTACTCAAGCATGCACGCACGCTCATACAAACATACACGAACGCTCGCGAGTGCACACACACACACACACATACACACACACACACACACACACACACACACACACACACACACACACACCACACACACACACACACAAACACACCCCACACACACACACACACACACACACACACACTGATACACGCAGACACATACACACACATACACACACATTCATACACGCATATACATACACACACGCACAAACACACACACTCGCACGCACACTTAGGTATGCACGTGCATACACACAAAACGCACATGAACGCACACACACACAAACACACTTGACTCACGCACGCGCGCATTCCACTCACACACAAACGCACGCACGCAGGCACACGCACAATAACTCACTCACTTCCTCACGCTCACACACACACACACACACATACACACACCACTCACGCACACACTCACTAACGCACTCACGCACTCTGTGTCTGTCTCTCTCTGTATCTGTCTCTCTCTGTCTGTCTCTGTTTCTCTCCCTCTCTCCCTCTCTCTCTCTCTCTCTTTCCCTGTGTTGCTCTGTCTCTGTCTGTCTGTCTGTCTCTCTTTTATCTCTCTCTTTCACTCGCGCTCTCTCTCTGTCTCTCTCTCTTTCTCTCTCTCTCTCTCTCTCTCGCTCGCTCGCTCGCTAGCACGCTCTATCTTTCTCTAGCTCTCTCACATGGAATCTACCTTTCCTCAGTTTCATCATAAATAGTGAACGTGTTCGTATGGCTTGACTGTTTTCTACATTTTTCCTGAGACTCCAACAGAATCAATTATGTAGAAAGAAGAGAGGACCTTCGGCACTTTGACACCACATTATCCACTAAGCTGGTAGGGGTGAGAGAGAGAGAGAGAGAGAGAGAGAGAGAGAGAGAGAGAGAGAGAGAGAGAGAGAGAGAGAGTTTAGAACATGTTATTGTACAGGGCCATTTGACCCATTACATTTTCATGTACTCCCCCCCACCCTCTTTCTCTCTCTCTCTCTCTCTCTCTCTCTCGCTCTGTCGTTCTGTCTGGGGTTTTTCCCCTCTTACACACACACACATGCGCGCGCGCGCGCACACACACACACACACACACACACACACACACAATCATACACTCGCGAGCAGTCACACTCGTGCACACACTCATCGCGCGCGCGCACACACACACACACACATGCACGCACACCACACACACACACACACACACACACACACACACACACACACACACACACACACACACACACACACACATAGAACAGGACGTGCACGCGCATAAAAACGCACGAGAAAATGGAAAGAGAGAGAGAGAAAAAAAAAAGACAAAAGAGGGGTGGGTGGTGGTGAGAGGGGTTTAAAAGAAAAAAAAATGTTCGAGGTTATGCAAATGAAACAAGTAAAGTAAATCAATACTTTTCTTTAACAACCAGCTGTCGCCAACACCAGGTTTGCAGTGCTCATTAAACGCTACTTGCATACATAATATAAATGAAGTAAACCAATAATCATGGTCAAGACATTCTAACAATTATCCTTTTTATACATAACTTCTTATTGCACAAAATCCACTTTTGTGCTGGTACTTCTCAAGGTCATAGTAATGTCGGTTTCAGTTTCAGTTTCAGTTTCTCGAGACGTTTCCGAGCTCAGAACGAATTCCATATGCACTAACGTCAGAGGTGCCATGTGCATGGTGATCATGGTACTAGCCTTAAGTCTGCACATAAACTCATGAACTGGCCAGGTCCTGAGGCCCTATACACACACACAGACACACACATACACACACTCACAGACACAGAGAGAGAGAGAGAGAGAGAGAGAGAGAGAGAGAGAGAGAGAGAGAGAGAGAGAGAGAGGGCGAAATGAAGAAAAAATGGAAGATTAAAAAAGAAATCAGTGCAAACTTGAAAACAGAGAAGACTGAAAAAAGAATGAAAACAGAGCATTTTGAATCGACACGCCAAACAATTAATCGCTATACATAGTCCATGACCAGTGTAATTACTGGACACACAGATCGATTAATTTGAATTAGTTTTACGTCAGCACCTACCTCAGGTGATGTAGCCGACAGGGGGGATAAGCGTGCCAAGGAAGCTGAGAAAAGGAGGACTTATCTAATCCTACAGAGATACTACCAAGAGGTTTATAGAAAGTGCGAAAGCTGTACTTAGCGCCTTTAGGCAATGTACAACTGTAAATCTTTGACAGTGGAGCAATACTGCGATCTGTGTCGAATGCTAAAAACTGACCCCACCTCCCCCGCCTTGTGCACTGATTTGAAACTTTTATGTCTCCTCCGATGTAGATTTATTGCGCACGCGGTAATCTCGTTTCCGCACAAGACTGAAAGTCAAACGATATGGCTGCTCGATTAGGACGTCTCGTTGACAGAATTCAGTTACGACGACCGAGAGTATTTCATGACAAAACCCACCTACTGGAGCGCAGGAGCGATACAGAACAACAATTTTGTTAAGCTGGGCAGGAAGGGAAAAAGCACACCAGATGGACCAGGGAGAAAATACTGGACGGACTTGCGGGGTGGCTGAAGACAGAGAGGGAGGGAGATGTATTTGCAGCGACAGGGGATAGGTTCGTGTGGAGGGCCATGATCGGCAACGCCATGCGGCAGGCACATGATGATGATGATGATGATGATGATGATGATGATGGGCATGAAGAAGGCCATTGTAACGTAGCGCAACCCAGGTTCGAACCCACAAAAGTCGACATATGAATCAGTCACTGGACAAATAGAACAATAATCCATACAATATGCAACATGCTTGGAAGAGGTGTCGTTCGCGTAGAAGTAGAACTCCTGCCTCCCAGTTTATTTTTTTTTATTTTTAAGGATCATTGCACTCAGGGAGGTTACCTTTGTGCTCACCTTTTCTTTTCTTTTTCGTCGCATTTTCTACGCCACTTTAATGGCCACAGAAGCTGAAACAGTTTTCATTATGCGATGATGATGATGTCGATGTGGATGATAATCATGATGCTATGGAGTTCCATCTAGGACTGAGACTGCGTGACAGGGTTGTACTCTACACTTACTATCATAATATGTCCTGGCGTCAACCAGGCCCGAGAGATACAGACACCTGCGGTGTTGGTCAGAAGATTT
The DNA here is from genome assembly GCA_030674185.1 of Monoplex corrugatus. Taxonomy (NCBI): domain Eukaryota; kingdom Metazoa; phylum Mollusca; class Gastropoda; order Littorinimorpha; family Ranellidae; genus Monoplex; species Monoplex corrugatus. Next base: position 35,556,639 of record JAPXFY010000019.1, on the reverse strand, counting down.
GAACAACACCCTCAATGACGCATCCACGAAGTGGCTGAGACTCGACTGTGTGGTTCCAGTCTTCCCAATGAGCCCATAGCACACCCAACTCTGGGTAGGAGCCGGTTAGAGCCGAAAAATCCCACAATGATATATTTTTGAAGGTACTGATGGGGATTCGAACCCACAACCTTCCAGTCGGTAGTCCGTTGCTTAACCACTACACCACGACGACTGGTTCTGCCTCCCAGTTTAATTGCACGAGTTCGGGTCTGGCTAGAAATAAATTTGAACGTGCGGGACCCAGTCCACTCATCTGAGTGAATACTGTAGGTACTTGATCTTGTTCAGAATTGATAAAGGAAGGTAAAGCAGTGAAAGAGAGCTAATAGGCAACTGCTGTCGTAATGCTGACTCTGTGAAAATTGACGTCTCTACCACATCACTCTCCTACGTCCTTTATATGCAGGTTACTGAATACTATCAAACTGAAAGGCCGTTTATGTTATGTGCTTCAGAGAATTGCTGTTAAAGAAACTTGAAACTTTAAAAGACTTTATTACTCAAGGATAGTAGCTGTAGGTCCTGTTAGATTTGTTTTGAGTGATGGAATCAACAAATACGCAACGAAAAGGCTTAGTATTTCACCGGGTCTCACTGATGTTGCACTCTATTGTCGCTAGCCAAAGCTGAAGCTATTCCTAAAATCCATTGTCGAAGACTACATGGTGGGAAAGGTCAGGTTTCTTAGTATGCTTGATGACTCGGGAGACATGGTTTTCAGATCAAGCCAGTTGAAGCTGAGGACTGGCAGAACATGGACAATTCTGGAGGCAGTGGATGCAGCGAAAGAAAGCCTTATGGTCAGAGAAATAATAGGGCACACGCAGAGACTGGGATCAAACAATTATGTCGCCGGTGTCTGATAGCCAAGTGGTTAAGACATCCGCCGCAAGGGTGACTCGATCTTGAGACACCTGACCACTTTAGATGTAAAGGTTCAAATCCAATTGGACAGTTTTTTGTTTTTTAAATGGCGACAGAAGAAGGGCATCCAGGAGTCATCATCTTGATGTGACCCGTTCCCCTTAGTTAGAGTGTCAGATAGAGTCGAAACACTTGCTTGAGGAGGGCTTCTCCTATGATGACCTTTTGCTGTCCAGCTCTTCCCAGAGTTTCTTGGCATTGTAGGTCGTGCTGGATTTGTATTGAGCCAGTCTTTGCTGTTCTTCACACACAACATAAGTATACAAACACAAGAACGAAATGCTTGAAGTAAAAGTAAAGAAAAGAAGAAGCAGAAATAGCACGTGATAAAAATTACCCTAAAAGCCCGCAAGTAAAGAATAGAAGAAAGAACGACATATATTAATAAAAAAAAAAAAAGTTAAGGAATAAAACAGAAATAAAATATTAAAAACGTTACACAAAACATGCAAATAAAGGAGAAAAAAACAACACAACGAAATACATTTATTAATAAGAACGAAACAAAACAGACAAAAACATTACAAAAGACAGGCAAATAACGGATAGAAGATACAAAAAGCAAGCAGTAAAGCAAACAAAGAGGAAGTGGTTATTAAAAGAGAGGGAGAGAGAGGGAGGGAGAGAGAGAGTAAGATGGGGAGGACATTCACCTTTCTATTGTCCGTTAAACTTTTCAGACACGAGGGATGGACTTTGGGGATGAAGAAAAATCCAATTACAGGCTGAGAGAGAGAGAGAGAGACAGAGAGAGAGAGTGTGTGTGTGTGTGTTTGTGTGTGTGTGTACTTTAATTTAACGATTGCTTGTATAAGTGATATTGACAACATATATCGTTATTGTTGTGTTTGTTTAAAGCCCAGCCGACTGCGTAGAGCCATTTCAGGGCTATGATCATTTCAAAACATACACAATACATCGACATGTAAAATACAGGAAAAGAAAAGTATGTACGTATATTAGTGCATTCGCACACATAATCTAAGGAGATGTCCCTGATGTTGACCACTCCGTCCAGTTTACCATACAGGGGATTACAAAACATTCCTGAATACAAATTTAAACATAACGAAAGACACTAAAACATACACAAAAACGGGCCTGAATTACTTAAAATTGCTTTCGCATATCTCATTTTCCTAGAGCCAAAAATGCGCTTAATATTTGTACCCAATTATCAGTGCTAAGAGAAAGTACGCAAGACTTTATCGAACACATACAGGTGAATAGACCAGCAAGAATGAAAATGATTGGAAGAAATGACAGAAAACAAATGAACAGGGTTAGGCAGAAACAAAGAGAGCGACAGAAAAGAGGAAAATTCTATCACAGAATTTCCAGAAGATGGGGACACTATTTATATTTAAAAAGCCCCAGGCGTCCCCACGTCATCTTTGTCATCATCATTTTTTGTCGTCGTCGTCATCATCATCATCATCATTATCATCGTCGTCGTCATCATCGTCATCATTATCATCATCGCCTGACTCTGAGCTCTGTATTTATACGTGCCTACGTACCTGCGTGCTTGTGTTTGCATACTCGTTCTGTGTGTTTGATAAAGACAGACAAGACGGTCAGACGAACAGACAGACAGACAGACAGACAGTCAGTCAAACAAACAGACAATCACACAGACAGACAACCATACAGATGTTATTGATAGAGAGGTACAAAGAGATGACTACTTCCATGGTGTGTATGTCACTTTGTAGTTATGTCTCTGAGTCATGTTATCACCAGTTTATTTCAGCGTGGAACAAGCTTATTTCCACATATTGGTATGGCCTGCGTGACACATGTACTCAGTGACAGCACGAGCTCAGATTGTCAAGATCAGTTTTCAGTGTCCAAACTGCTTGAACAACGTGTTTGATTGTTTGTGTGTATTATATATATATATATATATATATATATATAATAATATATTATGCATATATATATCTGTATATATATATGTATAATACACATATATATATATACATATATATATATATATATGTATATACACATATATATGTATATAATATTATGTATGTATGTATGTATAGTATGTATGTATGTATAGTCTTAGTCACAATGGATCTAAAATGTGAAATTCGGGCTGGACATCATCAGTGCGTCGCTGCAATGGAGCGCCACTCGTTTTCTTTCTTTTCTGTGTTCATATATTTCTCTTTACTTGTGAGTGTGTGTGTGTGTGTGTGTGTGTGTGTGTGTGTGTGTGTGTGTGTTGTGTGTGTGTGTGTGTGTGTGTGTGTGTGTGTGTGTGTGTGTGTTGTGTGCATGTGTGTATGTGTATGTGTGTTTGTGTGTGTGTGTGTGTTCAATTTCATTTAATGTATATCCACATAATGCCTTCTCACTGTCCCACCGTAACGTCATTGTTGTTCTGGTGGTGTCAGTATAGGATTAGATAAGTCCCCCTTCTCCCACGTCCCTGGGATGGTTATCCCCGTCGGCCATATCACCTGAGGTGGATGACGACTTAAAAACTGAACCAAACCAACCAAACTGCCTGTCTTAATATATATGTTCGATCATTCTGCCAGTGTTAGGGTAGTGTTTCGTAGATCTTGCTATTTCATTTCTTTTCCAGCTCATAGTGTTTTGCTATGCGCAGTCTTAAGGAATCTTCCAAATAATTATTAGCAGATTTGGATGGAGTGCATATGGAATTGCTCGAGGGGGATAAATCCTTCTAGAACAAAGTCTGAACTCGGCTGGTTGGTTGGTGTGTGTGTGTGTGTGTGTGGTGTGTGTGTGTGTGTGTGTGTGTGTGTGTGTGTGTGTGTGTGTGTGTGTGTATGTGTGCGTGTGTGGTGTGTGTGTGTGCGTGTGTGTGTGTGTGTTGTGTGTTGTGTGTGTGTGTGTGTGTTGTGTGTGTGTGTCCTTTTGCGTGTCGCTTCTTTATTAGTGCAACACTGCCTCGCATTAATCACGTCACCAAATCTTCCAAAACTGTTGCTATCATGAGAGCAGAGTATGAAGGGGGTGGGGGTGGGATGGGGGGGGGGGGGGGGGGATCTGGGTCAGTTGCTTTCGTAACAGCAATTGAATGTGGTTGGTTGTGGAAATGCAGTTACCCAAAACATTTCAATCTTTACCGGTGTGCGAGTGGTGAGAGGAGATTAATATTATAGCTTGCGGATTGATGAATTGTTCAACAGCGCAGTTCAATTATTCAGAACACTGGTGTAGTTTGTGTGCAATCGCGTATTGCGCGGGACTGTCTGGTTTAGAAGACAGAACTGTGGACTCAAATTGTTGTGTTCCAATTCAATTCCATATCCCAACGTTATTTTTCTTTTCTTTTCTTTTTTTCTCTCGGCTTAGTCTGGAGTGTATTCCAGAAAAAAACACGAAAGAATAATAAGAACGCGTATTTAATACAACAAGACAAGACAGGCGCAAATTTTCTCACACTGGACCCAGCAACAGGGCAGTTTCAGTCTTTTTCTCCTGAGTTTTGTATCTGGTGTTTGTTTGTTTGTAATCTTACGCTTGACAA
>JAPXFY010000019.1:35537162-35547162 GCA_030674185.1 Monoplex corrugatus | reverse complement strand
CAATCCAGCTGTGCGCACATTTTATGTACCGTGCACTTAACTCCGCTGCGTTGGACAGGCGGGGAAAAGTGGAGTGGTTTGGACACTGGTCTTTCTATAGGGAGGTTTGTGTTCGAATCTGCTTGGGTACCGCCCGGTGGGAAAGGGGGTGGAGATTTATTCCCTCTCTGTAACGAATGAAGATTATCCATCCGTAGGTGAAATTTATCCCATCTCTGAAAGGATGAAGATTTATCCCATCTCTGAAAAGGATGAAGATTCATCCGATCTCCAAGGTCAACATAAGAAGAAGATTTATCCCATCTCCGTAAATGATGAAGATTTATCCCGTCTCCTTAAATGATGAATTCATCGATCGCCATGAAGGATGACGATTTAACCCATCTTCGTAAAGATGAAGATATATCCAATCTCCTTAAAGGATGAAGATAATCAATCTCCTTAAAGGATGAAGATATATCCAATCTCCTTAAAGGATGAAGATATATCCAATCTCCTTAGATGGTACATCTCTAAGGATGAAGATATATCCAATCTCCTTAAAGGATGAAGATTTATCCCATCTCCTTTAAGGATGGAGATTTATCCCATCTTCGTGAAGGATGAAGATTTATCCCATCTGCCAGGTCAGTAAATGCCTGAACGTCGTTCGTGTGCGTACGTATGTAGAACGTCAAATACGAGTTAAAGATGCTAGTGCTCAGTGGCTAATGGAACTCTGTGTGTGTGTGTGTGTGTGTGTGGTGGTGTGTGTGTGTGCGCGCGCGCATGCGTGCGTGCATGTGTGTGTGTGTGCATGCGTATGTGTGTGTGTGTGTGTGTAGTGTGTTAAGTGTGTTAGTGTTTGGTGTGTGTGTATGTGTGTGTGTGTGTGTGTGTGTGTGTGTGTGTGTGTGTGTGTGTGTGTGTGTGTGTGTGTGTGTGTGTGTGTGTGTGTGTGTGTGTGATTCCCATCGTTGCATTCTAATGAATTGAAACATATTTCTCGAGTTTTATTGTGTGTATATACATTTGGTTAAAGAAGACTTTGATTAAACCGTAGTCTGTGTATTCTCATGACTATATTATTACATATCTTCAGTTCAAAAAAAATTCTTTTGTGTCATAGTTTTTGTGAATAATGGCAGTAGGGTTTGATTGTCATCGAATGTGCCATTTTAGCTTACTGATGATCAGTTTACCAACATCGGGTTTTCAGTTTTTGCCGACCGCTAACCATATTAGTACCAGTTACTATTGTATACCTTTGTGGGATTTCTACGATCTTTTCAGCTATATAGTTTTCAAACAGTACTCGTACAAGGCCTTGTCATTATTGTCATTGTTGTTGTTGTTTTTATTGTTGTTGTTGTTGTTGTGGTGGTGGTGTGGTGGTGGTTTTACTTTTGTAGGGCTGCAGCTTCCACATGCATGTCAAACGTACGGATGAATGTTTACGTGTATAGTGTTTGTTTATTTATTTATTTATTATTTGTATGTTTGGTGTTGTTTTTAAGTTCTTTGTTTTTATTTTTACCTTGCCATCAAGACAGTCATATTGTGTTTTTAGTGGCATGCATGCTGGGTGTTTCGTGTTTCCATAACCTACCAAAAACTGACACGGCTTACAGGATGTTTAACGTGCGTCTACACACGGAAAGGTACAGGTATAATAGCAGGTCTGCACACATCTTGATTGAGGAGATCGTGAAAATCTCCACTCTTTGCCCAACCAAACAGGTTTGAGCCTGGACGTCCCTGTTAGAATACCAAGTGTCCTAGCCACCCGACTATCGCACCCTGTCAAAAACACTACGTCATATTGTTATCGTCATAGTCCATGACACTGACTGTTGGGGATTCACGTGCTGATGGTTGTGGGTTCGAACTATGCGTTACTGAAGTTACTGAAGTTATTTCAAGAGGGATTCACCCCGCTCGGACAGCTCCATCTGCGTTCCACGCAAATCTGCCAGCAATTATCTGACAGATTTCCTGAGCCTGCACAAAACCCTATGGCAAGGTCTTGAAACAGGGAAAGTGTTGAAGGGACCTATCAAACACTAGGCCGAGACCACCAGAATGATGGAAACATTAAGACGGGCGGCAAACGGGCCAGTTTTTAATGTTGCGGGCTGGGATTGAACTCGAGATATCAGATATTGAGTCCATGGCCCTACCAACTAGCCCGCGTAAGCTTCGAACTATGAAGTGCGTTACATTAAAACTGACACATTTATCTGTCCATCTTCACGTGATTGTTGTGCTGGTGGTGTCAGTGTAGATTTAGGTGAGATCCCCTTCCCCCCACCCCCGGCTTTTGCTGGGACGGTTATCCACGTCGGCCATATCACCTGAGGTGGGTGCTGACATAAAACTGAACCAGATCAACCGATCAGTCAAAAACTCCGTGACATACAGCGGGTGCAAAGTAGGTATACAGTTATGAAAAAGAAATCACGTACATACTCATTGCATTATTATACAACCATGAATATTGCATATACATGTAATACAAGCACAGCCTTAATCCCTCAGTACTCAACTGCTTGCCGTCGGTATTCACACATCTCTATCGAGAGCGGAATTAAGCATTATAATAATGATGTGATACTGATACCTACTTTTGCACCCCCCCCCCCCCCCTGTATAGTCAGCCATCACTGGACAGGAGGGGGTGGCTGTCAGTAGTTGCTGCAGATGGCGTAGAAGTAGAGCCCCGGCCTTCGAATCTGACTGCACAGGTTTGCACGAGTTCGAATCTTGCGCGAGTAACAAACAAACAAAAAGCAAACAAACGAACAAACAAACAAACAAATAAACAAATACAAATCAAAGAAAATCAAAACACAAAAAATCCGTGCGTGCGGCCTCCAGTCCATTCAGCAGCTCAAGGTTAGAGGAAGAAGAGATGGGCACCGCCCTTATATAATGCTGACCCCGAGAAAAGTTAAGATATCTACCACCTCACTCCCCTACGACCTCAGAATTATGGGTCAACATTTGCCCTTTGCTGTCAACATAGATCGTCTTGTCATTGTAATAGATAGTTTTGTTTATTTATTTATTTATTTATTTATTTATTCGTTCATTTATTTATTTGTTTATTTGAACGTCTAAAAAACTCAAGTCACTATGATAATGCGTGCTCGTTTGTTGTTGAACAGGAGGTGCTCTCGGCAGAGATAGTGCCCCCTCGTGGCGAGATCAAGGGCCTTAACTACTGCAGTGTCTTCGGCCTGATGGCTCTATTCGTCATGGCCATCGTCATCGCTGTTGTCTTCGTCTCTAGAATGTTATACTGACCTTCCCTTGCCTCCTGTCGTGCTGATGCACTTTTGCCTCCTGTATGTCATCGCTGCTGACGTCACCTTGCCTCCTGCGTCATCGCTACTTTGTCACAGTGCCCTATGTGTCGCCGCTGCTGACGTCCCAACACCCATTGCATCATTGCCACTGACGTCATTTTGAACACTTGTCATTGCTACTGACGTCATTTTGACCAGTTGTCATTGCTACTGACGTCGTGTTGTTCGTATGTTATCGCTACTGACGTCATGTCGTCCGTGTATCATCGCAAATGTCGTCAGTTTGCGATGTGTATCATCGCTACTAACGTCACTATGTCCGTATGTCGTCGCTGCTGGCGTGACCAGTCTTGCCTGTCGTCACATTTCTGCAGCCATGCTTCGCTGAATTCTGTCGGCATTATTATTGTCATTTTTTAAAAAAAAAGTTAAGACTGACACCAGCATTGTAAATGACCTGTCAATAATTAAAACAAGAAATTAACTAATAAGACTGTGCAGTATTTGTAATCGTAACATTCAACACAGGAATCAGCCCCTTAGGATGATCTGTCTTAGTCATGGACTTTTACATAGGCCTTACAGTGAGCGCAGGTGTAAGATTACATAGGCCTTACAGTGATCGCAGGTGTAAGATTACATAGGCCTTACAGTGATCGCAGGTGTAAGATTACATAGGCCTTACAGTGATCGCAGGTGTAAGATTACATAGGCCTTACAGTGATCGCAGGAGTAAGATTACATAGACCTTACAGTGAGCACAGAAGTAAGATTACATAGGCCTTACAGTGATCGCAGGTGTAAGATTACATAGATCTTACAGTGATCGCAGGTGTAAGATTACATAGGCCTTACAGTGATCGCAGGTGTAAGATTACATAGGCCTTACAGTGAGCACAGAAGTAAGATTACATAGGCCTTACAGTGAGCACAGAAGTAAGATTACATAGGCCTTACAGTGAGCACAGAAGTAAGATTACATAGGCCTTACAGTGAGCACAGAAGTAAGATTACATAGGCCTTACAGTGATCGCAGGTGTAAGATTACATAGGCCTTACAGTGATCGCAGGTATAAGATTACATAGACCTTACAGTGATCGCAGGTGTAAGATTACATAGACCTTACAGTGAGCGCAGGAGTAAGATTACATAGACCTTACAGTGATCGCAGGCATAAGATTACATAGACCTTACAGTGAGCGCAGGAGTAAGATTACATAGACCTTACAGTGATCGCAGGTATAAGATTACATAGACCTTACAGTGAGCACAGGAGTAAGATTACATGGCCTTACAGTGAGCACAGGAGTAAGATTACATAGACCTTACAGTGAGCACAGGAGTAAGATTACATAGACCTTACAGTGAGCACAGGAGTAAGATTACATAGACCTTACAGTGAGCACAGGAGTAAGATTACATAGACCTTACAGTGAGCACAGGAGTAAGATTACATAGACCTTACAGTGAGCACAGGAGTAAGATTACATAGACCTTACAGTGAGCACAGGAGTAAGATTACATAGACCTTACAGTGAGCACAGGAGTAAGATTACATAGACCTTACAGTGAGGGCAGGAGTAAGATTACATAGACCTTACAGTGAGCACAGGAGTAAGATTACATAGACCTTACAGTGAGCACAGGAGTAAGATTACATAGACCTTACAGTGAGCACAGGAGTAAGATTACATAGACCTTACAGTGAGCACAGGAGTAAGATTACATAGACCTTACAGTGAGCGCAGGAGTAAGATTACATAGACCTTACAGTGATCACAGGTATAAGATTACATAGACCTTACAGTGAGCGCAGGAGTAAGATTACATAGGCCTTACAGTGATCGCAGGTATAAGATTACATAGACCTTACAGTGAGGGCAGGAGTAAGATTACATAGCCTTACAGTGAGCACAGGAGTAAGATTACATAGACCTTACAGTGAGGGCAGGAGTAAGATTACATAGACCTTACAGTGAGCACAGGAGTAAGATTACATAGACCTTACAGTGAGCACAGGAGTAAGATTACATAGACCTTACAGTGAGCACAGGAGTAAGATTACATAGACCTTACAGTGAGCACAGGAGTAAGATTACATAGACCTTACAGTGAGCACAGGAGTAAGATTACATTGACCTTACAGTGAGCACAGGTGTAAGATTACATAGACCTTACAGTGAGCACAGGAGTAAGATTACATAGACCTTACAGTGAGCACAGGAGTAAGATTACATAGACCTTACAGTGAGCACAGGAGTAAGATTACATAGCCTTACAGTGAGCGCAGGAGTAAGATTACGTAGACCGTACAGTGAGCGCAGGAGTAAGATTGATTATCATAGCCTTACAGTGAGCACAGAAGTAAGATTACAGGGCCTTACAGTGAGTTCAGGAGTAAGATTACATAGACCTTACAGTGAGCGCAGGAGTAAGATTACATAGACCTTACAGTGAGGGCAGGAGTAAGATTACATAGACCTTACAGTGAGCGCAGGAGTAAGATCACATGGCCTTACATTGATTGCAGGAGTCAGATTACATGGGCTTTACAGTGCGAGCAGGTATAACAAGACCCTTTGATGACTGTTGGTCGGTCGGCTGCGAGCGTCCGGTTGTTTGGAAATGCAGCCCACAACTGATGGTACACTCCATCTCAGGCTAACACTCACATGGTAAAGTTCATCTCAGGCTAAACACTCACATGGTAAAGTCCATCCCAGGCTAAACACTCACATGGTAAAGTCCATCTCAGGCTAAACACTCACATGGTAAAGTCCATCCAGGCTAAACACTCACATGGTAAAGTCCATCCAGGCTAAACACTCACATGGTAAAGTCCATCTCAGGCTAAACACTCACATGGTAAAGTCCATCCCAGGCTAAACACTCACATGGTAAATTCCATCTCAGGCTAAACACTTGCACGAGCCCAATAGCAGATAAATACAGGTAACTTTTCTGTCTTCGTTTCCTTTTTTTATTCAGTGTAATTTCTCGTGCAGCTCGGGGGGGGGGGGGGGGGGGGATTTGAACCATGTATTAAATGGATGGTTTCCAAGCTTCTCTTTAAGCCTAGACGGGGGCTTGATTCAGGAAATGTTTGCTGTTCTGCTGTTGACTATTGCTACTGTCTACTGATGACCACCTATTGCTACCAGCCACTGTTGTAAGAGACACCGTCCAACAGGTCAGGCCCAAACCATTACCGACGACTGCAATGTTTGCAGCTTCTATATCTTCATAAGTCTATTTGCCAAGCCAGAGAGAAGAGAAAGAGAGAGAGAGAGAGAGAGAGAGAGAGAGAGAGGAGAGAGAGAGAGAGAGAGAGAGAGAGAGAGAGAGAGAGAGAGAAAGAGAGAGAGAGAGATTCTTTCGCCGCTGTGCAATGGCAATTTCGCTTTAGTCTATCTGGAGTTTACGGTGAGCAAGGTTTTCAACTGTTACCTTTTTACCTTAACCGGGTTGTCGTTTTTGATGTGGTGTTAGCCCTGATATGGCTCTAGTAGTCGGCTGGGCTATAAGCAATATGAACTTGAGTCTATCTCGAGCACTGGTTTCTACAGTTGCTTACTAGAAAGATGTCGGTGGTCATTTTCAGTCTAGAGGGTTACACCACTTCAGTGAGGAAAACGGCGGAAAAAAAAAAGAAAAGATTTGTCCCACATTTGTCATGAAAGCATCTGTTTTAAAACAATACTGGTCAATAAAGATCTGTATGCTTACTGCTTGTTGCTGTGGGAGGGATATGCCGATGAAACTGTGTGGTTGCTCTGTCTCCTGCCTACCTTAACACTTTTGTTACAGTTCCATCGTCATTGTTTGTTACAGTTCCGTCATCACTGTCTGTTACAGTTCCATCATCATTGTTTGTTACACTCCATCACTGTTTGTTACAGTTCTATGATCACTGTTTGTTACAGTTCTATGATCACTGTTTGTTACAGTTCTATGATCACTGTTTGTTACAGTTCTATGATCACTGTTTGTTACAGTTCTATGATCACTGTTTGTTACAGTTCTATGATCACTGTTTTTTACAGTTCTATGATCACTGTTTGTTACAGTTCTATGATCACTGTTTGTTACAGTTCTATCATCATGTTTGTTACAGTTCTATCATCATTATTTGTTACATTCCATCACTGTTTGTTACAGTTCCATCATTATTGTGTGTTACAGTTCTATGATCATGTTTGTTACAGTTCTATGATCATTGTTTGTTACAGTTCTATGATCACTGTTTGTTACAGTTCTATGATCACTGTTTGTTACAGTTCTATGATCATGTTTGTTACAGTTCTATGATCACTGTTTGTTACAGTTCTATGATCACTGTTTGTTACAGTTCTATGATCACTGTTTGTTACAGTTCTATGATCACTGTTTGTTACAGTTCTATGATCACTGTTTGTTACAGTTCATGATCATGTTTGTTACAGTTCTATGATCACTGTTTGTTACAGTTCTATGATCACTGTTTGTTACAGTTCTATGATCATTGTTTGTTACAGTTCTATGATCACTGTTTGTTACAGTTCTATGATCACTGTTTGTTACAGTTCTATGATCACTGTTTGTTACAGTTCTATGATCACTGTTTGTTACAGTTCCATCATCATGTTTGTTACAGTTCTATCATCATTATTTGTTACATTCCATCACTGTTTGTTACAGTTCCATCATTATTGTGTGTTACAGTTCTATGATCACTGTTTGTTACAGTTCCATCATCATGTTTGTTACAGTTCTATGATCACTGTTTGTTACAGTTCTATGATCACTGTTTGTTACAGTTCTATGATCACTGTTTGTTACAGTTCCATCATCATGTTTGTTACAGTTCCATCACCATTGTTTGTTACAGTTCCATCACACATTGTTTGTTACAGTTCCATCACCATTGTTTGTTACAGTTCCATTATCACTGTTTGTTACAGTTCCATCATTATTGTGTGTTACAGTTCCATCATTATTGTTACAGTTCTATGATCATTGCTTGTTACAGTTCCATCATCATTGTTTGTTACAGTTCCATCATCATTGTTTGTTACAGTTCCATCATCACTGTTTGTTATAGTTCCATCATCATTGTTTGTTACAGTTCCATCATTATTGTGTGTTACAGTTCCATCATCACTGTTTGTTACAGTTCCATCATCATTGTTTGTTACAGTTCCATCATCACTGTTTGCTACAGTTCCATCATCACTGTTTGTTACAGTTCCATCATCATTGTTTGTTACAGTTCCATTCATCATTACTGTAAGTTCAGTTTGTTACAGTTCCATCATCATGTTTGTTACAGTTCCATCATCATTGTTTGTTACAGTTCCATCATCATTGTTTGTTACAGTTCCATCATCATTGTTTGTTACAGTTCCATCATCATTGTTTGTTACAGTTCCATCATCATGTTTGTTACAGTTCCATATCATTGTTACAGTTCCATCATCACTGTTTGTTAAGTTCCATCATCATTGTTTTACAGTTCCATCATCACTGTTTGTTACAGTTCCATCATCATGTTGTTACAGTTCCATCATCACTGTGTGTTTAAGTTCCATCATCATTGTTGTTCAGTTCCATCATCATGTTTGTTACAGTTCCATCATCACAGTTTGTTACAGTTCCATGATCATTGTTACAGTTCCATCATCACTGTGTGTTACAGTTCCATCATCATTGTTACAGTTCCATCATCATTGTTTGTTACAGTTCCATGATCACTGTTTTATAAAACTTCATCTTCACTGCCTCCAGCTTTCCCGGCGTGACTGGGTGCCTAATTGCTCTTGACTCACTGACAAGACATTTTATGAGGCTAAGAGAAATTAGAGCACCTAGCCACAACGGAAAAGCTGGAGTGATAAAGAACACCAGCAACCAGGGAAAAAAATATCGGACGGACTTGCAGAGTGGCTGAGGACAGAGAGGGTGGGAGATGTTACTTGCAGCGACAGGGGATAGATTCGTGTGGAGGGCCATGATTGCCAAAGCCATGCGGCAGGGCACATGATGATGATGATGATGACCTTCACTGCCATCTCACTTCAGAGTATGATAGGGCCATGATTGCCAAAGCCATGCGGCAGGGCCTGATGATGTGATGATGACCTTCACTGCCATCATCACTTCAAGTATGATAGGGCCATTGATTGGCCAAGCTCATGCGCAGGCACATTGTGATGATTGATGATCCTTCACTGCCACTCACTCAGAGTATGATAGGGCCATGATTGCCAAAGCCATGCGGCAGGGCACATGATGATGATGATGATGACCTTCACTGCCATCTCACTTCAGAGTATGATAGTAGCATCAGCTTCTATAACAGTGTCATTAATTTATGTGGTTGAATGTCATTTCATTTTTGGTCAAGTCAGTTTCGTCATGCAACCCTCAAATGCTCAACGCTGCGCTACATTTTCATCATTTGACTACCTTACCCTATCCATCAGCTGCAAAAATTTAACCGATTAATTCACTCACCCTGTCCATCAGCTTCCTGCAGGATGCTGGTACTTAGGGTGAGGGATTCAAAGGGTTAAGTTTTTTGCTTTGCTATCATAGCTGGTAATGCAGAAAGCTGGTAGATAGAATGAGGGAGTAAACAGTACAGCGTGGGCTGGCTGGCTGTGCTACCACAGCCGTGAAATCAGGATCTAATGTCTCTAGTTCAGTAACATAGCTTGCAATGTAAACAAAAACT
>JAPXFY010000019.1:35509662-35532162 GCA_030674185.1 Monoplex corrugatus | reverse complement strand
TTTTAATTCCCCTTTCCTCTAAAATGTCCTATGTATGTTACTTGTCTTTTCCTAAACTTCCTTATTAATGATCTTCTTTGTCTGCCTCCATCAAGACTGTCTCGTTTGTTCTCTTTGCTGTCCACGGAACTCTCAACATTCTTCTTAGAAACCACATTCCAGTTGCCTCAATGTTGTTCTGACTTTGCGTGTTGACTGTCCACACCCCACAACTGTACAGTATTCAAGAACTCTCCTCCTGATGTTAATTGATAGGCTCTTGTTGGTAAGAACGCTTTTCATCTTCTTGAATGCTGTTTTAGCTTGCCTGAGTCTGCTGGCTACTTCTGATGTGCATCTACCGTCTGGTGAGATGACCGCTCTCAGATATTTAAACTTATCAACCTGTCTCAATGTTGTGCCATTTGCAGTTAGTTTGCATGAGGGGATTTCTGAAGTTTTGTTTTCTCCATATTGCTTTCATTATTGCCAGTGATGCTGTTATTTGAGCGTATGTAAGGACTTCAAGCTTTGATCTCTGTTGACTGATGATGGTACCAAAAGACTGATAGTATTTGACACTCTTTAGATCTTGATCACTGAGTGTGATTTCTGTCTTGCTTGGCTCATCACCGTTTTTCATCAGTGTAAGTTTCTCTGCACTCGTGTTTGTTCTACATCTGGTAGATGTTTCATCCTGGTGGTTCAAAAGACTGGCCCATTCGTCCTGTAAACCTACCAACATTATCGGCAAACTGAAGCTGGTGATTGTCAGTCCTGAAATGTTGATTTTTGCCGATATGACCTTCCATAGCATCAATCATTATTTTATCGAAGTTTCATTTTCAGTTTCAATTTCTCAAGACAACGTCTCCGTGCTCGAAATGAATTCCATCAGCATTAACGTCACAGGTGCCACGTAATGGAGAAGAACCAGAATGAGCACGGCACAAGCCTTAAGCCTGTACGCAAACCCATGAGCTGGCCAGTTCCTGATGTCCTACCTAGATAGTTCCATAACCCTGGGGTCGTAGGGGATGAGATGACAGAAACCTCAACTTTTCCCGGGGCCAGCACCACGGGGAGGGCGCCCATCCCCTCTCCTTCGCTTCAAATTCGTATTTATATTCACATTTTTTTAAACCAAGATTTCAGAAAGGCAAGAAGGCTAATTGGTCTACAAGGGGTGAGCCTGGGAAATCAACCTATTTCTCCAGTGATTTATACCAAGGCAATGCTCTGCTCTCACGATTTTCAACTGCCGTAGGATCTTTAGCGTGCGCAGCCAGAAGGCACACGAGTCTGACTCGTTTCTCGTCCCCTTCCGAAGGACTAGATGTTCAGTTCATTTTCCGGTCAAACTATGGAGAAAAGTCGAGGCTTCTACGTGTAGCGAACCCTGAAACCTCGAGTTTAGTTATTGGCAGGCGAACGTCTGAACCATTCTGTCACTCTTTCCCTTATCTGCCACTCTTCCCTAATTCTGTCATCTTCTTATTGCCACTCTTCTCCCTAATTCTGCCATTCTTCTCCCTGATTGCTCGAAAACATGATATAATGGGTGTAGGGTGTTTGTGTTTGAATGTACGAGACTGCTTTTGTCCAGTCTTACCATCTGAAGGTTAGCAACTGTTAGTGTATGTTACATTCGTTTTCTTGATGTGTGTGCGTTCAGTAGTGATGGACGGACCTGACTCGCGTGTTTTTGAGGCTGGGTGACTGGGACATGGCCTCAATTTTCTTGAGGAGGAGGGAGGATGAGACTAGAAGCTCCTGCCGCAGTAGTAAGGCTGTCAGGAGCGCCCGCCCACACACACATACACACACACACACACACACACACAGCACACACACACACACACACACACCACACACACACACACACACACTCACACACACATACCATTCACACTCACGCACACATACACACACATACACACACAACACACACACTACACACACACACACACACACACACCACACACACACACACACACAAACGCAAGCACACACAGTTACCTCGCACACGCACACACAGACACATATATCCACACACACACACATACATACGTATACACTCACACACATACACACACACACCCCACACACACACGCACACACGCATACACAACACATACACACACATACATTCACACACACACATACATTCACACACACACACACACACACACACACAACACACACACACACACACGCACACACAACACACACACACACACACACACACACACACACAACACACAACACAAAACACAAACACAAACACACACAGTTTACCCTTCTGCACACAACACTCTCAAATTCACACGATATCCTCTCGCCCTCACCTCTCACCCTCTCAAAACACACACAGCACACACTTAACCACACACGACTAAAAGCCAAGGACCAACACACCCAAGTGACTATCCAAAGGAACAATGTTTATTTTAATTATTCATTTATTTTTTGTAGTGACGACGACTCTCTTTACAAAGTGGCTAGAGAAAAAACAAAAACAAAAACAAAAAAATATATAATCAAGCAGGCAACTGACACATCAGATACCGAAAACAAAATCCAAAGTAACTGAGGAAGAAGAACAAAAGAGACACTCCGAGGCATCATCATACACTGTACCCCTACTAAGATCAGAACACGTCTCGTAACCACGGCAACACACAAATCCTTCTTGTCTACTACTCAAAGACACAAAAGGAAAAAGAATAGACAAATAAATAATCTCCCTTTTTTTTAAAGGGGAGGGAAAAAAGAAAAAGAATAGATAAATAAACAATCTCCTCCTTTTTAAAGTGGAGTGGGAAAAAAAAAAAAGAACAGATAAATAAACAATCCCCCAATTTTAAAATGGAAGGAAACAAGAAAAGAATAGATAAATAAAATCTTCCTTTTTTTAAAATGGAGAGGAAAAATAATAGATAAATGAAAACAATCTCCCATTTTCAAAGTGGAGGTGAAAAAAGAAAAGAATAATAAATAAATAATCTCCCCTTTTTGAAAGTGGAGAAATAAAAAAGAAAAGAGTTACACAAGCTGGCGGTCAAAGTAGTCATCAAAGTATGCAAGTAAATGTAACTATGGATCAACTGTAAACTATGCAGATGAACAAACTTCTTAGTAAAATATGAAATAAGTAAATCAACAGATTTAAAAAAATAAAAACATCACCAGGCGTCCTTGTGATTGATGAATTCGGGTGAATCTATGTGAACCAATCACTAGCATACTGACAAAACGAGCTCAGCAATATCAAAGAAAGCACGGCAGCCATTGGACAAGAGCGTGTGGTCCTAAAAATACGCTTCTAGCGTCTGCCAGTCAGTTGACAGTAATCTTTGGTAAATCAACAAGAAAAGCTCTGATTGGTGGCTGTGTAAATGGGAATCTACTAAACTCAGCGGGTACCACGGGCTACGAATGTGTGTGGAATGAATTAACGCAAGTTCAAA
The DNA here is from genome assembly GCA_030674185.1 of Monoplex corrugatus. Classification (NCBI taxonomy): domain Eukaryota; kingdom Metazoa; phylum Mollusca; class Gastropoda; order Littorinimorpha; family Ranellidae; genus Monoplex; species Monoplex corrugatus. Next base: position 35,528,713 of record JAPXFY010000019.1, on the reverse strand, counting down.
CGAGACGTCTTAATTGATCTTTAGTCTTTCTCTCTCTCTCTCTTTTTCTGTGTTTCCAAATCCACAATCTAGCCAACAAAAAACTTTCTCGATGTTATTGTTAAACACTAGCCATGATATAGATAATAAAAATTAGGAAGACAATGGTAAGGCACCAAACGTGATCAATGACCATCAGACATGAATGATCTGAACGTCCAAGTATATTTCGTTCCAGAATACATGACTTGCCACAGTGGTTTTTGTTGACATACACGTCCCATCTTGAAACTTAACCCATGGAGCCACAAACTACCTCTCAGTTGAGAACGTCCCCCCACGTCCCCAACTGCCGTGGCAGTTTGTGCTTCAAATTTTCAATAACTAAATAGACAGATGAATAAATAAATAAATAAATAAATAAATAATAAAACAAAATAAATAAAATAAATAAACTACAACGCATGACCCAGGTTAAAGCTGATCTCTTTTTGCAGTCAAAAAAATTCTCAAGGTGATTATCACCCATAGACATGAAAATGCTCATCTTGGACAACGAAACAGGATAAATACAAAGTAATACAAACGCCACCAAAACGTACAAAAGTTAGGACTACAAGCGTGCTACACTATATACGTAACAAAATCATATCATAGCAACGTTGAAATAAATACATGTAGACACTTTGTATACAATGTAGGAATAGAAAATAAATATTCTGTACAAGTTGTAGAGACCTGAGCGACATGCTCCAAGGTCTCTTCACAGTCTACTTTAGTTTTCTCATCAGAAAAAAATGGTATGTAGACTATGATTCACAAAAAAATCCAAAACGAAAGTATCCGTCTGATAGGCAAACGTGGAAACTGATTCTCCAGCAAAAATCTTTCTGTGTGACAAAAAATATCACCTTCGTATCCACGTCTGTGTCATTGCAATACCACAAACAAAAGCCCACATTTTGGACGTCTTTACTTTACACATCAGAAACTTTCTACATTATTGGACGTCTTTACTTTACACATCAGAAGCTCTCTACATTATATGTCTGTGTTCGTATAAAAAAGTGGCGAAAACAACAAACAACATATACGACTTTCAAACTAGGACCGTCCTGTATGATTCCGGATATGCACATAACACTGATAACACTGATCCAATGCTTATGATATTACATATGCATGACACTGACTCTTATTTTAGCATCTATACGATACTGAATTAACATCGCACTGTTTTGCATACTACCATTTTTTTTTTACTTTGATACTTGCACGAAAACAACTCACACAATCCTTCACTTGACAACTGGCACTCACTTCTTTACAAAATCCTTCAGCAAAAAATTCTCCTCCATAAAACATCACTCCAAAAATCTATTGGTCTGGCTGCGAGTAAACGTGTCACAGAGTAAAAAAGCGTTTCTTCAAGCGTATGACATTCACTTCCATGGAAAGCTGACAACTACATATAGTATTTAGTCAAACCTCCCTAATGTTTGGATGCGACACATGATGAATAATATTACATACTATTCATGATAAGAAATCGATGTGATAGGTATGCTATAACTTTAACAGAAATGACTGAACTGATTGTAAATATTATTCCTGAAATACTCAAAGCTCATACATCTGTTAAACTAAACAAAAGGCTGAAAATGTGTTCCCATGTACAGTAACCTAACAAAGTACGTGCAAAGGAAAACTTGAGTAAGCAGATAAAACAAACTTAAAATCATTCAGAAAAAGGTCAAGGGCATCTCATTCGGGTCTCCCAATGAAAATACAGAGGGGCAAGAAGCAAACAGAGTCCAGTTCAGCCAATGACAGCAAAGGTTTCAAAAGAGCGAACAGTTCAGCCAGTGAGAGTGAAAGTTGCAAAACAGCGCTGGAGCTCAACCAATGGAAGTGAAGGAAGTAAAAGAAGAAGGTGAAACTACACCAATCAGACGACGCCTGTCAGGTGCGGACTGCGAAAAGAAGATAGAGTGGTTGCCCCTCACTACTGTTTAATATCTGCCTCGAACATAGCTCACACGAAAAGGACTGCTGGTGGAGAAGGTGGGAGAGGGCGAAGGAGGGTTCAACTCTCGGCGGGCACCTCGTCTCCTGGGTTGCCTTCTCCTTCACCCTCCCCTCCGTGTTTCAGATCCTTACGCCAGTCGGGCTGCTTGGACTGCAGAGGACAAAGAAACAAAAATCATAGTCGTTAAATATTTGAAGCACAAGAACAAGGGTGAAGAAAACCACACAAATATTATGCATACACACATATAAAACAAAAACAAAAACAACAAAAAATCCCAGTGACATTGACAAAGAAAATGTTTACATGCGGCTTAATTTACAAAAAAATGGTGATATAGCGCTTATTCTACATGCATAAACACCTTAGAAACAACAACAACAATAGAACTGTAATACTGGCAGCAGCAACAACAATAAAAAAAAACACCGACAAAAACAACATTGCATGTCAAAATTAGATGAAACAAGCACATGAAAACAAACAGCAACAAAACAGTAAACAGAACATACACAAAACTCATAAAATATGATGATACATAAGACAATAAAATGACAGGAACAAAGAGAAAAAACACCAAATTCAAACCCAACCACCCAACCACCTACCCACCCATCTCTCTCTCTCTCTCTCTCTCTCTCTTCTCTCTCTCTCTCTCTCTCTCTCTCTCCCTGTGACAAATTCCTCTTCCTTCTTTGTGACTCTCTCTTCTTTTCTTTTCCTAAAACAAGCTTTGCATGCGTAAATAAGTAAAGCTACAATGGAGGTTGGTTTCGTACCGTCTCATCTTCTTCCTTGAGGGCGAATTTGTTTTGGCCAGTGGACTTCAGGTTGCCTCGGAAATCTCTGGACTCTTTTGTCTGCAGCTTGGTCAGTCTGAAACACACAGCATATTACAGGTCAGGTCAGGTCAAGTCAAGTCAAGTCAGGTCAGGTCAGGTCAGGTCAAGCAAGTTCACAATCTCTTTCAATACAAAGCATTACATTTTTACCGATCATACTTTAGAAATACATCAGTTTTTCTTTTTCTGTTCAATTTCCTATGCCGATTCAGTGACCCGTCTGCGACAAGTTTTCACAATGATTATAATGACGCACGAAGATGTGGATGATAATCATGACGCTGTGGAGCTCTACTCTGGATTAAGATTGCATAACACTGGCTGTACTGTACACTTCATTTTAAATAAATATCTTCACGTCAGCCTGGCAAACAGATACAGTCACCTGCGGATTTGGTTAGGACATTTAAGCAACACCGTCAATGACACATCTGTGAAATGGCACATAACTAATAACTTCTACCTCTGGAAAATAAGACATCATTGATAATTCTCTCTCTCTCTCTCTCTCTCTCTCTCTCTCTCTCTCTCTCTCTCTCTCTCTCTCTCTCTCTCTGTGTGTGTGGTGTGTGTGTGGTGTGTTCTCTGTTTTCTCTCTCTCTCTCTCTTTTTCTCGAATAGCAAATATTCGTTCATTTAAAGCAACACTCACTTGCTCTCTGTCTTGTTCACCTTCCTCAGTACTGGCTTGATGCTAGAGGGCAGAGACAACATCAATATTAAAGGTACTGGTGAAAAGACATTTAGACATTTGTATAAAAGCGCTCATATGAGCAGACTTTAAAACAAACGAACGAACGAACACACACACACTTACATCTCTCTCTCAGACAGACAGACAGAAAGCCAGACAGAGAAAGAGACAGAGACAGAGAGAGACACACAGACAGAGACATACAGACAGAGAGAGAGACGAAGAGAAGTAGGCAGACCGAGGGACAGACAAAAGCCACAGAAATACTACATGGGTAGGCCTACATGGATGCATTCTGGTGCAGAGAGAGAGAAACAGACACAGACAGACAACAGACAGCAAACCGGGAAAACAAAGCTCACATTCAGATATACACATATAGACACACATCACGTGCACAGGCGGCAGAAGGGATAGGAATATTGGGAGACTGAAAGATGGATGATGGTAACGATAGACTCTCCCATCAATCCGTCAGATGAGTAGATACACAGATCTTCGTCACACGGTGCGGGTCTCCATAATTTATGGGATACTGAACAGATCCTGGAGGCAACTGTGTTCCATAGACAGTGCTTGGGAAAGAATCCTGTGGCCTTGGATTTCGCTTCCGCCGGACCCTCTTTAGATGAATAGCACTGTTCTGCGCCGTTCAAATGTGACTGTGCCCTGCTTGCACTGTTATCGCCACCTTTCTCTGTTGTAGGCAGTGTCTTCCGAAGTGGTGTGGTGTCGATGCCACAAATCATGAGGTTGGCCTCCACAGCATCCTTCTGTCGCTTTAGTGATCTTGCCTGATCATTGTGTCATTGCTTCGGCTCTTCGTGCAGGGCCATAGTTGAGATGCAGTGTCTTCTACGGACAACGTGTCTTGTCAAACAGGAACTGGTATTTGATGAGCAGACAAGTTGAAGTTGTATACTGCTTATAGCCCAGCCGACTACTACAGCCATATCAGGGTCTGATGAGCAGACACTCTTAAACTTGGCAAGCCACATTTCTTCAGAACCTGAACGGTGGGTATTCGATCTTGCCACGTTACGTTGCAGTTCTTGAGCAGACATCTTTGGAGGAATTGTTCCTGATGTTAATCAACCCTTTGACTCCCGCACCCTGTCCCCTAGCACCCTGCGTTGCCAACCACGCTAGCAAAGCAAAAACTAAACCCATTGGTTCCCTTACCATATCCATCAGCTTCCTACAGGAAGCTGGTGGATAGGGTGACGGAGTCAAAGGGTTAAATTTTTGCAGTTGGTGGATAGGGTGCGGGAGTCAAAGGGTTTTAAATGTGTTGCTGGTGTGGCAGAACTATGCATCAGGTTCGTAACAAAGATGCTGTGTATATAACAGTAGTTCTGAGCGCCCTGCTATATGTCTGCTGCTACGAAACATGGATATCCACCGACAGGACAGATAGAAGATGATCAGAAACAGAAAATTACACATATTATCAAACTAACATACCCAGGGACAGGCAGGCAGCAGTTTCAGAGAGGAGACACAAGATGCACTTTCAGACACACCAACGCGATGAGAAACAGCCAAACAAAAGGACATACAGCATCGTATGACAAAATAGAGAGAGAGAGAGAGGAAAACAAACAGACAGACAGACAAACAGACAGACAGAGAGACAGACAGACAGAGAGACTGAGTGAGTGAGTGAGTGAGTGAGTGAGTGAGTGTGAGACAGACAGACAGATAGACAGACAGACAGACAGAGACAGAGAGTAACAGACAGACAGACAGAGAGAATGACAGAGAAGAAAAGACAGAGACAGAGAGACAGACAGAGAGACAGAGACAAATAGAGAGACAGAGAGAGACAGACAGACAGAGAAAAGAGAAGAGAGAGACAGACAGACAGACAGGCGGGCAGGCAGGACAGACAGAAGACAGACAGACAGACAGACAGACAGAGATGGACAATCCGACTCACAATTTTCCCTTGGTATCGTTGACTTTCAGGGTCAGCTCGTTGATCTGAAAAACGAATCACTTGGCATTAGAATTTATACTACAATTATGTCATCTACGAATGTATAGTTGTATGTATACATGCATCCTCCCGCATGGTTTATATACACTCTCTGTCTCTCTGTCTCTCTGTCTCTCTCTCTCTTTGTCTCTCTCTCTCTCTCTCTCTCTCTCTCTCTCTCTCTCTCTCTCTCTCTCTCTCTCTCTCTCTCTCTCTCCATTTTAAGTGTTTCGTCTTATTCTGCTGATGGCATGTAAAATCTAAAACACTCTTTGAAATTTATTAATTCATCTTTACAAATCATTGTCTTTTCTTGGTATGTAAAACAAATATTTTTTATTGATCCTCTGAACAGTAGTCACGGCATTTGATGTCTGTGAACTTGTACCCGTTCATGATGGCCTAAACATGAATAAACCATATGAATTCAAATCTGCCTCCCCCCCCCCCCATCTCTCTCTCTCTCTCTGTCTCTCGTCCGCACACACACGCACACAAACACGCATTCACATACACTTACACAAAAACAGACCGGCATAGTTGTAACATGTATTAATCAAATAACAGAAAACAAAAAAGGCGACAAAAGAAGGACATCAAGGAATAATGATCTGGGTGCAGCCCGGCCCCTTTAAAGTGTAAAGGAGTTTAAGGCTGAAACACCTGTTTGAGGGGTACTTCTCCCCCCGCTTAGGACCTTCTACTGTCCCAGCTTTTCCCGGCGTTTCATCTACCAAAAGATAACCCTCTGCTCCACTCCACCCTTTCTTCCTTTCTTCTTATTGTTTTGTTTTGTTTAATATAATTATTTGTTTGTTAGTGTGATTCTGATAGTAACAAATTTTTTTTTACATGCCTGCACAAGCACAAGCACACACGCACGCTCTCTCACACACACACACGCACACACACACACACACACACACACGCACACACGCATACGCGTGCACACACACACACACACACACGCACACAAACACACAGACACACACACGCACGCACGCACACGCGTGCTCACACACACACCCACCCACCCCACACACACACACACACACACACGCACGCACTCACGCATGCACATACGCACACACATACACACACGTACATACGCACACACACACACACCACACACACACACACAAACGCGCGCGCGCACACACGCACACACACACACACACACACACACACACACACACACACCACACACACACCACACACACACACACACACACACATGCACGTGTATAAACTGACGAAGCCTGACTGCTCTAAAACTTTTTAATTGGTTTTCTCTTGATTGTTCGCCTGTTCAATTTTTCATTATCACTTGAATATGATAGTGTCTTATCGATTTCAAAACATAACCGAGTCAATACAACTTTTTTGAACATGAAAATCTGGTTGTCTAAAAGTACACATGTGAACAGACGTTTAACCCTTTGACTTCCGCATCCTACCTACCAACTGCAAAAACAACCCTTCGACTCCCTCACCCTATCCACCAGCTTCCTGCAGGAAGCTGGTGGATAGGGTGAGGGAGTCGAAGGGTTAAATGTTTGCTTCGGTAGCACGGTTGACAATGCAGGATGCTAGTGGACAGGATTCTGTAATCAAAGGGTTAAAGAAATGGCGAACACACACACTGACCTCAAAGTCCTGTTTACGGATCTTAATCTCCCAGTCGTACACTTCTTCTTCTAGCACCGCCACCTTGGAGTGAAGCTCCTTCACCAGGTTCTGAAGCTCCGCTGTTCACACAGGGACACACACACACAGACAGATAGACACACACACACACACACACACACACACACACACACACACACACACACACACACATACATCACCATCATAATCATCATCATCACCGTCACATCATCATCATCATCACAGTAATCATCATAGTCATCACAATGTTCGTTTCAAAAAGTTCTCAGCATTTTTTTTTTTTTTTTTTTTTTGCATGTGATACAGAGAAACTTAATCTAAATCAAAGAGACTAACAGTTAATACAATGATCAAAACAATGCACTACAATGTATGTACATTTACAACGCTCCAATTCCAGAACTAAACTTCCATTTATTTACACATGTATTTGTATGCGCTTATTTGTGTGTTCTTTTATCTCCACAGGTAAACATAATCTTGTAACTAGCTTCTGCTCCCTTCCTTTCCCCATGGCGGTTAGATGTCAGCAAATTTCACGTTTTAATCTTTTTGATCTACGAACTGAATTGACAGCCAAGTGAACAGCCAAGCAAAGTATATTTCTGTACAGACGCGAAAAGGAATGTGTATTATATATATATATATATATATATATATATATATATATATATATGAAGGGGAGAGAGAGAGAGAGAGAGAGATTAATATACACACACATATATATATATATATATACATATATATATATACATAAATAATTATATATATATATAATTCATATGTAATAGAAATTATAAATAACAAAATAAGGAGGGGGATACTGAACGTTGATTTTGATTTTATTCAACGACAAAGGTTATCAAAAATATTAGGACATAGCCCTTCGTTCCGATATATGCAAAATGATAAAGTTCATGAGTTGTTCCCCTTGTGCTGGAAGACGTTCTTATTATGAAAAGAGTGTTTCAGTTCGATTTTTTTCTGTATTCTTTGTTACTATTTTCATCAAAAATGTAAGAATTTCGTTAGGAATTCTAGAATCATAACACAACGTAAAAAATCATGCCTAATATAAACACTCAGAAAATTTGAGATAACAACTATATAATATCTTTTTATGTCAGATAGTTACAGGCATTATGTTTTATTATGCACATCATCAGGTGATTTTTATACCTTCTTGTTCGCACAGTTTTCTGGATATGGCTGAGTAGTATGGTGATTAATTTTACAAAAATAAAAAGAATATATTTTTAGGCCGTTTTTATAATTAACATCATATTGAGAATTTTTTTAGTCATGTTGATTTACTACAAACTGACGCTGTCAACAAATAACGTGTACATCAAACAAATAATCAAGTGATGATTGTGTCTGGCCTTGCTTCAAAATCAAAATGATCTGATAATATCCGGTACAGCAGATTGGCAAACCAGTCATCAACAGTGTCTCTTCTCTTGTTTCAAATCAACCAATCCTTACTGCGTTTCTTTCTTACTTTATAACCCAGCCAATCAATCTACAGAAAGCTGTCTTACTTTTCCCTACAACCAACCAATCGGCTGTATGCTCTCTGATTCACAGCCAACCAGTCAGCTGTATGCTCTTGATTCACAGTCAACCAGTCAGCTGTACGCTCTCTGGTTGACAGTCAACCATCAGCTGTACGCTCTCATGATTCACGACGCCAACCAGTCAGCTGTCGTGCTCTCTGATTCACAGTCAACCATCAGCTATGCCGCTTTTTTTTACACCACCTCACTGCCCTACAGCCAACCAATCAACTATAGGCTCTTTGATCCACTTCCAATCAATCCGCTGCAGGCTCTTTGACCCATTTCCAACCAATCAGCTGCAGGCTTTTTGATCCATAGTCATCCAGTCAGCACTTGGCTGTCTTATTTTGTCCACAACAGCCAGCCAATCAGCAGCAGACTCTCTTACCTTGGCCCAGCCCGTCAGCTTTGAGAGGAGTGACTCTCTCGTTGATGTACTTCTCTTTCTCCTCGGCCTTGGCCTTGGCCTCGTTTCGGAGGTCCTCAGCCGCCTTCTGCATGATCAGTTTCTGCACACAGCACACGTGCCTGTGAAACACGCCGTGACATAGGCCTACACACTCCTCGTGCCGTGCAAGTAATCTCCAGGGTTAGCATGGCGACAAACAGTAAGATGCTACTATCCGGACTACCCACACTTGAACATGGTTTTCCAAAAATGAAAAGTATAAATAACAAATTTGAAATGTCTGATGTATGACAAAGTTTCCATGGAAACAATATTCTTGTTCGCTTGGCTGCGAATTTAATTTCTCTGTTATCTTCGATTGAAACTGATTTTCAAAACTGTTGCAGCAGGGCACTCGATGGTAAACATGAGTGATAACCCATCGTCAGTCGGAGTATAACATAAGATAGACCAGATACATTAAAATCATGCTTTAGCAGCTGAAAACTGAACACAAAAGACTGGATCAAAAAATAATACAAATCTGGCTCATTATACTTCAGGTGTTGTATATTTTTGTTTGGTAGTCTGAAGATAACCATGTCACGTGGGGTAAGTTCCGCAGGTAGGAAATAACGGCATAGAGCTAGACGGTATTAGACTACTGTTTATGCAGGTTTAGTAAAGGTTAAAAAGCGTCACACAGTTGTCATTCTAGTTAGCATGAGTACCAGGCGATAGAGTCAAAGTGGGGGTCTTTAAAGCGGTGTGCATGTCAGGCCCATCAAATAGTATAATTATCGTATTATTGTTATTGTCCACTAACACTACTGCGAGTCTTTTTTAAAGGTAGCTGTTGATGTTTTCGGCGCCTTGAAACTCTTTAAGTGACATACACATAAGTCAGGATCGTATACGCAGGGTTGTAACTGAATGATCTCTACGACCTCGTAATCAAGTAACTCTCGAAACCTTAGCTAGAAATAATGGTGGGTAAGGGAAAAGGGAAGGGTGGACAGTAGGAAGGGCTAGGGACGAAGTATTAATAAGCAAACTGTACTCTAATTAGCCTCAGAGTTTGGTAAAAATCGGTGTGTGTGTGGAGTGACACTTTGAAATGTAGCTATCTACAAAGGGAAAAATCTTTCAGTTTTATCTTCAGTGTGCTGAGGGCGGTGTCATAGCATTCGAATGATTCCATATGCGCTGCACTACAAAATCCGTGTAACAGAAAATCCGAACTCATCGGGGGTTAGTGCCCAAATCCTCCGCATAATCCCGACGCGTTGGTAAATATCTGACATTCTAAAAACCTTGCTCAGGAAATAAGATTCTTAGTCTGCGTATGTATCCGACTTCTAGTGATTAGAAATCACCTGTAGTGCCACAACAGCCCACTCTGGGACAGTCAAAGTTCTAGTTATATTCAAGGGACTTTCCAGACATGGCAGTTAGGTTTAGTATGTTTAACAGCAGGGGTGAGAATGGGAAAGTCATATGATCATAAGTGTTACAGAGGTCATCATCAAACATGCCACTCGCTTTAACCATCTGACTCCCGCACCCTGTCCACCAACATCCTGTAAAGTCAACCATGCTAGCAAAGCAAAAACCTAACCCTTTGACTCCCTCACCTTATCCACCAGCTTCCTGCAGGAAGCTGGTGGATAGGGTGTGGGAGTCAAAGGGTTAGGTTTTCGCAGTTGGGAGATAGGATAGGATGCGGGAGTCAAAGGGTTAATCTAATTAGAAATGCAGTTAATCCGTAGAGCGAATGAGATCGTTTTAACAAAAATGAATGAATAAGGTTATAACAGTCGGGCAGGCAGTAAGGACAGCAGGCAGGTTACCTTCATGCAAGCCATCGTGCAGATAGTCAGGCCATGCCTCCAGGTGCTCACAGATCTCCATCAGGAGGTGATCCTCCAGCACCACTTCAAAGCCCTCCTCCAGGAACCACGCCAACACCTGGTTTACTACCTCACGCTTCCACAACAACAACAACAACAACAGTACAGACACGTACAACAACACGGATACACACACAAACACACACACAGCACACAGCACACAGACACACCATGCAAAACTCGTTACTTCAATAGTTCATGGCATTATGCAAGAAGCTGATTGATTATATTATTCGTCACGTAACTAATACTTACACATGGTAATCGTTGCTTCAGGATTTTCACTACTGCTCTGACAAACATTTGATAATACCATGCTGTAAAACACAAACAAACAAACAAATAAACAAACGAACAAAACAAACCCAACACAGGGCCTTGACTCTAGTTCAAGAGTTCAATTCAAATTGCATGCAAAAATCCTGAAGGCATCATTCCAAAAGATACACAAGGATATGTCATGCAATGTGAGTTTCTGTAAGCTGTCTATGTCATGGTTTTATAGTATCACCCCTGCATGCACGATGTCCATGCACTGTTCCTAGTTGAAGGTATCACAGCAGTTTGTAAAGGATTATAATTTTTAACAGATCAACCAACGATGTTCCAAATTACAACTCATTGAAAAAGTACTGCATAGCTAAATCACACTGCACGCTTCATGAAAAAATACACAGTTTCTAAAGTACAAATAAGCAAGTTAAAAATAAACATAAAATTAGGATTAGGTTAAGTATTTTTCCGACAGAACTTTTATTTTGAACACACAACACCAACAAACCAACCCTCCAAACAACCAGTCAGGCAGCATACCATGTAACCAAAATACACATCCAACCAAATAAACAAGCAGAGAATCAACAAACAGGAAACAAACGTCTGTTTGCCCCTACGCTCCTAAAGCAGACAACCCAAACGTCTTTTTGCCCCCTGCATTCCCAAACAGCCAGGCGGCATGTCCAATTAATGAGTCATGTAACCTGCAGGCGTCAGCGGGGAACAGAGCGGCTATAAATTCTCCACAGTTTATCTTACCTGTGCTGTGTTGATGATCACCTGAAATTACCTGAGCCACCTTCTGAAGGAAGATTAAGCTCTGACACCCGTGGCTGTTTATAAACAACAGTCTCAGTTTGACAAATGTGCGATCTGCCCTCTCGTACACAACTTCAGCATTGGGTTTCTACACCCCTGCCGGGAAAAGTCGAAGGATTTTTCTTTTACTCGTTCTGTGATTTTTAGATCAAAGTTAAAGGAACTGAGAGGTAATGGAGCCGACAGTACAGTGACTGCATTTACAAAAACAAACTATTTTTAACGTGCCAAGGTCGCAGTCTGATTTACTCCGTTCTTTTTTTTTTTTTTTTTTTTTTTTTTTTTTTTAATTACAACGCAGTAAACATAGCAGAAGCGTTCCCCTTGACGTGAACTATCCATGAAGATGAGTCATAGATAGCGCGAGATCACGCATACACAGACACGCGCGCGCGCGCGCGCGCACACACACACACACACACACACACACACACACATACACACACACACACGCACGCACGCTCGCACGCACACACACACACACACACACACAGAGAGAAACACGCACACACAACACTCATACACTCTCTGTCTGTCTGTCTGTCTCTGTCTGTCTATCTCTCTCTCTCTCTCTCTCTCTCACACACACACACACACACACACACACACACACACACACACACACACACACATACACACACACACTCACACGTTCACTGCCTCCATCAACAACAGAGTCATACTGGTTCAAATTAACCAGCTTAAGCCGTATAACCCAAATTCCACCAAAAGCTATTTATCATTCTCCTTCCCTAAGGATGGCAGTGACTTTTTTCGTTATTTATATTTTCTGTGGAAATTTTGTGCCAGACATTCTTTCTGTTTTGAATATCTGCTCTTTTTATTTCCTTCTATTGCTTTCCCTTTCTCTTTCTGCCGGGTCTTTTCGTTTCTATTTCCCCAAGGAATTCTTGTACATTCCGTCTTTCTTTTTCTTTTTTATTTGTCCCGTTTGTACCACTATGGGTGTATGGAAGTAGCAGGGAGAAAGAGCTGTCGGTCAGCTGGGAGCTGGAAGACCTGAAGACGAGAAACATCGTATGATGTCATGGTCTCTTTTGTACCGTCAATCCAGGTTTGTTTCTTGCAATATATCTAGATATCTTTACGTTGTATATCTGCAGACGGGGGTTGCATTTTGGCCACAAAACCAAACCATTTCAATATCTGTTGATGAATGTGACGGTGGGTTTACTTTGCTCTCACCATTTCTTTGATCTTGGTGACTCTTATCATGTTATCATACTGGCAGCCCTTCATTAAAACAATGCAACTCACATCTGCAATATTCTTTTGTCTCTTTTTTTTTTATCGCGTCAACTAAGGTCGGAGTGTGCAGACTTTGCAGCAACACCGCTGTGTCCACAGTGTGAACTAACCCACTAGAACGACGGGCACACTCAATATCTTAGCCAGCAGCAACGTACCATACACGAGAAAGATGGGGTGTGGAGTTTTTTTGTTGTTTTTTGTTGTTGTTGTCTCTTTGTTTGTTTGTTTCTTTGTTTGTTTTTTGGGGAGTGTTCAAGAGAAATTCATCATGCTTGGACAATTCCAGATGAGCTCCACCCAAATTGATTACTAGTTATCTGGCAACTAAACTCCTAGAGCCTGCGCGAAACTTTGTGAGCTGACAAGGTCTTGAAATGGTGGGGAGTGGAACAAGACCTACGAGACAATGGCACCATCAGAATGACTGGAGCATCAAGGCCAACATGCCAGCTTTTATGGCACGGGTTGGGATTGAACTCGAGACGTGAGATCTTGAGTCCACGGCTCTATCTAAAGACCCAGTAATCGTCATCATTATCAAGTGCCTTGCCACCTGACGTTGGCGATCATGGCCCTCCATACGCATATATCCCTTGTTGCCGCAAATACACCTTCCACCCTCTCTGTCTTCAGCCACTCTGTAAGTCCGTCCAATATTTTTTCCCTGGGTCTACCTGGTGCTATCTTTCCCTCCAGCTTTCCTGTAGTGACCAGGTGCTCCAATTCCCCTTTCCTCATAAAATGGCCTATAAATCTTGCCTGTCTTTTCCTAATCTTCCTTATGAATGATCTCGTGTCTGCCTCTATCAAGACTGTCTCGATTGTTCCCTGTCAGTCAGTCAGTCCGCGTCAATTTCAGATGGACATATAAGCAGCATGACAAAGCTCGAACGCAGAAGGCAAAGAACCATCATTCTCACTCACCTTCAGCAGCTTCTTCTTCTCAGGAGACAGACCACCCAGACCTTTCCTCTTCTTCTTTTTCTTCTTCTCCTCTTCCTCCTTCCGTCTCTCCTCCTGAAACCATAATAACATAGTTAGGCCATGTCAATAATCTTATATTTACCAGGAACAGAGACGCTTGCAGTCTATCTGAATTGGGATTTTTTGTTGGAACAAAAGTAATATTTAATCCAAAACGGTCGAGATTTCTCATTGGGTTAAACATTCGATCCAAGAAGAGTCAATCTTTTTGTTCTGCCAGAAGTTTCAATCTGAAAATGGCTGGGACTTTCCCCCAGACCACAAGTTTTACGTCAAGCAAAAAAAATTAACACCAACAAAAAATAAAGACAAAAACAAAGAAAAGTAGAAAAAAAGAAGAAAAACAACGACCAAATAACAAAAAATTCCCAAAGTATTTTCTTGTGTTCAAGAACGAAAATGCCCAATTAAACACAGTAAAACATTTTGGGTTATATGCAAATGAAAGATCACGTGATAAATGTAAACCCTACCTTCCTTCCGTTGTACAGCATTAAACAAATAAAAAGCACAAAACGTTTAGATAATCACACAGTTGTGAGGATGGAAATTCAAGACCAGAATGCTCTGGGGTCCAGATCTTTGTATGTATGTTTGTACTTACTATTCCACCTTGACACAACTGATCAACAGGCTCTGTCCATGAATTACTTTCGAGGAGGCTGGTGAGGGTGACGGCAAGATTTTACAGAGAATTTTTTTTATACACGAGAAAAATACAAGCAAATAAAATAAAAGCGAATGTTTGAATAAATGAATAATTGAGTGAATGAATGAATGAATGAAGGAAGGAAGGAAGAAAGGAAGGAAGGAAGGAAAGTAGGAAGGAAGGAAGGAAGGAAAGAAGGGAGAACGGAAGGAAGAAAGAAAGGAAAAAAGAATGATGATGATGATGATAATGATGATGACGACGACGACGACGACGACGATGACGATAACGACGAGGATAGTAATAGTAATCATAGTGATGATGATGATGATGATGACGATGATGATGATGATGATGATGATGATGATGATGATGATGATGATGATGATGATGATGATGATGATGATGATGATGACGACGACGACGACGACGACAACGATGATGATGATGATGATGATGATGACGACGACGACGACGACGACAAGACGAAGAAAAATGGCATTTAGAAGGCACCATATTTTGATTCAAGAATCAAGCCAAGGCATGTACTCTCATCAGTCACCAAAGCAATCACCCAACAACGACCAAAACTTCAAGGCACAAAGCACACACAAACTGAGGGAAAGGAGAAAGGACGGAGGGGAGAGGGGCATGTGACCCAAGCCGTCATCCTCTCTCTTCTCTCTCTCTCTCTCTCTCTCTCTCTCTCTCTCTCTCTCTCTCTCTCTCTCTCTCTCTCTCTCCTGTATCTCGCTCTCTCTCTGTCTCTCTCTGTCACACACACACACACACACACACACACACACACACACACACACACACACACACACACACACACACACACACGTTAAGCCTATAAAGCGAGTGACCATTGACCCAAGTTGTCGTCCTCTCTGTCACACACACACACACACACACACACACACACACACACACACACACACACACACACACGCACACACACACAAAACACACACAAACACACGCACGCACACACAAACACACACACACACACGCACATACACACATACACATACACACGTACAGTGCCAATGACCCCGCCATGCCATCCACTAGACACTGATTCAGTTATCGTCTGTAAGTCAGTTATCGGTTATTCAATGCAGACTCCATCAGTTCACAGCCTCTTCGTTCAGAGTGATACACTCTCCTTGATCAGTCACTGTCTGCAGATCAACTGCTCAGTAGGCCTTCAGACTAAACATCCCCCCCCCCCGGGGGGGGCTCTTTCAGTGTAAATAGTATCCCCACCTTCTGGAAATTCTGTGCTAGAAATTTCCTCTTTTCTGTCACTCTCTTTGTTCCTTTCTTCCTCCCTTGCTTTCTGTCATTTCTTCCTATCATTTTCTGCCGTCTTGTCCATTTACCTGTATGTGTTCGATAAAGTCTTACGTACTTTCTTTTAGGATTGATAATTAGGTACATGTATTAAGCGCTTTTCTGGCTCTAGGGAAATGAGATATGCTAAAGCAATTTTTGGTAATTCAGGCCTGTTTTCATATATTATGCTTTAGTGTCCTTAGTTATTATGTTTTAAGTTGTATTCAGTTATGTTTTTTTTAAACTCTCCTGTGTGATAAATCGGACGGATGGTCAACGCCAGGACCATCTCCTTAGATTATATGCGCGAATGCATTGATGTGCGTACTTAATTTCTTTTTTTTTTTTTTTCCTGTTGAAGTATCGTGTATGTTTTGAAATGGGTTACAGCCCTGATATGGCTACAGGTAGTCGGTTGGGCCTTAAACAAAACTAACACAAAACAGACTAAACGTTAATCTCTACAAGTGAATGCTTACCAAAAGTTAACCGAAGACGGAGGAAACAGGAAGGCAAACCTTGCAGACTACCAGCCTGGTTTGTTATTCTCTCCTGCGTTAACTCAAACATGAAGTCAGATGGCTTCCTCTTCCAATTACGTTATACCCCCTCATCCACCCACCCAACCTATCCACCCTTTCTTTCCTTTCTAACTGGCGGCTTCATCCGGAAATGCTATCGTGCCACCCGCACTAATGTTTCAAAGCGAAGATAAAATAAAATTTAAAAAAAAAAAAAAAAAAATATATATATATATATATATATAAAATAAAATAAAATAAAATAAAATAAGATCAAATCAAATAAAATAAAATAAGATGCAATACAATGAAAAAAAATAAAAGTAAAACGATGGTCATGCCATTCTGAAATCTCTCTTTTTATACGAAAATTATTGCTGACAATCCCGATATTTTGCTTCTCAAAATCACTGTGACCTTGAAATATTTTCAGTTGGAAACAAGCTGGACGTGAGACGAGAACAATGGTAGACTCAACAACAATGAAAACAGATTTTACATATTAACAGGAATTCCAAAGAAGGTGTTTGTTCACAAGGCTTCCTAAAAAAACAACAACAACAACAAACAAAAAATCCAGTACTGATTTGTGACCTTGATCTTGGCACTTCATAATCCAAAGGTATGCACTGGCGACACATCAACGATCTCCGTCTTTGACTCAAATCGGATATAAAGAGCCATCGGGAAACAGCTGTGAAAATCTTTACCACCATAGTTTCGTCACAGACACACACACAGAGACAAAAACAAAGACACATACCCCTCCCCGGCCTTTATGATACATTTTCTGTTTTCTTTGAAGGAAGACTAAAAAGAAAAATAACCTATTGGAAGAAAAAAGGACGATTTAAACAAAGTTTCAGTTTCAATTTCAGTTTCTCAAGACGTCTCCGCGCTCGGAACGAATTCCATATGCACTAACATCACAGGTGCCGTGTGTATGGTGATCAGTAACACATCAGTCCCAATTTCTGATTCAGGTAAAAACCTTGGTGTCTGCATTGACTCTACCCTCTCCATGAACAACTTTGTTTCTCAAACTGCCAAATCTTGCTACTATCACCTCCATCGTATAAGCCTGATCAGGAAGTATCTCTCTGTGGAAACAACTACAAAACTCGTTCTCTCCTTCATAATGTCTCGCATTGACTATTGCAATTCACTCCTGTCCGGTCTTCCTGCCTCCACCACTCACATCCTACAGCGCATTCAAAACAATGCTGCACGCCTTGTACTCAAAAAGAAAAAAGCTGACCACATATCTCCTCTCCTGGCACAACTTCACTGGCTCCCTGTATCAAAGCGCATACAATACAAACTAGATACCATGTGCTACAAAAGCCTCAATAACGCAACCCCCGATTACCTGTCAAGCCTACTTGAGATCTATGTTCCCTCACGTACCCTCCGCTCTGCCTCCGATCCTCTGACTTTTCGCTTTCCACGCACTAAGCTCAATACCTATGGTCCACGAGCCTTCTCTGTTTCTGGTCCGCTCTCCTGGAACAAACTTCCTCTCTCAGTCCGTCAGCAACCTACTTTTGTCTCCTTCAAGTCCGCTCTCAAAACTTACCTTTTCTCCTCTGCATAAAATCCTGACCTCACTCAATCCCCTCTGCAGCCTGTCTCCACTCGGAGGGGAATCACATTGCAATATATAATTGTATATAACATGCTCTATAATTTTCCATTGCTTTTATTCTTTCTCCCCATTTATAGCCGTGTGCGTGTGTGTGTGTGTGTGTGTGTGTGTGTGTGTGTGTGTGTGTGCGTGCGTGCGTGTGTGTGTGTCTGTTTCAGCGCTTAGATTTGATTTTATCAAGATTTTGCGCTATATAAATATTGTAATTATTATTATTATTATTATCATGGCACAAGCCTTAAGCCAGCGCTGAAACCCATGAGCTGACCAGGTCTTGAGGCCCTACCTAGCCTATGTTTTACCTAGGCTATATTTTGCACTGGTATTGCCTAGTCTATATTTTATACTGGTATTGTATCAGCTTATCACTGGAATACTTTTGGTTACATGTAAATGACATGTGTATCTATGTATCTTATCTTCAAAAGAAAAGGAACATACTCTTGGTTACATGTAAATGACATATGCATCTATTTATCTTATCTTCAAAAAAAGGA
>JAPXFY010000019.1:35474662-35504662 GCA_030674185.1 Monoplex corrugatus | reverse complement strand
AAAGAGACACACAGAGAGAAACAGAATCAGAGACAAATAAACAAAAACGGAGGAAAATGAGAAAAACATAAACAGAGAAAGAGAGGAGGGAGGGAGAGAAAGGGGGGACGGGACAGATTAATTTAATTGATCAATTTGATGCGGTTTTACCTCATGAACAAACTCAGATGGCCAACGGGGATAACCATCCAAAAAAAGTCGGGGGGGGGGGGGGGGGAGGAGGGAGCGAGTATGATACAATCGCATACAATTTACGTAGAGTATATACTTTGACACACGCTTTAAAAGGACAGAAAGGATTCGAACCAGTTAGACCCTGGCCGACCCAACTAGATGAACCACAATATAAAGACAATACAACCATTAAAACAGAGGTAGCACTAAAACGTCAGCATGCAACATTGAATTAAAAGCAAAGCGGGTGTTTGAGGAAGACATAGACATGGGTTTTAAAGACAGGGAGCAATCTAAGATGAACCCACAAATTTAGAAATGGAATGCCAGCATTCAAAAAATTAAACGGTCAAGACATTTTAACAAGCTCTTTTTCTATGCAAAACATTATTCCAGGAAATTCAGATTTTGTACTTTTCGAAGACACTGTGAGCTTGAAGAAGCTTCAGTTGAAAACTAAGTTTGTTCTGTTGTCCTTTGTTGTTACAATAGCTTCTGCTGGTACTTCTGCTGCTGAGCTGATGTTGATGTTATTATCGTTGTTGTTGTTGTTGTTTCTGTTTGTTGTTGTTGTTGTTTCTGTTGTTGTTGTTGTTGTTGAATTTGTGTTTTTGTGGTTGTATGTAGTGATGATAAAGTGTGGTTAATAGTGGTGGTGGTGATGGTAATGCGTGCGTGCATGTGTGTGTCTCTGTGTGTGCGTGTACGTGCGCGTGTGTGTGCGTGCGTGTGTGAGTGCGTGTGTGTGTGTCAGTGTGTGTGTGTGTCAGTGTGTGTGTGTGCATGCGCGCGCGTTCGTGTCTGTATGCAAGAGAGACAGTGCACGTAACTTAAACTGTTTAACTTCCTCTTTCAACAGACCAGAACTAAGACAACCTCCTTGGTCGACTGGGCCATATATTACCAGCACGGAGTGAAGTGACAACTTACCAGGGGATGAGTGCGGAGAGAACCGCAAAATGAGGCAGACCTCTCAACAGCAGACGTGCGTCTTGAAGCGGGTGCAGATAGGGAGGCATCCGCCACCTTGATGGGCGAGCGGATGGACGACACACGACTGAATGCTGACCCGCTGGTACTCTGAATGTCGGGTAGTGAGATGTATGGGGCTTCCCCAACACCACTGCAAGGCTCGTTCCTCGACTTTTCAAACACGGAATCTTTGCTGGCGTCTGGCATGACGTCCGAGGGCACCTCCAGGCGGTTCCTAGCCAGAACTCGGCGGTTGCTGAAAGGCATGTCAGATACTGCCAGGTTCTCCATGGAGCGTGCAGATCCCCCTCTGGGTTCTACCTCGTACCGTTTGCTGATGTCTTGGGAAGACGCGTAGATGGAAGACAGGGCCCGACTCTGGTTGGTCTTCTTGTGGGTCTCTGACTGAGTGAACCTCAGCTGCAGTTCTTCGAAGTTGACTCCAGTGGTGAATCGTCTGCTCCTGTCCATCTTCTGTTTCCTCACTAGAGCGATGCCATCTTCGTTGGTCAGAGCCGGAGTGCGGGTCGCAGACAGAGCTGGTTTCGACGTGGAACTTGAACTAGAGATACGTTCTGACCGGCTGGGTCTCCGAGAAGAAGGGCTGGAGGCTACGACGTCCTTGGAGTTGGTTTCCACTTTGTTGACAATGTCGGACACAGAGCTTCGTGAGCCGTAACGGCTGATTTGAACCATGCCCTTCTCGATGACAGGACTGTTTTCAGCGATGGCCGGCGTGTCGAAACGGTCTGTGATCCGTTCAGACGCTGGCGGTACAGGTCTGGGGGTATTGGCGCGGGTGGAGTTGGTTGAACTGGGGTTGGAGTCGGATTGGTCAAACATGTCCTTCATCTCCTTCACCGACAACCCCGTGGTCATGCGTCGTGATCGCCGTCTTCGCATGTTCTGTCGTCTCTTCTCTTGCTCCTCTTCACAGACAACGTCAGACAGGTGGGTGAACTCTTTGGCCAGATCCTTCACCGAACCGCTCTTCTGACGACTCGTCTTGAGGGAATCGTAGATGGCTTGAGAGGACGTTCCTGTTGTGGACGTGGGTTCAGGCTTCCAGCTAGGCAACTGCCCTTTCAAAGGTTGCTTGTAACCAGAGGCAAAAGCGCGGCTCCGGGCGATTTCCTGGGCAGGTGTCAGCTTCTTTTTCACCGCGGGAGACTTCTTGCTTTTCTCCTTTTCGTGTTCTCTTTCGCTCTTGGACTCTGCTTCGTCCTCAGCAATGATGTTGATGAGTCTGTTTTGTAGGAGAGAAGCAAACCTTTTCTGTTCGCTCGTGGTTTCTGGGGTGTGAGATTTAATCACGGGCTTTTGGCCAGGACTGCTCCTGTCTGACATGAAGCCTGACTTGATGTCCGATAATGCTGAGGAAGGTGGTTTCGGCTCTTTGGGTTTGCTGAGTAAACCGATTCTCTCCGATATAGACATGAGCTGCTTGGACTGAGTGGAAGGTGAAGCCCGGGCTGAAATACAGTTCCTAGGGCCGTCACTGTCTGCAGACATGGCATCGAAATCCTTGGACGAGTCTGGCGTGTACATGCCTCTGTCTGTCTTACTGCCGTACGTTTCAGAGGACAGAATGCGGTCTCTGAGGAAGTCAGCAGCCCACGAACTGTACTCAGCCTTACGATCTTCAGGGACAACCAGGCCGGACAGGCTCTGTGTATCCTGGTCAGTTTCTGGACAACTTATCTCCGATGTGTCAAAACTGTTGAAGGAAAGGGTAGCGGGAGGTTTGTATTCCGTTTTAGCTTCTTCTGAACATGTCCACATAGCAGGAATTTCTGAGCCTTGGGTGAGACGGCGTGCATTGAATCTGGGTTTGGGGCGCTCCGTTTCTTCAGTGTGTCACCTTCTGTAGAGTTGTGCATTTCTTCCTGAGTAAAGTGTGTGTCTTTACCAGAGTCTCCATGTTGCAGACTACCACTGTGTTGTGATTCAGTGTTTAAGAGGGAGGACCGTCGCTGCAATACAACGTCAGCTGAGTCATTGTCTCTGGTGTCACTGGTTTTAGCGTAACCGTGTGTGGATCCAGTGGATTTAGTGTATCCGTGTGAAAGATCATGAGACCACCTTCTATCACCATGGGCTTTGTTTTCCTCACTACGAGCAGAGTCTATAGACGACAGTCTTCGCCCGGTATCATATGCAGAACTTGCAGGTGTAAAGCTATTATCGGAAAACCTGACAGACTCGATGGAAGAAGACGTGCGGTGAGCGTTATTATCGGAAAACCTGACAGACTCGATGGAAGAAGACGTGCGGTGGGCGTTATTATCGGAAAACCTGACAGACTCGATGGAAGAAGATGTGCGGTGAGCGTTATTATCGGAAAACTTGACAGACTCGATGGAAGAAGACGTGCGGTGGGCGTTATTATCGGAAAACCTGACAGACTCGATGGAAGAAGATGTGCGGTGAGCGTTATTATCGGAAAACTTGACAGACTCGATGGAAGAAGACGTGCGGTGGGCGTTATTATCGGAAAACCTGACAGACTCGATGGAAGAAGACGTGCGGTGGGCGTTATTATCGGAAAACCTGACAGACTCGATGGACGAAGACGTGTGGTGAGCTCCTCTGTTTGTGTCAAATGCTGTCTGTCGCTGATGAACGACGGAGGCAGATTCGGAAGACACACTCCGTTCTATGGTCCGCACGGGAGCAGTGAAGGATTGATTTCTTCGTACTGCTCTGTTTGAATCAGGCACTGAGTTTGAGTAAGGCATTGAATGCCTCGGTCCTCTAGGGCTTGATGATTCAGCGATCGATTGCCTCTGGACAGATCCTTGTGAAGACTCAAATCTTAAATGTTTTGTTCTTCATGAGAGGAACCATAAGTGGAATGCCGTCGTTCAGGTCTCTGTGACTGGTAACTGTGATTTCGAATAGTTTCAGTATGAGAATCTATCGATGAAAATCTTCTTGAAACTCCTCGTGGAGAATAGGTAGAAGAATTCTCCTGACTAGTAGTGAATCCTGATCGTGGGTATGAAGGTCTGTTCCCAGCTTCAGTGGGTGAAAACACTCCCTGAGAATCGTGGAAAGAATCAGAGGCTGAAGGTTTTCTGTCCACGTCATGGCGATAACCAGCCTGCTCATCTGTTTGTGTCTGACAACGGTTCAGAGACAGTACCTCAAAGTCCACAGAGGATGTGGAACTGAATCTACTGTGGTTGCTCTGGCTGAACACTTGAGCAGTCGGAGAATCCTCTGGAATGACAGATCTGCTGAATCTCAAACTCGCCATAGAAGATTTGGGGAGGGTTGGTGGGGGCACTTTACGTTTTACCTGCTCAGTAGCCGGTTTGACATTCCCATCTAAACTCTGAGAGTTTGTCATTTGCTTGCCTGAATCTGAAACTGTACCTTTCTCGTTGAAAGGTTTTCCAATGGCTGTGTCGGTCACGTGGGGTTTTGGCTCTGATGGGGTTGCATTCCAGCTTGGTGCGTCTTTTCTTGGAGTAGTGATAAACTGTTCTCTCGGTGTCAGGACAAACCCTGTTCTGGGTGTAACGATAAAGTCTGTTCTCGGCGTCGTGCCAAAATCTGATCTTGGTGTAGCACTGAACTCAGCAGCAGATTTGCTTTCCAACAAAGGCTTCAACTTGGTGGACCGGGAGGCTTTCCACTGTCGCAGTTTTTCCTCAATCTTACTGCTGTCATCTTCATCTTGAAACCATTCGTTGTTCTGCGTTTCTTCCTGTTTCTTCCTGAATAAGTCTCCCCCCTTCCCTCGGAAATCGTCTTCTGGTTTCTTTTCCCGTTCCGGCAGAGTTTCTGGGCGCCATCTTGTCTTCTTCAGGGTGACTTTTTGCATTTCGTGACCAGAGAAAAAAGCATCGGAAACCTGCGCGCGCGGAGTAGAAGAAGCCAAACCGGTGTCCCAGTCCCGAAGGCTGCCTCCAGATTTCAAAGCCGAGGGTCTGATGAGATGCTCCCGGTTCTCTTTTTCGCTTCCTTTGGACAATTCCAGATCAGAGAAGTTGGGCATGATACCGCTCCTGGCCCGTCTCTGTCCCATCTGAAGGATCTCGGCACAGAGCGAAGAGTGGAGATCTGTTTCTTTTTGACCAGGAGCGGGAGCAGACTTACTGCGCTCAAATCGCTTACCAACGCCCCGAGTGGGCTCCGGGGTATCCGCGAGAGAGGGAGGTGGAGGTGGAGGAGGAGGTGGTGGAGTTGGACATACCGGAGCCAGGAGATGACTGGGGACACGCCCCTCCAGACCACGGAGGTAAGTCCAGGGGAGGGGGTGGAGAC
Source organism: Monoplex corrugatus (assembly GCA_030674185.1). Lineage (NCBI taxonomy): Eukaryota > Metazoa > Mollusca > Gastropoda > Littorinimorpha > Ranellidae > Monoplex > Monoplex corrugatus. The sequence continues at coordinate 35,499,244 of JAPXFY010000019.1, read as the reverse complement.
AGGGAAGGGGGAAGGGGTGGGGGCGGGGTTATGCGAGGCGTGTCAGACAGGACAGTCGGGCTGAAGTTTCGCAGCAGAGGGGGAGAAGCGGGCGGGGAAAGATAGTCCGGGGGTGGGGGAAGGGGCGGAGAGGGAGAGGACGCCGTGGCGGACTGCTCCGCCAAGGCCGACTTCAAGAGACTGGCCATGAAGGGAACGTTCTCGCTGTCCACCAAGTCCGTCAGACCGGCCGGCACCTCAGTGCCGGAGCTCGTCGGGACCAGGGCTTGACACGACCCGTCCACGACAAAACCGGTCGATTCTCCCAACACTTCCGCGCTATCACAGTACTCCGGGGGTGGGGGTATATCACAGGGAGAGACACAAACCACGGAGTCTACACGCTGCTCGTCAGCAACGAAATCGTTCACATTCTGATTGAGTTGAAAGTTCTCCCGAGCTCCCGCAGGTCCCCTCTCTCTGTTCAGTCCTTCACGAGGTTCTTCTAGAAAGTCGAGGCACAGTCGGAGATCATCTTTCCCTTTCCCCAAGACGACCATGCAGGTGATCGGGTGGTGCGGGCAGTGTGAAATCAGAGGTGGTGGTGGTAGTCGTGGTTGTGGTGGTGGTGGTGGTGGGAAGTTGTGGGGCGGCATGCAAAGGAGGAGGGAGTACAGCTTGCCCAGAGTCATGCTGAGACGCGCACACACACACACACACACACACACACACACACACACACACACACACACACACACACGCACACACACACACACACACACACGTACACACACACATATACACACACACACATCACACACACATACATACACACACATCACACACAAACATACATACACACACGCACACACACACAGACATACATACACACACACACACACACATCACACACACACATACATACACACACGCACACACACACACACATTCACACACACATCACACACCACACACATCAAACACACACACACACACACACACACACACACACACACACATATATAACACACACACACATCAACACACATACATACACACACATCACACACAAACATACATACACACACGCACACACACACAGGCATACATACACACACACACACACATCACACACACACATACATACACACACGCACACACACACACACACATTCACACACACATCACAACACACACACACATCACAACACACACACACACACACACACACACACACATACACACATCACACACACACATCACAACACACACACACATTCACACACACACACACACACATACACATCACACACACACACACACCCATATAAAAAAAATACACACATCACAACACACACACACACACACACACACACACACACACACACACACACACACACACACACACACACACACATGATAATCATTAGCACATGCACGACCAAGGCAAGTTTCAAAAAAACATGCAACAAAGACACAGTAAAATGTTTAACTCATGCACGGACCCACAGTGCGCGCAAGCGCACTCAGGCCCACACACCAATCAATCGTCAGTTTATCATGACAGTATTTGTTTTTCATATTGTACTTATGAGTGACATCAATCCAACTTAACGGAACAAGTCCAGTGCAAAGTGCAGTACAAGGTAAAACGCTGATTCGACGAATATTACTACATATTTCTGGGTCATTTTCATTATCTTATCTAATTGCTGATTTGATTGTTTTTAATACAACTCAATTATTGATCAATTTTATTATCTCATCTGTTAGCACCTATGTCTTTCTTAATATGTCTGAGCTGCAAGCTCCAAACTGGAAAATAGCCAAATAAGCACTATTTCATTCTGATCATGATAATAAACATACGAAGGGTGCATGCCAGAACAGTCTTATCACAGTGTGAATAAAGGAATCACGACAGTTCTGATATGCACCCCTCATGATCCTACCCGATGTTCTCCGAGCAGACTAAGGTCAAACATATACCTGTGCTGTCCCTATGTGACGTGCAGTGGACTCTTCCTCCACAAGAACCTTGCGCTCAGTGACAGTGAAAGACCTTTTGTCGGCAGCACCATCCTTCACTGAGGCTGCAGATTTGTTGATCGTCCCAGCCTGGCCTCTCGCGTGTCGTCTGGTACTGTGCTGTGTGGGCACCCTGGGGGACCGGGAGAGTTTGTCTTGGGGCAGGGAGGACACGAGTGGTTCGCTCTGACACCTGTACATGGAGAACATGCCCTGGTGTTGGCCGCCGTCCGCCGCATCGCGTCTGGTGTCCCGCTTTTTCAGTCTGTTACTGAGCTGGCTGATGATCTCGCTGATGGCGGATCCCGTCCGGTTGTTAGAGGGACTTAAGTCCCCTTGGCTGTGCATCTTGCGCAAGGTGACCAGTTTGCTGTTCTCCTTCCTGACCTGCAGCTGCCTCTGCAGTTCACTACGACGGCTGACCACACTCGGCACTTTGCCTGTGGAGCCTTCAGAAGGAGATGACGACGACCTTTCGTGGCCTGCTTCTTCAACACTGCCAGCATCCACAGGCATTGATTCAGACTTCTGATGACTAGACTGAAAGGATTTGGAGTCTGGGGGTGATACTGCAGACCCGTTGTCTGTCAACACTGGCGATGCCGAATTTGCTTTATGCTCAATTGCCATTCTGGAGTCTCTTTCTCTTCTTTTAGGACCCAGCTCTTCGCTCTCCTGGCCTGTTGTCACTAAGGAGTGATCAGATAAACTGTCTACTTTCTTAGATTTCCGAGGACTGGTCATGTCTGTTTCGTCGTGAGAATGCTCCAACACATCACTGAGTCGTTTCTGGGAATGCAGAGAGTAAACATTTTGCCGGGATCCATTTTCTTTTCCTATCAAACTCTGCAGTCCACTGCCGTCAAATTTCCTATCCCCAGGTACCGCAGACACGACCGTGTTTTCAGCACCAGGAGAAAATCGTTCTGAAGTAACATGTACCGTCTCCGGCTGCGGATTGAACTTTCTTCCGTCAGTCTTGGAAGTCTGATCCGAGCTCTCAACATGAGCGGATCTGCCTACAGTACAAAGCTTGTGTCTTTTGGTTCCAGCAGAGCAAACGTTCTGCGGAGACGTCTTCTCCCGGTCTTGGTCACTGAGCAAGAAATCGTCGAAGGAGGAACCGAGCTCTATATCGCTGGACAAATCCAGTAAGCGCTGGTTGTCAGTGGCCAGGTCGTTGATGGCGTCGTCGCTGGTGTAGCTGAACACCCCATCGGACAGCACGGACTGTTCCATGCTGACCTGGGCGCTGTGTGAGGTCTGGCTTGACCCTCTGTGGTGATGCCCCCCGTGAGTCAGAGGGGAATAGACGCTGGGATGGCCGCTGTCTGGTGACGAGGTGAGGGACGTACCCACACTACCACCATCAAAATCTGCTTCTTTGAATCTCTTCGTGGGGTGAAAGACATGCAAGACAAACAAAAGGTCAAGGTCATGCAAACAAAAGGGGTCAAGATCATGCAGGACAAAAAAGGAAAATCAAGGTCAAGCGGGACAAACTGGAGTCAAGGTCATGCTACAGAAAACGAAGGCATAGGTCAAACGAAACAAGAGAAGGTCAAGATCATGCCAGACAAAACGAGGTCACGGGGTTATTCAAGATATAAAAAAGCAAGTCAAACTCAAGCAAAGTCACAACAGGTTCAAAGTCAAACAAAGTCACAACAGGTTCAAAGTCAAGTAAAGTCACAACAGGTTCAAAGTCATGCAAGACAAAACAGGATCGAGGTTGCACGCGACAAAACAGCATCAAAGCCACTTTCTATGCAAGACAGATGAGAGTCAGGTTCACTCGTCAGTAACGGGACAGGTGTCTTGAAATGAACAAGGAACATACTAAAAAAACGAAGGGGATCGACAATAACCACTACCACCATAGACATTCATGCATAAAGCAGGCAAAAGGAGTTTGAAGTTTATACAACATGGACTCATCGCACGCAGACAAGTCCACCAAATCTGCCAACTGTTACCCGGCAAATTCCTCGAGTCAGCTCAAAACGTTCTACCCTGACAAGGTCTTGAAATGGAAGAGGGGTTGAGGACAGGAGCTATGAAACACTAAGCTGACACTTCCTATATTGGTTGGGGGTTAAAGGTCGCCAGCGAATACGCCAGTACGTTATATCGCAGACTACGATTGAACTCCAGACATCGGGTCTTGGGTCCATGCCTGCTGTAAAACATATGGCCCCTGAGAATCAAACCGACGACCTGGCGTTATCAGTAATGGTGCCCTCACCAGCTGAACCAACAGGCCACTTTGATAAAGACAACCAAACAAAAAGACAACGATTATACACAGGCTGGATACCAACAAACAAACGATCGATGAAACGAAACAGACCCATTGCTCACATCAACAAATGTAGCGCGGGTCATAAGACAGCAGACAAAGCTGCCACTTTACAGAAAGACTGCAAAGCTAAAAGACTAATATACGGAAAGACAGGTAAGACATAAGACAGACACACAGACAGACAGGCAGATGGGAAGGCAGGGATTCAGACAGACAGAAATATAAAACAGAAAGAACAGAGAACAAAGAAAAACACTAAAGGTCTAAATTCAACATGCTATGGTGAACAATATTTTTTAATTTTTCATTATCTTTTAAAAGAAAGAAATGCAAACTTATTAAACTTGAACCTGAATGTGATCATTCCTCTCTCTCTCTCTCTCTCTCTCTCTCTCTCTCTCTCTCTCTCTCTCTCTCTCTCTCTCTCACACACACACACACACACTCTCTCCTCTTCTTCTCTCTCTCTCTCTCTCTCTCTCTCTCTCTCTCTCTCTCTCTCTCTCTCTCTCTCTGTGTGTGACAATATTGTACTGGGTAGATATCGCTAAGACGAGACAAATGTCTTCAAGAACAGAAAAACGAAGATAAGAAAGTCAGACACATAAAGAGAGATAACCATGCAAGAATCAACAAATCAACCAACCATCCAACCAATTAACAAGACAAAAAGAGAGATAACCATGCAAGAACCAACAAACCAATCAACCAACCAACCAACCAACTAATTAACAAGACAAAAAGAGAGATAACCAGGCAAAAACCAACTAATCAATCATCCCCAACCAACTAATCAACAAAACACAAAAAGAGAGATAACAACACAGGAGCATATTAACCAACCAATCAACTAACCAACCAATCACTTTAGGGTGATTGTGCCGTTTTAAACATCAAATACACACGTTAAAGATCCTGTAAGCCACGTCAGTGTCCTGTGACTCGTGGAGACATGAAAACACCATGCACGCACGCTTATGAAGACAGAGTATGCAAACAGCGCGGCAATATACCGACAGCTCATTGTGAACAAAAGAAACAAACAAACAAATAAAGAAACAAACAAGCAAACACAAAAGCAAACAAACAAATATCAACAAACCAGGTAACCAACCACTCCACCACACAAACAAACAAACTAACACAAACCAAAACTCACTCGTCTCCGGCGGTCTTCCTCCTCTTGCTTCCTGCGTTCTTCCTCTCGTCTGCGTTGCTCTTCCTGCTGCTGTTTCCTCTGTTCTTCCTGCTGCCTGCGTCGCTCCTCCTCTTCCTCCTCCCGGCGCCTGCGCTCTGCCTCTTCCGCTTCACGTGCAGCAGAGTCGTCCTCTTCCGCTGCCGCTGCCGCTGGTGCAGGTTCCTGTAAGGAAGAACACTCTTCGTGTCACTTTCCAGTTCTGAAGAGTTACCGGCCGTGCGTATACACAGCAGCAGACGCGTACTGAGAAGCGTTGTTGGTAGAGTAATAATAACCATGTTCTGGAGAATGATAGCTTCCATGTTCTGGAGAAAGTCATGTTTTGGGGTAAGCGGAACATGTTTCTATTGTTGTGGTTAATTTTTATGACGTTACTTAAACCAAACATCTGATTTAAAAAAACAAAAAAACTTGCCACGAAAATGATAATCACATACAAAAACCAAAGAAACAATGAAGGTTAACAACAAATCAAAACAAATAAAATTCTCAGCCAGTCTAAAACTAAGCGAATGAAACCAAACAAAATTCGAATCTAATTTGAAACAAATCTTGAAACGAAAACTGCAAAAGTAAAATTTTGCTACAAAATAGTAAAGGTAAGTATCAAACACAAGGACTGGTATACAGATCAATAGAAGACAGCGTAACATAATAACGTTATCTGAAAGCTGAACTGCTCTTGACAGGAAAACAAAAATTCAGCAAAATAAATCGGCAACAAAACAACAAACTTTTAAGCGCATGGACTGCTATAATTCTATATGATTGGTAAATTAATGAGAAAGGAAAAAGCCACATTCGCTGACAAAAGGGAAAAGGTATTGAATTACAATGTCACTATGAAAAAAAGTTTTTCAAAATTCAGATAAGAAACTAAAATAAAATATACTGTACCACACAATGTACTATTTACTGTTCTATAATAATAAAAAATAAAAAGACACCACAACACATCAAAACAAAACTAACCTACATACGTCTGGTGCTGCATTCCAGAAACTGTGCAAAAAGACTAATGAATAAACTAGCAAGCTGTATCACACTCTTAATCTTATTCTAATCCATTCCCTACTAGATAACAACACAACTTCATTAAGGGTAAGAAACAGAAAATACTAAATAAAAAGGAATAACTAATTGAATGAATGAATGAATGAATGAATGAATGAATGAATGAATGAATGAATGAAATGAAATAAAGAAATAAATGGTTAAAGAAATAAACAAATTAAAAATAAATGAATAGATTAATGAATAAATTATAAATAAATAATCAAATGAATGAATGAATGAATGAATGAATGAATGAATGAATGAATGAATGAATGAATGAATGAATGAATGAATGAGACCATGCGCAAAACACATGTACAAACTACAAAACATGCACATGGTATCAATTTGTGAACAGGATGCAATGTGAAATAATGGCCCATAGGGACAGTTTTGTCAAACTTCACTAAGGGAAAAGTCAATGATGTGTCTACAGAACAGTTTTATATGCTGAAACCAGCGGAACAAAACAGGTCCTGCTGTAAATTTTCACAGATTAAAGACAATACGCGTCTTTGTAAGTTTGTGATTTACTCTTGCTTTCAGCCAGCAGACAAACTTCATCAGGTTTATTGCATTTGTCAGAGTATTGTAAACGTTCATATTATTTAGTGTAATTATTTCATATTCAGTTATTATGAAAATGCGTCACAGCATGAAGAAGATTCCACGTCAGCTTCAAAACAAACAGTACGTATCTAAGTGTTTTGTTTGGTTTTGTTTTGTGTTTGAAGGTTATTCAGACGCCCTCCTCCTATCCACCATCTTCTTATTTAACCTTTTGGCTGCCTCATCTTATCCACCAAAAGCTGGACAGCGATGCTTATTAGAGACTGCGTTTTGTGTTTAGACTACATTGAAATGATGGTGGTACACGTCTGTAGGACATTGCTGAAACTGGTACAAACAGTATTGTGATGCATCTTTTCTACAAGAATGAAAAGCGATCGATTTTGAAAAGCATGCTAACAGCTCTATGGGATACGATCTAGTACTTTGAAAAACAAATACTCGCGAGCATAGCGATTGATTTTGAAAAGCATGCCAAGAGCTCTAAAAGATACGATCTAGTACTTTGAAAAACAAATACTCGCGAGCATAGCGATTGATTTTGAAAAGCATGCCAAGAGCTCTAAAAGATACGATCTGGTGCTTTGAAAACAACAACAACAACAACAACAACAAAAACGATAATCCATCACCACACTCTTTAAAGCTAAAAAAAAATTGAAGGTGTGCGTTGTGTCAACTGAAATGTTGGGGCTGTGAATTCTACCATTCCATACAGTATCAACATTTGAGACTTATCACCAAAACAATACAAACATACATTTAAAAAAATCTACCACCAAAAAAAGAAAGAAAAAAAGAAATAGTATGAATAATCATTCTATGAACATCAAACGATATACATATACATATGACATTTCTGTTCATTCATCGTCACTGGCGCTATCATGCGTGTGTCAGCATCACGTCACAACTACGTCACTACTGTTACTTGGCACAAGATGGCGATACCACGACAACAAACCTCTGTTTTCTCTTCTTCTGCAGGAGCTGGGGCTGGGGCTGGGGCTTCCTGTGATACAAGGGCAGTTAGTGATGTGTTAGTGACAGTAATTGACATACAACGGTTCTCCTGGTCTCTTCTTTTGTTCCAGCCATAATTTCCATTGTTAAAACACGAGAAAAAGCATATATGATAGCAATGTAAAATGTTCATTGAATATATACTTTCGCTATTAAAACACAGTAAATGGCATATGTATGAATACAATGCAAAATGTTGATAAAAGGCATCCAAACAGAAGCTGTGAACAAAACAGAACTTAAGAAAACTGTAAGCCATTACACAATCATAAAATTATAAGCAAGATAAAAGGAACGTGATACATGGATTTCAATGAAGCTTTAGTTACAATTTTCAGAAACATAGAAAAGCACAGCATGCTGCATAATGGCCATTATTCTTCTGTAAAGACGAATATAAACGAGCAACCAAGCATATAAGCATCTAACACAAGAAAAGACAAACAGCACTTTCATCGTAGACCTATGTAATAGAATTATGCATTCTCTGAGCATTGTATATCATATATCTACACAGCAATTGTTTCTTAAAATTCCAAATACGCATAAATGCGATCTTCTGAAATCTTGGTTCACACAGCTATACACAATGCCCTTAACCATCAACTACACATAAACCGTACACAATGTTGTCTAAAATCTCTTAAAAGTACTAGTTACAATTTCAAACACCTGACACATAGGCCTACAAACAAACAATGCACTCCAGCATTCATTTCTTCTATATACAGTTTTCGTTAATAAGTCTTTACTTCTCAATGATGATAAGAAAATGTAGAATGATACTACAACTGAATCCTGGATAAGCCAAGTCGTCATTCCAATAGTATAAAATGACAGGAAATGGGAAACGCAAGGGGAAAAGGACTGTCACCATTCATCACTACAAGTGCAACAACATTTGGCAAGTCACCACCAACACTTTATAATCATTATCTAAGGTTTACAACATTCAGAAAGGATGGGCGGAAACTTGAGAGAGATGGCCGACATTTCTGGAAAAGATATGAGACGGTAGAGATGATAGGTGCGATGATGGATGGGAGTGGAGTTGGGTGACAGAAGTAGACGCTTCTATCTTATTTTGAGATCTACAAAGCAACATAGTTCACAAGAAACACGAAATATGCTCCAGCTGGACATTTTCAACGGTTCAGAACAGAGGCAAAGGGGTGGGGGTGGGACTGCTGGTGGACTGATTTGGCGACTAGCGGTTGGAATGGGGGGGGGGGGGGGGGAGGGGTCATTTAAGGTCACAAGGGTCAGGAGTAGAGGAACGCTTAAATAAGTTTACACAGGGCAACAATTCACATAAAACATCAAGGCTTACATCTTTACTTACACTGTTTACAGGCAAAGAGAACAGAGAACCTCTTAAATACATTTCTGCTTGTATCTACGAAACACGAACCTCACAAACAATTCCGTTTAACATAAGATAACCATGATCTCCATCCTCAATCAACTAGGTGATAATAATTTTTTTTTAAAAACCATTAGAAATAAAAAGACCAAAACAAAAACAAAACATCGCATCACAGAGAAGAAAAAATGAATCAGAAAGCATGCTTATGCCGTTCTGTTACCAGCCATGCTTAGAAGGACACTGCTATAGAGCCGCTTCCAAAGATACACAAATACACAAATACAATAAAAGTTTCAGCGGTCAGAGCCTCAGCCATACACTGTGCGTAGACAAAGCGAGCAGACATGTCTTCACAAGACATTGCAGATGGAGATATACAATTCACATCAAAAGACCTTAAGTTACTTCAGTGACAGATTGATACAAGGACAGACATACAATCCATACGCTGGGTAGGATCTTAAGACCTTGCCAGAATGTAGGGCTTATGTGTATACTTCTAGCTTATGCCATGGTCATTTTGAATCATGTCCATGGCTTGGCACCTGTGGCGTCAGTGCATATGGAATATATTCTGAGCTCAAAGCCATCTTGAAAAACTGAAACTGAAGATAGACACAATATTCGGCTTTTTTGTCTCTCACGGAGAATTTGTTCAGAACAAAAATTCTTGTCTATCGTTGGTAAAACTGTTGTATTAAAAAGCTCTGGTATACTGCTACTATACAATTAAAAGTCTTTATGCTGGAACACGAACTCCAAGTGTTCTAGTCAAAACATTTTATCCAAATCTAAGTAACACATACTTTATCCTGATTTACATGTACAATTCTTGAATTGAAATCTACACTCAAATCTTACAGCTACACAATGTTGCATTTTTTAAAACTGATTTCATTTGAAAAAATTCTTATTTCTTTTTTATATGCACATTATGTCTACATGAGTATTCTCATGGTTTATTCAAGATTCTACAAAGTGATTGTGAATAAATGATTACGTTAATAGATGTGTGATTTGTACCCAAAAAAATTGAACGATACGATGGGTTTCCTAAAAGATTCCATTATAACGTCAGACATTCCACTACAAAGTCAAAGATTTTACTAAAAAGACACATATTCCACTATAAAACAGGTTTGATTACAACGTTACAGATTTCACTGTAAAGTCACAGATTTGTACATAAAGTTACATATTTCACTATAAAGTCACAGATTTCACTATACAGTTACAGATTTTACTATAAAGTCAGAGATTCCACTACAAAGTTTACGATCAAATACACTGGGAAGAGTAAAAGTAACACCAAAATTGGACAGAGAGAAAGGGGGTGGGGAGAGGGGGTAAGAAACATCGATAACAGGCAGAACACTTTGAGGTGAGTATACGGAAAGAAAACAGATTGTCATATGCCAGCTAGACACGACCACTGGTTATTACATATTCTATACCTCATCATCTCCACCTCTCCGCCGACGAGAACGATAACTGGTGGTCTCCTGAGAAAAATTGACGCACGGCACACGACCTGATCAAGGTGATTTGAACACAGCATGAAGGAAAAGCGTGCAATGAATTCTGATCGCCATTCAGACAAATGTGTTTTATGAACAGCCTCGCACAGCGTATTCTGAGGGATGCTTTGATCGTCTCCCTCCCTCCCTCCCTTTCTCCCTCTCTCTCTCTCCCCTCTTCCTTTTCCCCTTTTCCTTTCAAGATTTCTTCTTTAACCCTTTGACTCCTCACCCTGTCTACCAGCATCCTGCACTGTCAACCATGCCAGCAAAGCAAAAACTGGACCCTTTTCCTCCCTCACCCTATGCAGGAAGCTGGTGGATAGGGTGAGGGAAACAAAGGGTCAAGTGTTTGCAGTTGGTGGATAGGGTGTGGGAGTCAAAGGGTTAATCTGTACTAGTTTTTTTTTAGGGGGATAAGGGGTGGGGGTGGAAGCGAGGAAAATCGCTTTTTTCATTGTGTGCAAGTCAGCAATGCGAAAACTAGTAAAAACATAAGTATTTTTCATGTGGGAAAAAAGTTTCTTATTTTCATTTAAATACGAGGCTGATCATAAAATGCTTCGCCCCTGCATCCCTCCCATGCATCCAAGTACACACACACGCCAACGACCCCTCTCCACCCACCCATACAGCCCCACAAGCACAATTCAAACAAGCAAGAAAACAAAATTCAAACTTTGTTTTAATTAGCACACTCCACACTGCAACCACTCATTATTTTTTCAGCAAAACTCAATACAATAGTAATTTCCGTTATACAAAATAAGAAAGAGGAAGATCGACATAAAATGAACATCAATCAAACCTTTTGTTGTAAACTTTCAGCATAGTCACCCACTTTCCAACATGAAAAGTCACTTGCAATAAAAACAAAGGTTTCAAAATTTTGATGATAGATAAAAAAGCAACATTCTAACAAAACGGAAAATGACTATTTTAAAAGTCAACAACCACAAAACTTTCAGAAAAAAGAGGAATCACTTCAAAACTGCATCACACAGGGGTGCAACTGCACTCATAAATATTCCAGTGCTGTCCTTTTGAATAGGTGTCGGACTTTGAAAAAAAAAAAAAAGCACAGCAAGCAGACTATATAAATAACGGTTAGTTACCTCAGCAGGTGTCTCGTCGTCTCCGCCTTTGTTACGACGACCTCTGCGAGAAGAAGTGTCTTCTGCTGGTGCCTCGTCGCCTCCCCTGGACACCAATCGCAAACAGGTAAAAAAGGTGATGGTGGATGATGCACTTACAAGCAGATTACTTTCACATTTTGATTAGTCTTTCAAAGACTTGGAAAATTCAGGATGTTTTTTAAGCATTACTTTCACGCACAAACGGTGAACTTTGTCAATAGGCCTTTGCCATTTCATTTAGTCCTGTTCTCCCAATGGACGAAGCAGCAGGGACGTTTCTGTCTTTTTCTCCCGATTTTGTAATTGGTGTTTGTTTGATCTTACATTCGCGTTTGACAAAAGCCAGTTGGTCGAAAATTTGCGCCTGTCTTGTCTTGTTGTATTAAATACGCGTTCTGATTCTATTTTCGTGTTTTTCTGATTCCAATAGGCCTTGTTTTTTTGTTTGTTTGTTTGTTTGTGTTTGTTTTTGTTTGTTTGTTTCTTTCTTTCCTTTTGTTTGTTTATTATTTTTGTAGGAAACACAATCTGGTTCGGTTTACTCGTTACAAGTCTTATCGATGGAGCCATGGATCTCATTTCTCCCGTTCAATCACAGCCCATCACACATAAACCTGGCTTGTTCGCTGCTCGTCTTCTGGCTCCAATTATTCTGGTGGTGTGAAGCTGTGACAAGTCTCAACGACCCTCTGCGTATGAATAAAAAAAATTCAGCAGGCCAGTTGGTAGAGCCATGGACTCAAGGTCTGACATCGTGAGTCCAATTCCAACCTACAACATTAAACACTGGCCTGTTCACTGCCCATCTTAAGTGTTTCCATCATTCTGGTGGTTGTGTGTCAGCTCAGTGTCTGGTAGGTCCTTTCTCTCCTTTCCCCGTTTAAAGACCTTGTCACGCATAAGGTTTTGTGCGGGCCCAGGAAATCTGTCGGATAATTGCTGGCGAATTTGGGTGGAACGCATATGGAACAGGCCAAGCGCGGTGAATCCCTCTTGAAATAACTCCAATAAGATTTTTTTTTTGCACAGGATTAAGGCGTTTGCCAGATAATTGCCGGCGGATATGGATGGAGCGCATATGAAATCGTCTGTGTGCGATGACTCCCCATTGAACAGACTGTACAATTCCACTATCCTCATGGATATATGGCTGGATTCTTATTATTTCTGATCATATTGTGCCAACGCTCTGATCATATTGTACCAACGCTAATCCTAACATTAATTTTATCCTCAGCGTTGGCGATCCACTCAGGAGAGCAATGAAACAGGGTCTTGGTTAGAGTTTGGACTGAATACCGTTAGCCAGCCATAGCATTCTTGTGCCAAATCAGGGGAGCGAGGGACAGCTAAAAGGCGTCATGAAGTTCCCTAGCGTTTGCGCACCAGCTACAGGAAATGGTTTGGATAAGCCAATGATACAGGATCTCCTACTGCAGGTAGTATAAAGGCAATTCTACAACGGGACAGATCTAGCGATGAACAGTAATTTACTGATTATCGGGCCGATGATAACGACTGCTGTGCCGGAATGGTAGGTTAATAACAATAAAGGTAAAACAAGGTGGCCGTTTTCTTGCGTGAAAGTATTGCAAGAAAATAATCCCAGACTTTCTTGTCAATAATGTCATGGTTAATTCCAATGCAAATATCTACATGGAAATGGAGTTGCTTTACCTACTATAAAGCAGCACGGCAAAGAAACCAAAATGTAAAATGAAAAATAAATAAACCTCACAGCACAATATAATTCTACAATCAAAAATAAATCTAAGCGCTTTCAAAACAAACAAAATTGATCAGCTAATAAAACAACTCTATTGCTCACTAGCACTTGGACTAAAAATAGGCTATTAGGTCAAACAAAGATGTAGCACTCGCAAATGTTTAATCCTTCATTCAAAACTAGAACTATGTGTACGTTTGGCAAAACTATAACACATGCAGACTACAAAGGTTCTAAACGCTTCTTCCTTTCTGCAAACTGCTTGTTCCACTAAACGATACGCCATATGTTATTGCAGCCTCATTTCATCTTATCATTCCCTCTTACCGTTGAAAATGTGAACTCCAAACATTATTCAGACGAAAATGTGTATAAAGTGCAGCTGGACAGTTGCTATTCGTTAATAATATTCTATATTCATTGACAATATCAGTATTCAAGATTTTAATTTGTCCTTTCCAAAACAGCAAGAAAATTTGGTCTGCAGGCTTGGCATTATATGAGCTATTATAGACAATGATATTACATACTACTGTGACATTACCAATCTCCTCGCGTGTGGATACATGTCTGGTAACGTGTCCATTTGGATTTGATCATAACATTATGTGTAAATAATATTTGTAATCTAAGAAGTAAAATGGCTGAATCGTAAACATGCTGTAAACAGTAGGTACTGGCCGATTTAAATACCACAGGCTTAACTTCAGTTCCACTACTGATATGAGGTCCACGATAACTCTTCCACAGTTTTAGTGACTCTGCACTATTCTGTAGGTACACTGTACGGGTGTTTCCTGAATTTTCACGTGGATAATCTTACACCGTACCTCATTTACAGTTTTAATGTAAAAAGGTTTGGAGCGGTAGAAGGGGAAGGTGTGAAGGAGGTTGGGGTGCTGGTAGGACTGCAACCTTCTTAGCATAATATATGACCGATTGGCACAAAATGAATGTTAATCCGATTTTTTTGACGTATACATTCCTGAATTCCACACCATCTGTTTTTATTATTTCTATATATAATTGAATGTCAAATGGAAACTGTAGCTTTTTAAAATGACAGACCCTGCAGACTGCGGTTTTGAGAAAACAACTTTTGTACGTCACATCTTCCGTATTAACCACATTTTAAATCGATCCAAATTTCTAGGTATTACATGTGGTGTTGCTATAGCTAACATGTCTGATCAGTTATGAAACACAACCACTCGCATAGCACTTTGGGGGGGGGGGGGGTCACTAATTTTGCTCAGAAGTAAACAATCTGGTCAAAAGAATGACAAAAGTTTGACTTTGTATATCTATAAAAATAAAAAAAACACATGATTTTGAAACATTCATGGCACTTTCAAGCTAAATGTGTACACTCGTATGAAAGTTTGATATCTAAGGAGTGCGTTTCAGCTGAAAACTAAAAACATCGCCCAGGCTGACCTTCATTGCCAATTTCTGTATCTGTTACTGTTCCGAATAAGTGACTTAATTCTCAGTCTGTGCTGATAAGTCACAGAATGCAGAAAACTTGGAGTAGGGATCCAGGTGGAGGAGGGAAGAGAAATTTATCTCGTTAAATATTTCTAAAATGGTTAGAGATGTGCTGAATATAAAGATTAAGTAACACTAGAATGGTCTGGATGTTTCAACACGGACAACACAAGCACACTATATTCGAGATTATGTTCACAATAGCCAAAACATGTACACTTTCCATAAAACTATATCTCGATTTCAATCAGGAATTATCCATCGTTTGAGTTAGTAATTTTATTTCTATTGTACTTCAATTTACCTCGATCTCAATTCATGACTATAATGTTGGTCTTTATTTCTCTCTTTCTCACACTAACTCAAAGTCATTTCACCTGGTAGACTTCAGTTAAATTCCACATGTCTCACGCTGAATCAGCCGTCATTTTTACACATGAATTTAATTCCACACTTTTTCCATAAATTTAATTCCCCGTTGGTGTCCATGAACTTAATGCCACACCTATCTCAGGGGTTTGAACTTAAACTCCACATTTCTTCTTTGTCTACCTCACTCTGGCTTCTCTGCGTTCCCGTCGCCTGCGTTCAAGGTCATCTTCACCCCCGTTGACAGTGGCCGCTCTATATAGCACGTGCAGCACAGCACAGCACAGCACAGCACAGCACAGCACACGAGGAAAGGAGGGGTGGGACACACGCAGGAGGGGGAGAAAGCAAGCGAGGTGGAAGAACAAAATCAGTGCAAATCAATCAAGAACAAAATCAATGCAATCAATCAAATCAATCAATAAATCAACAAACAAAACAAAAAAACTAATAATATTTAAAACCTATCCTAAGTACACGAGCAGACACACTAGTCTAGTAACACTGCAAAACAGTTTTTTTTTCGCTGCCCCCTCCCATCCCTCCACACCCTCTTGAAAAAAGAAAATGAGAGAGGAGGAATGGAGAGAGACAGACAGACAGACAGAGAGACAGAAAGACAGAGAAACAGAGACACAGTGACAGAGACAAACAGGCAGACAGACAGACAGACAGCTAGTCAGTCCGCCAACCAAACAGCAACATAAAGACTGACAATGATAAAAAATAAGATTCGGAAAGACAGAAATAAAGGTAAGGGAGAATACTGCACTCACAAGCCAAAAGAAACATTTTGAGAGATATAATAAAAGAAAATAAATGCAATAAATAAATTCATAAACAAACAAATGAATGTACATAATGCGAAAATCAGAAATAAAACAGGAAAAACCCTAAAAAAATCGAGGAACAAAATAAATATGGGAAAAGAACATAACAATCAAGCGATTTTATACTTTCTTGTTTTCCAGTTTTAGTACTATGCGTTTGTTTAGTATTCATTCATTCATTCATTTGTTTGTTCGTTAGTTTAACTATTTGTTTGTTTATCATCATCCAGCAGTCAGCTTCATATATGAATACTACGCAGTACTATCACTACACCACTACTATTATAATAACCATAACACCTAATATTATTGGTGATGGTGATGACTATGATAATCACTTTTAATTAAAATGCATCTCGAATAAAACTGCCAACTAAGGGAAACAACTTAAAACCGAAATTACAATTCTACAACATTAACTGACCTTCGCACTGTCTAAAAACCGAACTTCACACAATAAGAAAACAAAACATGGCCACAAACTAATCAGTTCGCACTGTCTAAAAACCGAAATTCACACAGTAAGAAAACCGAACACGGCCACAAACTAAACAGTGTCCATACGGATGGTGACAACAGTCCCGATTCCTTTGGGACGGAAAAGAAAGGTACTCACTCACTGGCACACAGATGAGAAACCTCTAAACGATCTTGGCAACGAAAGACATGAAGATCTGACAGCAAACACACACACACACTGGAGCCAATGGAACAACATGTGGGACAAGGGCATCCTTGTTATCATTGGACTACATGTAGAGAACCTTAAAGGTCTCTTGGTTGCACAAGGGCCACCTGGTCTATCTTTCCGTCCCTCCCATCTCCACTCCCTCTTGCTCTCTTGTTGCATTCTCAGAGACAGAGACAGAGACACGAAGAGAGAGAGAGAGAGAGAGAGAGAGAGAGAGAGAGAGAGAGAGAGAGAGCAGAGACAGAGAGACAGACAGAAACAGAGAAAGAGACACAGAGAGAGACAGAGACAGAGCTAGAGACAGAAACAGAGAGAGATAGAAAGAGAGACAGAGACACAGAGACATAGACAGAAAGAGAGAGACACAGACACAAGTAGAGACAGACAGACAGAGAGTGACCGACTGAAAGAGAAACAAGAGACAGAGAGACAAACAGAGACACAGATAGATTGATAGATAGATAGATAGATAGATAGATATATAGATAGATAGATAGACAGACAGATAGATAGATAAATAGATAGATAGATAGACAGATAGATAGATAGATAGATAGATAGATAGATAGATAAACAGAGACAGACAGACAGACGGACAGACAGACAGAGAAAAACAGACAGACAGAGACAGAGAGACAGAAAGTGTGTATATATGTATATGTATGTGCTTGAGAGACAGGCAGACGGAACTTTGAACTTAAGTATGTGTGTGTGTATGTGTGTGATTGTATGTATGTGAGTATGTGTGTGAGTGTTTGTGTGCGTGTGTGCGTGTGTGTGTGTGTGTGTGTTGTGTGTGTGTGTGTGTGTGAGAGAGAGAGAGAGAGAAAGAAAGAAAGAGAGAGAGAAAGAGAGACAGACAGACAGACGTCTAGACAGACAGACAGAAAGATAGAGCTTCGATTTTAAGTGTGTGAGTGTGTGTATCTCTCCGCCCTTTTTGTATGTTTCTCTTTGGTTTCTTCTTCACTCACCCCTCTCTCTCTCTTCTCTCTCTCTCTCTCTCTCCTCTCTCTTCTCTCTCTCTCTCTCTCTCTTTCCTTTCTTCTCTCTCTCTCTCTCTCTCTCTCTCTCTCTCTCTATCTCTTCTCTCTCCTCTCTCCTCTCTCTTCTCTTCCTCTCCTTCTTCTCTCTCCTCTCTCCTCTCTCCTCTCTCCCCTCTCTCTCTCTCCCTCCTCCCTCTCTCTCTCCTTTCTCTTCTCCTTCCCTCTCTCGTCTCTCTTCTTGTCTCCTCTCTCCTTCTCTGTCTGTCTCTCTCTCTTTCTCCCCAGCTACTAACCACTATCTCCATCTCTTGTGCCCCCTCTCTCTCCCTCTCTCCCTCTCTCTCTCCCTTTCTTTCTCTCTCTCTCTCGTAGCTACCCAGCCACTATCTCCATTTCTGTGCCCTATTTGTATCTCTCTCCCTCCCTCCCTCTCTGTCTGTCTGTCTGTCTGTCTGTCTCTCTATCTCTCTCTCTCTCTCTTCCCCCTAGCTATCTAACCACTGTCTCCATCTCTTGTGCCCCACCCCTCTCTCTCTCAATCTATCTGTCGCTCTATCACTCGCTCGCTCTCGCTCTCCACTCTTCTACCTTTCTACCCATCTGTCTCTCTCCCCAATTCCCCACTCCCCTAAAGAAATACAAGACACACGAGCCAGAGAACAACTTGGCAAGCAACGGGGAAATCAAATGCCACCTTAGTGTTCACAGCACAAACAGACGATCGAGAAGAGGACGAAACGAAAAGGCGAGAGACTGGAACTGAAGTCAACAGGTGTGTGTGTGTATGTGTGTGTGTGTGTGTGTGTGTGTGTGTGTGTGTGTGTGTGTGTGTGTGTGTGTGTGTGTGAGTGTGTGTGTGTATGTGTATGTGTGTTTGTGTATGTATGTGTGTGTGTGCGCGCGCGTGTATGTGTGAAATTTGTGTGAGTGTGTGTGTGTATGCATGTGAGTGTATGCGTGCATGTGTATGGCTGTGTGTATATGTGTGAGTGTGTGAGTGTGTGTGTGTGTGTATGTACGTATGTGTGTGTTCGTGTCTGTGTGTGTGTGTGTGTGTGTCTGTGTGTGTGTGTGTGTGTGTCTGTGTGTGTGTGTGTGTGTGTGTGTGTGTGGTGTGTGTGTGTGTGTTGTGTTAGCGCCCGCGCGTATGTATGTGTGTATGTGTGCGTGTGTAAATCTGCGTGTGTGTGCATGTGTGTGATCGTACTGCGATGAAGATGGAAGCAGCATCTGATCTGCTTGTCGACAGGTGAAGAAAATAAAATGTAAGCGTGCGTACAATAACATGTAGGTTCTCAAAGTCTACATACACACGAATGTTTTGGCTACTATGTAAATAATCATTGCGAAAGACTACCGGCTGATATGAAGTAGTTTTCTGCCATGGTGTAACGGTTAGCGCAACGGATTACCGGCTGGAAGGTTGAGAGTTCGAATCCCAATTCAATCCTGTCAAAATCAATGTAATTTTTTGTTGTTTTTGTTGTTGTTGTTGTTGTTGCTAAAATCGGCTTCTGCCCACAGTTGAGCGATACAACTATGAGCTCAAGGGGAAGAATGGGACCAACGCAGTCAAATCTAATCCATTTGACGGATGAGTAATTGAGGGTGTTGCTCAAATCTCCTGACCAACGCTGCAGGTGTCTGTATCTCTCGGGCCTGGTTGACGGCAAGATGTGGAGTGATAGTAAGCATAGAGTACAGCCCCTGTCACGCAGTCTCAATCCCAGACGAAACTTCATAGCACCATGATAATCACTCTCATCATTATCATCACCACGGTGATCACCATCATCATCAGCAGCACCAGCAGCAGCAACATCATCGTCGTCGTCGTCGTAATCATTATCATTATCACCATCACCATCATGATGATGATCATCATCATCGTCGTCATCACATCATCATCGTCAGTCATCACCAGTAAGGTGGCGTGGAAAAAAAAAAGGAGGGGGGAGGGGGGAGATGAGTACGAAGAAAATTGTGCTAGTGCTATGACCCTTAACAAAAATTAGAGTTGCAGCTGTTCACAGTTAGAAACTGCTCAGATCCACCTACATACACATACACACACGCACACACACATACATAAACACATACACACGTACACGCACACACATATATACACACACGCACGCATGTAGGCATGCACACAAATACACACACGCGCGCGCGCGCGCGCACACATACACACACGCACACACACACGCACACATAAACACATACACACGTACACGCACACACACATATACACAAACGCACGCATGTAGGCATGCACACGCACACACATATATACACACACACGCAAGTAGGCATTCACACACGTACACATTCAAAGGCACGAGAGAGGGGAGAGAGAAAGATAGACAGAGAGAGAGAGAGAGAGAGAAAGAGAGAGAGAGAAAGAGAGAGAGAGGCAGACAGACAGACAGACAGACGGACAGAGTGAGAGAGAGACAGAGACAGAGACAGAGAGAGCCATTTGAATCGTTTTATTCTTTTGCTTGACTGGTTGGTAGGTTGGCTGGTTGGTTGGTTGGATTGTTTGCTGGTTGTCTGTTGATTGGTCATTTGGGAGGTTGACTGGTTGTTTAATTGATCGTTTGGTTGTTGTTTTTTTCACTTTGATAATAACATTAGCCTGTTCGCTGCCCACCTTAATGTTTCCATCATTCTGGTAGCGTCAGCTTAATGTTTTATAGATCCCTCTTCCTTCTTCCCCATTTCAAGGCCTTGCCAGCGCATAGAGTTTTGCGTAGGCTTGGGAAGTCTGTCATATATTTGCTGGCAGATTTGGGTGGAGCGCATATGGAGTTTTCCGTGAGTAGTGAATCCCTCCTGAACAAACTCCAAACTCCAAACTCCACTTTTCAAAAAGCCGATCATTCTGGTGGCGTCAGCTTAGTGCCTGATAGATCCTCCCATTCCAAGGACTTGCCAGTACATAGGGTTTTGTATAGGCTCAGGACGTCTGCCAGCATTTGTGGCAGATTTAGATGGAGCCTATTTAGAAGTACTCATGTGAGACGAATCCGTCTGGGATTAATTCCATTTCAAGTTCATCTGGACTCTGAACAGCAAGACTACAATTGCCAACTATAGAAAGAAAGACTGTTGCCAATTCGTTTGGTATGCTCCAACCACTACATACCAGTCACGATATGGCGTGTTTTTGTGCGTATCGAGTAAATATATATAGATACATGCATACGAACATGCATGCACACATACATATAAACATACATAAATACATAGCATACATACATACATACATACATACATACATACATACATACATACATACATACATACACACATACGTACGTACATACATAAATACATACATTTATACGTACATACATACGTACGTACAACGAGCGTACATTCATAAATACATACACACGCATACATACATACATACATACATCCCATACATACATACATACATACATACACACACATACATACATACATACATACATCATACATTCATTCATACATACATACATACATACATACATACATACATACATACATACATACATACATACATTCATACAAATATACATGTACATATACATAGACATATACATACACATATGCATACATATACATATATTTTTGCTGCCCTGTTTTCTATGCCATTTCAGAGGCCACAGAATATCCCAGTGTTTCACAGTGCTGTGATAATGATGAGGATGGTAACTGTGACGCAAAGAAATTCCATTCTGGATTGCGTCTGCGAGACATACTGCACTCTACGTTTACTTTCATCATATAATCCGACAGCAACCAGGTCCGAGAGATACAAACACCTGTGGTGTTATATGGATGAGATTCGAATGTGTCGTCCCAGTGTTACATATGAGCCCAGAGCGTATTCAACTCTGGGTAGGAGCCGGATGGGGCAAAAAGATCCCACAACAATATTGATATTGATATTGATATTGATATTGATATTGTTATTGTTATTGATATTGATATTGATATTGTTATTGATATTGATATTGATATTGATATTGATATTGAATTGATATTGATATTGTTATTGAATTGTTATGATATTGTTATTGATATTGATATTGATATTGATATTGATATTGTTATTGTTATTGATATTGATATTGATATTGTATTGATATTGATATTGATATTGATATTGATATTGATATTGATATTGATATTGTTATTGATATTGTTATTGATATTGTTATTGATATTGATATTGATATTGATATTGATATTGATATTGATATTGATATTGTTATTGATATTGATATTGATATTGAATTGACATTGACATTGAATTGACATTTACATTGACTTGACTTGACCTTGATCTTGATACTTGATATTGACATTGACATTGACATTGACATTGACATTTATATTGATATTGATATTGACATTGACATTGACATTGACATTGATATTGATATTGATATTGATATTGATATTGACATTGATATTGATATTGATATTGATATTGATATTGACATTGATTTGATATTAATATTGATATTGATATTGATATTGATACTAATATTGATCTTGATATTGATATTGATATTGATATTGATACTAATATTGATCTTGATATTGATATTGATATTGATATTGATACTAATATTGATCTGATATTGATATTGATATTGATATTGATTTTGATATTGATATTGATATTGATACTAATATTGATCTTGATATTGATATTGATATTGATACTAATATTGATCTTGATATTGATATTGATATTGATACTAATATTGATCTTGATATTGATATTGATATTGATATAATATTGATATTGATATTGATATGATATTGATATTGTATTGATATTGATACTATATTGATATTGAATAATTGATTTGATATTGATATTGATATTGATATATATTGATATTGATATTGATACTAATATTGATCTTGATATTGATATTAATATTGATATTGATATTGATATTGATATTGATATTAATATTGATATTGATATTGGTATTGTATTGATATTAATATATATTGATATTGATAATTAATATTGATATATATTGATATTGATATATTGATATTGATATTGATATTAATATTGATACTGATATTGATATTCATAGTCTTAGTCTTAGTCATAGTCAGTCATAGTCTTAGTCATAGTCATAGTCATATTTATAGTCATAGTTATAGTCATTATAGTCATAGTCAAGTATTCATTTCCTTTTTTGTCACTTTGAATTTACTCGTGTGAAACGGGTTGCTTTCCCCTTTGAAAGCGCTCGCCGCAGCGCGGCGCCACCAATTTTTTTTTTTTTTAACCAAACCTTCAGAAAGGCAAGAAGGTAGTTGGCCTTGAAGGGAAGGGACCCGAGAAACAACCAATCTCTCCAATATTTTATACCAAGGCAGCCAGGCAAATGCCCTGTTTTTCACGATTTTCAACTGCGTGGCATGGATCTTAAGGTGCGCAGTCTAGAAAGCACCGGGTCCACTCCGTTTTCGTCCCCTTCCAAAGGACTAGCCGTTCAGTTCGATTTTTCGGTCAAACTGAGGGGGAAAGTCAAGGCCACAACAGGGGAACGAACCCAAGAACCTCGAATTTAGTTATTGGCAGACGTCTGAACCATTCTGCCACTCTTCTCCCTTTTGACGTGACTGATGGGATTCGAGCCTACAACATTCCAGTAGTTTGTACCTTGTGCTAAGCACTGCATCACGATAATGGTTACCTATGTTGTATATGAATTGTTCTTTAAGTAAGCAAAAGTAGAACCTTTCAAAACGTATCCTCCTTCGATGTGTTAATTTTCAAAAATATGCCTTTGAATTGATTGCATTCTGAGAAGGAGACCAAAACACACACACACACACACACACACACACACACACACACACACACACCACACACACACACACACACACACACACACACACACACACCACACACCACCACGCACACGCACACGCACACACACAAAACACATAACACATACACGCACACACACACACACCACACACTAACACGCACACATACACACACACGCAGCACACGCACACGCACACACACACACACACAATACACATAACACGCACACATACACACACATACGCACGCACACACAACACACACACACACACACACGCACACACACACAAAACACACAACACACACACACACACACACACACACACACACACACACACACACACACACACACACACACACACACAAAAGGAGACAGTTGAAACTTCTTTAAGATTTCAAGAACAAAAATCACGAAAACAAACTACATAGCAAATTCACGATAAAAGTTGTTTAAAAA
>JAPXFY010000019.1:35464662-35472162 GCA_030674185.1 Monoplex corrugatus | reverse complement strand
CAAACACACACACACACGCACAACACACACACACACACACACACACACACACACACACACACACACACACACACAACACACAACACCTGTGCCCCATCTTTCCATCTTTCTCCTCTAGCCCCGCCCACGCATATTTCCCATTTTACGTTGAACCTACGACTTTAAATTCCATGCATGCTGAAACGTGTTTCGCGTTATCATACAACGCCCACTACCACAAGATCAACACGCATCCGGTGCCTATACGAGTACAACCGGTAACTCTTGCTTGCTCAGTGGACGATGATATTTATCAACTGAAACCCAAGGGCGTACACACACACACACACACACACACACACACACACACACACACACACACACACACACACACACACACACACAACACGAGGGACAAAGAGAGACGACAGACAGACAGACAGACAGACAGACAGACAAACGACAGAGAAGAAACAGAGACAGAGAAGACAGAGACAGACAGACAGACTACAGACTGGCAGATAGACAGACAGAGACAGAGAGGCAGAAACAGACAGAGACAGAGAGAGAGAGAGAGAGAGACAGAAGACAGACAGACAGACAGACAGAAAACAAACAGAGAGAGACAGAGACAGCACACAGACAGACACACACAGAGGCTCTCTCTCTCTCTCTCGCTCTCTCTCTCTCTCTCTCTTTTTCTGTCTCTCTGTCTCTCAGTCTCTCTCTCTGTCTCTGTCTCTCTGTCTCTGTCTTCTTCTCTCTCTCTCTCTCTCTCTCTCTCCCCCTCCTCCTCCTCTCTCTCTCTCTCTCTCGCTCAACGCTTCCTCTACTTACAACAGCTGAAGCTAAGATTAAGACCGAAGTCCCTGTAGCACACGGAAAACTTGAGTCACGTACCACACCACCAATACAACCGATGTTCTTTATCACAAAGTAAAAAAAAAAAAATCACCCAGCGCCCAGGCACACATACACCCACGAATTAAGCTTGCTCAGGGGCGATGTCTTTCATGAACGCAAAGCACTCACTCTCCTGCAACAGTCTCCTGCAACATGCGCCTGTTCAAGTTATGCCCATGGACTGACTGGCCACGAGCAAGGAGGAAAAAAAAAAGCGGAACAAAAAGAAAAGGACAAATAAAACGGGGAGGAGGAACGGTGAAAGGCGTTTCCATGGCAACCAGAAATACACAACCCGGTCTGACCCCTGCGGTATATGGTTAGGATGTGTGTGGTGTGTGTGTGTGTGTGTGTGTGTGTGTGTGTTAGTGTTGTGTGTGTGTGTGTGTAGTGTGTGTGTGTGTAGTGTTGTGTTTGTGTGTGTGTGTGTGTGTGTGTGTGTGTGTGTGTGTGTGTGTGTGTGTGTGTGTGTGTGTGTGTGTGGAGAAAGAAGGGGGGGCGAAGCATGTATTATTTTTAGCACTGTTGTTGTAACACGAGTCTTCCCCTCTAAGATAGATCAGTTCTGTTGGTGGTAGGGGTCTATTTTCGCTTAGCTGTTTCACTCACCAAAGTCTTTGTCGTTTTCCTGACTCTTTCTGTAATGAACCTGGAACGCTAACTTATTAAACGGGAAACAAAAAACAAACAAAAAAACAAAAACAAAAAGGACTGACAAATTAACCTGAGACGATAAGTTAAAAAAAACAACTGATCAATGAATCTGAGACGCTAACGTTAACAATACTGATAAAAATGAACCTGGGACGCTGATTTTTAAAAAAAACTATGTAATGAACCTGGGACGCAATTTAAAAAAATAATATCTAATGAACCCGGGACGCCGATTTAAAAAAAATGATAATGAACCCGGGACGCTGATTTTAAAAAAAAATGATATAATGAACCTGGGACGACAACTTAAAAAAAATGATATAATGAATCTGGGACGCTGATTTCTCAAAAAACTGACCGTAATGAACCTCGGACGCTAACGTTGTTAAAAAAAACAACTGATTAATGAACCTGAGACGCAAACTTTATAAAAAAAAAATAACAACTGATATAATGCACTTGGGATGCTAACTTTATAGGAAAAAAAACCAACACCAAACAAACAAACAAAAACGATATAATGAACCAGGGACGCTAACTTTCAAAACAACTGATATAATGAACCTGGGACGCTAACTTTAAAAAAAACTGATCTAATGAACCCGGGACGGTGATTTAAAAAAAAATGATATAATGAACCTGGGACGACAACTTAAAAAAAATGATATAATGAATCTGGACGCTGATTTCTCAAAAAACTGACGTAATGAACCTCGGACGCTAACTTTGTTAAAAAAAAACTGATTAATGAACCTGGGACGCAAACTTTATATAAAAAAAACAACAACTGATATAATGCACTTGGATGCTAACTTTATAGGAAAAAAAACAACACCAAACAAACAAACAAAAATGATATAATGAACCAGGGACGCTAACTTAAAAAAAACAACAACTGATGTAACGAACATGGGATGCTAACTTTCAAAACAACTGATATAATGAACCTGGGACGCTGACTTAAAAATAACCACTGATATAATGAAGATGGGACGCTAACTATAAAAAAAAAAACAACTGATATAATGAACCTGGGACGCTATTTAAAAAAACAACAACTGATATAATGAACCTGGGACGCTATTTAAAAAAAAAAAAACTGATATAATGAACCTGGGACGCTATTTAAAAAATAAAAAAACTGATATAATGAACCTGGGATGCTAATTAAAAAAAAACAACTGATATAATGAACCTGGGATGCTAATTAAAAACAACAACTGATATAATGAACCTGGGATGCTAATTTTAAAAAAAACTGATATAATGAACCTGGATGCTAATTAAAAAAAACAACAACTGATATAATGAACCTGGGACGCTATTTAAAAAAAGCAACAACTGATATAATGAACCTGGATGCTAATTAAAAAAAACAACAACTGATATAATGAACCTGGGATGCTATTTAAAAAAAAAAAAAACTGATATAATGAACCTGGGACGCTATTTAAAAAAACAACAACTGATATAATGAACCTGAGATGCTAATTAAAAAAAACAACAACTGATATAATGAACCTGGGATGCTATTTAAAAAAAGCAACAACTGATATAATGAACCTGGGATGCTAATTAAAAAAAACAACAACTGATATAATGAACCTGGGATGCTAATTAAAAAAAACCTGATATAATGAACCTGGGATGCTAATTAAAAAAAAAACTGATATAATGAACCTGGGATGCTAATTAAAAAAACAACTGATATAATGAACCTGGGATGCTAATTAAAAACAACAACTGATATAATGAACCTGGGATGCTAATTAAAAAGAACAACTGATATAATGAACCTGGGATGCTAATTAAAAACAACAACTGATATAATGAACCTGGGATGCTAATTAAAAAGAACAACTGATATAATGAACCTGGGATGCTAATTAAAAACAACAACTGATATAATGAACCTGGGATGCTAATTAAAAAGAACAACTGATATAATGAACCTGGGACGCTAATTAAAAAAACAACAATTGATATAATGAACCTGGGACGCTAACTTTAAAAAAACAACTGATATAATGAACCTGGGATGCTAATTAAAAACAACAACTGATATAATGAACCTGGGATGCTAATTAAAAAGAACAACTGATATAATGAACCTGGGATGCTAATTAAAAAAACAACAATTGATATAATGAACCTGGGACGCTAACTTTTAAAAAACAACTGATATAATGAACCTGGGATGCTAATTAAAAACAACAACTGATATAATGAACCTGGGATGCTAATTAAAAAGAACAACTGATATAATGAACCTGGGACGCTAATTAAAAAAACCACAATTGATATAATGAACCTGGGACGCTAACTTTTAAAAAAACAACTGATATAATGAACCTGGGATGCTAATTAAAAACAACAACTGATATAATGAACCTGGGATGCTAATTAAAAACAACAACTGATATAATGAACCTGGGATGCTAATTAAAAAGAACAACTGATATAATGAACCTGGGATGCTAATTAAAAAGAACAACTGATATAATGAACCTGGGACGCTAATTAAAAAAACAACAACTGATATAATGAACCTGGGACGCTAACTTTTAAAAAAACAACTGATATAATGAACCTGGGATGCTAATTAAAAAGAACAACTGATATAATGAACCTGGGATGCTAATTAAAAAGAACAACTGATATAATGAACCTGGGACGCTAATTAAAAAAACAACAATTGATATAATGAACCTGGGACGCTAACTTTTAAAAAAACAACTGATTTAATGAACCTGGGATGCTAATTAAAAAGAACAACTGATATAATGAACCTGGATGCTAATTAAAAACAACAACTGATATAATGAACCTGGGATGCTAATTAAAAACAACAACTGATATAATGAACCTGGGATGCTAATTAAAAACAACAACTGATATAATGAACCTGGGACGCTATTTAAAAAAAACAACAACTGATATAATGAACCTGGGACGCTAACTTTTAAAAAAACAACTGATATAATGAACCTGGAACCCTAATTTTAAAAACTAACTGATTAGCCAAGTAAGTAATGAACGAAGTCGTTATCGCACAAACAAAAGCACGAAAGAAAGAAATAGTCACAAATGAACGAACGAATGAAGTGAATAGTTATTTAATTGACGAAAGAAATATCTCAGTAACTGACTCAGTGAGTTTACTCACTTACTCATTCATTACTTAGTAAACGAACTATTCAACTAAGTACTAATGATCGGACAAGAACATTGACAAGCAAACAAACGAACGAAATGTATATCCAACAAACAAACAAAGTAATTAACTAGACCCCCTCTGTATGCAATAGACACAGACACACACACAGACACACACACACACACACACACACGCACGCACACACACACACACACACACACGCACACGCACGCACACATACACCACACACACACACACACACACACACACACACACACACACACACACACACAAACAAACAAACACACAGACACCCAGAGAGAACGAAAGACAGACAGACAGACAGAGAGAGAGAGAGAGAGAGAGAGAGAGAGAGAGAGAGAGAGAGAGAGAGAGAGAGAAGAGAGAGAGAGAGAGAGAGAGAGAGAGAGAGAGATTAAAAACTGAGGTTTGAGAATTCCAAACAGGTACATTACAATTTTGAAATTTTCTTGGCTGAGGAAACAGATTTTGAAAATATGCCAGTATAAATTATACAAAATCAATATAAACTTATTCCGGAAACACACGCTTAGAACAGATCATTTTTCCAGTCATACAGAACCAAGCACCCCAACTGATTTCCTTTCAGAACCTGTCCAATATAATGAGAGAAAAAAATTGCTAACGGGAATGAGATAAAAACACAGCATATGGGTTCAAACAGGCGGTTTAGTCTGTTGTATTGCACAATTTGTTTTAGTGATAATGGATCGTTTCTGACACCTCGTGAACCTGCAGAAAATACGAAACAAATGTAAATTTCATCTTCAGCGGATGTAAATATTGCACACACATACACAATTAGGCACACCCAGACATACATATACGACATTTGCCTTGTTGAAATATTTATGTCGATTCAAGCATAATTTACGCGTAGTGTAGACTGTATTTAGACGAAGACCGGATGTTAAAAAGCAAAAACACCGTTTATTTCATACATTTGTAAACATGATGCGCTCTCTCTCTCTCTCTCTCTCTCTTTTTTTCTCTCTCTCTCTCTCTCTCTCTCTTTCTCTGTGTCTCTGTCTCTGTTTCTCTCTCTCTCTCTGTTCTCTCTCTCTCTCTCCCCCTCTCCCTCTTCTCTCCCGCTCTTTCTGTCTTTCTCTTCCCTCCGACCATCCTTCTATGCTCATCGAGTTTAACCTTTATATGACATTTCAGTGGTATGTTGCACAGAATTCCTGATACATAAAGAAATAATCGAAAGACAGGTACACTAATACACAGACAGATAGATAAGCTGACAGGTAGGCAGACAGACTGGCAATGAGGCACGCAAACATCGCGCACACACACACACACACACACGCACGTACGCACGCACACATAGACACAAAAAGCACAGTACATACACACATATGTGTATGAATATATATACATGTATATGATATATGTATGTATGCATGTATGTATTATATGTATGTATGTATGTATATGCATTATGTATGTATGTATGTGTGTGTATGTATGTATGCATGCATGCATGAATGCATGTATGTATTAGTATGTATGCTATGATGCAATATGTATGTATGTATGTATGTATGTGTATGTATGTATGTATGTATGTATGTATTATGCCTGTAGTTGTGTATGTATGTATGTATGTATGTATGTATGTACGTATGTATGTATGTATGAATGTATGCATGTATGTATGTGTTGTATGTTTGTATGTACGTATGTATGTATGTATGCATGTAATGTATGTATGTATGTATGTATGAATGTATGTATGTATGTATGTATGTATATGTATGTGCGTACGTTTGAATGTACGTATGAATGTACGTATGTATGTATGTATGTATGATGTATGGTATATACGTATGTATGTATGTTGTATGAATGAATGTATGCATGTATGTATTTTTGTATGTTTGTATGTATGTATGTATGTATGTATGTATGTATGTATGTATGTATGTATGTATGTATGCATATGTGAATGTATGAAAGAAAACTGACACTATACGCACCCTAAGCAAACATAGTCTTTATAACAAAAATACTGATTAAATTAAAAGAAAGAAACAAACAAACAGTTGAAAAAATTCAAACACACAAACTCAAAAACAAGTAATGAAGTAAACATGACTGCATCCTCGAGAAAATAAAAACTAAATAATGACAAAAGTATACAAGTAAAGTAATAAATAAAACAAAACAAGACGTCTCAACACAAATATCAAACAAAAACAAAACAAAACAAAACGAAACAATACAAATCACCACCTAACTCCCCAAAATGTCTTCCACCTTTCTTCTTATACGTCTTTTCTCACCCTTTCCTCACTCCCTCTTTCCTAACCCCACTACCACCACCACCCTCATCCCCACAAACACACACACACACACACACATCTTCGTTAAATCCTGCAGAATATTCAGCGGTCTGGCACTCAAAATGTTTTGGCATCAGTCCCAAAGACTAGCAGACAGCATGCTCGGTATGCGGGTAATTGTACGTATCACTGATTACAAGCGACCTGACAAGATTTAACTTGCTCACCAAACGAGCCGCAAGTTATGTGCAAAAAAGAAAAAAGAAAAAAAAAGAATGATAATGAAATGAAAAGAGAAGAGAAGAAGAAGAGAAGAGAAGAGAAGAGAAGAGAGAGAAGAGAAGAGAAGAGAGAGAGAGAAGAGAAGAGAAGAGAAGAGAAAGAAGAGAAAGAGAGAGAAGAGAGAGAGAAGAGAAGAAAGAGAAGAGAAGAGAAGAGAAGAGAAGAGAAGAGAAGAGAAGAGAAGAAGAGAAGAGA
>JAPXFY010000019.1:35449662-35459662 GCA_030674185.1 Monoplex corrugatus | reverse complement strand
CGTACACAACATACACACGACAACACTACACAACACAACACACACACACACACACACACACCACACACATACACAACACTAACCACAACACACACACAACACAAACACACACACACACACACACACACACACACACACACACACACACACACAACACACACAACACAACACACACAAACACAGACACACAACACACACACACACACCACACACAAACACACACACACACAACACACACACACACACACACACACACACACACACACACACACACACACACACACACACACACACACACAACACACACAAACACAACACACACACACAACACACAACACACAACACACACACGAGACAAATACAACAGAAACAGACACTGTACATCACGCTTTTGTTCTATGAAAGCTTTGCTGTCCGGAACAGCTGTCTCTTAGCGCTGGCTCAAGAATCTTTACTCGGAGAACAGGGCGTCATTAACTGACCTACATAAACATGTTATAAACAGAATCTCTGTGGGGCTTTTACCCAAAGGCTGGGGCACTTCGTGGGTTTTTTATTTTTTATTTTTATTTTTTTTTTTTTTTTTAGATCAAAATTTCCCCCCTTCCAGGTGAGCTGCCTTGACAGGGCTCGCGAACTCCATCTACCGGGTTTTATCGTAATCCTTTCAGTAGACTTGGTGCAAACGTGATGGCGCCAATCTCCTTTCCAAGTACCGGGGTACAGTAAACTGTGCCAAGACTACAGTTGAAGATCACATAAACAGGTACAGGAGGTGGTGAAAGGGAAGGGGGCAGAAGAGAAATCTGATCAGTTATAGAATAGATAGATAATAATAGATAGATAGATAGATAGATAGACATAGATTGATAGATAGATAGATAGATATAGATAGATAGATAAGATAGATATAGATAGATAGATAGATACAGATATAGAAGATAATGATAGAAGATAGATAGATAGATATAGATATAGATAGATAATAGATGATAGATAGATAGATAGATCAGATAGATAGAAGATAGAAGATAGATGATAGATAGATAGACAGATAGATAGATAGATAAGATAAGATAGATAAGATAATAGATAGACAGATAGACAGATAGATAGATAGATAGATAGACAATAGACAGATAGATAGATAGATAGACAGATAGAAGATATAGATATAGATAGACAGATAGATAGATAGATATGATAGATAGATAGATAGATAGATAGATAGACAGACAGATAGATTAGATGATAGATACAGACAATAGATAGATAGATAGGATAGATAGATAGATAGATAGTAATAAATATGAACTATCATTCGACCTGCGTTCTGAATTCACACTTATCGCTTCTAAGACATACATACAGATACATGCACAAGAATGGCACGATAGTCAAGTGGTTCAGACGTCAGAGTTCCAATGGGAAGGCGTGGGGTTCGATCCTTGCCTTGGATCCCTCCCACCTGGTGGGGTAAAGAGTGGAGATTTTTCCCATCTCCCAAGTCAAACATGTGCGCAGACCTGTTAAGTGCCTAAAACCCTCTTCGTGTGTATATGAACACAGAATATCAGGTGTGCACGTTAAAGAGCCCGTAAGTCATGGCAATGGCATGTGGTTACGGCAACATGAAAACACCCAGTACGCTTCCCTCACCCAAGACGGAGTGTGCAGTCGATACAGCAAAATACCGCCTGCAAGTTGTGGACAAAGCAACGTACATGCATACATCCGAAAAAGAAACGAAACGTTTGAAAAAATACATGCACACATATTGACAAACATAACTGCACGTTCATAATCAATCCCTTCCTCCGCTCTTCAATCCATACAGACATAAACAAAACCGATGACCGAACATAAAATGGACATAAGTGCAAGAAAGATTGGAGTAGTGTGTATCGTAGGGGTGGGGGTGGGGGTGGGTGAGGAGGGACCCTTAACCCTTTTACTCCTGCACCCTATCCACCGACTGCAAAATCTTAACCCTTAGACTCCCTCTCCCTATCCACTAGCTTTCTGCAGGAAGCTGGTGGACAGGGTGAGGGAATCATAGGGTTAAGTTTTTGCTTTGCTAACATGATTGACAATACATGATGCTGGTGGACAGGGTACGGGAGTCAAAGGGTCAAACTATCAGTTTGGTGAGCATCAGGAGGTACCCAGCCAGGATTGAACCCAGACTTTCCGATCAGAAATTCCATCTTACCCATCTGGCTATTGCGCCCGTCTTTAGGTAGTCCAATAACTCTCAGCTCGTAGGGAATGAGGTGGTAGATATCTCAACTATTCTCGGAACCAGCATTATGATGGCGATGCCCCTTTCCTAACTTTGAAGAAAGTCGACCAGTCGCCGTGGTGCAGTGGTTAAACGCAACTGACCACCGACTGGAAGGTTGTGGGTTCGAATTCCCATCAGTCCCTTCACAAAATCATTGTGGTAGTCCAATAACTCTCAGCTCGTAGGGAATGAGGTGGTAGATATCTCAACTATTCTCGAACCAGCATTATGATGGCGATGCCCCTTTCCTAACTTTGAAGAAAGTCGACCAGTCGCCGTGGTGTAGTGGTTAACGCAACTGACCACCGACTGAAGGTTGTGGGTTCGAATTCCCATCAGTCCCTTCACAAAATCATTGTGGGAGTTTTTGGTCAAATCTTCCGAACCAGCACCGCAGGTATCTGTTTCTCTCGAGCCTGGTTGACGTCAGGATATATTATGATAGCTAAGCGTAGAGTACATCCCTGTCCCATAGTCTCAATCCAAGATGGAACTTCATAACCATCATGATTATCAGCCTCATAGACAGAATCATCATCATCGCATTGTTAAAAAAAAAAAAGCCCCAGCTTCTGTGGCGTAGAAAATGGGGTGAAAAAAGAAAGGTGAGCACAAAGGTAACCTTCCTGAGTGCGAAAAAAATTATAAACAAAACAACTTGATCACAAAGGTGACCTCCTTGAGTGCCATGATCCTGGGGAAAAAAAGAAGAAAAAAAAAGGTGAGCACAAATGTAACCTCCCTGAGTGCGATGATCCTTAAAAAAAATTGAAGAAAGTCAGGTATCCATTCACACCTGGGTAGACTGGAGGCCCCATGCACGTATGAAGTTCCCAAGATGTATATGAGTTGCACCCGGGTAAACACACACACAAGCAGATTGGAAGGCAAGGCAGTACTCTACCTCTACACCACCCAGACTGTCTTTATCCTAACTACATCTGGAGAGGGGTTGGGAGCCGCCCTCGTGGTGCTGATTGGTTAAGGTCTCTGTCACCTCACTCCCCTACGACCTCAGGGTTATGGAACCATGTAGGAAGGACTTCAGGACCTGGCCAGCTCGTGGGTTTATGTGCAGTCTTAAGGCTTGTGCCGTGATCATTTTGAATCTTCTCCATCACATGGCACCTGTGACGTCAGTGCATATGGAATTGACTCCGAGCGCAGAGACGTCATCTTGAGAAATAGAAACATGCAAGGATATCGGTGATCATAGTTTTTAACTTCTCTTTTTATTTTAACCTGGGAGCGTTTTTCTAACGTGGTGTTAGCCCTGATATAACTGTAGAAGTCGGAATGGCTATAAGCAATATGGACCTGAACCTGACTCGGCCATAGCTGGGTGACTGGAGGCAGCACGCACACATAAAGTTCCACGGACGTGCAAACCCATGCAGGTAGACTGGATCCATGTAGAGCCATGTATCTGCACACTGGTTTATAACACCTGCCTAGACGCTCAACGCCAGGATTTGAATCAACGGTCAGAAAGTGATTTTTCTCTCCTTCCACTAAGATCTACATCTTAACAAGGAAATGTGCCTGGCAAAATTCTATTGAAAAAGAAATAATCGACTTTAATAGATAAACAGAAATACAAGCATACAGGAGAAAAAAAAGGACAGAAAATAACGTGAGGCGCTGTACTGCGGCGATATGCACTCCCTGGGAAGAGTCGTCCGAAATTCAAATGGTAAATCCCTCGTTACAGAAAAAAGATGAAAAAACAGTTTGTAGAGTATGAAAACGTTAGTAACATTGCACACAAGGAGCTTGTATGTTTGTTATGTTACGAAGCAAGTTTTGTATAGTGTATAATTATCAATGTAAAAAAAAAAGAATAAAAACACACACACACACAAAAACAAAGATATAAACAAATAAAAAACAATACAAATAATGCAACAAACGCTGTTTAATGGGCGAAAGGAATGTAGTGCAAACAGAAACATACATGACGTTATCAAATAAACACAGACCACCTACTGCACTAAGACTTCACAATCATGTGCGGAATGTCACTACAGACGTCATCGTTATCAGTACATGTGGAGGCAGTGAGTTATGTACACACACGTGCACTTATATGCAAGCGCTCGTACACTAACGCGCGCATATACACGCACATGCATGCACGCGTATACACATCACACACGCACGCGCGCACACACACACACTCACACGCACGCGCACACGTACATACGCAAACATGCATACATACGCACTAATATATACCACACTCACAACTCCCCTCCCCCCCCCTCACACACAAGCAAACACAGATGCATATACACACATATACACGCACACACATGTATGCAGACATACATATGCACACACATGCACACACACACGCACACAGACACATACAGACACGTACACGCACACACGCACGAGCATGCACACACTTAGAGACAGAGACAGAGACAAAAAGAGAGCATGGATGGATTCGATCTGAGGCACATTTAAATAAAAGGTTTGTGTTACCCCTCCTTCCCCCCCAAAGAAAAGAATAGAACTGCCTTTATAGATTACATGAGAAAAAAATTGCAGTATTCCTCCACGTATCATTTAAAATCGATTATTACTGTTTACATTCGCCTCAGACAAAACACTTTCAAAACAATATACTGTACAACTAAATGTTAAGTGTGTTCGCCATAATGACCAACTGCCATTTTTATTACCGGTTTTAATGCAAAGAACAATGCTTTCTTTAAAGACAGTTCACATGGGAAAAAGAACACTTTCCTGAAATAATTTCAAGGAAATAAGAAAACAGCATCAGACCGAATCATATTAGCAGAAGTGTCAGAATTTTTGGTACACGGTCTTGCTTAACCATTAGTTTAATGTTTATGAAGTGTGCTTTTGAGTGAGAATCTTTCCGCAATAAATTGGTGTTGAAGTTTTTGCTCCTTCCGTCTGATTCATGGCTCATTCTTCTCACTTTGTCAGTAAACTTTTGCACACATTCTCCAACTCTTCCTCCCCTCCCCCCCCCCTTCCTCTTCTCTCCCCCTCCCTTGTCTTCCCCCCCCCCACCCCTTCCTAATATCTAAAGTGAAAAGATGTTAAAAAGGAGGGGGGGGGGGGCGAACACACCGAATGCGTATGCACACGTACAGGGCTGAAACACACTCCCATGCACTCACACGCGCAGGCAAGCAAGCACTTACGTATGACCATGCGTAATCATACATTAGTCTGTACATGCACTTCGCCTGCACACTCACAGATACAGACAGATAAGCATGAAGGTAGAAATTGACAGAGATAGGCAGAGAGAGAGAGAGAGAGAGAGAGAGAGAGATCTGAAAAACAACGATCTCTCCCTCTCTCTCCCTCTCTCTCTCTCTCTCTCTCTCTCTCCTCTCTCTCTGCTGTGTGTGTGTGTGTGTGTGTGTGTGTATGTCTGTCTGTCTGTCTGTCTCTCTCTCTCTCTCTCTCTCTCTCTCTCTCTCTCTCTCTCTCTCTCTCTCTTCTTTCCTTCTCTAAAGCAGCCAACAAACTTCCATCACAAACCTACATTTTGCAATCGCTCCATCAGTTACATCATAAAAAAAGCCCATCAACTGTGAATGTTCCCACAAAACCTCCCAAAAGAGATGGCTCAAGACCTTTCACCGTGTCAGCTAAATCTGGCTGCAGCAATGAGATTTTTGTTATCTTATTTTGGTAGACCCTTTCGTTGTACACATTGCAAGTCATGTCAAGTCAAGTCATGTCAAGTCATGTCAAGTCATGTCATGTCAAGTCAAGTCAAGTCATGTCAAGTCATGTCATGTCAAGTCATGTCAAGTCAAGTCATGTCAAGTCAAGTCAAGTCAAGTCAAGTCAAGTCAAGTCTCAGTGAGAGATTATAATTATAGTGGTCATCATTCACACACTTTGAAAGAGAAAAGAAAAAGAATCCTCAATTATTACTAAACATAACTGGGCGGTTTCAATTTCGGTTTCAGTTTCTCAAGATGGCATCTTCTCGTTCGGAATAAATTCTGTAAAATGCATAGCGCCGCAATGGCAAGTGCAGACAGATCCAAAATGATCATGGCATATACACAAGACCCAAAGACATGACATGTAGCAAGATCCCAAGTGATCATGGCATATATAACAAGATCCAAAATGACATGACATTAGCAAGATCCCAAGTGATCATGGTATATATAACAAGATCCAAAATGATCATGGCAATATAACAAGATCCAAAATGATCATGGCATATAGGCAAGATCCAAAATGATCATGCATATAGGCAAGATTCAAAATGACCATGCATATAACAAGATTCCAAAATGATTTATGGCATATAGCAAGATCCAAAATGATCATAGGCATATATAACAAGATCCAAAATGATCATGGCATATAACAAGATCCAAAATGATCATGGCATATAGACAAGATCCAAAATGATCATGGCATATAGGCAAGATCCAAAATGACCATGGCATGTAGACAAGATCCAAAATGACCATGACATGTAGACAAGATCCAAAATGACCATGACATGTAGACAAGATCCAAAATGACCATGGCACTAGACAAGATCCAAAATGACCATGGCATGTAGACAATCCAAATAACCATGCTTTATGTGAGCACGTATTTACCTTCACACTGCTGGTCTTAACTAGACAGAAAAAAACTCACAAACTGCATTACGTAGTCCATAACCATGATTTGTTACAATCGTGCAGGTGAATGCATTCAACATAGTTACCATCAACAACCAGGAACACACTTCACTGTCCTTAGTTCTGTGTTCAACCTTGCCAATGCACAGAGCTTATGTGCAGGCTTAAGGTTTGTGTCATGATCTGTTTGGATCTTCTCCATCACAAGGCATCAGTGGCGTCAGTTCATATGGAATTCATTCCGAGCACAGGGATATTATCTTGAGAAACTGAAATTGAAACTGAATTGTTCTGTTTGCAGACACAGTTTGACTTATACGTATATAGCATCTCTGATTAGTCCAGAGAGAGAGAGAGAGAGAGAGAGAGAGAGAGAGAGAGAGAGAGAGAGAGAGAGAGAGAGGAGAGAGAGAGAGAGAGAGAGAAGAGAGAGAGAGAGATCAGAAAGGCGCTTACCGATATTTGTTGGAGCAAAACAAATGTCTGCACAGAAACAGGCTTTAAGACAGGGCTACAAATAGACCGCATGTCTTTGTACACAAGGGGCTTAGAAAACGTGAAAATGTTGATTCATAGACATTTCGAGTTTGGGAGAGTGGTCATGAAGATAGAAAACGAGAGAGAGATGAGTAAAGACAGAGAGAGAGAGAAAGACAGGCGAGTGACAGAGAGAGAGAGAGACAGAGAGACAGAGACGAGAGAGAGAGACAGAGAGAGAGATCTGAAAGGCGCTTACCGATATTCGTTGGAACACAATCTATCCATTAAAAGAACAAAGTGAAACAAATGTCTGCAAGAAACGGCTTTAATACAGGCTACAAATAGGCCTGCACGTCTTTGTACACAAGGGGCTTAGAAAATGTGAAAATGTTGATTCACAGAGATTTCGAGTTTGGGGAGTGTCATAAAGATACAAAACAGAGAGAGATGTGTAAAGAGAGAGAAGAGAGAGAAAGATAGGAGAGGGAGAGAGAAGAGAGAGAGAGAGAGAGAGAGGAGAGAGAGAGAGATAGGAGAGACAGAAAGATAAGAGAAAGAGAGAAAAAGGGGAGAGGGAGAGAAAAAGAGAGAGGAAGACAAAGACAGAGGCAGACAGGACAGACAGAGACATAAGACAGAAACATAAGAGAGAGACAGAAACCGAGAAAGAGAAGAGAGAGGAGAGAGAAGAGACGAGAAAGAGAGAGAGAAAGAGACAGAGACAGAGAGTCAGAGAGACAGACAGAGAAGGAGAAGGGAGGGAGAGAGAGAAAGAGACAGAAAGACAGAGACAGACAGAGAGAGAAAAGAGAGAGAGAGAAAAAAAAGAAAGAAAGAAGAAGTAAGAAAGAAAGACAGAGACGAGAGAAAGAAAGACAGAAATAAAGACAGACAGAGACAGACAGACAGACAGACAGACAGAGACAGAAGGATAGAAAGAACACAGCGACCTCTCCGAGCCCTTGCCTGATCGGTGGGGTAGAAAGAAGCTTGTTCTGCGTGGTTGAAGGGCAAAGCAAGGAGCTTTTCTAGGACTACCTGTACTCCCGTGTCCTCTCTGCCCCCCACCCCTCCCCACTTCCACTCCCTCTCCCCCCCCCCATCATTCCAGCCTTCCACTGGCACCGCCACCGCCCACTCCCTCACCTACATCCCCATCCCCATCCCATCCCCATTCCCAACAAGGCACAGTTACCTGCTCACTGTGTTCTGAGTGTGATAGCGATCAAGAGGAAAGGTGAGGGTTCGCGCTATTGTAGCTTCATGCTCTGCATGTGTCTTGCTGGCAGAAAATGCCATCATCGTGAAGGTTTCA
The DNA here is from genome assembly GCA_030674185.1 of Monoplex corrugatus. Classification (NCBI taxonomy): domain Eukaryota; kingdom Metazoa; phylum Mollusca; class Gastropoda; order Littorinimorpha; family Ranellidae; genus Monoplex; species Monoplex corrugatus. The sequence continues at coordinate 35,450,943 of JAPXFY010000019.1, read as the reverse complement.
AGAGACCGAAGGTGGCGGGGGGTTGGGGGTATGGGGAAGGAAAAGGATGTGAAAGGAGAGGAGGCAAAGAAGGACGAATGTGAAAAGAGAGGAGGCAAAGAAGGACGAATGTGAAAAGAAAGAAGGAGAAAAAGGAGAAGAAGGACGAATGTGAAAAGAGAAGAGAAAAAGAAGGACGAATGTGAAAAGTGAGGAGAAAAAGAAGGACGAATGTGAAAAGAGAAGAGAAAAAGAAGGACGAATGTGAAAAGAGAAGAGAAAAAGAAGGACGACAATGTGAAAGGAGGAAAAGAAGGACAATGTGAAAAGAGAGAGAAAAAGAAGGACGAATGTGAAAAGAGAATAGAAAAAGAAGGACGAATGTGAAAAGAGAGAGAAAAGAAGGACGAATGTGAAAAAGAGAGAGAAAAAGAAGGACGAATGTGAAAAGAGAAAAGAAAAGAAGGACGAATGTGAAAAGAGAAGAAAAAGAAGGACGAATGTGAAAAGAGAAGAGAAAAAGAAGGACGAATGTGAAAAGGAGAGAAAAAGAAGGACGAATGTGAAAAGAGAGAGAGAAAAAGAAGGACGAATGTGAAAAGAGAAGAGAAAAAGAAGGACGAATGTGAAAAGAGAGGAGAGAAAAAGAAGGACGAAATGTAAGGGAAGAAGAGAATGAAGGGGAGAAAAAGAAGGTGAATGTGAAAGAGAGGAAGAACGTGTGAGGAAAAAGAAGACGTTGAAAGAGGGAAAAGAGGGAAGAGAAGAACAGAGCATTAACGTAAATGGGATACGGAATGGGATGGTGGGGCTGAAGTGACAGAAAGAACAGAGCAGAGATTACTTGTTACAATCAGCAAGTAAATCATTCATTTACGTTCACACCACAAAACAGTTAGCAACACAGTTGCTGTCCTAACTTACACAGACAGAAGAGAAAACTACAAAAGAAGAAAAAGACACACTAACACACACACCACACACCACACACACAAACACACATACAACACCATACAAAACATCAGTACCAACATTAACACCATAACCAACACCGACACTATCACTACCACCACACCAACAACAACAACAACGATGATAAGCCTTTCTGTTCGGTCCTCTTTTCCATGTAAACAAACTCCTCTTCTCAGTCCTGTGACTTGAACATTTTGTCTCCTATCAACATCCGCTCAAAAACTCACCATTTCTCCTCTGCATAAAATTCTAGACTCACTCAACCCCCTCTGCAGCCTGTCTCCGCTCGGAGGGGAATCGCTTTGTTATAATATATAGTTGTATGTGATG
>JAPXFY010000019.1:35434662-35444662 GCA_030674185.1 Monoplex corrugatus | reverse complement strand
GTAGAAGGGGGATTAGAAAAAGGTTGGGGGATGGGAGGGGGGATTTTTCACCTGGCAGACACGAGGTGGGGATGTACTTAAGTGGGGTTGGGGGATAGACGAAGAGATAGAGATGGTGAGAGAAGAAATGGAGAAACACATTTTGTTTGTTTGTTTGTTTATTGTTGTTGTTGTTGTTGTTGTTGTTGTTGTTGTGGAAGAGGAAATGAACAAGAAGAGCAATAATAACCTCTGTTGACAAGGGTGTGAAACAAGCAATGTGCATACTTTACTTTTTTTTCATCCAGTCTAGCCCAAAGAGAATCTACACTATGCATAGATTAATCATGATGAGCGAGATACGGAAAGAGAGAGAGGGCGAGGGTGGTGAGGGAGAGAAGGAGAAAACGGGAAATATTATGAGAGAGAGAGAGAGGTGTGTGTGTGTGTGTTGTGTGTGTGTGTGTGTGTGTGTGTGTGTGTGTGTGTGTGTGTGTGTGTGTGTGTGTGTGTGTATGTGTGTGTGTGTGTCGTTGTTGTGTGTGTGTGTGTGTGTGTGTGTTTGTGTGTGTGTGTGTGTGTGTGTGTGTGTGTGTGTGTGTGTGTGTGTGTGTGGGGTGTGTTGTGTGTGTGTGTGTGAGGGGGTGTGTGGTGGAGAGTAGTAGTGAGAGTATGTGTGTGTGGTAAAATTTTGTTGTGTGTGTGTGTGTGTGTGTGTGTTGTGTGTGAATGTATGCCAGCGCAATGGAGGAAAGGGGAAGGAGCGAGAGAGAGAGAGAGACAGAGACAGAGACAGAGAGACAGAGACAGAGACAGACAGACAGACAGACAGACAGAGACAGAGAGACAGGGAGAGACAGAGAAAGACAGAGACAGAGAGAGACAGGAGCAGAGAGAGAGACAGACAGAGACAGAAACAGAAGAACAGAAGTGTATGTATCTGTCATGCATGTCTGTGAGTGAGAGAATGTGTGTGTTTGTCCGTATGTCCGTGAATGCGTGAGTGCATGCCAGCGTGTGAGTTAGGAGAGAGGCAGGGACAGACGGACGAAGAGAGAGACAGACAGACAGAGAGACAGAGAGACAGGAGACAGAGAGAGTACAGATTTAATGTTAATCTCACAACACAACACTAGATGATGATGATGATGATGATGGTGATGAGCCGTCTCTTTTGGGAGATTCTGTGGGAACATTACAGTTGATGGGTTTTTTTTTTTGTGTGTGTGTGATGGAGCTGATGGAGCGATTGCAAAATGTAGGCTTGTGATGGAAGTTTGATGGCTGTTTTGAAAGAGAGAGAGAGAGAGAGAGAGAGAGAGAGAGAGAGAGAGAGAGAGAGAGAGAGAGAGAGAGAGAGAGAGATGGGTCAGATTGAAATCAGCAAACAACATGTGACGTAACAGGTTGAAGGAAATGAGAGTGTAACCTACATAGTTCATTCAGCCTACATATACACGACTACAATCCTCTACTGAACCTGTTCTTTGTCTTTTTCTTTTTCTTTTTTTTTTTTCTCTCTCTCTCTCCTCTCGTGTCTCTCTCTTCTCTCTCTCTCTCTTCTGTCTGTCTCGTCTCTCTCTCTCTCTCTCTCTCTCTCTCTCTCTCAGACACGTGAACTCATCCAGCATATCACAGCCAGACAGACTGTCAGGACGCATAAAGAGCAAGACTGCTGTCATTGTTCATCCCCCATGGGGATGCCGTGGGCTCTTTCAGTATAAATAGTATCCCCCACCTTTTGGAAATCTGTGCTAGAAATTTCTCTTTTCTGTCATCTCTCTTTGTTTCTGCTTGTTCCTTTGCTTTCTGTCACTTCTTCCTATCATTTTCTGCCTTGCTGGTCCATTCATGTGCATGTGTTCGATAAAGTCTTACGTACTTATTCTTAGGTTGATAATTGGGTCATGTATTAAGTGCCTCTTTGGCTCTAGGGAAATGAGATATGCGGAAGCATTTTAGGTAATTGAGGCATGTTTTTTTGTATGTTTTGGTGTTTAGGTATACTTAAATGTGTATTCAGGTTGTTTTTTAAATCCCCTGTGCGATAAATTGGACGGATCGGTCAACGCCATGGGCATGTCCTTAGATTATGTGCACGAATGCAATGATATGTATACTTAATTTTCTTTTTTTTTTTTTTTTTTCCTGTCGAAGTTTTGTACGTTTTGAAACGGTTATATTCCTGATATGGCTCTACGCAGTCGGCTGGGCTTTAAACTACAATAACAACAATACCAAGTAACAACAAGTTTTGTTCATTCATCTGCGTGTTGGTGATGGAACTTGAGCGATTGTGAGTTAAGACAAAGCAATCCATTCCCACTGTACGCAAGTCGGAGATAGATTGCTTTGTTTTAACTACTTAATTACTTGGAAACAATAAGCACAATAAATAATCCCCCCCCCCCCACACACACACACACTCGTACCCCTACCCCTATCTTTGTACTGACGTAGATGTCATACCGCTCGTTCCAGCTCCTCAACCCTACTACATAACTCCAAGTTTATTTATAGTCAAAGGTCAGGTGCTCGGAAGCCAACGATGTCAAACCGCCATTAGGACACTCACCAAAGGAGGTTCTTGCGCTGCTGCTCGGTCGCTTCGGTGAAGTCGAACACTATCTGTCTGATCCAGTTTACTGAGGAGACTGCCCACTAAACCCCCTACTAAAGACAGTAAACGCTCAACATAAAAGATAATTCATTACTTTCTGGTGGATTCATGCAAGTACTCTATAATAGGGCCTACTCCTGCAGTGTCTATAGACAATTTACAGAAGTATTATAGAGCACTTATATTAACCCTTTGACTCCCGCACCCTGTCCACCAGAACCCTGCATTGTCAACTATGCTAGCAAAGCAAAAAGTAACCCTTTGACCCTTCACATTATCCACCAGCTTCCTGCAGGACACTGGTGAATAGGATGAGGGAGTCAAAGGGTTAATTTTTTTGCAATTGGTGGATAGGGTGCGGGAGTCAAAGCGTTAATGTAAACCTCTTGTGGGCGAGGGTTGGATGTAAGATAAAAAAAAAAAAAAACCATCACCTCCATTAATCTATTTATGCCACTACACTCGAAAACAACTAAAAAATTGTTCTCTCTCCTCTCTGTCTCTCTGTCTCTCTCTCTCTCTCTCTCTCTCTCTCTCTCTCTCTCTTTGTCTCTGTTTTTCTCTCTCTCTCTGTCTGTCTGTCTGTCTGTCTCTCTCTCTTCTCTCTCTCTCTGTCTCTGTCTCTGTCTCTGTCTCTCTCTCTTTTCTCTCTTCTCTCCCTCTCTCCCCCCTTCTCTCTCTCTCTCCTCTTTCTCTCTCTCACCCCCCCCCCCCTTTCTCCACCAGGCAGCTTGCGGAGGAAACGCATTATCTGGAATCAACACAAACGTCTAGGCATTCTGTGATAACTGTTTCCAAGCTGCCTGTACGCTCTTGTCGCTATCTGTCAGTCACCCCGTCTTCTTTACACACACAGGTCCAACCAAAATAACTAAACTCCTCTGTCTATTGTTTTAAAAGAGCGGAGGAGGAGAGGGGGGTGAAGAGAGAAAGAGAGAGGGAGGGAGTGAAGGGGGTAGAGAGAGAGAGGAAGGGAGTGAATGAAGAGAGATAGAAAGATAGAGAGGAAGGAGTGAAGAAGGAGAGAGAGAAAGACAAGAGAGAGAGGAAGTGATGAAGGAGAGAGAAGGGGAAGAGGAGAGAGAGAGATGGATAGATAGACAGAGAGACAGACGGACAGACAGACAAAGTCTGACGCTGATGTTTTACTATGACAACAGCTTGTTACAGCTTTCATGTCAATGGGCAAAGCCATCTTATGAAAGAATAACATATCAGGGGTGGGGAAGTAGGAATGAGGTAGTCAACTCACTGCAACATAAATAAACATTACTATGGCATCCTATTGAAACTATAGACCCTAGCTGATAAGCAACATAATACTTTCATAGTTCTAACAGCGTCAAGAACAGTCTGATGATAAACATTAAAGTAAATGGAAACAGTAGACCGAAACGACCACCCAACAACTGATTTACACAACATTACGGTATACGAGAGAAAGAGGTGTAAGACAGAGACATACACCTTTTACACGCACACACATATATGCACAAAACAAACACACCACACACACACACACAACACATACACGCCCACACACATACACGACACGCGCACACACATACACACACACACACACACACATACACACACACACACACACACACACACACATACATACATGTACACAGGCACACACACACCACAGAACCGAGAACTGAATAACTATATAACAATATAGTACTGAATGTCATCAATAAATAGTACTGTTCATGGTAGATTGGTAATGTTAATACATAGCGAGATAATGAAAATCTGAACAAAGGAGAAGAAGGAAGTGAAATGGGAGAAGAAGACAAAGAAGAAAATCACACGTATCTACACACACATGCAGACATACACATACACGCACACTCGCGCACGCACACCACACACACACACACACACACACACACACACACACACACACACACACACACACAACACACACAACACACGAGAGAGAGAGAGAGAGAGAGAGAGACAGACAGACAGACAGACAGAGACAGAGTCAGAGAGACAGAGGCAGAGAGAGATACAGATAGAGACAGAGACAGAGACGAACAGACGGACAGAGATAGAAAGAGAGACAGACAGACACAGAGAGACAGACAGACACAGAGAGAAAGACAGAGAGACACAGAGAGAGAGACTGAGAGAGAGACAGAGACAGACAGACAGACAGACAGAGACAGAAGAAGGAAGGACAGAATGGGAAAGGGAGACAGAGAGACACACAGAGAGAGACTGAGAGAGAGACTGAGACAGAGACAGACAGAAGACAGACAGACAGAGACAGAAGAAGGAAGGACAGAATGGGAAAGGGAGACAGAGAGACACACAGAGAGAGACTGAGAGAGAGACAGAGACAGACAGACAGACAGACAGACAGAGACAGAAGAAGGAAGGACAGAATGGGAAAGGGAGACAGAGAGACACACAGAGAGAGACTACAGAGAGAGACTGAGAGAAGACAGAGACAGACAGACAGACAGACAGAGACAGAAGAAGGAAGGACAGAATGGGAAAGGGAGACAGAGAGACACACAGAGAGAGACTGAGAGAGAGACAGAGACAGACAGACAGACAGACAGAGAGACAGAAGAAGGAAGGACAGAATGGGAAAGGGAGACAGAGAGACACACACAGAGACTGAGAGAGAGACAGAGACAGAACAGACAGACAGACAGACAGACAGACAGAGACAGAAGAAGGAAGGACAGAATGGGAAAGGGAGACACAGAGAGAGTGAGCACAAAAGACACAAATATTACGTGCTCGTGAACAAGTAAACAAAGACAGAAAGAGACTGATGCTAACAACAAACGCAGAAACACTCGCAAGACACACACACTGAAAAGCGAAAGGTATAGAGAGAGGAGAAGACAGAGACATAGGAGAGAGACAGAGAACAAGAGAGACAGAGACAGAGAACAACAAGACAGAGACAACCGAGAGAACACACAAGAGAAAGAGAGACAGACAGACAGAGAGAGAGAGAGAACAGACAGACAGACAGAAGACACAGAGAGAGAACAAGAGAGAGAAGGACAGAGACAAAGAGAGAGAGAGACACACAGAGAGGAGAGAAGAGAGAGAGAGTGTGTGTGATGAGGACAGTAGAGACACAGAGAAAGAGAGACACACAGAGAGAAGAAACAGAGAGAGAGAGAGAGACAGAGACAAGAGAGAGGAGAGACACACAGAGAGGAGAGACAGAGAGAGAGAGTGTGTGTGTGTGTGTGTGTTGAAGGTAGAGACACAGAGAGACAGACAGACAGACAGCCAGACAAACAGACAAAGACAGAGAGAAACAGACAGACAGAGAGACAGACAGTCAAACTTTAAGCTGACACCACCAGAATGATAGAAACATTAAAATTGGCAGAAAAAAACAGGTTTTCAATGTTGCGGACTGGAATTGAACTCAACATAATAATTGGTGTTGCCCAAGATGAGGAAGTCCATGATCGCCAACGCCATGCGGCAAGGCACCTGATTGATGATGATGATGATGATGATGATGATGATGATGATGATGATGATGTGATGATGAATGATGATAATTGGTCTGAGTTCACGGTTCTATCCAAAGAACCAACCAACCCACATCTGACTTGAAGAAGTAGTCTAGCGAAAAAAAAAAAAAAGCCTGTGTTTTTTTCATAAAATGTACCACAGATGAACTCCTGCAGAATATTTGAAAGAGCAGAACATCAAAGCACTTCGTCTTCTTTTGCATGCTTGGAAGAACGATATAAAAAATCAATGCAAAAAAAGAGAGAGAGGTTGGGGATTGAGATGGAGGAAGAGAGAGAGAGAGAAGAGACAGAGAAGTACAGAGAGACAGACAGACAGACAGACAGAGACAGAGAGACAGAGACACACACACAGAGACAGACAGACAGACAAACAACAGACAGAGATAGAGAAACAGAGAGAGAAGGAGACAGAGAGACAAAGAGAGACACAGAGAGAGACAGAGATAGAGGGGAGACAGAGAGAGAGAAGAGAGAGAAAGAGAGACAGAGACAGACAGATAGAGAAGGACAGACAGAGAGAGGCATACAGAGACACTGAGACAGACGGACAGGCAAACAGAAAGACGGAAAAGAAGCAGACAGACAGACAGACAGAAGCAGATGCTGCAGTAGACGCTCGCCCTGTCGTGTGGCCAGGCTGCACCCTGTCAGTGTTACACAACGTCTGTATCTCTCAACACACATGGTGAGGTGAGTGTCCATTAAGGCAGTGCACGCCAAGCCTCTTTATCCAGCTCCATTTGTGTGTGTGTGTGTGTGTGTGTGTGTGTGTGTGTGTGTGTGTGTGTGTGTGTGTGTGTGTGTGTGTGTGTGTGTGTGTGTGTGTGTTTGTGTGTGTTTGTTTGTATGTGTTGTTTATGTGTGTGTTTGAGTGTGAGTGGTGTGTGTTGTGTTCGTGTGTGTGGAGAGTGAGGTACAGAGAGCAGAGAGACGAGAGACAGACGAAGGACCAGAGAGAGACAGACAGCAGACAGAGAAGAGACAGAATTCTTAACTAAATTTTTTTTTTTTTAATTTGCACGCTGGCTGTTTTCATGTTTTATTAAGTTAATCAAGCAGTGAATGACTAACAGGATCTTTAACGTGATAGTTTGATGTTCCGCATGTGTATACACAAGAAAGGGGGTTTGGCGCTGTCAGGTCAGCACACATATTGACCTGGTAGATGGGAAATCTCCATTATTTAGCCACCAGGCAGAGATGTCTGGGGGGTACTCAACCCAAGACCTTGGAAGTCTGACTTTAGTCACTTCACTCTCTACCTCGCCCGTCAAAGAGAGAAGAAAGTGGGGGGTGAGAGGAGGTAGGAAGCAGAGAAAGTGAGAGGGAGTGAGACAGACAGACAGACAGACAGAGACAGAGACAGAGAGACAGAGAGACAGAGAGACAGAGGCAGAGAGACAGAGACAGAAAGACAGAGAGAGAGAGATAGACAGACAGACTAGGCAGACAGACACACACACAGACAGAGAGAAAGAGCGAGAAAGACACACACACAGACAAGAATGAAGGACAGAGAGAGACAGAGGGATAGAGAGACAGAGACTGAGACAGACAGAGAGACAGAGACAGAAACAGAGAGAGCGAGCGAGAGAGAGAGAGAGAGAGAGATAATGAAGGACAGAGAGAGACAGAGGGATAGAGAGACAGAGACTGAGACAGAGAGACAGAGACAGAGACAGAAACAGAGAGAGAGAGTGTGTGTGTGTGTGTGTGTGTGTGCGTGTGTGTGGTGTGTGTGTGTGTGTCTGACAGAGACAGACAGACCAGGCAGACAGACACAGAGAAAGAGCGAGAAACACACAGAGACAAAAGAGACAGACAAACAGTAAGACAGACATAGAGACAGAGACAGACAGACACAGACAGACAGACAGACACAGAGACAGACACAGACAGACAGACAGACAGACAGAGACAGAGAGAACAAGAACAGGAAACCATTTCTATCTTCGAGGATAGAGCTAGTGGCAGAAACAGATTACTGCTTTCTTTTCTATCAGTCAGTCCTCGTCAGTCCTCGTCCATGGACAATCTACACTAACATATGTATACAGAGCGAGACAGAGACAGAGACAGAGACAGACAGACAGACAGACAGACAGACAGAGACAAAGAGAAACAGACACAGACAGAGCGAGGTTGGGGAATGATGGGGGGGGGGGCGGTGGTGGTGGGGGGGGGGATAGACCTAGACGGCTGTAGAAGGCACACCATAACCGTAACAACGATACTGTGTTATTTCAGCTTGAAAGGATACTGTCTGAAATCCATTCTTCAAAACTTGGCATTGCCTTCTTCCTTACAGGCTTGGGTCTGTTAGTTACACTGCTGTGTATCTGTGTGTGTGTGTGTGTGTTTGCCTGTCTGTTAGTGTCAGACCGTCTATCGTTTCCTAAATAGTTCTGTTCCTTCACATCTCTGTCTCTGTCTCTGTCTGTCTGTCTGTCTGTCTCTCTCTCTCTCTTTCTCTCTCTCTGTCTGTCTGTCTCTCTGTCTCTGTCTCTGTCTCTCTCTCTCTCTCTCTCTCTCTGCCTCTACCTGTGCATCTGTGTGTCTGTGTCTGTGTGTCTGCGCGTGCGACTCTCTCTCTCTCTTTCCTTCTCTCTGTCTCTCTCTCTCTGTCTCTGTCTCTGTCTCTCTCTCTCTCCCTCCCTCCCTCTCTCTCTCTCTCTCTCTCTGCCTCTACCTGTGCATCTGTGTGTCTGTGTCTGGGTGTCTGTGTGTCTGCGTGTGCGTCTCTCTCTCTCTCTCTCTCTGTCTCTCTGTCTCTCTCTGTCTTTCTCTCTCTGTCTCTCTCTCTGTCTCTCTCTCTGTCTCTCTGTCTCTGTCTCTGTCTCTCTCTCTCTCTCTCTCTCTCTCTCTCTCTCTCTCTCTGCCTCTACCTGTGTGTGTGTGTCTGTGTGTCTGCGTGTGCGTCTCTCTCTCTCTCTTTCTCTCTCTCTCTCTCACATACACACACACACATACACACAAACACACAACACACACACACACACACACACACACACACACACACACACACACACACACACACACACACACACACTCACTCACACTTTCCCACACCCCACTCTTCCCTTGTCTTGCCTATTCCCTCCACCCACACACCATGCATACATGTTTATTTTTGTTTTCCAAATTACTCATTTTCCCCCTACCCTCCAAATCCACCCATCCACAGTGCCCAGGAAAAGACATTACACGCACGGCTGCCTACCTTCCCTGTATATACAGGTGCGTGTCCGAAGCACGCGCACATGGTTCCTACTCGTTCTGCATAAATTCCGCTGATTGCACTTAGACAAGCGAAATAAAGAGAAAGTAACAGCACACACCTGGGCAGTGGTACTTAGGCAGAACAGTAAAACGTACATTGGCTGAATAGTAAAACGTACTTAGGCAGAACAGTAAAACGTACATTGGCTGAATAGTAAAACGTACATGGGCAGAACAGTAAAACGTACATATCGACAAAACAGTAAAACGGACATGAGCAGAACAGTAAAACGTACATGGGCAGAACAGTAAAACGTACATGAGCAGAACAGTAACACGTACATCAGCAGAACAGTAAAACATACATGAGCAGAACAATAAAGCGTGCATGGGCAGAACAGTAAAACGTACATAGGCAGAACAGTAAAACGTACATTGGCTGAATAGTAAAATGTACATGGGCAGAACAGAAAACGTACATGAACAGAACAGTAAAACGCACATAGGCAGAACAGTAAAACAGCTATAGGCAGAACAGTAAAACAGCCATAGGCAGAACAGTAAAACGTACATAGACAGAACAGTAAAACGTACATGGGAAGCTAAGAGCAGTAAAACATACATGGGAAAAACAGTAAAACATACATGGGAAGAACGG
>JAPXFY010000019.1:35427162-35429662 GCA_030674185.1 Monoplex corrugatus | reverse complement strand
CTGATAGTTACACATACAATATACTAAGACATAAACTCGTCAGTGAACATTAATGACATAGTAAACCATGCCAGTATATACAGCTTATGACATATATAAAAGGCTTACAATAATGCCACTTGGCAGATAACAGTACTAGACCCCGATTAAGCTTTGCGTTATAGTCATGTAGTCATATATAAATTAAAAACTCAGTGTAGATTTAAAGCATTGTAATATTTATTAGACTTAAATATGTCATTTTACATGTTAAAGACAGATAGAGATAGTGCTCAGCAAACAATATGACTAGGTCAAATGCATTACGTGTTTGTTTGTTTGTTTGTTTTTTGTTGTGTTGTGTGTGTTTGATGGTGTTGTGTGTTTGTTTATTTGTTTGTTTGTTGTTTGTTTGTTGTTTGTTTGTTTGTTTGTTTTCTCGGAAGCCAATTAACGTTTAGTGTTGAACATAATATTTTCATTCAACAATACTCTGCCAAAATTCAGGTGTACTTTTTAGCTTTAGATCTTCTTGACATGAAAGCCTGTAATTAACATTCCTCGCATATAATCTAAAGATCTAAGCACCCTCTAATTCTGTCCAGAACATTTCCAAAACCATTTCAGTGATAGTTTACCCGTGTGTCTCACACACACACACACAAATGTCCATTGTAACTCCTACGCTAAAAACAATAACATTAACAGAGTGAAATCTGACCGGGGTGCAATTCTGAACGTTACAATCTGATACGGGCGCAAGTCAGTTGACACAGGAAGGAGTGGTAGGAAGTGGAGTGAAATGATGGGAAGGTGCTGGAAGAAAAGGTAGAGAAGGAGGGGTGGTGGAAGACTAGGGGAGGGGGGGAGGCGGAGGGAGGCGAAGAGAGGTGGAAGAGAACGGAGCAAGCGGCAGACAGGTAAAAATGCCCAGGTGTGTGTAATCCTAACACGTGGAAAATGTTTAGGCAAGATGACTGACTTTCTATCTTAGTACGCTACACCCCTGCCTGAGCCTGTTGCATGCTAGCAAAGCACCACGTTACACGTTGCTGCTGTGTATTCTCCTCTGCTTCCCTTAGCTGTAGCTAGCACACTTTAGCTTTTAGACTATGCACTGGGTGTACGTACAGGCCTCACTCAGACCACTGTGTGTGTGTACAGGCCTCGCTGGAGCCAGCAGTTGCCTGCCTGTGAGGCATTGCCCACACGTTTGGTTCATGAGTCAGCAAACACTGCTCGCTCTGCTCCACCACAGTCTGCCTCACCTGTATGGCGGGGGCTAGGTTCTGGAACTACCCTGACTGAAATTTGTGGACCTCTCTATCTGTCTGTCTCTGTTTCTGTTTCTGTCTCTGTCTGTCGTGTGTGTGTGTGTGTGTGTGTGTCTCTCTCTCTCTCTTTTTCTCTCTCTCTCTCTCTCTCTCTCTCTCTCTCTCTACTAAAGTCCCTTCTCGTCCCTCCCTCTCTCTCAGGCCTCTCTGATGTTCCGATTTACATCATTTCGATACATTCTTGCTGTTAAGTGTAGACCCCTTAATTAAGGGTGATGTTTGAATGTACAAATATATCGTTTCTGCTATTTTACCGTCGAAAGTAAGGAATTATTCTTTTTGTTTGTTTGTTTTTGTTGTGTTTGCTCTCTCTCTTTCTTTCTTTTCTCTCTCTCTCTCTCTCTCTCTCTCATCCATCTATCTATCTATCTGTCTATCTATCTATCTATCTATCTATCTATATCTAGCTATCCATGTGTGTGTGTGTGTGTGTGTGTGTGTGTGTGTGTGTGGTGTGTGTGTGTGTGTGTGTGTGTGTGTGTGTTATACTTTTACTCACTTAAGTTGCCATGTAATGTAACGATTATACTAATTCATATTTGTACAGAGCTGTTCTCCAAACTAATTTGGACTTACTGTGTTATATACATCTACAAGACAGCGTCCTGCATACAGATGCACTGATTCACACACACACACACACACACACACACACGTGCACAAATAAATACATATCTACGGGGTCTAACAACACATACACTTACCTAAGGTCACAAAGTCACACAATCACTAATTAGAGGTAACAGTCCTTAATGATATAGGGGTAATTATGATTTTAACAATGGACAAGCAGCAGTAAACAGTAAGTCTTTCACTGTGATCTGGAGTGAAAAAAAGAAAGAGCAGATCCCTTAGATCGGCAGCGAGTTCCATACAAATGATACAATGACACTGAAAACATGCGTGTTGACGCCCTATCGGTATATTCTGCTGAAAGCAGTGTACACAACAATATTTACAAAATCCAAAGCTAAACGTTTCAAAACATTGCTTCTGCGGGAGATTAAAAGGCCACAATTAAGTTAGAAATGCACCTATCTAAACTGTCGGTAGACAGTCCTATTTCGATCTAATGTGCACTAAAGAAAATATCTTTTTAAATTAATTCTATATGAACAAGTTCGTGATGTTTCTAAAACGGAAGGAATGTACACAAAATATAAAGTGGTGTGTAGCAATATTTGCGT
>JAPXFY010000019.1:35414662-35419662 GCA_030674185.1 Monoplex corrugatus | reverse complement strand
ATACGATGGGCTTTTACTTATATGGGCGAGGTTTAATACCCCACCATTAATACAGCCATATTCCGTTTTCGGGTACACGTGTACGTACTTGGGTGCTTTCGTGTTTCTACAAGCCACCGAACACTGACAGGACTTACGGAATCTTTAACGGGCATATCTGATGGTCTGCGTGCTTATACATACGAAGAGGTTTCAGCAAAGCGAGTAAACAAATGCAGGTACTGTTCTCTTAGGTTTCAGACACTAGCAGGTCTGCACGGACGTATTGACCTGTCATCATCATCATCATCATCATCATCATCATCATCATCATCATCATATGTGCCCTGCTGCATGGCGTTTGCGATCATGGCCCTCCACACCAATCTATCCCCTGTCGCTGCAAATACATTTCCCACCTCTCTGTCTTCAGCCACCCTGCAAGTCCGTCCGATATTTTCCCCTTAGGTCTGCCTGGTGTTCTTTTTCCCTCCAGGATGCTCTAATTCCCCTTTCCTCATAATATGTCTTACATATGTTGCTGTCTTGTCCTAATCTTCTTTGTTAATGATCTGCTTGTGTCTGCCTACTTCGAAGACTGTCTCGTTTGTTTTCTTTGCCGTCCATGGAACTCTCAACATTCTTCTTGACATTCATATTGACCTGTGCGGTTTTTCCTCGTTCTTCAGGGTCACCTATCATATAGAGTAACATTTATCACATTCGTTTATCACAGTCATAGGTTTTTCATTCCCCACCCCCTCCGCCTCCCCCTCCCCCTCCCCCTACTCCCGGATTCAAGAAGACCTTGCCAGCGCACAAGGTTGTGAGCAAGTGGCGAGAGAGTTTGCCAGATAACTTGCTGGCAGGTTTTCCAGGGTTGGAGCAAGTATGGAATTGTCCGAGCACAATGAATCTTTCTTAACCCTTTGACTCCCACTCCCTATCCAGCAATTGCAAAACTTTTTTTTTTTCTTTTTAGGATCATTGCACTCAGGGAGGTTATCTTTATGCTCACCATTTTTTGTTGTTGTGTTGTTTGGTTGATTGTTGGTTGGTCTGTTTGTTGTTGTTTGTTTGTTTGTTTGTTTGTTTGTTTGTTTGTTGTTTTTGTTCCATTTTCTACGCCACTTTTATGGCCACAGAAGCTGGAACCGTTTTATTTTTTGTTTTGTTTCTTTTTTTTTTTTTTTACAACCAATTGCAAAAACTTGACTCTTTAATTCCCTCACCAACTTCCTGCAGGAAGCTGATGGACAGGGTGAGGGATTCAAACGGTTAAAGTTTTTTTGTTGTTGGTTTTTTTTTGCCTTGCTAACATGTTTAACAATGCAGGATGTTTATAGTAGACAGGATAAGAGAGTCAAAGGGTTAAAGCCAGTTCGTAAGTCTGTTAACAAGTGTGTTGTGCTAAGGCTGTGGGTACCAAACTGAGTCAGTCGGTCCGTGTGCCGGCTTACCTCTATCCCACTGATTAATTAATCTTCCCACAGCTTGTAGAGGCTAATCCCTCCAACCCTTGGGCGGACCACGGCGGTTATTTGTTGCTTCCCCCACAGACTGGTAGGTTCTTTTGATAGAGCCTGGATTCAGGACGGTTATATCTCGAGTTCGAGCCAAGCCTGCAACATTAAAAACTGGCCTGTTCGCTGCCCATCTCAAAGATTTCATCGTTCTGGTAGAGTCAGTTTGGTGTTTCATAGATCTCTTATCCTCACTGATCCCTCTCCACATTTCAAGACCTTGACATCGCATAGGAAGGGTCGTGTGCAGAATCAGAGAATCTGTCAGATTACTGGCAGAATTGGGTGGGGCGCATATGGAATTGTCCGAGTGCGACGAATCCCTCTTGAACAATCTCCAAACTTCAAACTTCAAACCCTGAACTCCACAGCTATGCTACGTGCAGATCCCGCCATATCACAGGTGAACGTGTGAGATGTGGCGATGAACAAGATGAAACTCAAACCAGGTCTTTTCTTCTGTCAGTAAACAGACAGCCAGGCACAGAAACAATTATACTACTACAACAGGGCTGAAAAAGAAATGCTGCATCCTAACCCTTTGACTCCGGCACCCTGTCCACCAACTGCAAAACCTTCCTGCAGGAAGCTGATGGATAGAGTCAGGGAATCAAACGGTTAAGTTTTTGCTTTGCTAGCATAGTTGGCAATGCAGGATGCTAGTGGACAGGGTACGGGAGTCAAAGGGTTAATGTCGAACGCGCGCCTCCAGAGTCTGAGTCTGGAGTTTGTTTCCAGAGGATTCATTGCACTCGGACAATTCCATATGCGGCCTCCCTGATCTAAGAGTTCCAGCATACTTCTTCACCTCCACAAAACTCTACGCGATGGCAAAATCTTGAAATGGGGGAGGGGGGGGGGCGCGGACTAGCAGATGGCAGAATGGTTTAGACGTTCGCCTGACAATAAGTAAATTCCAGGTTCTAGGGTTCGTTCCCTGTTGAGGCCTCGACTTTCCTCCTCAGTTTGACCGGAAAATCAACTGACGTTATCCTTCGGAAGGGGATGAAAAAGGAGTCGGACCCGTGTGCCTTCTGGCCTGCGCACGCCAAAGATCCCACGGAAGTTGAAAATCGCGAAGATCATGGCATTCGCCTGCTGCCAGGGTATAAAACAATGGAAAGATAGGTTGATTTCCCAGGTCCCTGCCCTAAAAGGCCAATTAACCTTCTGGCCTTTCTGAAGTATAGGTAAAAAAAAAAGGGTGGCGCTACGCTGCGGCGACGCGATCTCAAAGGACGGAACAGCCCGAGTTTCACAGGGCAAACTCCACTGTGACAAAAGAAATGAATCTGAATACCCGGTATGAATATGAATAGATGAATTCTGACACCACCAGGATGACTGGATAATTAAGATGGGTAGTAGTGAACAAGGTCAACGTTTATGTTGCGGATCGGGGGTAGAACTCCAGGTATAAGATCTTGAGCTCACAACTCTACCAAAAGGGTCAGCTAGCCTCTATATGCATCCAGGAACACAACGTAAACAAAAACGCCTCTCTCTCTCTCTCTCTCTCTCTCTCTCTCTCTCTCTCTCTCTCTCTCTCTCTCTCTCTCTCCTCTCTCTCATCTATCTATCTATCTTCTCTCTCTCTCACTCTCTCTCTCACTCTCTCTCTCTTTCTCTCTCTCCCTTTCTCCTTCTCTCTCTCTCCTTCCCTCTCCCTCTCTCTCCCCCTCTCTCTTTCCCCCTCCTTCTCTCCCTCTCCCTCTCCTCCTCCTCTCTCTCTCTCTCTCACCTGTTCCGGTTTAGCCTGTGTGCGCATCTGGACGCAGGAGTAATTGGCCTGGCATCAGCGTGACGTGGGCTTAATGACCCGAATTACATCGCAGCTAACCTCGTCCTACGTTTAAAGTGTCCGTCAATGTCCTTACTACATGGGCTAGTCCTCTGAACTTAACCCTTTGGCTCCCGCACCCTGACCACCAGCATCCTGCTTTGTCAACCATGCTAGCAAAGCAAAAGCTTCACCCTCTGACTCCCTCACTCTGTCCACCAGCTTCCTCTGGGTGGATAGGGTGGGGGAATCAAAGGGTTAAGGTTTTGTTTTTTGTTGTTGTTGTTGTTGTTGTTGTTGTTTTTGCAATTGGTGGATAAGGTGCCGGAGTAACAGGGTTAAGTTTTCACAGTTGGTGGATAGGGTGTGGAAGTCAAAGGGAAAAGTTTTTACAGTTGGTGGATAGGGTGACGGAGTCAAACGGTTAAGTTTGAGCAGTTGGTGGATAGGGTGCGGGAGTCAAAGGGTTAAGTTTTGGCAGCTGGTGGATAGGGCGCAGGAGTCAAAGGGTTAAGAATTTGTTTGCAGTGAGTGGATAGGGTGCGGGAGTCAAAGTGTTAAAGAAACGTGTAATACTGAGCACAGCTGGCTGGTTGGTTCTCTTGACAAGAGTCAACAGACTCAAGAGTTCATATCCAAAGTTCAGTCACACGTTCTAAGACATTATAAAAAAGGTAGGCTACTATTTATCACGTCTTCACCCAACCCTGCAACATTAAAGTCGGCGTGTCCGCTGAATGAGTCTGGGCTTTGTTCAACAGGGATTTTACTTAACCCTTTCACTCCCGCACCCTATCTACCAACTGCAAAATCTTAACCCTTTGACTCCCTCACCCTATTCACCAACGACTCCCGCACCCTATCTACCAACTGCAAAATCTTAACCTTTTGATTCCCTCACCTTATCTACCAGCATCCTGCTTTGTCAACCATGCTAGCAAAGCAAAAACTTCACCCTCTGACTCCCTAACTCTATCCACCAGCTTCCTGTGAGAGGAAAGGGTGAGGGAATCAAAGAGTTAAGTGTTGTTGTTTTTTTGTTTTGTTGTTTTTTGCAGTTGGTGGATAGGATGCGGGAGTGAAAGGTTAAATTTTTGCATTTGGTGGATAGGGTGCGGGAGTCAAAGGGTTAAGTTTTTTGCAGTTGGTGGATAGGGTGCAGGAGTCAAAGGGCTAAGTTTTTTTTTTCGTTGGGTGGATAGGACGAGGGAGTCAAAGGGTTAAGTTTTTGTTTGTTAGCATGACTGACAATGCAGGATGCTGGTGGATAGGGTGCAGAAGTCAAAGGGTTAATCGCTCTAAATAATTCCATATGCGCTCCACCAATCTACCAGCGATCATATGGCAGGCTCTTTATAAGTCTGCGTATAACCCTGAAGCTGACGAGGTCTTGAAATGAGAAGTGGTGGGGAGGGGAGGGAGGGGAGGGGAGGCGAGGCGAGGGATCTAATAGACAGTGAGCTGAGACTATTAGTATAGAATGGGCGGAGCATTAATTAAGATGGACAGCGAACAGTACAGGATTTTTGGGATTTTTTTTATGCTTCAGGTCGGGGTTGAATTCCAGACGTGAAATCTTGAGTGGAATGGCTCTCTTAGCACAGACAGCTGAACAAGTATAATTATGGCACGAAAGGAAAGCTCACAGCGAATCTTACCAACTTAGATCACCCCTCCCCCGTCTCGCCTGTCGTCTGTCTGTCGTCTCTCCTCTCTCT
>JAPXFY010000019.1:35402162-35409662 GCA_030674185.1 Monoplex corrugatus | reverse complement strand
TGCAGACTTTTTAGAAAGTGCCAGACAGCTGCAGACAGATTTGTCCACATGGCATATAGAATTTGTCCGAGTGTAATGAACCCTTCTTCATGAGTGGGTCCGAATGGGTCATGCAGCGCATGGACAGCCTCCCTTTGCTTGAAAAAAATGACTGTCAATTGGCATCAGGAGCTTGGGGGTGAGTGTCCCGAGAGTGGCGAGGCATTGGTGTTCCGGGTCCCATCCGCACCCTTGTGGTGTTTCTAGTTAACTTCTTGAACATACTCCCAACTCCAAAAACTTCCGAGTAGTTGGGAAGAATGTATCGAGTAGCTGGGGAGAATGTATCAAGTACTTGGGAAGAATGTATCAAGTAGTTGGGAAGAACGTATTAAGTAGTTGGGAAGAATGTATCAAGTAGTTGGGATAAGATAATGTTGGAGAACGTATTAAGTAGTCGGGAATAATGTATCAAGTAGTTGGGAAGAACGTATCAAGTAGTTACTGTTATCGTTATTGTTTTTAAAGCCCAGCCGACTGCGTGGAGCCATATCAGGGCTATAACTGCTTCAACACATGCAAAACTTCAAAGGGAAAAAAAAAGAAAAGAAAATTAAGAACACATATCAATGCATTCGCGCACATAATCTAAGGACATGCCCCTGGCGTTGACCACTCTGTCTAATTTATCGCACAGGGGATTTAAAAAACACACCTGAATACAAATCTAAGCATACCTAAGGACACCAAAACACATATATAAAGAGGCATAAATTACGTAAAATTGCTTCTGCATATCTCATCTCCCTAGAGCCAAAAATGTACTTAATACATGTACCCAAATTATCAATCCTAAGAAAAAGTACGAAAG
Organism: Monoplex corrugatus; assembly: GCA_030674185.1. Taxonomy (NCBI): domain Eukaryota; kingdom Metazoa; phylum Mollusca; class Gastropoda; order Littorinimorpha; family Ranellidae; genus Monoplex; species Monoplex corrugatus. The sequence goes on along the minus strand of JAPXFY010000019.1, from coordinate 35,408,812 downwards.
ACTTTATTGAACACATACGGGTGAATGGACCAGCAAGGCAGAAAATGATAGGAAGTAATGACAGAAAGCAAAGGAACAAGGCAGAAACAAAGGAGAGTGGACAGAAAAGAGGAAATTTCTAGCACAGAATTTCTAGAAGCTGGGGATACTATTTATACTGAAAGAACCTCCCCGGCATCCCCACGGGGAAATCAAGTAGTTGGTAAGAATGTATCAAGTAGTTGGGAAGAATATCAAGTAATTGGGAAGAATGTATCAAGTAGCTGGGAAGAATGTATCAAGTAATTGGGAAGAATGTATCAAGTAATTGGGAAGAATGTATCAAGTAGCTGGGAAGAATGTATCAAGTAGTTGGGAAGAATGTATCAAGTAGTTGGGAAGAGTGTATCAAGTAGTTGAGAAGAATGTATCAAGTATTGGGAAGAATGTATCAAGTAATTGGGAAGAATGTATCAAGTAGCTGGGAAGAATGTATCAAGTAGTTGGGAAGAATGTATCAAGTAGTTGGGAAGAAGTGTATCAAGTATTGAGAAGAATGTATCAAGTAATTGGGAAAGTGTATCAAGTAGTTGGGAAGAATGTATAAGTAATTAGGAGAAAGTAATGTATCAAGTAATTGGGAAGAATGTATCAAGTAGTTGGAAGAATGTATCAAGTAATTGAGAAGAATGTATCAAGTAATTGGAAAGATGTATCAAGTAATTGGGAAGAATGTATCAAGTAGTTGGGAAGAGAATGTATCAAGTAGTTGAGAAGAATGTACATGTATCAAGTAATTGGGAAGAGTGTATCAAGTAGTTGGGAAGAATGTATCAAGTAGTTGGGAAGAGTGTATCAAGTAGTTGAGAAGAATGTATCAAGTAATTGGGAAGAGTGTATCAAGTAGTTGGGAAGAATGTATCAAGTAATTGGGAAGAATGTATCAAGTAATTGGGAAGAATGTATCAAGTAGTTGGGAAGAATGTATCAAGTAATTGAGAAGAATGTATCAAGTAATTGGGAAAAGTGTATCAAGTAGTTGGGAAGAATGTATCAAGTAGTTGGGAAGAATGTATCAAGTAGATGACATGTATCAAGTAATTGGGAAGAGTGTATCAAGTAGTTGGGAAGAATGTATCAAGTAATTGGGAAGAATGTATCAAGTAGTTGGGAAGAATGTATCAAGCAATTGGGAAGAATGTATCAAGTAGTTGAGAAGAATGTATCAAGTAATTGGGAAGAATGTATCAAGTAGTTGGAAGAATGTATAAAGTAGTTGGGAAGAATGTATCAAGTAATTGGGAAGAATGTATCAAGTAGTTGGGAAGAATGTATGAAGTAGTTGGGAAGAGTGTATCAAGTAGTTGAGAAGAATGTATCAAGTAGTTGGGAAGAATGTATCAAGTAGTTGGGAAGAATGTATGAAGTAGTTGGGAAGAACGTATCAAGTAGTTGGGAAGAATGGATCAAGTAGTTGGGAAGAACGTATGAAGTAGTTGGGAAGAATGTATCAAGTAATTGAGAAGAATGTATCAAGTAATTGGGAAGAATGTATCAAGTAGTTGGGAAGAATGTATCAAGTAATTGGAAGAATGTATCAAGAGTTGGGAAGAATGTATCAAGTAATTGGAAGAATGTATCAAGTAGTTGAGAAGAATGTATCAAGTAATTGGGAAGAATGTATCAAGTAATTGGGAAGAATGTATCAAGTAGTTGGGAAGAACGTATTAAGTAGTTGGGAAGAATGTATCAAGTAGTTGGGAAGAATGTATCAAGTGGTTGGGAAGAATGTATCAAGTAGTTGGGAAGAATGTATCAAGTAGTTGGGAAGAATGTATCAAGTAGTTGGGAAGAATGTATCAAGTAGTTGGGAAGAATGTATCAAGTAGTTGGGAAGAACGTACGTATGAAGTAGTTGGGAAGAATGTATCAAGTAGTTTGGAAGAATGTATCAAGTAATTGGGAAGAATGTATCAAGTAGTCGGGAAGAACGTATTAAGTAGTTGGGAAGAACGTATCAAGTATTTGGGAAGAATGTATCAAGTAGTTGGGAAGAATGTATCAAGTAATTGGGAAGAATGTATCAAGTAGTTGGGAAGAACGTATTAAGTAGTTGGGAAGAATGTATCAAGTAATTGGGAAGAATGTATCAAGTAGTTGGGAAGAACGTATTAAGTAGTTGGGAAGAACGTATTAAGTAGTTGGGAAGAACGTATCAAGTATTTGGGAAGAATGTATCAAGTAGTTGGGAAGAATGTATGAAGTAGTTGGGAAGAATGTATCAAGAGTTGGGAAGAACGTATCAAGTATTTGGGAAGAATGTATCAAGTAGTTGGGAAGAATGTATCAAGTAGTTGGGAAGAATGTATCAAGTAGTTGGGAAGAATGTATCAAGTAGTTGGGAAGAATTATCAAGTAGTTGGGAAGAGTGTATCAAAGCAGTTGGAAAGAATGTATGAAGTAGTTGGGAAGAATGTATCAAGTAGTTGGGAAGAGTGTATCAAAGCAGTTGGAAAGAATGTAGCAATCTCCAAAGTCCGAACTCCATGACAACTCCATGACAGTGCCTTTGGGGGCCCAGCCCCTCACTCGGAAACAGCCATTCTGGATTGTGGAAGAAGTCTATGAAGCCGTGACGTTCATAATACATGCTGACGTAAGCGGTAACCAATCACCAGCTGCGCCTGCCAACTTATCAATGGTGCCGGCAACGCGAGAATCGCAACTCTCAGACTTCAAGCCAAGCAACGTTCAGTCGGCGCAGACCTTATCACACACACCACACACACACACACACAGCTAGCTAGCTTGTAACGAAACGAACGGGGGTCTGGGTTTTAATTTTCAGGGTTATTTACGACATCATCCTGTGTTGCCTATCTTCCGCCGTGGAAATAAACTGTAAACTTTGCAGCGAGTGCTACACAAACATGTTAGATTTTCCTGAAAGTGTCAAACAACTTTAAGTCAAGGTCATCCACAGTAACACAAATAATGACCCCTACAGACATAAAAAATAAAAACACTCGCGAGCCTGCCAAAACCAGACTCCCCATCCCCCCCCTCCCTCGCCCCCAAACCGCAAACAAACAGTAAACGACCCATCAACAAGCTATCACGTACGTACGAAAACAGACACAGGAAAAAACAATAAACAGCAAGCAATGCATGAAGAAGTAACAAGAAACAAATTGTTTGGAACCAGAACGGTACAAGAACTTGGCACACTGGTAACAAACAACAGACTGTGAGATGTTCGTTCACCTTCAAGAAGAGGAGCAACAATAATACAGTCACATTCCAGTCATGTTCCGCGATCGCCGACCGAGTTTCGGGACCGTATTGCATGCGCAGACAGACGACCTAGCAGACACTGGGACAGAGTGACACTAGGGACAAACAAACGAACAAAACAAATTAAAGGTGGACCACTCACCTAGATGAACAGGCGGAGAGGACGGAGATGCAGTCGAGCAGAGGGCTGTAGACCGGAAAGACCGACACGTCCTGTTTCAGCCTTTCCCCGTGTATCTCCTTCACTCTGCTCACGGCGAGTGGGCGTGCGTGGAGGGGGATGCCTGGAGGATGAGCAGGTGGAGGGGAAGGAGGACTAGTCACGTGAGGAAGCCGGCACACCGCTCATGGCATTTCCAAAAGGTGAAGGGTCTAAAAGTCTGGCAGCACCGTGTAGGGGGAACTGCCCTTACCCTGTGAAAATACGCTGCCCCTTTTATTACCTGGATAAACTTCACGTTCACTTCTAAACGAAAAACTCTAAATTTCTTTCGTCTCCCTCGTTGTTCGTGTCCTGTTTGGGTAAAACAAAAGTGTTTAAAAGTAATACGCTTACTATGGCTAAAAATGGCAGCTTTATGAATTACAGACTTGCAAAATAGAGCCAGCTGAGCAAACTGAATCCATTCATTTATCCCTGTCACTTACTCTTGTCCAAGCAAATCATTTCAAGGCACAGACGACGAATCCACAATTTTCGGCGAAAACATTGTAGTCAACTGTGTAGACATTTGCGTTATATTGCATGCTACTATGGTTTGTCACATTGTTGTTGACAGTACTGCTTATGCTAGAATATCTGATTTATCACTTGACAGTGTTCCATCTTCTTCACTATATTTTTAGAATATGTCAGACATCTTCCTTCACTGACCTTCAAGCAATTCTCGGTCTTGCTAATGGTAGCAATAGTGATATCCATGTCCCCGTGGCATAGAGTAGGGCTGACTGGGCTGAATGAACAATGCATTTTCTTTATCGTCACCGTACTCGCTTCACTGATTCCAACATGTATATCACAACTTCAAGCTGAAGCCTTTACCAGCCTGTCCCTATAGTCAACGCCTGGACAGCCCCCGTTTGCTTGATGAAATGACCATCTAGTGGCGTCGAGTGGCTTGAGAGGTGATTGTCCGGAGAGCGGCGAGGCATTGATGCTCCGAATCCCATCCGCATCCTCGTGGTGTTTCTTGTCAACATATGTTGCAGCGATGTCCCGGCCTCATCATTTGAAGTGGAATGACAACAGACTATAACTTCTCTGGCCACCAAGCATCTTCGCAGCCAGTAAGAACTGGGGCCGGGGGGGGGGGGGGGGGAGCGGGGATGGCCATATTCATCGCCGGATGTGGCCTGACCAATTAGACGGCCAACGAAAGTACAAGAAGAACGGTGGTTTTATTGAAATTCCTATTGTTTTATTGAATTTAGACATATGAAATTGATAATAAGGTGTCTTTTATCATTACCATAACCAGTATGTACCTGCTTTTACAGACAACCCATGACCCCATAGTTACTGAACTAAACTGTCACTGTCTCAATAAATTATTTACGATCAATATCATGTCACACAAACGTAAAGTGTCTTGAGTTTTGAGAGTTTTTTTTTTTCCAAAAGCGATTCATCGTACTTGGACATTTCCATATGTGCTCCACCCAACATTGCAAGCACTTCTGGTAAACTCCTTGATCCTGCGTAAAGCTCTATGCACCGGAAAGGTCTTGAAAGTGGGAAGGGAACAGAACGTGTGGAACACTGACATCACCAAAATAATTGGAATACTAATTAAAATGGCAACGAACAAGTCAAGTTCATTACGGTACTAACATTACATTCCCCACCCTCTAATAGTACCTAAGTCATTCAAATTCTCTCTCTCACTCTCTCTCTCTCTCTCTCTCTCTCTCTCTCTCCTGTCTGTCTGTCTGTCTGTCTGTCTGTCTGTCTGTCTGTCTGTCTGTCTGTCTGTCTGTCTGTTCTCTCTCTCTCTCTCTCTATCATCTGGTCAGCAAAGAAAGATCTGTTGACTGTTACACCGACGAAGTATCAACTGAGGAAAGCACGGAAAGTGACAATGTTCGACGATGCAATCATACGCATTGCAATATTGGTGTAATCCAAAAAACCCTATCCCCCCCTCCCGCCCCACCGACTATTGTATTGTGGCCTAAGGCCGATGTACATAAAAAATTCTGAAATTCTCTCTCTCTCTCTCTCTCTCTCTCTCTCTCTCTCTCTCTCTCTCTCTCTCCTTCTCTCTCTCTCTCTCCCTCCCTCACACCACACACTCACAAGCACACAAACAAGCACACGAGTTACCCTGATATGTGCTAGGAACAACTACCTGATACCATGTCAGATACTTTTACTTTCATAACATAACATTTCAAAAGCGATGCGCAACTCATCTTTTAGTTAAATGAAGTCTCTAGCTTATCTTACAATCGGAACGATCATTAACAATGTGCAGTACACTGGCTTGTATGTCGAATTTCTCTCCACACTTTCAGAAGATTTTTTGTACTGATCAGGCATACAAGCAAACCGCAAACGTGGATTATTGGCGAGTATAACTCTTTGACTCCCGTACCCTGTCTACCAACTGCAAAAATTAACCTTTGATTCTCTCACCCTATCCACCAGCTTCCTGATGGATAGGGTGAGGGAATCAAATGAGTTCAGTTTTTTGCTTTTCTAGCATGGCTAGCAATGCAGGATGCTGATGGACAGAGTGAAGGAGTCAAAGGGTTAAAGTATTGACTCATTAAACGACAGCTTCCTTGGACAGGACACGTCGTCCTGCATGGCAGAAAAGCACGCCTCAAGGTGTTCCTGTACAGAGGGCTTGAAGCAAAGACCACGATTAGAGAAGAAAACGAAAGCGATACAAGGATGATCTGAAAGCCAACCCTTAATCCTTTGAACTTCTGCATCCTATCCACCAGCATCCTGTATTGCCAACCATGCTAACAAAGCAAAAACTTAAACCTTTGATTCCCTTAGCCTATCCACCAGCTTCCTGCAGTAAGCTGGCGATAGGATGAGGAATCAAAGGTTAGATTGCTTATCCTGCAGGAAGCTGGCGATAGGATGAGGGAATCAAAGGGTTAAGATTTTGCTTAATCCTGCAGGAAGCTGGCGGATAGGATGAGGGAATGAATCAGAGGGTTAAGTTCGTGCAGCTGGTGGGTGGATAAAGTGCGGGAATTAAATGGTTAGCAGCTATGCTATCAACGCCACTAACCGAGAAGGCAATGCACGCAACGACAATATGCTGACGACAGTTGTGCACGCATTTGAACAGCACAGAACTGCTGTTGAAGAGAGGAGGGACCCGGCGGAAGCAGAACCCAAGGCGATAGGACTCCGTACT
>JAPXFY010000019.1:35354662-35392162 GCA_030674185.1 Monoplex corrugatus | reverse complement strand
ATTTTCTTCAAAATTAATCATTGTCGAATCAGTCATTTGTTTTTTAATACTTCAGACCAGACCAAACGCACGCTAATATTGTGGGGCACTATTAATAGCATATTTCGTTCTTACAGTTGTGACATTAGTGGCAAAAATTACATTCTATCACTAGAGTCTAGTAACAGTAACATTGTGTTCATTGGAGTTTGGACTGGTCATCATTTTTATCTTTCATTAGTTTCACTCTGGGTCTGGCTTTTGTTACATCTCAGTTGTCATCTGTGGCCATGTATGTGTGTTTGGGTGTGTACGTGTTTGTTTGTGTCTGTGTCAGTGTGTGTCAGTGTGTGTGTGTGTTTTGAGCAGTGACATCAGTGTATGCCTCAGGTGATGTGCTTCGCAGCAGATGAATTAATCGTTAATTACCCTAATCACTAGTTTCAGATTCAAAAAGGTATCACTTTTGTTAAGAGTTTTGCAGTGTCACTGAGTGGGCTGTATTTTGTCTTAGGTATCAATTTCTCATTGATTGAATATCTGTTTCTTCTTTCTGGGTAAAAGCTGGGTCTTCAAGGGTTAACTGTCTCCACATTAGTGACTCCAGTGCAGAACTTTAATAAGTTATTTAGTAATTATAGCTCTCAGATAGGTAGATTTGAATGTTTTTATAAAATTATACAAAATAACAAAGGTCATGAAATGCACAGGCTATTACTAGTATTAGTATCATTATTCATAGCATAATGTTAAAAAAGACGCAAAGACATAACGGCCATGGCATATAACTTTTATAACTTTTGTGACAGCGCATTCAAAAGCAATGCTGTACGCCCTTGTACTCAAAAAGAAAAAAGCTGACACATATCTCCTCTCCTGGCACAACTTCACTGGCTCCCTGTATCAAAAGCGCATACAGTACAAACTAGACACCATGTGCTACAAAAGCCTCAATAACGCAGCCCCCGATTACCTGTCAAGCCTACATGAGATCTATGTTCCCTCACGTACCCTCCGCTCTGCCTCCGATCCTCTGACTTTTCGCTTTCCACGCACTAAGCTCAATACCTATGGTCCATGAGCCTTCTCTGTTTCTGGTCCACTCTCCTGGAACAAACTTCCTCTCTCAGTCCGTCAGCAACCTACTTTTGTCTCCTTCAAGTCCGCTCTCAAAACTCACCTTTTCTCCTCCGCATAAAATCCTAACCTCACTCAACCCCCCCCCCCTGCAGCCTGTCTCCGCTCGGAGGGAAATCACATGGTCATAATATATAATTGTATATGCTATGCTCTCATATAATTTTCCATTGCTTTTATTCTTGCTTTTATTGCTTTTATTCTTTCTCCCCATTTATGAGCTGTGTGTGTGTGTGTGTGTGTGTGTGTGTGTGTGTGTGTGTGTGTGTGTGTGTGTGTGCGTGCGTGTGTGTGTGTGTGCGTGCGTGCGTGCGTGCGTGTGTGTCTGCTTCAGCGCTTAGATTTGATTTTATCAAGATTTTGCACTATATATAAATATTGTAATTATTATTATTATTATTATTATTATTAGAGTGGCCCTTCCTTAACTCTTTGACGACGGGCTACTTCGATCGAAGTAACAGATGGTCTAGAGTATATAACTCCCTCTACTTTTGTTATGCTAATGATTTAGTAGTTGGCAGTTGCTTCCCTTGTGGAGGGAACTTCCGTTGAATGCTTCAGCTATGTTTTGCCCGTTTCTTTTTCTAAAATCGATGGATAAGTTCACTGCACCCGGTTCTCAGTGATTTCACTGTGGCAGCCCCAGGCCAGCGGGAGAGCTCAGCTATGGCGAGTGCAGTCACAATAGAGTTAAAGTGTTCTTAGAAACTTGGGATTGATGAGAAACTTTTGATGAATATTTAAAAGTTTGTTTGCTGTAATTTCTAAGGGGTAGGGGTTGAGGGGGGGAGGGGGGGGGGGGGGGAGCTTCCAAAGAAACTATATTCGTTCAGTTATTATATTGTAAATGTTAACATAGATCATAAAAACCAGAGATAGACTGTTGATTTTTCAAAAAACAAATATACATGTATAGTATTTGCAGAGAGTGGCATGCCTGCCTCAGCTCACACCCGTGAAGGGGAGTGTCAGTTGAAAGAACACAACACAACTTGCATCACAGAGTCAACAGTACTTAAAACTTTATCACAAGATGGCTTCTGGGGGAGTAACATCTAAACCTGCTCCTATGCCACGAACATCAAAACCTGCCCTGGGACCAAGACCTCAGCAGCAGCAAGGGCCTCACTCTCATTCCCAGCTTGGTGGTCGGAGTATGGCCACTCTGGCTGCAGATGCAGCAGCCAGTGTTGCTCAGTCCCATGCTCACAGAGGCCCAGGTCAGATGAATGAGGCACAGGCCAAGACTGTACTGAAAGAGGCTGTAGATGCTGTGGTCAACAGTTTTGCAAAACACACACATGGCCATGGAAGAGGTATTTTTATAGTGTGTGTGTGTGTGTGTGTGTGTGTGTGTGTGTGTGTGTGTGTGTGTGTGTGTGTGTGTGTGTGGTGTTTTGATGCTGTAAAGTGTGTTGAATGAGAGAGTAGATTCAGATTCATATTGCTAAAGCTATAGCACATTCGATTACTACAGTCGTATCAGGGCTAACACTGTTAAAAATAACTCCCCAGTTTAATTAAAAACATAACAGTTAAAAACTAAGCTCACGATTATACTTTCATGTCTAAAATGGAATTTAAGATACTTTCCCATATGTATAATCATATTAAATGAAATCTGTTATCTCCTGGAAAAAACTTGAAAATTGTATCCGGAGGAACGTCTCTGAAGAGGTTCTTTTTGGAGTCCACTGTATAGTGCTTATGTCTCACATCATGCAAGCTGAAGGTTTCAATTGAATAAGAATGTGTTCAGTGCTGAATGACTTGTCACATGGTATACACAATGTGATAGCCTTCAGTTGTAAGATAGGAAAAGAGTTCAAAGAATGTGTATTTTGATTTATTTTGTATTGTCACCCACATCACTTCCTTTAGGCATCAGCTTTAGATGGCATTTTTACTGCTTAGCGCTGTTCTGTCTCAGGTTGATACTGATGTCAGTCAATAGATCTGTAATCTGTTCAAAAGAAAAACAATTTTTTGTTTTACTGTGTCAGTGTATGCACAGTTTTGAAATTTTCATCTTCATTAAATCTCTACATTCTGTTTGCGTGTGTCAGTAAATGTGGTGGAAGCACTGCAGGAGTTCTGGCAGATGAAGCTGGAGCGTGGAGCTGACCTGAAGAATGGCGCATTGGTGGTGTACGAATCTCAGCCAGCCACCTCCCCACCCTATGTCTGCTTTGTCAGCCTACCTGGTGGCAGCTGTTTTGGAAGCTTCCAGGTATATGTCTATGTGTCTTACTGTGTTGGTGTCATTGGATAAATAGGCCTCAGAGAGGAGGAAAAAAAAAAACTAATGAAAGAAATAGGCAGAAAATGTAAGTTTTTTTTTTATGAATTATACTGCCACTAGCCAGTGAAACATTGTTAGTGACATTTTTTGTATGTTGTCCTCATAAATATGCGATAGATTTCAGAAATCTGATAATTGTCCATTCAGAAATCTGATAATTGTCCTACTGAAAGATTCACTAGATGTGATTTTTATATACTGTTGAGGGGCTTGGAAGTATTCTGCTTATTGTCTGTTTTCGTATACATTATGGTCCTGTTGGTTGCAGAACTGTGCCACAAAAGCTGAGGCTAGAAGAAGTGCAGCCAAGATAGCCTTGATGAATTCAGTTTTCAACGAGCATCCTTCACGCAAGATCTCTGAAGATTTTATTGATAAGGCAGTTGGTGATGCCATCTCTAGCTTCAAGGTTAGTGCCATGGTTATATTTTTTCTGGTGAAGTACCTTCAACCAGTCACCTTCTAGTGGAGTTAATGATCCTGGCTGTAAGTGATTTTTGTTGTTGTTGAGACCTTTCAGTAAATCTGGACTCAGAAAAGTGAACACTTAAAATCATCTACATTGTACAGCTATTGTATTAGCAAACAGCATAGACTTGAAACTGGCATGTGTTTAGAAATAATCAGTTTGAAAGGTTGTTTTGATACAATTTCAAAATGAAAAAGTTGTCCATGAGAGTTAATGACATTAACTATACAGTATACTCCACACACTTTTGATTCCTGTCTTGGAACCGTCATTGACCCTTTTACTGTCAGCACTTTTTGATGTTCAGTGTTTATACTGAGGAAAAAAGTTTCGTCACCACCATGTACACTAAAACTAATATAGCTTCCATATTTGTAGGAATCTGTGCATGAAATGATGCAGAATGATGCATCAACTGATCAAGCATAAAATTTTGTACCTTCAGATGATTTACATAGGAATTTCTTGAAATTACTACATATTTATAGTATTTTGTGAATATAGTGCTCACTATGGAAACAAAAAACAAAACCAAAAAAGAGAGAGAGAGAGGCCTCTTTGATCCTGAACTAATCTGAAAATGTTCTTAGACTGTGAATGACCGTCTACTGATGGATCATGACAGCGGATGTACCACAGTAACTAGTGCATTGTTTAGTTTGACTAGATCACATTTCCCTCGGCCACCATGCCCCTACCATGATCCTTTTCCTCTTCTTGTCACTAATAATATTACTCCCTGCAAGCCATAAATTATTTTACACTATCTGTACTGTACTGGTTGCCAAAATTGCCTATGGCCATGAACGCTGTCATGAGCTTGTGGGTTTAATGTCTGCTCTGTATGACACAAATTTTACACCAATACCAAGTATACCACATTATTTAGCCTCATCTATGTCAGAATTGTCTTATGAATGACCATTCAATCATTTATTATTTCTTTAATCACTTCAGATGCTTTCAAACATCAAAAATGTGAAGGATTATGAGACCATCCTGGCGTCACCATTGTGGTGAAAACCAGTTTTGATTCGGAAAAATATAACTACTTTGGCAAGAGTTGCATAGGTCACTGAATCATAAAGGAAGCCAATCACTTTTATGAATCCCCACTGAGACTGCCAACGTCAGTTGTTGTATATTATTTATATTATGCTGAAATGTGTGACAACAACCTCTATTAATTCTATGTTTGTAGGTGTCACAGAAGGCTTTGTGAGCTCCGTAGTTTTTAGGTTGGTAGCTGTAAAAGGGTTCAGTTTAATGATTTATTATGAGGTTGGCCCAGACCTCATTGGTCTTGTTCACAGGGAGTGAATGCTTGTTGATAGCCAGGAGGTAGATTGTACTGTATTTTGAGTGATAACCCTTTTTTTTTCATGCTTTTACAGAGATTTTTTTAAATTTTTTTTTTTACTAGGATCTTGAATTTTTTCCTTGAGATGTGATGTCCTGTTTAATTTGTGTACTATTTTTTATATACTCTGTCACTTCTGTAACTGTGAAATGCTTGAAGGTTGACTTTTTTAAAATCAAATTCTCAGTATTCTGGAAGTTTCTCCTGTTTAGTTACTGTTGAAGTTGTTGCAGGTCTCGCGGTAGACTGCTGCAAATATTTTTTATTGTTGAGTCTATGGGGGTAGGTCAGCTGAGACTGGAGTGTGTTGACAGTTTTTTGGTGTACTTCAATTATGAATCTGTCAAAATGTTTTTGGTTGGTTGGTAAACATATATGATATGATTTTGGTTGGTTAACATATATGATTTATATACTTGCATGTTGCAGTGATATGCAAACACATCAGGCATGTGTACATGCACATCACACACACACACACACACACACACACACACACACACACACACACACACACACACACACACACACACACACACACACACACACACCACACACACACACACACACACACACACACACACACACACACACACACACACACACACACACACACACACACACATGAACACACACACACACACACACACACACACACACGCACATGAGAATGCACACACACCATGCCTAACAGGACATGGACAATCCTTATACATAGATGCATATAGGTTTGTCTCAGAAGATGGATCTTCAGCCTTACTTGAAATGAGTAAGACTAAGAGAGATTTTGACAGAGAAGAAATTTTTTTTTAATCCTCTAATGATATGTCTTTTGTAATATTGCATCTATTTATCATTTATATCACCTGTGTTACTGTTGGTACAGGGAAGTCCTGCAGACATTGATGACCCCAGCACTGGTATCGGCGCCTTCAAGTTTATGCTGGAGGCCAACAGGGGGCGCTCCATGCTAGAGTTCCAGGAACTGATGACGGTCTTTCAGCTCCTGCATTGGAATGGCAGTCTGAAGGCCATGCGAGAGCGCAACTGCTCTCGACAAGAGGTAATATCAGCTTTTCTGTTTTCAGGAGTAGATCATGTTCTTTTATATCTTGCTCATTTTTAACACCTCAGAACATGTTTTCTTGCAGGACATGTTTGTGCAACAAAAGGCTGTCTCCAAGCTTGACAGGTCTGCATATTTTGAGACAAAATAAAATCATGAAAGACAGGCAGACCGATAATTGAGATGATGAGAATAAGAACGAGGTATTGGAAGACTGATTGTAAGTTTAAAGTGTTTTAAAATCTAATGGTGGTCAGAAACTGTGAGAGATAGGTGATTAAATATGATAGTGGGAAAAATCAACATGAAGAATTTTTTGTACATTTTTGAAGGGATTGTTTTGTGTGTGACCCAACTGCTTTTTTCTGTCCCTTATCCTCCAAGATTTTTGACTGCCTTTTTCTGACCCTTATCCCTGAGTTTTTTTTTAAATCCCTGATTCTGTATTGGTATGTAAATTATCTGAGGAAATTGTGTCAGGAATACCCTTGTTTACGTGGGGGCCATACCCCCTCAGTAAGGTGAGGCTTGGAGAGTTTTAAGATTAAGTTGTATAGAGCAATCTCCTTCCAGTTTCAAGTCATATTACATTAGCACAAACCTGGCTTTTCACAAAACAACATGGCATGGCTTTTTTGGCAAAACAGTCAGATGTGTGCACATGCTCCTAGCTCAATGGATATTTGAACTTGTACAGGATTGGAGAAGGCAAAGCAACAAATAGGATCTGTCTCCAGCAGTTGTCACTTGAAGAATAGTGGCATCTTTTACATTAACATAATGGTTATGAGACAATCAGTTATTACTTCTCGATAACTTTATAGTAAATGGACAGTCTTTTGTTTAGTTTTAACCTGTATGGTAAGGATGTTCTTGTCATGGAATGCCCCAGTATGTTATTTCCCCTGCACTGTGCAGTCATCAGTAAGCTAACTGTACAACTGCTTTCTGCTTTATGTACTTTTTTAAAGCTTTTGGATTAAAACCATCTTTTGGAAAGAATGACAGTCAAATCATTTTTATGCAGTTACCATAGTAAGGTTGTGTACAGATAGTCACTTTAGTATTTCGTCTTGATGGGGATTGTTGTAGTCTTGTGCCTGTTTATTTTCATCTATTTTAAACTCAACATGTATCGAAACATTGAGAGAGAAAGGACAAGACCAAGCAGCTTACACGCACGCACGCACGCACGAACGCACGCACACGCACAGCACACGCACGCACCACACACACACACACACACACAACACACACACACACACACACAACACACACACCACACACACAACACACACACACTCTCTCTCTCTCGTTACAGCCATCATTATTTAATACGATTGTTTTTTTAAACTTATTTATATATTTGTCCAGGTTCTAGCTCACTACTCACACCGTGCACTGGAGATGATATGCGGTCACAGATGGCACTGGACTGGATCGCCCGAGAGCAGGAAACCTCCAACATCATCAGCCAAGAGCTGAATGTTGCCGAACAGGAGCTGGAGAGTGCGCGTTTAGCTGGGAGAGAGTTGCGTTTCTACAAAGAAAAAGAGACATTTTGGTTCTGGCATTGAGCCAGACTGAGCCTGTGGAAAGTCTGGCATAGAGTGTCAGGAAAGGTGCATGCAGAATCACGCCTTTGGTGGGGGAGAGAGTTGCATTGTCATAAGGAGAAGAGAGACATTTTAATTCTAGCATGCGGTAAGTCTGTCATAGAGAGTTTGGGAGAGTTGTTGAGCATGAGGTTGAGAGTGTGCATTTATTGAGAAGAGAATTCTTTTCTACAAGGAGAAAAGACATGAATTGAGAATACTCTGAAGATTCAGCTTCATTTTCCTCTTGGTGAATATTCTGTCTCCTTTGCAGACCTTCCTCAAACTGACTAGGTACACTTGCTTCCCTTGACTAGTGGACGATATGATGTGACTTAAAATTAAGGAAGACAGTATCAGACTTTACATTTCTGAAATCTGCCCCATGCTTACTGTGCAAGAGTAGCAGGTTGGTCCCCAGAACCCCCACCCCACCCCACCCGTCCCTAAACAGAGCAGTTACTCAGTAACCCATTCGAACTTTGTTTTTTTTAGTGTTTGTTCGTTTGTTGTTGCCTCCCCATCGTCTGCTCTGCTTCTGTGTCACTACCAGCATGCCAGTATTCCAGTTCTCCAGCATACCTCCAAAGTTGCCGGAGGTGAAGTCGCTATGAGAGCTGGGCATGAAGGGCCACAGAATCTGGGACGACTTTTCACAGTACTTTGATGATGGGAATTGGGATGATAGTGATGATGCTATAGAATTCTATTTTAGATCGACTCTGTGTGACAGGGCTGTCTGTACTCTACACTTCCTTACTAATGTATTGTATCAACCAGGCCCAAGAGAAACAGACACCTATAGTGTTGGTCAGGAAATTTTGACAGTATCCCTAATGAGGAAATTTTAAAGCGGTGAGCTCATAGCACACTTAGCTTTGGGTAGAAAATGGTTGGGGGGCGAAAAATCCCCAAATGAATTTTATTTCAATTTGTTCTGTTTTGTGATGTTTGTTGATTACCGATTGTTGTTGTAACTGATGAGGAAAGAAATAAAAAAAAAAATTAACCAGGAAGAAATTAAAGCAGTTCTTCTGACTATCCTTAATTCATTGAACATGACAGAATCAGTTGCCTGTGTATATTCTCAAGAGAAATGAGATATTGTGGTTCCGGTATTGAGTCTGACTGAACCGAGAAAACACAACTTGGGGTGCTGGATGTACTCATGATCATGGCTGAGATAAGGTTTTCTAGAGTGGTTCATTGGTGGTTCTAAGATGGTAAGTTTTCTGCAGTGGTTCATGGGTAAGGTTTTCTAGAGTGGTTCATCGGGTAAGGTTTTTAGAGTGGTTCTCGTAAGGTTTCTGAGTGGTTCATCAGGTAAGGTTTTCTAGAGTGGTTCGTCGGTCAGGTTTTCTAGAGTGGTTCATCGGGTCAGGTTTTCTAGAGTGGTTCATCAGGTAAGGTTTTCTAGAGTGGTTCATTGGGTAAGGTTTTCATGAGTGGTTCTTCAGTGGAAAGTTTTTTAGAGTGGTTCATTGGGTAAGGTTTTCTAGAGTGGTTCATGGGTAAGGTTTTCTAGATGGTTCATCGGGTAAGAGGAGGAGTTTGTTTATCTACAGTGGTTCATCATGTACGAGGAGGAGTTTATCTAGTGTGGTTCATTGGGTAAGAGGAAGAGTTTGTTTATCTAGAGTGGCTCATTGGGTAAGAGGAGGAGTTTTGTTTATCTAGTGTGGTTCATTGCGTAAGATGAGGAGTTCGTTTATCTAGAGCGGTTCTTCGCATAAGAGGAGGAGTTTGTTTATCTACATCTAGCATGGTTCATTGGGTAAGAAGAGGAGTTTGTTTATCAATCAAAAGTTTAGTGGTTGTTTCGTGTACATGTTGCATGTTGTTTCGTTTTTGTTTTGTGCATTGTGTCAGCAAATCCACAGTGGCATTTTCTTGCTTTTAACTGGTACTTTAGGTGCGTGTGTGTGCACATATTTTGTGATTTTTTATTTTCGTTACTTTCCCTTTTTCTCTTTAATGAAGACAAAGTTGAATATACTGACATAGGACAAGGATGTGTTTTTGTTTTTGTTTTTTTGTTTTGTTTCATTTTTTTTTTTTTTTTTTTTTGAGTAAAGTGTTGTAACCCAAAGATACAACACAGTGGAACAAATCTTTACCAATTTTGCTTCTTAGAGGTGGTCTTGTTAAAATTTGTAAACTTGTATGCTTGATGAAGGGCATTTCTTTTAGGCCCCATTTAATAAAAGATATAAACATGTCTTAGGAAAATGATTTCTGCCATTTGTTGGCAGTTTTGGTGTATGATGCATATGTACAATTTCCTCTCTTGGGGAGGTTTGGTTTATTTGTTTCAACAAGTTGCCAGTTTTAAAAGCCAGAGTGATGTTTAAAGTGCCTGAGATTTTTTTTCCCCCCAAACTGAGCCTGCAAAACAATCAAAATGTGTTTTTTTCGTGATAATAGATTTGTCATGCGTCCAAGAAAAGTGCGCATCCTCTAAGGCTGGATCTGTCAAAATACTTTCTCATCGAGGTGTGAAATTTTTGTGTCAACAATCAAAATGTTTTTTTTCCGTGATAATAGATTTGTCATGCATCCAAGAAAAGTGCGCATCCTCTGAGGCTGGATCTGTCAAAATGCTTTCTCATCGAGGTGTGAAATTTTTGGTGTCATTTGGGGTAATAGTTTCTTTTTATGTGGAAGTGAAGGGTCAGGGCAGTGAGGAAGGTATATCCAGGCATTGGTTTTATCTTATCATTTTTTTGTTTGTTTTTGTTAATGTTGTTCTTGTTGACATGAGAGTCAGAGATGGAAATGGGGAGATTGTGGAACAATCAGTATTTGAAAAATGGCAACCTGAAAAAGATAGGGATTTTAAACCCAAATCCCTGTTGTATATATTTATATAGCATATCTAACATGTGCTATCTAGCTAGCACAATTCTTTGTCCTTTGCAGGGCTCATACATTGCAGAAAATGCCATGATCATGCAATTTGTGCTAAAACGTGATTATTGGGGACTGTACTCATCTGAACCTGCTTCAAACTATTTCTGATACAGAGCCAGTGGAAGAACTTTGTATAAATCAAGACATAAGTTATAAAGTAGTGCTTGTAGCGGACAACTTTTAAGATTTTGAGTAGGCAGCATTGAATACTCCAAACATAAGAAGGAAATTTGAAAATGCATCTTCATCTCTAAAATAAAGAAAACAACACACTTAAAAAATAAATAATTACACTGTTTGAATTTATTGCATTAATATGAGTTTTAAAGTGTTTGATATCCTGGCATTACTCTGCACTATCGAATGTCATTGTGGCTGCGTGTACTGCCATGCTTATTCATAAATAAGGATAAAAATATGAGGTCAAAATAAGTTTCCAAAGTTTGTATGTCATGAGTCTTTATATAATACTTCTATGGCCAAGACAGAGAGTTGAGCTAACTAGGGTAGCACATGATAGCAGTGGTAATTGTGCACAAGCTAATCAGATCTGTATGACAGTTGACATACTGTCAGGCATAGGGTGAATCTCATCAGAGTGAAACTCATACACTGTACTTCCCTAGGGTCATAATCTGGAACATTTAGGGATTTTGGTTTAAAGAATCTTTTTTCCATGCTCATATGTTCGTTTCTTTGTGTGTGTGTGTGTGTGTGTGTGTGTGTGATATCTCGCAAGCATCATTTGTTTGAAGGAGGGTGGATTGTTCAGACATGTTGACAGATACACACATATTGAGGAGTACATAATTTCAAGGGAGTTTTGTTTCATTTGCATTACATGTGTGATGCAAGTTTTTCAGTCATTTGTGAAAGTTCTTGCAATTTTGACACTGTCAATGTGAATCAGCAAATATGTCATCAATTTAGACTCATGTAAATCTACAGCAAAGTATACAGGTAACTTTGTGTATTAATGTGTCTTTATGTATGAATATACTCATTTACAGTTGTCATTTGTTTAGCTTTTTTTTCAGCAGTTTATGGTGAATGATGCATGTAATCCATGTGCATTATATGTCGCATTTTTAACGTATGTATAATTGTATATATCAAGTCCCATTGGGGGTATTCCCATGTGAACATTTGCTCACCACTGCTTTTTTATTCTATGGAGATGTTAGCTTTTACACTATATGCCTATCCAGCCATTTATTTATATGTATCAGAAATGCCAACCGATGTTGTTTAAGTTTTTGGAGGACAACTTAAAAAATCTCAGCACTGGAGCTGCAGTTTGAATCATTTATTCTTTGTCATTGTTGCTGTGTGTGAAAAGTTCACTAAGAACTTCCTCCATTGTATGATGGTACTTCTGCTATTTTGACATTTTTGGAGTAAAAATTCAAAGAAAGATAGCAGAACCCAGTTTGTGTTTGGAAGATTTGTAAAGAGATATAACTTAGTAAAGCAGGGAAGACCTCTAAATCAATACAACAATAATCTGATGGCCAGTTTGATCAACTAAGCCGATGACAGCAGTGCATGCATGGCACAATCACATTTGACAGCACAGGACAGCTGCTGTTCATTAGAAGAGGGACAAGAGGAAGCAAACAACAAGACTGCAAAACTCCTTTCCATGCAATACCTGTGGAAGAACAATTGTCACCAGAATCAGTCATGTGTCCGACATGAAACCTACATCAGGTGATAAGAACCGTTAGATCGACACAAGAGTCCATTATCATCTCACTCCCTGATGAGATAATGGCTTTACTTTGTAGAGTTACTTACCTTGGCTTGAACTCTTTTTGTATCAAGATGGGAATCATCAATTAGGATAAGTTGGCTGAAGCTTAGTGTGCGCATCAAAAACAACCCCTAAACATTTTTGAGCTGACATTTCCATGGTATCTATTCATAACTTCTTAAACATTTAGGCCTAAATATTCAAGAAGTTGTCTATAAAAGTCAAGACAGAGCTGTTTGGAAGAGAGTGGCGGTGTCAAAGAGTGCAGCGGCCAACACTGAGAACCTGGTGATGCCAACAGGTGAGGTGAGGTTATTCATAATTCAAAATGGACAAATTCTTACATAACTCCTATCAGCAGTGCATCATTTAGAGCTGATTTCCGGGTGTATTTATAATATTGTAATGAACTCTTGAGTTCAAAACTTTTTCATATCCATTATTTTTGGACAGGACACAATGTCCATATGGAAGACAACTGTGTCATGAACAGGTTGAGAGCAATGAACCCCACTTGAACCACAATGAACCCCACTTGAACATAAAGTCCAAATTCAAGATAAAGTTGGCCTGAAAGGTTTGAGATCTCTGCCATCTTACATCCCAGCACGCTTTTAGTTTTAAGAAAACCTCACTGTTTAAAAGCACGTATGTAAGTAGACATTAAAAGAAATAACGAACGAACGAAGAAAACCTTACATACTCAGTTCACTGTGAAGAAAAGAGGGTGACTCATTTTTCTAACGAAAGGAACAAACTGTCCACTTCAAAACCTGTGCCCCCTCCCCCCCCCCCCCCCCCCCCCCCCCCGAAGATCAAACCTAGGCATAGGGCTCATGTGCAGACTTATGACTTGTGCCATGGTCAATTTGGATCATGTCCTTTACATAGCATCTATAGTATTGTGTATAAAATTTATTCTGAGCCTGGAGATGGTGTCTCAAGAAACTGAAACTGAAATTATTTTACTGACTTACATAACCTGATTTTCTTGATACTCTGCTGCCAAGATATTTCCCACACAGTTTAACTCTAAATCATATTCTTTTGATGGTTGAATTTGTGCTCTTTCTGCACAGCGCTTATGACATTTTGTCACAAAGCTGACTTATATCATGTGGGGTTTTTTTATGTTATCATTTGTTTCATGTATGCTGTTGGTAATCATATGCTCCCTGTGACTTTTTGTGTCATTGGGCAGATTTTTTTTTTTTTTTTTGCTTTGTATGTACGGCTATGTGAATGAGAGAGAGCAGAGATGTTCAAGCAGAGATGTTCAGTGTACCAATACTTCTATTGAAGTTTAGTTTTGTTGGTGTTTTGTAGCTGTTTTGTTGCTGGTGGTGATGATGATGATGGTGTGTGTGTGTGTGTGTGTGTGGTGTTGTGTGTGTGTAAATACTCAGCTCCAATATTGACTGGTGAATTCCCTGTGGTGTGTGCAATATTTGGGTAGACTTCAGTAAATATTTATTGGCTATTGTATCTTATTAGATTCCAGTAAATAGTTATTGGCTACTGATAGTCAATCAGATAGAGGTATATCTCGGTTTGTGCAAAAGACGATTTAGTCGAAAATATGCACCCATTTATTTAACATTATTGGACTTGTTTAAATTTAGCAAGTTTAGTTTAGATTATTTTTTGCTTGTTTTGTTTGCTTTTTTAAAGCAATTTTAAGTAGGGGTTTTTTTTTTGTTTTTTTTTGTTTTGTCTGTTTTTCCTAAGAAATTTAAGCTCTGTTGTTATAGAAATGATTGAATTGAATAGGTACAGCTTCGTAGTGAGGAGCAATATTTTTTTTTAACAACAGAACACTCATGTGTAAGCTGTAAGTAGTTTTGTTGCGTATGCTTTGCATACATTAAAGGGCTCCCTGTGGAAATGCTGGGAGCTCTTTCAGTATAATCAGTATCACCACAGTCTGGAAATTCTTACTAGAAATTTCTATTTTCTGTCACTGTTCGTTTTCATCTGACTTGTTTCTGTGCTTTCTGCGATCTCTTCCTTTCTCATTTTTTGTCTTGCTGATTTATTCATAGACATCACATACTTTCTGTCTATTAGGATTGATGATTAGATACATGTATTAATTGCATTTTTAGCTCTAGGGAAATTTGAACGGCTTAGTGGCAATGTTAGGTATTATAGGTTAGTTTTAAAAGCTTTTTTTTTTTTTTGTATGTCTTGACATCTGTATTAGGTTTGTTTTTATTTTTTTAATCCTCCTGTTGATAAATTCAGTGGAATGGCCAACACCAGGGGCATATCATTAGATTGCTTGAATGCAGTGGTATGTGTACTTAATTTTCTTTTCATTTTATTCCCCTGGGTCGTCATCGTGTTTAAATGTGTGTGTTTTGTTTGAGGTGGTTATATCGAAGATATGGCTCAGAGCAGTTAGCTGAGCTTTAAACCTGAATTATGATAATAATAAAGTTGAAGGGCTATTCTTTTATTTATATAACATGTAAGATTGCTGTAGTGTGTAATTGGAACTACAACATGAACAAATATATACCTTTTTGTTTGTTTTGGTTTTGAGTTTTGTTGTTGTTGTTGATGTTGTTGTTGTTGTTGTGCTTCGATCGATGATAACTTAGAATGCAGAGAAATATTTTTGCACCATATATTAAATTATATCTGAAAGTACTTTGACCTTGCCAAGGGGAATAATCACAAGTGTGGTGGAAAAACTCAGTTTTTAAGAAAAGAATGGAAAAAGGGGGTGGAAAAAGAAATAAAACAAACAAAAAATATGTTAGGTAATGTTTTTCTGGTATTGATGTAAATAGCAAGTTTTGGAACCAATTTTTATGGTTTTGCATGGCTGAAGAATCTTTTCAGACTGTTAATAGCAGATTTTACGTGGAGCTCATATTACAGAATAGTCCAGATTTGAGTCAGCTGGCTGATTCTGTTCATCCACGTACGGAGGCGTAGACCCAAGATCTGATGCCTTGAGTTCAGGTTCAGCCTGCTCAACATGAAGACTGGCCTGTTTGCCGCCCATCTTCATTCCCCAGTCATCTTGTTGGTATCAGCTTTGTGTTTCATAGGTACATTCACGCACACAGACCATTCCTTATTCAAGACCTTTCCAGTGCACAGGGTTTTATGAAGGCCCAAGAAGTCTGTCGGATTATTACTGGCAGATTTGGGTAGAGGGTTTATGGAAATGTTTGACTGAGTACAATGAGTCCCTCTTAAACAAACTCGAAACACCATATTCATTGAGTCATTGTTTTTTTGTTTTTATTCATTTGTTTGTTTGTTTTTTTCTCTGTGTGTGCATTTTTTTTAAGTAGAATTGGGTCCAGTTCACCATTTTGTCAATTTTTTAAAAAATTATTTATTGTTTAGTTGCTTTTGTTTTTATGATTGATTTTTTTTTAAAGTTGTTATTGATTAATATTTGATGTTGTTTTTTGTTGTTGCTGTATTGCTCCTGCTGACTGTAGTTTGAACAAACAACAACAGAAAAGAAAAACCCATTCAGCATTCAGGAACTTTTTTCTTTTTGAAAGTAGTAATACAATTATTTATTTACCTTTACATTTACAGCCGTTAGTGATGTTATGTCACAAATATCCAGATGTGTAGGGCATAGATCCCAGTCATTTTATTTGGAGTTTAAACATTATCTCATTAGACTGATGGGTTCATAATCATACTGCTTTTTGTTGTTACATTTGGGTCGTGTTTATTTGTGTTATTATCAGCGACAGTGTACACATTGACTGTGTTCTTTTCTGTATTGTTTAGAAGATGCATTTACTTCCTTAAAAAGTATCATGTTTAGAAATGCATTTACTTCATTAAAATGTTTTATGTTTAAAAGTTTCATTTACATCATTAAAACGTATTGAGTACTATATCGGCGGTGGGTTGTCATTACCATGATAGATGGTTTTCAGTGTTCATTCTGTAATGAAAAGGTTTTCAGTGGTAACATGACAGTTGGTGATGTTTTCAAAGTTAGGCTGCTGTTTGTTAGTCTGATGGCCCACCTTTGACTGATGTGTTCTTTGGTGTCAGTGGTTTGTTTTATATGCCATTTGGTTTATATGCCATTTGGTTTATATGCCATTTGGTTTATATGCCACTTGCTCATCTTTTGCACAGCTTTGTTCCTCTCCTGTTTTGTTCGTCATGACTGAACACTTACCTGATGTGGGGATGCTGGGGGCTCTTTCAGTGTGATTGATATTATTTATTATTATTATTATTATTACATGAATAAACGCCTTTCCATAAAATGCTCAACGCGTTTTACATAAAATCTTAATTAAAACATGCATTACAAATAGAAGCTGAATAAGACATTTAACTAATTAAAACAAATCAGAGAGCATACAAAGATATTCCAACATATCATGTTCACGTTCACAACACACACACACACACACACACACGCACACGCACACGCACACACACACACACACACACACACACACACACACACTCACACCCATACACACACATATATCCCTACCTTCTGGAAATTCTGTGCTAGAAATTTCCTCTTTTCTATCACTCCCTTTGTTTCTGTCTTGTTCCTTTGCTGTCTGTCATTTCTTCCTATCATTTTCTGTCTTGATGGTCCATTTATCATCATATGTTCGATAAAGTCTTACGTACTTTCTCTTAGGATTGATAATTGGGCACATGTATTAAGTGTATTTTTGACTCTAGTGAAATGTGATATGTGAAAGCAGTTTTAGGTAATTTAGCCTCTTTTCAGTATGTTTTAGTATCCTTAGTTGTGTTTAAATTGTATTCAGGATTGTTTTTTAAATCCCCTGTGGGATAAATTGGACGGAGTGGTCAACGCCAGGGACATCTTAGATTATGTGCGCGAAGGCATTGATATGTGTGCTTAATTTTCTTTTCCTTGTTTTCCTGGTAAAGTAGTGTGTGTGTTTTGAAACGGTTATAGCCCTGATATGGCTCTACGTGGTCGGTTGGGCGTTAAACAGAAATAGCAAATAACAAAGCCTGTCCATCTGTCTTGATTGAAAATCTGTCTGTCTGTCTGTCTGCTTTTAAGGTTTTTCTTTCTCTGTCTTTAGTGGAAATGTTTCTCTGTCTTGATAGAAAGATTTGTCTGTCTGTCTCTTCCATCTGTTTTTGACTGAAAGACTTGGTCAATATGTCAGCCCTTTTCATTCTTCCTTTCCAGTTCTTTTCCCCTTTCTTTCTTTTTCTTTTCTCTTTCAGTAATTTTATCCAAGTTATGCTCATATTCATTGAAACAGTATCTTACTGGTTTCTTTTTTGTTTAAAATGTAATGTTATCATAGAATTGGAGAAAAAAATTAAATTTTTCTTTATATTCATTATGGACTTCTCATTTTACCGAAAACTGAATTTTCTTTTGCTGATCAGTGTGGTCTTGTTATTCCAGTACTTCAGAATTGAGCAACTCTTTGTGATTCAGGTCTTTTTCAGACAGTGGAATTGCTTTGTACATGAATGATATTGTTTTTCTCATTAGCTGGTGATGGTCAGAATGTGTGCAATATTTTCCCCCTCTTCCGTACGTGGTTTAAAGTCACATCTATGTTTTTGGTATTGATGGATTCATGTTTCCTTTGGTAGAGGGATGTTGTGGTGGTCTTCACTTTATATGAATGTTCATATTTCAGCGGGACTCCTCACTGAAGGGTTATTGTCATCGGAATAATGTGTAGTGTACAGACTTCTGCACTTTGAATCGGAAGAGTCTTTTCTGAACACTTCCAACAATGGAGGTTCTCCTTTGGCAGGTGATCTTATGCCGATATGTTGTTGATAGCTTATGTAGTGAAATCCATGTGCTGATCATAACCCATGAAAACCATCTGCTTATGCTGTGATGGAACTGTATAGAATTAATGTCGACATTTTGCGTGTTTCTTTTTTCTATTTTTTTTTTTAACTTTTAACCCCTTGACTGATATGGTCTTTGGACTTCCATTTATTGAACAGGCAACAAGTGTCTTCATTCATTTCTTATGATTTTGTGGTCTGCATTCTTTTGTGATTATGGTAAGCTGTGTTGGGATGGAGAGGGACATTTTGTTTCTAATAATAGTCCCAGTTCCATGGTTAGTGTACACTTTTAATACCCTCTTTGCTGTCCACTGTCTAGTATTTCTGTCTTTTTCTGTGAAGTTTCAGTCATTTTTTTCTCTCTGTCTTCTTACCCCACCCTGAAAGTTTCACTTACTTTCTATTTCCCCACAAAGTCGCACTTAGTCAGTGTTGTTATCTCTCAGTGAGAATGTTCATAGTGGTAAGTCATGAAATAGTAAACTAGGATGGACGCTTCCTGTTCATTCCGTAATATTACTTGCCAATATGATATTTTATAGCCTGTTTCCAATACTTTCTTTTTACCATTAGATGACATATTGGTGTGTGTTTAGATAGATAGATAGATAGATAGATAGATAGATAATATATGTATATATAAGGAATAATCTGAAACATTGAATTGATGTAGAGGTGAAAAATCTGAGAAAATTTTTTTTATGCCTGTAGCTTAGCTATCTGTTTTGAGGAGTTTAGTAGTGTAGTTAGTTATTGATTCATAGTCGTGATTGGGTTGTTTGTCTCAACTGATACAACCATGTACTCAAGACTTAAGTCCCAATCAGCAACCTAACAATTAGCCTGCTTGCTGTCCATTTAACATTCCTGTCATTCTGGTGGTATCAGTTCAATATATGATAGGTTTCCCCCTCACCCTACCCATTTCATCTTTTCCATTTTCTTTTCCTTTGGTCCTATTTTTCTGTATCTTTTTACCATTTCTTGAAGGATGGATTTAGGCTTGCATGTGGGTTTTTGTAATCTAATATGGCCAGATGTCGGCGTATTTGTTATATTAATCAGTTTTTGAAGTTGAGAATTTTGCAGGTTAAGAACTGTGTAAGGTTTGTTTTAATGAAGTGTTTATTACAATTATTCATTTTCAGTTGTTCCAGTACATGTTTTATCAATGTTTGTACCATGCTGTATTTTTTTGGAGAAGTGTATTATTGTTAATAGTTTTTGTGTTTGTTTATTTTGTAAATTGCGCTCATTTTCTTGTATTTTTTCTAAGTTCTGAACATTGTTGACAACAACAAAAAAAATGCTCTTTGATTGTTTGATGTTTATAAATGTATTGTTTTATGCTGATGTATTTGTGGTTGTTGCTCTGGGCATTTGTGTTCCCATTTTTTTTCCACTCGCTGCCAGTAGTAATATGCTTGTTGCAAGGCATAATAGTACATACTTTGTAAATACACCATTAAAAGTGTAAAAAGTTGTTGCTGTCTGGTGTACATTGGTATTGAATATGTGTACGTATACATGCACGCACACACACACACACACACACACACACACACACACACACACACACACACACACACACACACACACACACACACACACATACTACATACTGCACACATTACACACCAACACACACATATGCACATACATATACAAGCACACAAGCATGTACGCACGCACACACATGCGTACTTACACAGGAATTCTCACACTTGTACTCATACACATTCTCCCTGTCTCTACTTCTTTTTTTCACACACACACATACACACACACACACACACACACACACACACACACACACACACACACACACACACACAACACACACACACACAACACGCACACACATACATTCACAGAATTACACACACATACACAACACACATACACACATACACACACAACACACACACACTACCACGCACGCATGCACGCACACATTTTCTCTCTGTCACTCTTTTCCACTTGGCTTTGACTTGACTTTTATATACTTTGTATTTGTATGGATTTCAAAATCCAGACCCTAAACATCTACACAAGAAAAAAAAGTAAGAAGCCACAATACTTCTTTCAAAAAAAATGAAAGTGTTATTTCTTACCTGGAACTTACAGTATCCATACACATGAGTAAAAACTTAAATCAATGTGAATAGATACACCAAATTGCAGCACACCGCATGGATAGTTTTTTGAAAATATCAATGTTTCTGTGTTGGAAACAAAACAAAGCAAACTGAAACGAAAACTAGCAAATAAAATAAAAACAAAACCCCTTAATTAATGAAACAAACAGAGGAACAATGACACAAAAGAAAAGATAGTCAAGCCATTCTAAAATTCTTCCTTTTTGTGCAACACTTGAAAAAATTCAGATTTTGTAATTCTCAAGGTCACTGTGATCTGGAAAAAGCTTTAATTAAAATATTACTTGACATTGAGTAGGTCAAAGATAGACTGTCACAACAGATGAAAACAGAACGTAAATATTGTTTCTGAGAAAGTGTTCACATATCTTCCTTGAAAAGTGCTAATTTTCAGAAAGTTTTGTTTCATGTGACCTAACTAGAGCCTTATCTTTTAAGCCTATGCTTCCATTCATCCACAAACACTCTGCACCTACGACCTGGAGAGGACACTCCAGCCTCGCTACTAACACTAGTGTCGGCACAACACGGGAAGCAACAGATACCGGTGATAAGTCATTGCTCAACTGGCGTAGAGCTGACGCCAGGGGTTGCTTTTGACGGTGGGAGAGACCTTCGTGTCTTACTGGACAGCTACCGCCCGCCTAAGCTGGGCAGCCCCCAGCCAGTTAGGTGCTGTCCCGCCACGACCTGCCTTCTTCATTGGGTGCATGAAGATTAGGAGAAAATCCGACAAGCAGGTCGTTAATTACCGCACCAAACAAAAAGAAAAATTCAAGAAACGGATCAGGAAAAGGATCTGCAGTGAAACTGGGCTGTTGGAATGTCCGAACAATGATACCTGGGCTCTCCCAAGATCTGCAAGACATCAACGAGCCAGAAAAACCGCCGTCATAAACAGCGAACTAAAGAGGCTCAATGTGGACATTGCCAGTCTGCAGGAAACACGGCTGGCTGACTCAGGAACACTAAAGGAAAGGGACTACACCTTCTTCTGGCAAGGAAAGAGTTCTGATGCCCCAAGAGAGCACGGAGTAGGCTTTGCAGTAAGGAACAGCCTGCTGAACATGATTGAACCAGGCAGCGGCGGTTCAGAACGACTCTTGACTCTCCGCCTCAACACCACCGAAGGCTATGTCACTCTCATCAGCGTTTATGCCCCAACTCTGTCCGCCTCTCCAGACACCAAGGATGAGTTCTACGAAAATCTTGCATCAACCATAAGGAACATCCCCAGGACAGAACAACTTGTTCTCCTGAGCGACTCAACGCCAGAGTGGGTGCAGACAATGACTCATGGCCTTTCTGCCTCGGTTCCTTTGGAGTGGGGAAAATGAATGAGAATGGACAGCGACTGCTTGAGTTTTGCGCCTGCCATGAACTGTGCATCGCCAACTCCTTCTTCAAGACGAAGCCTCAGCACAAAGTCTCCTGGAGGCATCCCCGCTCAAAACATTGGCACCAACTGGATTTGATCCTAGTAAGACGTGCCGCTATCAAAAACATTCTCCACACTCGCTCTTATCACAGTGCAGACTGCGACACAGACCACTCTCTGGTATGTTGCAAGATCAGGCTACAACCAAAGAAGTTCCACTGCTCAAGGAAACAAGGGAACCCTCGCATTGAAGTCAGCAAGATGTCTCAGCCAGATCTTGTAGAACAGTTCGCAGAGGCCTTTCAGAGAGAATACGATGCATTGCAGCCCAGAGACTCTGCCACTGAGAGATGGGAAACGCTACGAGACACCATGCACCGCATTGCTATGGCCACCTTTGGGAAGAAAACTGTGAAGTCCCACGACTGGTTTGAGGCCAAATCATCAGAGATGACTCCCACTGTTGAGGCCAAGCGTGCCGCACTCACCAAGTATAAGCGGTCACCCAGTGAGAAGAACCTGCAAATCCTCAGGGCTGCCAGAAGTAAGGTTCAGCTTAACGCCAGGCGCTGCGCAAACGAGTACTGGACAGAGCTCAGCGAAGAGATACAGAGTGCTGCTGAAAGAGGCAACATCCGAGGAATGTATGATGGCATCAAGAAGGCACTGGGACCAACACAGAGCAAGATCGCCCCCCTCAAATCCTCCACTGGGGAAGTAATCAGCAATCCTAGCCAACAGATGGAAAGATGGGCGGAACACTACTCCGACCTCTACTCCACACAGAACATGGTGTCCCCCTTAGCCCTCGATGCCATCAAGTGCATGCCGGTAATGGAAGAACTTGACGCAGACCAACTGCGGACGAACTCAGCAAGGCCATTGATAGCCTAGCATCAGGGAAGACACCTGGCAACGACGGAATTCCCCCAGACCTCATCAAGCACTGCAAGACTTCTCTTCTGCACCCTTTGCACGCAGTTCTCTGTCAGTGTTGGAATGAGGGAGCTGTACCACAGGACATGAGGGACGTCAAGATCGTCACCCTGTACAAAAACAAGGGCGAAAGGAGCGACTGCAACAACTACAGAGGTATCTCGCTCCTCAGCATTGTTGGCAAAGTCTACGCTCGGGTCCTCCTAATCCACCTGCAGAAACTGGCTGAACGCGTCTACCCGGAATCACAGTGTGGTTTTCGGGCAGAGAGATCCACGGTAGACATGGTCTTCTCCCTTCGCCAAATCCAGGAGAAGTGCAGAGAGCAGCGGATGCCCCTGTATGTGGCATTCATTGACCTCACCAAGGCCTTTGACCTAGTCAGCAGAGATGGCCTTTTCAGGGCTCTCCGAAAAATCGGCTGCCCCTCTAAACTGCACAGCTTAATTGAGTCCTTCCACTCAAACATGAAAGGGACGGTGCAGTTCAACGGAAACCTCTCAAGCCCTTCGACGTACGCAGCGGTGTGAAACAAGGCTGCGTCCTGGCCCCAACCCTCTTTGGAATCTTCTTCGCTCTCCTCCTGAGGCATGCGTTCAGCACAGCGCAAGAAGGGATCCACCTGCGGACCAGATCAGATGGCAGGCTCTTCAACCTCGCCCGCCTCAGAGCAAGGACAAAGGTCCGTGAAGCCCTCATCAGAGACATGCTATTTGCCGACGATGCCGCAGTTGTGACCCATACTCATCTCCTTGGCACACGAAAAGATTTACCTCTCCCAACAAAACATACAAATGAAGAACTCCCATCTGTATTCTCCAACTATTTCACCACCAAAATACAAACTCTTCGTGACAGGCTTGACAGGACACCCTGTCAACCATGCCCACCTGACCCTTCCTTCTCTGGCACACCTCTTACTACTTTTACCCCAGTCTCACAAGAAGAAATTCTCAACACAATCAGATCCATGTCGTTCAAAACCTGCGAACTAGATCCTCTTCCAGGTTCTCTCTACGCCGACTGTCTCCCTACTCTCCTCCCATTCATCACTGACATCATCAACACTTCTCTTCAAACTGGAACTGTCCCTGATTCTTTCAAGTCTGCTATTGTTCACCCTCTCCTCAAGAAACACAATTTAGATCCAAATGAACTGAAAAATTACCGGCCTATCTCTAATCTCTCTTTCTTGTCAAAACTCCTTGAAAAAGTCGTCCTCAACCAGCTGAACTCTCACCTGTCTGCCAACAATCTCCTCAATCCTTTCCAGTCAGCCTACCGCCAGTGCCATAGCACTGAAACTGCCCTACTACACATTCTCAACAATCTCCTCCTTGCAACTGATACTGGCAAAGTCTCTCTCCTCACACTCCTTGATCTGTCTGCAGCCTTTGATACCATTGATCATGGTATTCTCCTTTCTAGACTTCATCATACTTTTGGCATCTCTGACATTGCTCTGTCTTGGTTCACTTCATACCTATCCAACAGAAAACAAACCGTTCTCATCAATGGCACTTACTCTCAACCTGCATACCTGACCTGTGGTGTTCCACAAGGATCTGTCCTTGGCCCTGTTCTTTTCACTCTTTACACCTCCCCCTGTCCACCATCATCAACTCCCATTCTATAAAACACCACTTCTATGCTGATGACACCCAACTTCAAGACAGTGACTCACCTGATAATATACAGCTCCTGTTGACTCGCACCACTGAGTGTTACTCGGACATTAAGAACTGGATGACACACAATAGACTTCAGCTTAATGACGACAAAACAGAAGCTATCCTCATTGGCACCCGTCAGAAACTTTCTCAGCTGCCTCCTCTTTCTCTCCCATTATGTAACACATCAGTCCCAATTTCTGATTCAGCTAAAAACCTTGGTGTCTGCATTGACTCTACCCTCTCCATGAACAACTTTGTTTCTCAAACTGCCAGATCCTGCTACTATCATCTCCATCGTATAAGGCTGATCAGGAAGTATCTCTCTGTCGAAACAACTGCAAAACTCGTTCTCTCCTTCATAATGTCTCGCATTGACTATTGCAATTCACTCCTGTCTGGTCTTCCTGCCTCCACCATTCACATCCTACAGCGCATTCAAAACAATGCTGTACGCCTTGTACTCAAAAAGAAAAAAGCTGACCACATATCTCCTCTCCTGGCACAACTTCACTGGCTCCCTGTATCAAAGCGCATACAGTACAAACTAGACACCATTTGCTACAAAAGCCTCAATAACGCAGCCCCCGATTACCTGTCAAGCCTACTTGAGATCTATGTTCCCTCACGTACCCTCCGCTCTGCCTCCGATCCTCTGACTTTTCGCTTTCCACGCACTAAGCTCAATACCTATGGTCCATGAGCCTTCTCTGTTTCTGGTCCACTCTCCTGGAACAAACTTCCTCTCTCAGTCCGTCAGCAACCTACTTTTGTCTCCTTCAAGTCCGCTCTCAAAACTCACCTTTTCTCCTCCGCATAAAATCCTAACCCCCCTCTGCAGCCTGTCTCCGCTCGGAGGGAATCACATGGTTATAATATATAATTGTATATGCTATGCTCTCTATAATTTTCCATTGCTTTTATTCTTGCTTTTATTGCTTTTATTCTTTCTCCCCATTTATAGCCATGCGTGTGTGTGTGTGTGTGTGTGTGTGTGTGTGTGTGTGTGTGTGTGTGTGCGTGCGTGTGTGTGCGTGCGTGCGTGCGTGCGTGCTTGCGTGTGTGTCTGCTTCAGCGCTTAGATTTGATTTTATCAAGATTTTGCGCTATATAAATATTGTAATTATTATTATTATGGGACTTGCAGTCACTAATGGACCGCTTCTCCCAGGCCTGCAAAGATTTTGGTCTGACCATCAGTCTTAAGAAGACAAACGTCCTGGGCCAAGACACGCCATCTCCACCAGCCATCACCATTGATGACTACGAGCTTGAAGCCATCCATCAATTCACATATCTTGGGTCCACCATCACCGATAACCTCTCCCTTGACACAGAGGTCGACAAGAGGATCGGGAAGGCAGCCACCACACTAGCCCGCCTCACACAAAGGGTGTGGACAAATCCCAAGCTGACCACAAAGACAAAGATGGCTGCATACAACGCCTGAGTCCTCAGCACCTTGCTGTATGGCAGCGAGGCGTGGACCACGCATGCTCATCAGGAGAAAAGGCTCAATACCTTCCACCTGAGAAGCCTACGGCGCATACTTGGCATTTCCTGGCAAGACAAGGTGATCAACACCGAAGTCCTAACCTGCGCTGGCCTCCCAACCATGCATACCATGCTGAGACAGTGTCGGCTGCGCTGGTTGGGCCACGTTCGCCGCATGGAAGATGGTCGCATCCCAAAAGACATCCTTTATGGTGAGCTTGCCACAGGGCAGAGAAACATTGGCCGCCCACAGCTGAAATACAAAGACGTTTGCAAGCGTGACATGAAGGCGCTTGAGATCAACACTGAGTCCTGGGAGGACCTTGCAGACGACCGCAACAGCTGGAGAACTACTCTCAAGAAACAGCTGCGGATTGGTGAGGACAAACTGTCAGCTGCTGCAGCAGAAAAGCGAGTTCGCAGAAAAGGGATGACAGCCAACAGACCAGCATCAGCATACACATGCGACCGCTGCGACAGAGACTGCCTCTCTCGCATTGGTCTCTACAGTCACAGGCGACGCTGCTTGGACCAAGCAGACAGCCCATCTAGACATTAGAACGGATATACTTTGTCCATGGTCAGTCATGATCGAGGGAGGCCTACTACTACTACCATGAGTCCTTAACAGTCCACACCTTTGACCAAAATTT
The DNA here is from genome assembly GCA_030674185.1 of Monoplex corrugatus. Taxonomy (NCBI): domain Eukaryota; kingdom Metazoa; phylum Mollusca; class Gastropoda; order Littorinimorpha; family Ranellidae; genus Monoplex; species Monoplex corrugatus. The sequence goes on along the minus strand of JAPXFY010000019.1, from coordinate 35,365,484 downwards.
GATGAAGATCTATCCATAAGGAGATTTGAAAATCTCTCTCTCTCTCTCTCTCTCTCTCTCTCTCTCTCTCACACACACACACACACACACACACACACACACACACACACACACACACACATGCCCTGGTCAATATGAAACGATCACAAAAGAAAAAACGGGGGCTGGGGGGATAATAAAAACAAATTCAAAGGATTTCAATTTTTATTTAGATTTGTGGTATTTTGGATACTATATCCAACATTTTATTTATTTAGTTATTAATCTTCGCCGTCATTTGTGTATAAGTACTATAACTATTAACTATAACTGCAAGATATGTTGTTTTTTTTTTATGAAATGTTAAATTAATTATCACAACCATTTTCGTATGTTCTGATAATAGTAACCCCACTCCCTCTTTTCCGCACACAATCACACGCACAACACAACACACACACACATACCAACTCAACACAACACAACACACAGTGACACACACACAGTCACGACAGTGACACACACACAGACACACTGTGACAGTTACATTGTCATTCATGAAATGGCGTTGAATAAGTAAAACCTCCTCAATATCATCAGAATCACTTTTATTAATATTTTCATTGCATCGGCAAATAACATTGGCTTAACTTGCCACTGCTTCATCCCATTTGGCATTTCCCAATCGACTCCTACCTCGTAGTGTACCACCCACCCACCGACTTGCACAATCTCAGAACAATAGCAAAGAGCAGTTATTCCCCTTTACTGCAAAGCGGAAGTGCCACGTTAATTTTGATGTCACTAAGCGAAGATGGCGTCCAATCTGCGAGAAAAGCAGGCTGCTGCGCTGAAACGCATGCTCAACTTCAATACCCCGCAAACCAAAGCGAATGTTGCTGAGCCCCAATGGAAGATACTTGTCTACGACAGATTTGGGCAAGATATCATCTCTCCTTTGCTGACGGTAAAAGAATTAAGAGACTTGGGAGTGACTCTTCATCTCAACCTTCATACCGACAGAGACCCGATCCCTGATGTGCCGGCGATTTACTTTGTTATGCCCACCGACGACAACATACAGCGTATCTGTCGTGACTTTCAGAATGGTCTGTATGAGTCTTATTATTTGAATTTCATCTCTGCTATCTCTAGGCAGAAGCTAGAAGACATCGCTAGTGCTGCTGTTCAAAGTGGATCTGTACAACAAGTTTCGAAAGTCGTTGATCAGTATTTGAACTTTATTTCTCTTGAAGATGATCTTTTCTGTCTAAGGCATCAGGACAGAGAGCCAATCTCTTACTATGCTATCAACCGTGGTGATGTCAAAGACTCTGAAATGGAAGCGACAATGGACATTATTGTGGATAGTTTGTTTTCTCTATTCGTAACTCTAGGCACTGTACCAATCATACGGTGCCCAAGAGGTAATGCTGCTGAAATGGTGTCACAGAAACTTGACAAAAAACTACGTGAGAATCTGCGTGACACCAGAAACAGTCTGTTTGCATCTGAAGCAGCACCAGGCCAGTTTAGTTTTCAGCGACCATTGATGGTTGTACTGGACCGGAACCTGGATCTTGCGACCATGCTGCATCATACTTGGACATACCAGGCCCTAACTCATGATGTCCTTGACCTACGCTTGAACCGGGTAGAGATTGAAGAGGTGGTGGATGACCAGGCCCATTCCCCGGCTCGCAAACCACGTACCAAGAAGAAAGCCTATGACATGAACAACAAAGATCAGTTTTGGGTAACACAGAAAGGCAGCCCCTTTCCTACTGTGGCAGAGGCTGTACAGGAGGCACTGGATGCCTATCGTGCTGAAGAAGACGAGGTGAAGAAACTGAAGGCAGCCATGGGTTTGGAAGGAGAAGATGAAGCAGCCATCAGTATGCTGTCAGACACCACAGCCAAACTGACTTCCGCTGTCAGCTCTCTGCCAGAACTCCTGGAGAAGAAGCGACTGATTGACATGCACACCAACATTGCCACTGCTCTCCTGGAGCATATCAAACACCGTAAGCTGGACAGTTACTTTGAGATGGAGGAACGACTGATGAGCAAGTCCACCCTCCACCAATCCCTGATGGACATTATCTCGGATCCAGAAGCAGGAAAGCCTGAAGACAAAGTTCGCCTCTTCATCATTGCAGTCATCTGTGGTCCACCCATGTCAGAAGCAGAAATTGACCAGTATTGTGTTGCATTGCAGGCCAGTAACTGTGAACTGGAGGCTGTGCAGTACATGAGACGCTGGAAGTCCTACAGCAAGATTTCGGCCACCCCCTCCATGTATGCAGGCGGGGGTGTTAGCTCCACAGGCATGTTCACCAACCTGTTGTCTAAAGGCAGCAGCTTCGTCATGGAGGGTGTGAAGAACCTGGTGGTCAAACGTCACAACCTGCCCACCACACGAATTGTTGACGCCCTCATGGAGCTCAAGTGTCTGCAGGAGGTGGACGACTTCCGCTACTTTGATCCCAAGATGCTGCGTGCTGATAGTGGAAATGTGCCTCGCAACAAGTCCCCCTTCCAAGAAGCCTTTGTCTTTGTTGTTGGGGGTGGAAACTACATAGAGTACCAAAACTTGATAGACTATGCACGGTCCAAAACCCAGATGTCACAGAAAAAGATTGTATATGGTTGCAGTGACTTGGTCAATGCTTCACAGTTTCTGCGTCAGCTGACTCAGCTCGGGTCTGAAATTTGAACAATGTGCTGGAATAGAAAATACAGGCAGTGATAAAAAACATTTTGTCATAGTAAGCTTATTTGTTTTGTGAAGAGGGGAAAAGCTGTCCTCCAAAAGGAAACAGTCAATCAAGTCTTCATCCTTTGTCTAGGTCTAGGGTCAGTAGAGTTATTGAGGATCAACATTTGTGAAAATTATTCAAAATGATTTTAAAGCTTAGCGTTAAGCTTCTGAATTAAAGTTTTTGGAAAATTCCCCCATTTTGTCATTTGTAATGATTTGACTTTTCTACTTCTAGATCGGGGCTGACCATAAATTTCTACCATATCGAAGTCTTTAAAATCTTCAGCTCTTTGTACACTGCCCTTTCTTCAGGATAGAAAAAGTTTCAGAAAAGGAAAGGTTGATTCATATGATTTGATTCTTGAATTATCAGTCCAGCTTCCATTGATGATATAATTTTAAATCGAATGATATAGATCAACCGTCAATTCAAAGGCATCCTTCATGTTTGTACATACAGTATGTGTGTATGTGTGTGTGGGAGAGAGAGAGAGAAAGAGAGAGGGCAAATGTCAAGGGAGAAAGAAAGTGAAAATTTAGCTGGTATTTAGAAGAGACATTAGTTCAGAAAGTATGCTACAGAAATTTGCAAAAGTAGCCTGTTGTATGACTATGAGGGGACTTTTAATGATATGTTTTGCATGAAATGTGATGTAATTTATCCATATTATATTAATTACGATAATCATTTTAAAAAGCATTTGGAGTAATCGTGCATTATCTGTTAGCCTGTTTGGTTGTCAGTGTTTGGTAGCATTCTTGTTTCGTTGTGCTGTGGTGTGTTGTGTTGTGTTGTATTGTGTTGTGTTCGTGTTGTTTCACACTGAAGTTTATTGGCTTCCATCAGTTGTCATAAATATAATTCACTTATTCAGTTATTGTTGTACAGGTATTTGGATTCAACTGTTATGGTTTGGAGATTGAAACTGAGTGAAAGAGAATTGTAGAACAAATCAGCCATCGTATGATTGACAGAATTATGTGTCAAGTTCTGTTTTTAAGTTCTGTTAGAAAAGGAATCTTTCGAAGAGACCAAGTTTGGAGTTTATTCAAGAGGGATTATTACGCTTGGACATGCTCCACCCAATCTTTATCTATGTTGTCTGGCATACTTTATAAACCCTAAGCTCACACAAAACTGAGCGCTGGACTGAACTCGGAGACAGCAGACCTTGAGCCCACTGCACCATTACAGTATTAATTACTATTAGTATTACTAGAGCCAGCCAGCCTGTTCAAAAAAAAAAAAAAAAAAGACAGAAAGAAAAAAGTGTGTGGCCTGCCTGAGGGTCAAACTCATGACCTCTGCATTTTAAGCATGATCATGCTATAATCAACTGAGCTAACACTAGCTAAAAGGCCTGAAAATGAATCATATATGGGTACGGTACAGAAATTAATTCTACTAAGTTATAACAAGTACCCTTCATTCATCAGTGTATGAACAATAATTTGGTTTTGTAAGATTATTTCCCCCCAGCAGAGAAGTTTGACGCATATGTTCTTGTTAGTTTCTTTGGTTTTGGTAGCAAGAAGCCCTTTAACTACCTTTGATGTGTTATATTTTGGTTATGCCTGCCCACCTCCAACCACCCCCATCCCCCATCAGTTGTTTGTATCTTATATCTCTGTGTCTCTCATTGCCTTCGTCCCTCATAAATTGTCACAATCACAAAATTCATTGTGCTGTAATACACAAATTTCTATAACTGATAGGCCTATACTTTTTGTGTCTTGATGTGTTTTCGACTTTAGATCATAAACTTCTAACCCAGATACTTAGAGTTAGACACACACACACATGTGTACACACACACACACACACACACACACACACACACACACACACACACACACACACTCACACTCACACACTTTATTTTCTTTTTAATTTAAATCTGGCTTCATTATAGTTCATATACGAATGAATGGTAACATATTTTGCTATTGTTACCTTCAGTGTGTTTATTTTGGTGTATTTATTGTAAAGTTTGTTTGTGTGAGTGAGTGTGTGTGTGTGTTTGTGTGTGTGTGTGTGTTCGTTGCTTGATTTAACGTCTTTTCACTATAAGTGATATTAGACGTGTGTGTGTGTGTGTGTGTGTGTGTGTTGGCAATTTGTCTAGCTGGTTAATTGATCGGGTTTTTTTTCTTTCTGTGATTGTTTTTTTTTTGTCTTTCTCTATGTTGTAATGTTATTGGTATTTGAATCTGTGTGTTTCTGTTTGTTCTGGTAGATCTATATATATGTGCAACTGTTTCATTTCCTTTTTTAATTTTGTTTTTTCTTGTATGAGTATTGTAGCTCCACAGTTGAATTGGGAAAATGATAGTAGCCTTTAACTAGAAATAGACTATTTGGCATCAAGACAGTTGACAACCCTTATAATCATAAACAAGAGTTGCGAGCAGTTCTAAAATCTTAAAAATGTTGGGATACTATTTTGGTAAACAAGATTGTTTGGGGGTTGCAAAATGAAAATGTTTAATAAAAGTAGAACTAGAAGACCAGTCATAATATATTCTGTGGTTTATGAATAGCTAGTTTGCAGAACTCAGAACTCCAGTGTTTATCCAGGGCTGCTGTTTGTCCTACCTATCTCAGTATCTGTCTGTAGTCATTTATCAAATGTTGTAAGATTGTTTCTCTCTTTATCTATCTATATATCTATCTACATATCTATCTGTCGATGTCTCTAGTATCTGTCTGTATCGATCTGTCTGTGTAATTTAATTTGTATGCATATATGTACACATCTGACCCATTCTCACAAAGTGGGACATACTCAACTGGTAATGATGTTGGAAGTTAATGGTATCATTGAAAATGGCATGTAAAGGAATATTGGGGTCTTGTATAAAAAAAAAAAAAAGAGGTTGCATTGTGGTGGTTATTTGAACACTGTCAAATTCAGATAATTTCAAAGAAGCATTGCAGAGGGGTATCGCTGTGATAATTTGATTTTGTTACTTTTTATTCAGCTTTAGAGTTAATTTCTCTTTGAGAGAGGTATCACTATGCTTATATAAATTTGATTTTTATCGCTTTTGACTCAACTTAGGGTGAATTTCCCAGTGAAACTTATCAAAAACCGAAAGAAAACTTGAAGATCAAGTTGTATGTAAAATTGCAAATTCACCCAGATAGATCATTACCTTTTATGATGCTATATCATGTAATGTATACACTTCACACATGTGTGATGTAGGCCTATGTCCTTGTTTGTGAGAATAGGTCATTACTATATAAGAATGTGATTCATTGGATGTTGTGTTTGACTTTGAGTGTTTGCCATTGCCTTTCACGTTCATGGAGCAAATGCTGCAATGTAAAAGTCTCATTTCTGTTATAAATTTAACTGAAACTGTGTTCAATTTGCACATAGTATACATGTTCTCTGTTTGTTTCTGATTATGTAACATGTTTACTGTTTAATTTTAAAACATGTTCCTTTGTTTAGAAATGCTGTACTGTGACAGACTGATTCATGTGTTCTTGTGTACAGGCTCGTACATAGCTTAATTGTGATAGGATGACCTGTTTTCATTGCTGGAAATTTTTCTTTTTGAAAGAAGGGATTGATTTAGGTTGCCACAGGACAAGAAATTGTGTCCCTTTGTGTGTCATGTAATTCTAAGCTAAGTGCATTATTAGATAAAGTTTTCTATTTTTAATGGGTTGATTTGTATTAAGTTGTAGTTGTAGGTTCCATCAAATGAAAAGGAAAATTAAGAATTCAGAAAAAAAAAGAAAAAAAAAAGAGTGCAGATGTTTGTTTTTGTGACTTTCTGTTTAGATTACACAATGCAAAACTTCTAGAGACCTTCCCGGCAAGTGAGATCAGTCAAAGCATTTGGCCTTGATAGTTTGACAGTGTAGCGCATCTGTGTGGAATCATTCAAGTACTGTAATATTGTTAAACCATTTTGAGCAAACTCAGTTGAAACAAAGCAGATAAGTATGAATAGCTAATTAAAAATTGAAATTATTCACACATGCACTAAAACTGATTACTAGTTTTGTTATGGGTACAACTTATCCACAAGGTCATGAAATGCTTGGCATGACAAAGAATTGTGATTGATAATTTAATTGAATTTAGATTGAGGGTACTTTGTCTTCAGGATCAAAGTTTGCAAATTAAGTTGATAGAGTTGACAGTTGTTACCAAACAGGAGATTGCACTTTGATCATTATTGTGTGTACTGGATTGCTGTATCAGTGTGTGCACTTTGATCATTATTGTGTGTTACTGGATTGCTGTATCAGTGTGTTAATGTGTTTTCACCTTTTGTCATTTTGACCTGTCTTGATTAGATGTTGTGTGTGTGTGTGTGTGTGTGTGTGTGTGTGTGTGTGTGTGTGTGTGGTGTGTGTGTGTGTGTGTGTGTGTGTGTGTGTGTGTGTGTTGTTCCGACTGTGTGTGTGTGTGTGTGTGTGTGTGTGGTGTGTGTGTGTGTGTGTGTGTGTGTGTGTGAGGTGTGGTGTGTGTGTGTGTGGTGTATGTGTGTGTGTGTGTGTATTCGCGCACCTCTGTGTGTGTGTGTGTGTGTGTGTGTGTGTGTGTGTGTGTGTGTGTGTGTGTGTGTGTGTGTGTGTGTGTGTGTGTGTGTGTGTGTGTGTGTGTGTGTGTGTTCGCGCACCTGTGTGTGTGTGTGTGTGTGTGTTCGGCACCTGTGTGTGTGTGTGTGTGGTGTGTGTGTGTGTGTGTGTGTGTGTGTGTGTGTATGTGTGTGTGTGTATTCGCGCACCTGTGTGTGTGTGTGTGTGTGTGTGTGTGTGTGTGTGTGTGTGTGTGTTGTGTGTGTTTGTTTGTAAAAACTTGAGCAAATATGAACATTCAAGTTGATGTGATGCCACTTATAGTTAACCTTCATGTGGATTTCACATTTTCATGATTTCATATAAAGATGATTGTCATTGAAGTACCAGTAATGTGAAGTCTCTGAAACTCATTCATATGCTGAAAATTACTTTAATTTTTGTGGATGTATTAGCAAACTATAATAGATGCAGAAGAACTATGGACACGCAGCTGATGCTGCTTGCATTCTGACCTCTCAGAGTTGTGAGTAGATACCTGACCTTGTTGAAGGTTGTGGAAGGTAAAGTTTCAAAGGAGGGTTGTGGGACCTGCTGTTGGAAAAGTGACCTGAAGTTAGTGAGTTCTTTCCCATTTAACTTCCCTGCAGTCTAAACTTAAAAGTCTACCTGCTTGAGGGAGAATCAGGTCAAAGTTTGTGCTGGTCAGCAAGATAGGCTACCAACTATGTCTTTAATTTTTAGTGCTTTAATGTAATATGGAATCAGCCACACACTGTGATGTGTGATGCCTTCCTGAGAAAGCCAGCTGTGAAACTAGTCTGGTAAACTTGTTACAGAGGCAAGCAAACTCAATTTTTCACAGAATCATTGAATTTTATTTAGTGATTCATTTATCCATTTTGTTTACTACTTGTTTTCTTTACTGTTTGTTCCAGTTTTGGTGTACTGCCAGAGAACACAGCTTTCCATCATTTTGTTGTTTATGTTTTTATTTGCTTTGCAAATGCTATTTTATCTATATCTGTCTGTTCATTTGTTTGTATGTTTGTTTGTTTATTGCTCATTTATTTATTTATCTATTTATTTGTTTTATTTGTCTGCATATCTTATTCTTGTTTGAACAGTTTCTGTGATTAATTGTTTTGAGTGGGAAAATATTTGAATGAGGGAAAACTTGTAGATAAGGTTGCCAGAAGCAACATTGATGCGTACGATTAACTGAAAACTTCTTTTATAGGAAACTAATCTCCCATATTGTGAATATTGACTACTCATGGTTTTCTTTTTTTTTTTTTTTTTTTTTTTTCTTCTTTAGCTAAAAGTAACCTACTAGAAATCTATATGGTTTGTCATTGATTTCAAACCTGTGGATCTATATTGTACAATGCATGGTCCACATTATGATGCCATTGTATGACTTGAGATTTGATGTGGATGTTCATTGGTCTTGTGGAATTTGAGTCATTATTAAAATGTGTGGTAAACTTTCACCTTGAAATATCTGCGATTTGTGATGCTGATAGTTTGTGCGTGCATATGTGTGTGTGTGTGTGTGTGTGTGTGTGTGTGTGTGTGTGTGTGTGTTGCCTTGGTCCGGTATCAGTGAGATAGCAGAGCTGGTTGACTATGTGTGTGTGTGTGTGTGTGCATGCATGTGTGTGTGTGTACATGTGTCTGTGTCTTTGTGGTTTATGACATGTCATCTGCGTTGCACTGTCTGTCTGTCTGTCTGTCTTATCTATCTCTCTGTCTCTCTCTCTCTCTGTCTATCTATCTATCTATCTATCCATCTGTCTGTCTATCTTTCTCTGTACACACATACAGACACGTGTGCACAAACGCTTGGGTACATATATATATATGTACTGTTACTTAGTGCTTATGATCATGCACACAAGAGCTAGAGGACAGAACATAGTCACTCAGGTATACATATTATGCAGAGATGAACAAAAATAGGACACATGTTTGCCCTCATGCACACTCACACACAATATACACGGGTACATAGGTGCACAAATTCATATAAACACATGCAGGCACTGTAGGCTTATACAGATGAACTAATACATAAACCCATATATAAACTCGTACATACACGCCTGAGAAAACCTTTGTATAGATTTTTATATTGACAAATGCCATTTTTGCTTGTTTTCTAGGATTTTGACAGATGGCGTGAGAAAGGTATCCATGATTTTGATCCCCTTCTGTTTATATGTTTGATAAAAAAAAAAATTAAATGGGGGGGAGAGGGTGGGAAAGAGATTTAGGAAAAACTAGCTACCACAATTGTATGCATACAGTAGGAAGGGTTTGAGAAACTACTTTCTGATTTAAGGAGATTGCTTTTCGATCTTTTGTTTGTTTGTTTGTTTGTTTGTTTTTAGGAATATAGTAACTTGATTTCTATATTTTCCTTTATATCAAGCTGATCAAACTCTTGATAGGGGTCCAGGTTAACCCTTTGACTCCCACACCCTACCCACCAACAGCAAAAACTTAACTCTTTGACTTTCTCACCCTGTCTACCAGCTTCCTGCAGGAAGCTGGTGGATAGGGTGAGGGAGTCAAAGGGTTCAGTTTTTGCTTCACTAGCATAGTTGATAATGCGGGATGCTGGTGGACAGGGTGTGGGAATCAAAGGGTTAAGTAACCATAACTCAATTTTGTAAACATGACTTAGTATGGAGTTAATCTGGAGTACGTTCAAGAGGATTCATCATACTCGACAGCTTCATATGCGCTCCACCAGCAGCTGTCTGGCAGACTCGTTCAGCCTGCACAAAACGTGTGCTGCCAAGGTCTTGAAACGCCTAGAGAAACGAGTCTCATAAGACACTGACAATACCAGAATGATTGAAGCGTTAAACTGGGCAGCAAAGAAACCAACATCTTTATTAGCGGGCCAAAGTGAGCTCAGAATATGATAAGTAGGGGCCTATACAGATTACTTTTATCTAAATAGCCAGCCAGCTCAAAAAATAAAGATGCTCTGATCGTATTGGAAATAACTTTACCTTTTACCGCTAATTTAGTTAGTGCAACTGTGACCACGAATAATGCTGAATATAATACTTTACTTGATAAGAGCTGAGTTGTGAGTCTTCGACTAGACAAACGTGAAACAACAGCAAATCAATGGGATAGGAACAATTCAAAGTTCACAAACCAATAACTGAATATATGTTAACCCTTTGACTTAATGCATCCTGTCCACCAGCATCCTGTGTTGTCAACCATGCTAACAAAGCAAACACTTGACCTTTTGACTCCCTCACCCTATCCACCAGTTTCCACAACGAAGCTGGTGGAGAGGGTGTGTAAGTCAAAGAGTTAAGTTTTTGTGTCGAGGAGGAAAGAAAAAGAGCAAAAATTTTGCTTTGTCTCTTACTTTGGACATGTTTGAAATATTTTCGTAAATCTGCAATTCTGTTCACTTAAAATGTGTGTGTGAATGTGTGTGTGTGTGTGTGTGTGTGTGTGTGTGTGTGTGTGTGTGTGTGTGTGTGTGTGTGTGTGTGTGTGTGTGTGTG
>JAPXFY010000019.1:35342162-35349662 GCA_030674185.1 Monoplex corrugatus | reverse complement strand
TCGTGTGACTCAGATTTGGTCAAGATCCACTGAGAAACAGCTGAGACCTGAACATCTTGGTAATGCAGTTTTGCCCACACACACACACACACACACACACGTGCAAGCAGACATACACACACACACACATACACACACACGAGCACACACACACACACACACACACACACACACGCATACACACACACGCACGCACACACACACACACACACACACACACACACACACTCATACACACACATACGCATATACACACACACGCGCGCATACACATACACACTCGCACACACACTCATACACACACATACGCATACACACACACACTCACTTACACACACACACACACACACACACACACACACTACACACACGCACGCAGACTCACACACTCATACACACACACATATACCCCCCCCCCTTCCCGTCGACATAAAGCAATATTATCTTTTTACGGGAGGATTGCAAAATGTTAATTTTTAAACAAAGGCAAGGTACGTAGTAGCAGAATGCATCTAGGGCCCCATACACCCAAATAGTAGTAACAAAATTTGGATTTTAATTAAACACTGACTTTGACGATTTCGGTGCGCCATAGTCGAATGCAAAAATCGATGCAACTGAACCATAATGTTTGACTGGCACTAATCTGATCAAGGTGATGGCAATTTTACGTGTTACTGGTCTGTGGATTCATAATAAATCTTCCTTCTAATGCACAATACATTTCCCCAAACTTTCCTCGTGAGTAACAGAATCTGATTGAATGACCAGATCGGGGCGTGTAAAACCAATCAGCCAACCAGCCAATCAATCAGTCAATCAATCAATCAATCAATCAGTCAGTCAGTCAATAAATCAATCAGTCAGTCAGTCAGTCAGTCAATCAATCAATCAGTCAGTCAGTCAATAAATCAATCAGTCAGTCAGTCAATAAATCAATCAGTCAATCAGTCAATCAATCAATCAGTCAGTCAGTCAGTCAATCAATCAATCAGTCAATAAATCAATCAGTCAGTCAGTCAATCAATCAATCAGTCAATCAGTCAATCAGTCAATAAATCAATCAGTCAGTCAGTCAATCAATCAATCAATCAATCAACCAACCAAACAACCAACCAAACAATCACTCAATCAACCAACCAACCGACCGACCGACCGACCGATCGATCGATCGATCAACCAACCAATCAACCAACCAACCAACCAATCAACCAATCAATCAATCAACCAACCAACCAATCAATGAACAAACCAGCCGAACAGATATAGGCCTGTTATGAACAAAAGACACACACAAAACAAAATGAAAAAAAAAATCTTCAAACAAACGAGGACCATCATCCCATAAAAAAAAAAAAAAAAAAAAAAAATCCTCCACTGACACCATTTTCCGCGTAGTAAAACTCTATTTCTAAAGCAGCAGAAAGTTGTGTCTAAAAATGATATGACATATTGATCATATTTAGCCTGACTCGTTACGAGTCGTTAACCTTTTCCTTCACCTTTTCACTGCTTCACCCTATCCTGCAGGCAAATTTCGGACAGAATAAGAAATGAAATGGTTAAGAAGAAATCAGACCGATTTTCCCGTCTGTTCGTCAGAATTTTGTTGTTGTTGTTGTTAGGAACCAGAAAAACACGAAAATAGAACCAGAACGCGTATTTAATACAACCAGACAAGACAAAGTTGTATCAAATACGCGTTCTGATTCTATTTTCGTTTTTTTCTGGTTCCAGTTTGCTTGAATGCGGACAGTCGCACTTGTTTTTTGGTTGTTGTTGTTGTTGATATTCCAGCTGTTTTTCTGGTTTTTGTTTGCTTGAATGCGGGCAGTCGCACTTGTTTTGGTTCTTGTTGTTGTTGTTGATATTCCCGTTGTTTTTCTGGTTCCTGTTTGCTTGAATGCAGGCAGTCGTAACCTGTTTTGGTGGTTGTTGTCGATTTTCCCGTTGTTTCTGGGATTAAAATTTTTTTTATTTGGGGGGGGGGGGGGGGGGGGGTTATATCTGGATCAAATATCCGGCAAAATAGCGATTACATCATTCATACTGACATGGCATGAAATATTTCTTAATTACTGTGCCCAAAAGTTAATATTTATTTTCATAGCTTCATTTTCAGGCTAGCTATAAGTATCAAGGGATTCTTTTGTACATTTGAGTCACAAGGTCATCTTGTTAAAGACAGTTAATTGTCTTGTTTCAAAGAACGCGATAATCCATTCTTAGGTCATTCATCCAAATTGTGTATGACCGCAGGCAAGGAAATTAACTCTCTGCTTTTCTCGTAGTTGCTCCCCTTGTCCTGCAGATAAAAATGTTGGAGTTTGGAGTTTAAAGATAGCCCGATAGTGATTTATCGCCCTTCGATAGTTCCATGCGCGTTTCACCCAAATCTGCCAGCAATTATCTGGCAGACTCCTTGAGCCTGCGGAAAAAACCCTATGCCCAGGCAAGGTTTCAAGTGGGGAGGGGGAAAAGAGCGAAATAGAGAAGTGACCCATGAAGCACTAAGCTGACATCACCAGAATGATTCAAACATTAAGACGACCAGCGATGATTTTTTCTTTTTTATGTTGCGGGCAATGATTGAATTCGAACGTGTCCAGTCATGAGTCCACAGCTTTATTCCAAGAAGGTACAGCCAACGTGAAAACTTGGCCCGCTGAGGGTTAAACAATCTCTATGTTATGAGCGTGGCTCTCTAACAACTGAGCTTAACCCTTTGACTCCCGCACTCTATCTTCTACTAATTGCAAAAACTTAACCCTTTGATTCCCGGATCAGAGAACCGAAAAAAGCATCGGTTTCTCGCAATGCTCAAAATTTTCTTAAGGCTTCTTCAAACAATTTTTTCGCTAGTCCTCATATACTCTGAGAGTGGTAGGGTTTTAAAACTTACTAAATTAACTAACTAACTTTGATTCCCTGACCCTCTCCACAGCTTCCTGTGGGAAACTGATGGAGAGGGTGAGAAAACCAAAAGGTTAAGTGTTTGCTTTGCTAATTAATATAGTTGACAATGCAGGATGCTCGTAGTAGACAGGGTGTGGGATTCAAAGGGTTAAAGAGTAATCTAAAAAAAAAAAAAAAAAAAAGCTGTGACCTGCCCGAGGATTGAACCCACAATCCTTTCATTATGAACGTGGAGCTGTAACCACTGAGCTAATGACCACTGAAAATTATCCATAATTTTAAAAGAAAAGAAAGAAAGAAAAAAATTAAAAAAGAGAAAACAGCAGGTGGGACGGAGAAGGAGGGGAGAGAGAGAGGAGAGATTATTAGTATAGAATTGCCATAGAAAAAAACATCGAAAAACAATACGCAAAAACAAATTGTCTGAACTGCTCGTGCGTGCGCGGATTGACAGTAATGCGACAGGCCCAGCGAAAGGGTAGTTAGTTACTCTAAGGACTTGTAAGAAAGGGACTAGCCACTGCATGCTTGCTCCGCTGACTCTCCTCTTGTCTTCGAGAACAGCCACGTCTGAAGTGGTCAGCCTGAAGGTCTGAATGAAGAATATGGTTTTCAAAAAGTCTTTGTTACCCCCAACGCTTTTCTTACACATTGCCCAGTTAACCGTTTGACTCCCGCACCCTATCCACGTGCAGGAAGCTTGGTGGATAGGGTGAGGGAGTCAAAGGATTTAAGTTTTTGCTTTGCTAGCATGGTTGACAATGCAGGAAGCTGGTGGATAGGGTGAGAGAGTCAAAGGGTTAAGTTCTTGCAGTTGGTGGATAGGGTGTGGGAGTCAAAGGGTTAAAGTGGCTCCCGGACGAGCCCCCATCGTGGGCTGGTTGGTTCTTTTGACAGAGCTTTGGACTCAAGATCTGATATTTCGAGTTCAATCCCAACCCACAACATTAAAAACTGGCCTGTTCGCTGCCCATCTGAATGTTTCCATCATTCTGGTGGTGTCGGCTTAGTGTTTCCATCATTCTGGTGGTGTCAGCTTAGTGTTTCAAAAGTCCCCACCCCTCCTCCCCAATTTCAAGACCTTGCCAGCGTATAGGGTTTTGCGCAGGCTTAGGGAGTCTGATAGATAATTCTTGGCAGATTTGGGTGGAGCACATATGGAATTGTCCGAGTGCAATGAATCCCTCTTGAAAAAAACGCCCCAAATTCCAAACTGTGAGCTGGGATTGAACTCGGGATCTTGAGTTCATGGCTCTATCAAAAGAACCAACCAGTTCACGTTAAAAACAGTGGGCAAAGCTGCAGGACACGCTCCGGAGACTGTGGCCCTGTCTGGCAGAGACATTCATTCCTGCGAAACAGTCCTTACTTTACACGTACGTTGGAACAAGTCAGCAGTGGATTGTAGTTTGTTGCTTCTGCTCAACATAGTGGGTGGGATCGTTTTTAATGTATGCAGAGAGGCAGGTTCTCTTTATGATTTGTTTTCGTTCGCTCTGAAACAGATGAGATTATGGATGTTGTTGTTGTTTGTTGCTTGTTTCTTGCTTCGCCTGATAGGTTTCCTGCAAACTTCATCAATGTCTCAGTTCGTTTTAACGTCATACTTGGTACTATGAGAGTGGTGGGTTCGACTCTGTCTAACTCTCTCTATGCTCTGTGTCTCTATCTCTCTTTGTGTCTGCCTGTCTCTCTGTCTTTCTTTCTTTCTGTATGTCTGTCTGTCTCTCCTGTCCTCTCACTCTCTGTCTGTCTGTCTGTCCTCTCTCTCTCTCTCTCTTCTCTCTCTCTCTCTCTCTCTCTCTCTCTCTCTCTCTCAGATTGGCTGTTTTTGTCAGGAAGGCATCGGATGGAATGTTGTTTGGATGGCCGGACAACTGTAGCTATTGCATCCATCATCTGGCCACTTGGGAAAAAATGTTCCTTGGAATAATCTGGATCATTGATTTTGTCATGTATTGTTTCTATGGTCTCCAACGCCATGCGGCAGGGCACCTGATGACGATGATGATGTTTCTATGTTTTTTTTTTTTTGTGTGTGTGTGTGTGTGTGTGTGCGTGGTGTGTGTGTGTGTGTGTGTATGCGTGTGTGTCTGTGTGTAGATAGATAGATAGATAGAGAGACAGATAGATAGATAGATAGGATAGATAGATAGATAGATAGATGATAGATAGATAAATAGATAGATAGATAATAGATAGGATAGATAGATAGATAGATAGATAGACACTCAGACAGACAGACAGATAGATAGATAGAAGACAGAACAGACAGATAGATAGTTTAGATAGATAGATAGATAGATAGATAGATAGATAGATAGATAGATAGATAGATAGATAGATAGACAGATAGATAGATAGCATAGATAGATAGATAGATAGGTAGATAGACAGATAGATAGATAGATAGGTAGTAGATAGATAGATAGATAGATAGACAGATAGATAGATAGAAGATAGATAGATAGATAGATAGACAGATAGATAGAAGATAGATAGATAGATAGATAGATAGATAGATAGATAGATAGATAGATAGATAGATAGTAGATAGATAGATAGACAGATAGATACATATAGATTTTCCTGTCGTATTTCACACGCCACATTAATTACCACGGAATATGGAATAATGTTTGATAAGCTATGGTATTGATGGTGATGGCGATGACACATATGATGCTGTAGAGTTCTATCCTAGATTGAAACTGCGTGACAAGGCTATACTCTGCGCTTACTCTCATAACATATCCTGAGGTCAACCAGGCTTGAGAGATACAGACACATTCGGTGCTGGTCTTTGAAACATCTGTGAAGTGCATGAGATTCGACCGTATGGTTCCAGTCTTCCCAAAGAGCTTACAGTACACTCAACTCTGGGTGGGAGCCAGCTGGGGACCGGAAAAACCCACAGTGGATTCGAACCCACAGCCTTCCAGTCTTTAGTCAGTTACGTTAACCATTGCACTAAGGCAACTGATTACTAAATTCTATTTAACGATGTGTGACAAATTAAATTTTCTAGAACAGTATCGGAATTTGATCTGAAAGATTGAGTCGTAAATTTTCGTTTACATGGAAGTTATTTTGCAAGTTAAGAATTTTAATTTCAGTTGTGTTTTTAAAACACTTTGATAATGAAAAATGCATCACAAATTTCATGAAGGATAGCATGTTTTGAATTACAGACATCAGTGGGTGAAATTTAGGTTTTAGTCTTTATGACAAAACCGAGACCGCATATGGCCTGAGAAGGTCCATGCACAGTGAAAAAAAAAAATCTGTAATTATACAATCTTGTCGAAAGTGTATCCATTTCAGGAATTTATTAAGACGAATACACAAGAATAGAGTGAAACATGTGTAATTTTGAACAGTCTTTTCTTTTGGTTTGGTTTGTTTTAAAATAGTGGTAGCATTGTATATCTACACTGTTATTGTCTTAAATACATATTTCGATATATGTTGATACAGCCACCCGTTTCTTCAAACATTTATGTGAAATCTGAATGTCTAACATTTTGTTACAAATGTAAGCAGAACATTTGTGCTTAAAAAATACATGATCACTAATGGCTTTGTGCTTAAAATACATGATACTAATTGTGGCTGCTTTTTATCAAGTCTATGCTGTATGGTTACACCAAAATGTTTTCAATAACTAGTCGATCAGTCTGGCTTAAACGGTTCAGAGAACAAATTGTGCAACTGCGTAAAACTAATCCTTAACAACAACAGCTCCCACCCTACCCTTTCTCTCTCTCTTTCTCTCTCTCTCTCTCTCTCTCTCTCTCTCTCTCTCTCTCTCTCTCTGTCTGTCTGTCTTGTCTTGTCTCTCTCTCTCTTCGTCTCTCTCTCTCTCTTTCTGTCTTCTCTCTCTCTCTGTCTCTGTCTTTCTCTCTCTCTCTCTCTCTCTGTCTGTCTGTCTCTGTCTTCTCTCTCTCTCTCTCTCTCTCTCTCTCTCTCCTCTTTCTGTCTCTTCTCTCTCTTTCTGTCTCTATCTTCTCTGTGTCTCTCTTCTGTCTCTCTCTACTTCTCTCTCTCTCTCTGTTTCTACCCCCCCCCCCTTCTTCTCTCTCTCTCTCTCTCTCACTTTTCTCTGTCTGTCTGTCTGTCTGTCTGTCTGTCTGTCTTTGTCTATGTCTCTGCCTCTGTCACTCTCTGTGTCTTTCTCTTTCTATCTCTCTGTCCCTTTCTGTCACTTTCTGTCTCTGTCTGTCTGTCTGTCTCTGTCTCTCTCTGTCTCTCTCTCTCTTTCTGTTTCCCACCCCCTCTCTCTCACTCTTTCTTTCTTTCTCTCTCTCTGTCTGTCTGTCTTTATCTCTGTCTCAATATCTCTGTCTGTCTCTGTCTCTGTCTCTCTGCCTCTGTCTCTCTAGTCTCTTTTCTGTCTCTGTCGCTGCCTGCCTGTCTCTGTCTGTCTGTCTGTCTGTCAGTCTGTCTTTCTTTCTTTCTCTCCTCTAATCATGGGTTTCAATATTTCAGTTGGTTGAACGTCAAATTCACATTCTAGTGGTATGGGTTCAAACCTGGGGTGCGTTACATTAGATTTTCCGTCTTACTGCCTGTCTTAACATAACA
>JAPXFY010000019.1:35324662-35334662 GCA_030674185.1 Monoplex corrugatus | reverse complement strand
AGTGAATGATTACGAACAAATATCCATTATTTATCATGTAGTCTACAATTCTTTAATCATAAAGTGAATGATTGCGAACAAATATCCATCATTTATCATGTAGTCTACAATTCTTTAGCCATAAAATGAATGAATGCGAACACATATCCATTATTCATTCTGTAGTCTACAATTCTTTAATCATAAAGTGAATGATTGCGAACAAATATCCCTCATCTATCATGTAGTCTACAATTCTTTAACCATGAAGTGAATTTTATTCGCTCTATTGATAGATGTGTTTGAACTCTAGATTAATTCATGAGTTCTATCCCTCCGTGCAACATAAAAGTCGTCTTGTTTGCTTTTCGTCCTTATGCTTAAAGTTTTTGGTGCTGCAGGTGTAGACAGAGCTTATGCCATGGCCATTCTAGATCTTATCCATCACATGGCCTCTGTGGTGGCATCAATTCACATGGAATTTATTTCCAGTGGCGGAAACGCCATCTTGAAAAACTGCAAGTGAAACTGAAATGGTGGTGTCAAGACCTTAATTAACCAGCAAAATGAGGCTTTGCGCAGATTCAAGGTGTCTGCCAGGTAAATTGCCGGCAGATTTGCGCGGAGTGCATAATTATGGCATTGTCCGAGTACGTGAAATCTCTCATGGATAATTCCGAACTCCAAACTCTTTGATCGTATGGGAGACGTTGTGTTCTTAGAACACACAGTAGTTTAAGTTCTGACAGTCATAAAGTCTCTTACATATCTATCATAGATCCCAGTGCAACCTACCCGTCACTGTAGAAAAAGAGAAGATATGCAAAGAAGTGGTAAAGAATACACTTACACAATTTAAAAAAGTAAAATTAAAACATGTTGGGAGAGTACAAGAGAAGCAAGGAAAAATAGCAGATTACAAGAAACTTTTGCTATGGAGCTTGAAGCTGGGACAATCCCATATTGGCTCCATTTGATTTGCTGTCTATTATCTGGCAGATTCCATTGAGTCTGTGCAAAAACCCTGAGACTTGAAGCGGGGAGAAGGGTTTGGTGGGTGAGAGGACAGGAGCTATGAAACATTATGTTAGGAGCTATGAAAGACTATGCTAGGAACTATGAAACAATATGCTAGGAGCTATGAAACACTATGCTAGGAGCTATGAAATTATATGGTAGCTATGAAACACTAAGCTAGGAGCTTTAAAACATAAGCTAGGAGCTATGAAACAGTATGCCAGGAGTTATGAAACTCTATGGCAGGAACTATGAAACACTAAGCTATTAGCTATGAAACACTGAGCTAACACTACCAGAACAGTTGAAACATTTACCTGCACCCTATTTACCAACTACAAAAACTTAAACCTTTGACAAAATTGTTTTTGTTGAAACAAAACGACAGAACGCATATGTTCATATTAAAGGGAAAGAAGCCACTTACTGCCTTGAATGTGGCATAATGAATGTTGTATACTCATTCTCGCTTTGTGTTGATTTCATTGATTATCGAAAAGGTTTACGCTATACGCTGCTGAGTCTCTGAGGGTGATGTGAACTGATAGTTTCGTTGACAAAATCTTTTGTCTTTTCGGTGTGAAAGAAGAAATTTGTGTTGCGGGATCTGCTGGTATCTTTAATCGAATGGATTTTAATATTCTTGATTAATGTCATCTGAGGTGATAGTTTAGAGTGTATCCATATTTCCAAATGAACACGGAGTGAGACGTCTATGATGGTTTTTAACCACTCATAACCGTACAAAAAACTTTAGCAACGATACAGTGATCCAACAGACAGACATACAGTAGTAATATCATCGGCACGTGTTGTTCTCAATCATTCACCCATTTGATCTTTCAGGACATTGGTTGAAGAGAGATCTAAACTCCGTGCGGTCGGCCGACAAGCCTAGCTCTTTATTTGTTAATCTCCAGATAATCCCGGATGGATTAAGCTTTGTCCACTTGTCAGCAGCTTAAAAAATAAGTTGAAGATTTATTCATTCAGAGTAGGATCGAGAGATACTGCGTACTAGCAAAGCGTTAAACAATTATGATTTATATCGCTTCGCTTTGTGCTAGAACTCGTAATCATTCACTTCTTTCATGGGTCGATGATGATCCACGGTTATACCTGAGTTGTTCAGCTCGCGGGTATCATTATGCTGCGGACATCTGTTGAAAAGAAAACGCCCTGATCGGTAGGCAGGATGGTAAAGCCATGCTAATATTCCCTTCTGCTTTACCGGAACCTTAAGATATGCTTTCTGTACACCAGAAACTAGAACAGAATGAGACGGAATTGAACTCAAATTCAATATATTTCTTTGCATGTTTTCGTTCATTTCGTTCCATGTTAATAATGATAATAACAATTGAAAATTATGTGCATGTATGTATGTATGTATGTATGTATGTATGTATGCATGTATGTATGTATGTATGTATGTATGTATGTATGTATGTATGTATGTATGTATATATGTATGTATGTATGCATGTATGTGTGTATGTATATATGTATGTATGTATGTATGTGAGACAGACAAACAAACAGACAGACAGACACACAGAGAGAAAGAAAGAGAGAGGAGAGAAATAGAGAGAGAGAAGAGAGAGAGAGAGAGAGAGAGAGAGAGAGAGAGAGAGAGAGAGAGAGAGGAAATTGAGCAAGAGAGAGAGAGAAGGGATTGAGAGACAGACAGACAGACAGACAGACAGACAGACTGACAGACAGACAGATACAGAGGGAGGGAGAAGAGGTCTCAAGTCTATTACAATCAGTCTGTAATTCATTTTGAAATTTGATTTAACAATAAATTAATAATCAACCAAAATTTGATTTAAAGTGATCAATCAATCAATCAATCAATCAATCAATCAATCAATCAATCAATCAATCAATCAATATTGATTTTTGAAATTAATTGCTTAATCAATCAATCAATCAATATTTATCTAATTTCTTTCTTCTCTCTCTCTCTTTTTTTTTTTTTGGGGGGGGGGGGGTGTGTGGGTGTGGGTGTGGTTGTCGTGTATTGAATAACGAGCGTTGCACGGATCCAGTCCGAATGTGCATAACATCAAGTGCACGTGTACACATAATCTGTATTGCCGTAGTCACTCCTCTCTGAGCGCAAAATCGTATTGAGACAGCAGAAGTTCAATAGAAGGTTTTACAAAGCATGCCTTCTTGCACCACAGTTTGAATGCCCTGAAAAATGGGGCAGGTTGTAGTTTCCCTCCCCCTCACCACCCCATCCCCCACCCTTCTTCCTCCCGAGCTACTGCCAGTTCTTGTAAAGTAGTAGATCTAGGTGGGAAGTGACGTCTGTTTAGATCGACCCTAACACAGACACAGACACATACAAAACAGACACAGACACAGACACGCACACACACACACACACACACATATACATACACAACACGCATACACACACACACACACACACACACACACACACACACACACAACACACACACACATACACACACACACGCATACATACACATACACACACACACACATACACATACACACACACCACACACACATACACATACACACACACACACACAACACACACACTTTTTGTCTCTCTCTTTCTCTTCCTCTCTCTCTTTGTCTGTGTCTCTGTCTGTCTATATGTCTCTCTCTCTTTCTCTCTCTCTCTCTCTCTTTCCTTCTCTCCCTCTCTGTTTCTCTCTTTCCTTCTGTCTCTCTGTTTCTCTCTCTTTCTCTCTCTCTCTCTCTCTGTCTCTCTCTCTCTCTTTCTCTCTCTCTGTTTCTCTCTCTCTCTGTCTCTCTCTCTCTTTCCTTCTGTCTCTCTCTCTGTTTCTCTCTCTCTCTCTGTCTCTCTCTCTCTCTGTCTCTCTCTCTTTCTCTCTCTCTCTCTCTCTCTTTCCTTTCTTTCTCTCTCTCTGTTTTTCTCTCTCTCTCTCTTTCTCTCTCTCCCTCTCTCTGTCTCTGTCTCTGTCTGTCTGTCTGTCTGTCTCTCTCTCTCTCTCTCTCTCTCTCTTTCTTTCTTCCATTACCCACAGAGTATGTGTGTGTTCGTATTTTCGTTCGTTAAATTTGTTTTAACATCAACTGAAATATTTTTAGACAATGTGTGTGTGCATACTTGCGCGCGCGCGCGTGCGTGTGTGTGTGTGTGTGTGCGTGCGTGCTAGTGTGTATGTATGAGCGTGCATGCGCGTTATTTGACAAATTTTGATCGAAACAGTATAAAACGTTTAATCCAACATAAACTTCGGACCGTGCCGTTTTAATGTATCGAAATCGGCATAAAAAACAAATCAAAACTAAAACTGACACGTTCTGAATGTGTTAAGGAGTACACAAGATAGATAGTATGGCTTGACCGTGTTGTGAAAACAGGCATGAAAAGTCGATGGCAGACTTGATATTAACATAAACCGCCCATTTCTATGCTATCATGTTCGTGTCTTTATGGGGTCAGCTCTTTATGATGTTATGAGGCGTCTCCATTAACTTTCTACCGTTTAGTGTGAGGCGTTTATTTATCTTCTGTCTGGTCGTATGTGTGAATCTTTTGTGTGTGTGTGTGTGTGTGGTGGTCATTGGTTTAATGTCTATTCACTTAAGTGATTTTAGACAAATAAACAAAAAAACAAAACAAAAACAAAAAAACAAAAAAACAAACAAAAAAGAAATAAATAAATAAAAAATAATAAATGATAATAACAATGAGAATAATGATAAATAAATAAATAAGTAAATAAACAATTGAATAAATGAAAAATTAAGTATGTAAAAAAAAGCGATGTGGGGAAGGGGAATAGAAACCAGAAGAGCAAATGCAAATGTTTATGTGTAGTTAGTCATGGTTAAAAAATAAATGAAATTTAAGTTCAAATTCATATCACTTACAACCCACTCGAGCAGCAAAAAACATATTCGGGCTGGGACAAGGCAAATGTCAGAGGGGAGCGTAAACATAACAAATGAAGTAGCATACTACAACAAATATTTACAATTAACTAGCTAACTGTAACTATGAACAAGAAGTTGAACAAATTACAAATATTGAACTATTGGACTTTTTGACAGGCTAACAAAAAATTCGTATGTTAATAATGATGATTCAAATATGTCGGAAATTGTGTGAGTAGAAAGTACCGGAATGAGTCGCTTTATAGTAATGCAAGAAAGTAAATGACTGGTCGTTATTTTCTGTCCACAAAGACAGACAATATTTCTGGTGTACTTTGTTTTGAATGCATCGAGTTTCCACCTATACATAAGGGACTGCATAGTTCTATTTATGGTAAACTGTTTACTTATTTTGCTGATTATAATATTCATGCTATTTGTATTGTACTTTTTCTGATTATCTTGAAACAGTTTCCAAACATAGGCATCCACTAAGTTATAAGATTCATTCAAGGAGAGAGAAAGCTTTATGTTGTTTGATTCTGGTGAACCCTTAGCTCCTCGTTTGGCGGCCCTGTCAACCACATCGTTATGATGAAACGAACAATGAGATGGTATCCAGCAGAAAGTAAGATCAGTGCCTCTTAAGGATAAGAAATGAATTAAATGGCTAATTTCTATTACCATTTCAGATCTAGTGTCTAACTTCATTAGTTCAAGAGCCTGAAGCACTGATTTCGAATCAACGCAGAAAAGGATTTGTGATATATTCCGAGGATAGCTTACTAAGTAATTCAAAGCCATCAGTATTGCAAAGAGTTCAGCTGTAAATATTGATTTGTTGGGGCCAATATGGAAAGATTTCTCTATTTTAAGAGCTGGTATTAAAAACGCAGAACCTGCTTTTTTCTCAATTAATGATCCATCTGTGTAGATTTTTAAATGATTGGGATAAAAGTGTTCAATGTGACATTTAACTCGACTCGCTAATAAGTTGATATTATCTTCTTTCTTTAAATCAGTGTGGTGTATGTCAAAGTTTGCTCTTAAGAGTTCCCAACTGGGTACTGGTGAAAACGAAGGTCTTATAGATATAGGATCCGCTTCTAGATCAATTCCAGAGCCATTCATGATGTCGTGTGTATACGTTGCAAGTGTGGCCTGTGAAGATATTGATCTAGCTCGTTTCGGAAAATCAATGTCTGATCTTAAAGTTATATCAGGTCTCAAAACATTTTCAACGGTGGTATTCCTTAACAGAAATTTGGTAGAGACGAGTTTCCTTTGTTCATCAAGCGGCAACATATTAATCTCACCGTATGTTCGGAGATTGGAAGCATGCATCGGAAGACCAAGGGCAAGTTTAAAACTTTTGCATTCTGTACTTTGTAGTTTTTGCAGTAAGTGTCTCGGTGCGCTAAAGAATATTTCCTGGGCATATGTTAGTTTAGATCTAATGAGAGATTTACATAAATGTACAAGTGTTGATGGATCATGTCCCCATGGTTGCTTGCACACTATTTTCAAAAAATTTAGACTCTTTTGGGCTTTTGTGAGTAAGTAGTCGATATGCAGATTCCATGACAATTTTGCTGTAAAGAAAACACCCAAGAATTTAATAGACTGGTTATACTGAAGAACGGAATCTCCTAGTTTAAAGGTGGGCATTTTGTCCGGGTTAGACCCACTATTAAATAAAATTATCTTTGTCTTCTCCGTAGATAGATGGAGCCCATTTTCTGCCATGTATTGTGCTGTTTTGTCAAGTTCTAATTGATAAAGTTTGCGTGCATAGTTGATACTGCGAGAAGGAGTGTTTTTCTTCATGTTTACCGGCATCCACATGCATAGATCATCAGCATACTGGACTAAAGTGACAACTTTAGATATTCTACTTGGTAAGTCATTCATTAGTATCACAAAGAGGAGGGGTGCTAAAACTGATCCCTGTGGGATACCCATCTGAAGGGTTCGTTTTGTTGAATACACGTTTCCAATTCTGGTTTGAATTACTCGGTTTTCCAACAGACACTTCACGTAGTTATAAACGCGACCTGTTAGTCCTATGCTTTTTAATTTAAATAGTAATCGGGAGTGCCACACTTGGTCGTATGCTTTGGTTATATCAAAAAATGTGGCCAATATACATTTACGTCTTGCAAATTGTCCCTTTATGTCAGTGGTTAGTTTAGTTAAGAGTTCCACTGTTGACCTGCCTTTTCGAAAACCAGCCTGATTGACAGGTATAATGGTATTTTTTTCACAATAGTGTAGCAACCGCTGTACAATAATTTTCTCCATCAGTTTACAGACGTGAGAAGTTAGTGCAATTGGCCTATAGTTTTTCAGATCAGTGTTACATTTACCCGGTTTTGGGATAGGAACCACTATTGTTTGTTTCCAATAGTCGGGTATTTTGCTACTATTCCAACATTTTTTAAAGATAGTATGAAGCAAGATTACAAAATTTTCGGGTAAATTTTTCAACATCTGATTAGAAATGGCATCTAATCCTACTGACGCTTTTTTATTTGAGATAGACTTGATGGCATCTTTTAATTCTTGAAGTGTAATTGATGCGTTCATGTAGTGTGTATTATCTGGGGGAGGGTCCTTATAAACTTCTGTCTGTTCTTCTCGTTCCCTATGATTTTGACTGGAAACAGGAAGGCCGCCAGTATGGCATACTTCAGCAAACAAATCTGCAAAAGCTTCTGCCTTTTCCAACGAGCTTGGGAAAGGATTATTGGCTAGTTTTATCGGAAATGATGGCAAACTGATCCCATTTTTCATTACTTTTAGTTTCTCCCAAATTTTATGCATGTCTTTGTGATTATTTATTTCAGACTTACAAAATGTCGTCCAATACAGTTCTTTGGCTTGTTCTATGATTCTGTTACAGTTTATGTTGGCACTTTTCATCGCTCTATGATTTTCAGGTGTCCGATTGTGTATGTATGTTTTAAATTTTTTTCTCTTTTCGTTAACTGCTTTTTCACAATCCTTATTCCACCAAGCATTTCCGCGATGTTTTCCTGTGTTTGATGCCTTTAATTTTGGGATTGAAATGTTGGCAGCACTTAAAAGTGAGTCACAGAAAAATGTATACAGGTTGTCTATGTTGGCGGTATCAGATAGATCTATTTTTGTATTATGAAGGATTTCTTTAAATTTGGTCCAGTCCGCTTCTTTATAATTAAATCGTGGTAGACTTTCATGTAATATTGTGCTATCTTGTAAGATATTTTCTGTTTCAGGACTATGGTTTAGGCTGAGAATTATGGGGATATGATCTGATCCTAAAGAGTCTACAGCTGTTTTCCATGTGGCGTTTACTGCTAGTGATGGTGACACTAAAGTTAGATCTATCGCTGTGGGTCGATGGGATGGTATGTCAGGGATACGGGTAACACGTCCATCATTAAGTAGACATAAATTTGAGTCGACAAGGTTATCGATGAACCTGTTGCTGGTTACATGGGTACAGTCCCTCTCCCAAAACGGAGCATGCGCGTTGAAGTCACCCCCAATGATCCATTTATCGTGGTGATCTTCAAAATGTCTCAGCCATTCTGTGTTCTCAGAATCTGGGCCTCTTGGTAAATAAATAGAGGCCATATTTAGGACTAATGATGAAGAAAATTTTATAGTTACAGCACATGACGAAATAGAAGCATTAGATCTTGGTACTGGAGACGTTGTTTCAGAATAGTTTAGTCCTTCACGAATATATATTGCAGTAAAAATTCGGCCACCATCATTTATAGAGCTGTAGATGGGTGGATAATAAAACCCTGATAATTTGGGCAAAGCCTTCTTGTCTGTATTTAGCGACTGCAGAAGTAAGACCTGGAAATTTGTAGAAGAGAGATAGTTATTGAGGTAAGGAACATTTTTAACAATGGAACGAGTGTTCCACTGAAGTATGTCTACTTTAAGGTTTGTACACTTATTTATCATGATCGATCAAACCGGCAGAGAGTAGTGAAGTTAGTATGGATGGATTTAACAGATAATGGTAAGTTTGCAAGTTTGTTAATATAACTAAGTATTCAGAAGATGTCGAAAATCGGTGAAAAAATGAATAATTAATTAAATAACAAATAAATGATAAATAATTATATAATCAAAAAGAAAGAAATAGGTAAACACCAGAATTTGGAAAGAAAATTAACAATAAACTTAGAAGTAGACGCACGAATCTCTAGCAGTTGATCAACAGTGTCTTAAATCATATAGTTCAATAGTACATATAACAACAGTAGGCCCAAAAAAATCAACAACTATGTGAGAAAGGAAATGGCAAACGTTACTCAAATCAGGAACAGCTTTGTATAAATAGTATCTGCTGTCTTCTTACACAGCTGGTGCTGTCACAAGAAACGATAGACACGAGGTGGTTACCACACATGATTTCTTAGTGTATTAAAATAATTTTGATGGTGAAAGTCCTCATGATCCCACCACGGCCGATATGAGTGAAAGGTCATAGACGGCGCTGTAGGATAATAACGGTCAAAACTGGTGGTGGGATATTCTGTGTAGTGAAGAGGACGGTGTCGGTGTCGGTGTCGGCGAGGTTTTGGCCTTTTCCAGAATAGATCTCTAATGTGGTTTCCAATGTTTTTGGCTAAGATGGTAGAGCCACGAGAGCTGGGATGAATAGCATCTCTGAAAAGATCTTTGCGTTCGGTATTGAGGTTGTCGTTTCCGATGAACGATAGATTGCTATGTCCATGTAGCGCAGAGGTGACGAGGGCGTTAAAAAGATCCCTTTTTATCCGAAGGGCCTTGTCTTTCATGGGTGAAACCTTGCTGATGACTATTTTGCAGTTCGGGTGCATGGTTATAGCATCTTCCACAATCTTGACGAAATTGTCACTTGCTGTTTTTGGATCTGTCGTTTTCAGATCGTTGACGCCACTGTGCAGTAGAATGCAGTCCACTGGATTGGAAGTCAACTGTTCCTCAGTTAGGCATTTCTTTATGTCACTAATTTTGTGTGACATCCTCGCTTTTGCGATGAAGCCATACGATGATCCTAGTCTTTTATTATCTACACCGTTCAGAGTCGAGTCGTGCAGAAGAAAGACACGTGGTAGGTCTGGTGACGAGATTT
>JAPXFY010000019.1:35312162-35314662 GCA_030674185.1 Monoplex corrugatus | reverse complement strand
AAGAAGTAGAAGAAGAAGAATATGGAAGAGGAAGAAGAAGAACGATAACAACAACAACAGCAACAACAACAACACAACAACACAACAACAACAACAACGATAATAATATCAATAAAAATAATAATAATGATAATAATAATAATAATAAATAAATAAATAAATAATAATAATAATAATAATAATATTAATAACACTTCTTCTAGTAATAATAATGATAAAAACAATGAGAAGAAGAAAGAGAAGAAGACTTGTCTTTTTCTTTAGAATATAACAATGTTGCAAAATACACACAGAATGAATCAAAATCATTATTGTTATAATGATAACCAATTGTCTCTCTATCCACCGCTCTTTCCTCCGGTCCACTCCCCGTCTGTCTGTCTGTTTGTCTGTCTGTCCGTCTGCTGTCTATTTGTCTGTCTGTCTCTCCGTCTTCCCCTTACCTCGCTCTCTCTCACTCTCTATCTCACCCTCTCTCTCTGTTTCTCCCACTGTTTTTCTCTTTCTTCTGCCAAGGAAAAACCATTATGATTATCAAATTCAGAATCTTTGACGATTCAGCAGTCACAGTAGGATGATAGCATGACTTTACGATCAGGCTTGTACCCATAAAAGACGACATTTATACGGTGATAGTACATGTCGGTGGCAGGGACAGCTTTCACATTCTGTTTCGAAGACAGAAATTAAATCGTTGAAGCCTGGGGCTGCGGTTAGGGTGACGGAAAGGTATAGGGTCAGAATTAGGGACAGGTTTATGGGCAGGTGAAGGGTTTTGATCCGGGTTAGGATTTTTTAGGATTAGAGTTAGGGGTAAGTTAGGCGTTATGATTGTGATTAGGATTTTGATCCGAACTCCAACGTATGGTTACGATTAGGATTTGGATTCAAACTGCAACCAGTTAAGAGTTTAATGTATTATGTTTGTATATATATATATATATATATAAGCATATATGTATGTGTTAGTGTATATGTTGTATGTATGTGTATGTGTATGTCTGATATACAAATGTGCGTGTGTATGTGTTATGTTATGTGTATGTATGTATGGTATGTATATATATATCTATATATATTTATATTTTATTATATATATACGATGAATGCTTCTTTTTCTACATTTTGTTAGATCTGTTGATTATGCATTGTATACATTTCAAGATGTTTGTAAATGTTATGTATTTGGAAGTGAATGAAAACAAGTTAAAAAACAAAACAAAAAAGATCAACCGTGCAGTTGTGCCCACCATAGGGAAACTACAGTATTGAACGTTGTAGCCGACACGTCTCGTGACTTATCTCTGGCACGCCATCTCCAATCTCTGCCGCCATCTTTGTCACCATGGCAACATATAGCCCACTTGGCTGATTTGTTACGACACTTTTTGCTACTTTAAATCTTTAGGAGGGAAAAGACAGAAAAAGACTACAATGTGAAAGAAAGGACAGAAAAATCTGAGGAAAAAAGAGAAGAAGAAAAGAGAGAAGAAGAAGAAAGAAAGAGAGAGAGAGAAAGAGAGAGAGAGAGAGAAAGAAAGAGAGAGAGAGAGAGAGAAGAGAGAGGAGAGAGAGAGAGAGGAGAGAGAAAGAGAGAGAGAGAGAAAGAGAGAGAGAAGAGAGAGGGGAGAGGTGGATAGCGGGGGGGAAAAAACAATATTTGGATTGAGTGATTTTCTCTGTTTTTCTCTTGGCCTGTTTTTGTGCGTCAAAGTTTGTCTGTTTCTGTGTCTGTCTGTCTGTCTGTCTGTCTGTCTGTCTTTTCTGTCTGTCTTTTGTCTCTATCTCTGTCTGTCTGTGTGTCTATCTTTTTTCTGTCTGTCTGTCTGTCTGTCTCTGTCTTTGTCTGTCTGTGTCTGTCTTTTTCTGTCTGTCTGTCTCTCTCTGTCTCTGTTTCTCTCTTTCTCTCTCTCTCTCTTTCGTGTGTCTTGTCTGTCTGTTTGTTTCACTGTGTGTCTCTCTCTGTTCTGTTGCTTGTGTGTGTCTCTATCTGCCTTGTTTTGTCTGTCTGTCTGTCCCTCTGTCCTCATCTGGGCATGTTGTAGGCGCTTATGTAATGTGTGTGTGTGTATGTTTGTGTGTGTGTGTGTGTGTGTGTGTGTGTGTGTGTGTGTGTGTGTGTGTGTGTGTGTGTGTGTGTGTGTGTGTGTGTGTGTGTGTGTGTGTAAAATATGTCCGTGAAATATTTCTTAGTCATCACTAACACAAACGCATACATTAGAATGACCATCACCAACACAACATCTTTTATAGTTATAGCCATCACAAACACAACACATACATTAGAATGATTATTACCAATACAACACCTTCAGCAGAATGATCATCACTAAGACAACACTATCAATCGAATGATCGTCAATAATGCAACGTCATCAAATGGAGTGATCGTCAGTAAGACAGCAGCATCATCAATCGAATGATCATCACTAGCATAACACTTTCATTAGTATAGTCATCACTAACACAACATATACATTACAATGACCATCACCAATAC
>JAPXFY010000019.1:35257162-35299662 GCA_030674185.1 Monoplex corrugatus | reverse complement strand
TCTTCTTTCTTCTTCTTTCTTCGTCTTTCCTTCGCGTTCATTACCCTTTTCTTCCTTATCATCATCCTGTTTTCTTCCGTCGTCTTCTATTTGGTAGACGTTTTATTTTGAGACAGTTCTCAGCGGCTTAGTTACATTTTGTCATGTATTCTAGAAATCATCTTCTGGTTTGATTTTATGTTCATATTAAAAAATCCAATTAATGTTTACTGATATGGTTGGCAAAGAAAAGAAATTACCACCATACGTAAGCGTATCTTATGTTTATTTGTTTGGTTTTATGCAGGTTTAATTTACTACTTACATTTATGGTTCATCAGTTGTTGGTTAATTAGTTACTAAAGAATTATACGGTTACTTCTTTTTTCTTACACCGTTCATTTCGCATCTTGAACAAGAGCTAACTAGCATTAGTGCCATGTGGTGACTTATGCCCAATCTTTGGTATGGTTTTATGTCCAGTCGTAGAGATTTATGCCTACCACAGTATTCCCCTGCGATCTTAAATTAAGGTTATGGGACAATCTTTAGCCTCTACCTTTTTACACAACAATACTGTCCACTCAGCGGTGTGTCAGGCGTGAACCGGTCTCTGTCCCTTCAGGACTATGGGCACAGAATAGGCTGCTGTAAAGTTTATTCACAAACAACAGGCGGCCCCGGGCCCCAGCCGGTTATTTATCGATTAATTTGTAGCGGAGAGCCTTCGGCAGAGTAACCGGACTTGGACCTGTCTGCAGCTCGTCAGTTCTTTTCACTGCCACGGCGATTTGTTCTTATTATAAATAAAACAGCGGATTTTCTTTTCAAGATAGTGTACCTCAGTCGGTTTGAGCGTCGGGTTCACATGCTAATGGTTGTGGGTTCGAATCCCGGGGTGCGCTATATTAAAAGTGGCCATCTAACTGTCCCATCATAACATCATTGTTATTCTGGTGGTGTCAGTATCATCATCATCAGGTGCCTTGCCGCATGGCGTTGGCGATTATGGACTTCCATCTGTCAGTATAGGATTAGATAAGTCCCCTTCCCAGACTTCCCCGGGATGATATCCCCATCGACCATATCACCTGAGGTGGATGTCGACGTAAAAACTGAATCAAAACAAACTAACCATCAAGATGCTGTAGACTTTTAACATTGCTCCCAGTTGATTTATTTTCAAGATGCTGTAGACTGTTAACATTGGTCTCAGCGAACGTTTTTCTTTCCCAAGATGCTGTAGACTACTAACATTGCTCCCAGTTGATTTATTTTCAAAATGCTGTAGCCTACTAAAGAGCAAAGTCAAGGCGGGAGAAAAGAATGTATTGTTTTTATCGTGTATCACTGGATTTGTAGATTTATCGTATTCTATCATATGGGAACGAATCGGATCGGATCTCCCTGCCCGTCTCTGTCTGTGTGGCTGTCTGTGTATCTGTCTGTCTGTTTGTCTGTCTGTCTGTCTCTTTCTCTGTGTGCGTGTCTCTGTTGTTTCTCTCTCTCTCTCTCTCTCTCTCTCTATGTGTGTGTGTGTATGTCTCTCTCTCTCTGTCTCTCTGTGTCTCGCTTTATTTTTGTTTCTTTGTCTGTGTATGTCTTCTCTCTCTCTCTCTCTCTCTCTCTCTCTCTCTCTGTCTGTATAGTGCGGTGCAGATGTAGATAGTCCAGAAAACTGGCCTCAGGAGTGCCTGGTATGTGTAGAGCATACCACGATGAAGTATTTGGACAGTGATCCAAAGAGTCACAGCAAAGACAAGGGACATCGATATGGTGTGGCTCGATCTGGTGAGTGCCTATGGATGGGTCCTGCACAAGTTGATTCAACTGGTTCTGAAGAAGTACATTCATGGCTTCTCAGTGCAGTTCTCTAGAAAGAAACACACGACAGACTGGACCACTCTGGTAGTTGGAATGACAATGAGCTGTGCAATTTCTTCAATATTGTTCGTGTTTGCAATGGAGGTAATCTTGAAAGCAGTGCTCAGGGACCAGTTCAGGTCCAACAGACTTAGGAAATGGTCACCAAATGCCGTATCTAAAAGCTTTCATGTAGGACACAACAGTCCTTCCTACAAAGGACAATGAAACTCACTGAATACTGAAGCAGTTACATTCGTTAGTCGTCTCATTCAGGATGGTTTTCAAAGCAAAACAAGCAATGAGCCTTTCAGAGTGAAACGGAAAAAATAGCTAAAACAGTAACATTTACTGTAGCCAATCAAGCCATTTCAACGGTGACAGAAGAACCAGTCAAGAGCCTTGGAAGATGGTATAATGACTCCTGAAAGATACAAAAATAGGTAAGGAAACAAAGCAAATGGCAGAAGAAAGTCTGCAAGTAACAGACCCGTGTGGCCTCCTAGACAAAACAAACAAACAAACAAAAAACAAAAAAGGGAGGGGGGAGGGGAACCAGATGACACTGCATGCCACTCTGCCAAGGCAAACAAACAGTGGAATATGTCCCGAGGTCATGCAATAGAGGCACAACCAAGTGTTTAAAGAGATCACACAAGCAAGGAGAAAAAAACACGCCACCAGAAGCTGGAACAACCTTCTATCCGAAAAATGAAACAAATTATGGCTTGAAAAAGCTGTGACATCCGGAGCAAGAAGCGAAGTCTACTATGGTGTGTGTGGCTGGGAGTGCACTGCAGATCTTCCAGAACAAAAAACAAACAAACATAAACCTCCCAGAAATCATTAGCAAGAGTAAAATGAAACCGAATATAGAACTCTACTTCCATTGTTCAAAAACTGTGTCGTGTGAAAGCAGAATGAGGAAGCTCAAATCTACAAGGCTGACAAGTATTTCAATCTAGCCAGGATCCTGAAGAAATCCAGGTTCCAAGCCAAAGTCACCGCCATACAAATTGGAACAAGG
Source organism: Monoplex corrugatus (assembly GCA_030674185.1). NCBI lineage: Eukaryota > Metazoa > Mollusca > Gastropoda > Littorinimorpha > Ranellidae > Monoplex > Monoplex corrugatus. The sequence continues at coordinate 35,296,793 of JAPXFY010000019.1, read as the reverse complement.
GAATTGGTTGACACATCTGCCTCATCATTATCATCAGGTGCTCTGCTGCATGGCGTTGGCGATCATGGACTTCCATCTGCCTCTATCTCTCGTTGCCCCTAGCATCTCCCCCACCCTCCTCGTCCCTAGCCACTCTGCAAGTCCGTCCAGCATTTTCTCCCTGAGTCTACCCGGTGCTCTCTTACCCTCCAGCTTTCCCGTTGTGACCAGATGCTCCACATCTTCCTGCGACCTCATTAAACAGTTATCGAATGCTGGGAATGACTGGACTAGAGCCCCCAAGGCAATGGCAGAAGCAGCTTAAAAGAGTCCCAGCTAGATCTGGTCAATGAGGAACAAATGCGAATTTCATAAGGCTTCAAATTTCCCTGTACGCAGATGTCCTACAGCCAAGTAGTCGGGACATCCAGTACAAAAGTGACTTGGCCTTGAAAGTAAGGAGCCCGAACACCTTGAAGGCATGGTTTCGAACCCATGAGCAGCAAAACAAACTGGTGATAGCAGAAGTGCGTCCAGGAGTCATGATTTGGATACGACCCAGCCCTCTTACAGTGTAAGGAGTTTATGGCCGAAACACTTGCTCCCTATTAGACAACGTTGGGATTAGTAATTTTTGTTGGTACTAATATTTCCTTTGCCTTAAATGAACCATACTTGGTTAATGACGATGACGATGATGATGACGATAATATGATAATAATTATAATAACAATAATAATTGTTATATTATTACTACTATTATTATTGTTATTATCATCATAAATCCATTGATAGAGCGCAAACAATCTGTATCAAAGTATTCTTCTTGTACTATACATATAAAGGGGAAAAATGAATTGGGGATATGGTAAGAGTTATGAAAAGGATTAGATTTAGACTAAATAAATGATGACGAAATGACATGCAATAGATACAATAGATCAAATGATTAGTTTCAGTTTTCTCAAAAACGCTGTTACCACGCTTGAAAATTACCATAATTATGATTATGACCGTTATAGAACAGAATCGAGCATGACCAGGACAGAAACCACAAGCCTGGGCATAAACCATGTGTGCTGACGTGGTCTTGAGGTTCTACCGACATTTAATGAGGGTTAAGGCCGAGGAAACGGCGAGGGGTTTTTAAGTCTAAATAAAAGCACAATGACAATTGTAAGGCAGTCGCTGACGGCTGACGAGCTGTATGTAGCCGCATGTGACCGCTCTTTCCTCGCAGCAACGACCAGGTGCGCTGGACAAATCAAACACTACGTCATAGAATACATAACAAAACGAGCCCATACCACCCGTCGTCCGCAAGGCGGATTGTGTTCGCGTGAAGTCGTGCAAGGTAATCCGAGCCACTTAATCCGTTAATCCGACAATCTCTCTTCTCCTCACCCGCACCCCTACCTCGTTCTCGTCTCCGGAAGCGAGTGAAGGGCGACGCATGCGCAGGTGAATGGTCGTCAGGGCGATCTCTATGTCAACAAGGTTGCGAGGCACTTTCCTCTGTGCGGCCATGCGCGTGGACTTGCATACAGTGCAGCATTGCGAGAGGCGAGGATCGGGCCAGTGGGAGACAGTGCTGAGACACAACTAGCAACTGAACAGTAGTTGGAGCAGCGAGACACTACAGGTAAGACAGACCGACTTCTTTTGTTGTCAACTCAAAAGCTTAAGGCTTTGCTTTCTTCGTCTGCCGTCCTTAGTTCTCGGCCGCGTCTCCAATTTCTCCTGAAGACATTACGGAGTTTGGTTTCTTGCGTTCTTGTTCAGCGGCTTGTTTGAGGCTTAGTGTCTGCCTAGCACTACACTTCAAGGGCGTTAAAAAAAAAACTTGTAGTACTCGAGTTCAATTATTACCAAAGTGTCAGCTTGTTTCACCCGGTGTTAATGCTTATTGTAAAACCAGTCTCGAAAGCTATTGTGGTAATTTTTTACAAGCCTACGTGACACAGAAGAACATAGACAAGTCTCCAACGTATCGTGAGTTTTTTCTTTTTTTTTTTTCTTTCTTTCTTTTTACGCCGCGTCGACCACTAAGGTACAAGTCACGTTGATCAGGTAGGACAATATATGTATCAAGATCTTCAAGCACTCGAATTTGTGTTAAGATTCTCTGATATTAAAACAAACATACCCGCTGCTGTGTTGATCATTCTTATTAGACTTAGTATTGTTATATTACAAAGCTCTGTAGCTTAAAAGGAAATACCGATAGGATTTGTGTTACCTTCTGACAGTCGTTTGATTATGCAATGGCTTGGTCACACACAGCACTCGTCTCTAACCACTCCAGTGAAATGGAGTAATCGTTTCTTCACGCCCATGCGTTTTCATGCTTCACAAGAGGTGACAGCCACATAGAGCATTAAGTAGCACCTATTCAGAAACTTGGTACCGAGGGAGAGTAAATGGGAAAGTTTCGGCTTCAACTGCCAGACTAATTCTTATATTGTAATGCCTTCCGCTGAGCAAACCTATGAAGTAAAATGTTTATAGTAGCTTTACTTTAAAAGAATTGTACCGAGATGGTGAAGGTCAGCAGAATATCAGGCGACCTTAGCATCAACATCAGCGGCACTAAAACTCAAACACGTGAGTGAATTCAGTTACTTCGGCAACATTTTCACACAAAAAAGAAGAAGTAAAAAGAAAGAAAGGAAGAAAGAAAAAACGAAAGAAAAGAAAAAAAAACCCCACAAAACAAAACCGGGGGATCCGGCAGATAGATCGAGACCAGATCGCAGAAACAAACAAGATCACTTATCGACTTATCCCTTTCCTCAAACACCTCAACGTTCCTACTGAAACAAAAGCCAAGCTTATCAATTCCATTTTCGTACCCACCCAGACATATGGTGCCAGGCCTGGACCTTGGCCAAACCCCTGGAACAAAAGATTTCCGTCCGTGAGATGTTTTGTTCAGAAGGGTTGTCAGCAAGGCAAGAGTAGAACGTGACATGATCAGACACACCAAGATAAGAGAAGTGATGGGACCAGCACCAGTCCGCCTTCATATTAATCAGCAAAGATTTAAGCTGTTTGGTCATCTGACAAGAATATAACCACCATTCCCCACCCAGCTTCTGACTGTCAACTCAATCTCCCTTCAACACCTGAGATGGTTCAAGCTGATGTTGTTCTTGTTGTTGTTGTTCGTCCTTCGTTGTCGAAGAAGACCACGACTTCAACTTTGACTGGGGGATTGGCGATTGTGGGTCCGGAGGTGGCTGGTAAGGCCAATCCGCTCCAGAAAGGCTCGCCCACACGCAGGGCAAACGTGGTTGGTGCAACTGTAGAATTGGAGGTCGCTCGTGCCTTGTTCCTTTCTCGTTTTCTTCGAGCCTCTGATGATAGATAAAAGATGACAGTAAAAGAATGGTGTGTGCTTGTAAATTTTTGTCGGCATTGCTGTAACTAGTTGCCAGCTTGATTGGTTGTCACTTCATCAAGTTCTCTGTTTTGCTGAAGATTCTGTTAACGTTGCAAAGCTAGCACAAGTCTGTCTGATTTTTAATGTCTTCTTCTAGGATATTAATTTGTTGGGCATTGGAGATCTTAGATTCCACCTCAGCTACAAAAATGTTCTCAGAGACAATGTTCTGTCTGGCAGCGTGTGAGTTTGGTGTTTGTTCAAGAGAGAGATAGAGACAGGGAGACTGAGAATGCGAAATTGTTTATTCAGTAGGCCATAGCCCCTTCTAAAGGGGGTGTGAACAAAAGCAAGATAGATATAAACACAATATAAAGTCGTAGTAAACTTAAAAAACAGCTTATTACTCAAGGATAGTAGCATTAGGCCTGATGGATCTGTATTACAGCTAGTGCTTGCTATTTTACACACATACACACACGCGCGCGCGCGCGTGCACACACACACACCACAGAGAAAGAGACAGAGAGAGACAGAGAGAGAGAGAGACAGACAGACAGAAAAGACAGAGAGACAGAGACAGAGAAAGAGAGAGAGAGAGAGAGGAGTATACATAATAACTAGTGTGCCACAGCCTCGTCAATCATGAACAAAATCGATACAACAAGCCATCAATCATCAGCAGATCGATAAGTCAATCAAAGCTATCGGGTTCACTGGCGGTAGTTGAAATAAGGGGTGGGGTGCATGCCGAGTGTACATGTATGTCTGTGTGTGGTGTTGTGCTTGCGAGCATGTGTGTGTGTGCGTGTGTGTGTGTGTGTGTGTGTGTGTGTGTGTGTGTGTGTGTGTGTGTGTGTGTGTGTGTGTGTGTGGTGTGTGTGCCGAAAGGGGGTGGGGTATGACTGCAATCAATCAAATGCTGTTGTTACGATCAGTTATGAACTCTGCGGTTATCTAAGCCTTCTATAGCTGATTTCAAAAGCGTGGAGTATCGAGTGTACTATTGGAATGTAAACCGCCGCCAGAATTTCAAGTAGAAAGTGAGAAACCGGAGCACAATGAAACGGAACACAGACAGAGTTATCGAGACTGAGCAAAACACAGTTCGTTGAGTTTGAAGTTTGTTTGGAGATTGTCCAAAAGAGAGTATTCTTCGCGCTTGGACAATTCCATGGGTGCTTCACCCAAATCTGCCAGCACTTATCTGGCAGTATCCTTGAGTTTCCGCTGTCAAGATTTTGAAATGAGCAAGGGGGACGAGGGACCTATGGAAGACAAAGCTGAGACCATAAAAATGATGGAAAGATTAAGGGCAGCGAACAGGCCAGGCTATGACAGATGTCAGATCTTGAATCCACGGCTCTGTCAAAAGAAGCAGCCAGCCTTTGCTTAACCCTTTGACTCCCGTGCCCCAACCACCAACTGTAAGGAATTAGCTATTTGACTCCCTCACCATATCCACCAGCTTCCTCCAGGAAGCTGGTGGATAGGATGAGGGCGTCAAAAGGTTAAGGTTTTTGTTTTGCTAGAATGGCTGACAATGCAGGATGCTGGTGGACAGGGTGCGAGAGTCAAAGGGTTAAATTCGTGGCCCTCCAAGGGTTGAACTCACAACCCTTGCATTATGTGCATAGCACTCTGGTAACTGAGCTAATAGGCTACCAAACATTTCGTGGAAGGAATGAGAACAAAGCAAAATGGTTCTCCCAGTCCCCTCCTTCCCTTTTCTTCTTCTTCTTCTTCTTCTTCTTCTTCTTCTTCTTCTTCTTCTTCTTCTTCTTCTTCTTCTTCTTTCTTTCTTCTTTTTTCTTCTTCTCATGTTCATCGTCCTTTTTCTCTTCTGTTTTTACTGCTTCTCAAAGCATAGGCTTCCGGCAACTTTTGTACTCGCATGTCTATCAGCAACTTTTTCATTTCCTCCTTTTCTTTCTTTCTTTCTCTTTCTTTCTTTCTTTCTTTCTTTCTTTCTGTCTGTCTGTCTGTCTATCTGTTTTTATTTCTTTCCTTCTTTCTTCTCTTTCTTTCTTTCGTTTTTTTCTTTCTTTCTTTCTTCCTTTCTTCTCCCCCCCCCCCCCCCCCCCCCCCCGAATCTAGTACAGCATGGTGCTTAAAATTGCAGGATTAAAACTGTCCACACAGAGGGCTGTCAACTTTAGACAACTTTTGTTCTGGAGTATGTATCAAAAAGCACCTCTAATCTTCAGGGAATTTATTTCGACCAAAAAAAAAAAGAAGAAAAAAAAAAACCGTCCTAGGACTGAAACCGCTTACGAGTGTATGGCAAAAAACGTGCCGACACAACATACAACTTTTATTCATCATGCCTGCGAACTCGACACCGAATTTATTTCGATAATTAAAAACAGGAAATCCCGGGACTGAAAACTGGCTATGCAGTTGTAATCTTGTCGACTACTAGCTAGCTTGGCTCAGTTGCCTATCAATCATGGGGGCTCAAGAAAGTGTGTTGGGGTTTTAGTGGCAATTTCCTCTCTGCCTGTCGGCGAGGGATGGAGCATTGATCGTTCTCGTTGGTTTCAATGGGGAACGTGCGCGTGCTAAATCCCCCCTGGATGCCTTTTTTCTTGCTCCCTTGGTTTTGGTTTGTGTCGTGAGGGATTTGGATTTTGTGTGTGAGTCTAGATCTAGTAAGTGGCTTGCTTAGGATGGAGAGAATGGGTGGGTGAATGTATATTATTATGTCTTGTGAGAGTGAGGTGTGTGTGTGTGTGTGTGTGTGTGTGTGTGTGTGTGTGTGTGTGTGTGTGTGTGTGTGTTTGTTGTGTGGTGTGCATGTGAGAGGGAGGCTGTAATATTTTCCAATGAAGAAAATCAAATGTCAAAACCTTTTCTTCTGGAACTTGTCGTTGCTCATCTACGGACATGCCCGAATTAAAAAAATATTGTATGGTAAGAATACATTAATAAATCGGCAACAGAACAATGGAACTAGAAAGAAGGACGAGAGAGAGAGTGTGTGTGTGTGTGTGTGTGTGTGTGTGTGTGGAGGAGAGAGAGGAGGAGAGAGAGGGGAGAGAGAGAGAGAGAGAGAGAGACAGAGAGAGAGAGAGAGAGGGGAAGAGAGAGATGTGTGTGTTGTGTGTGTTGTGTGGTGAGATAGAGAAGAGAGAGAGAGATGAAGGATAGAAGAAGAGAGAGAGAGAGAGAGAGAGAGAGAGAGAGAGAGAGAGAGAGAGAGAGAGAGAGAGAAAGATACAGAGAGACAGAGATAGAGACAGAGATAGAGACAGAGAGAGATCTTAATCTGCTAAAAAAAAGATAGCAATCATTCGTGGTCCTTTGCAAAGGTTTAACACTGACGGCAGTTTTGCTTTGCTCTCACCCTTATGACTGTCAGCTTTTCCGAGCAAATCCTAAGTGCTTGTCAGTTTGAAAGTCTAATGCACACACACACACACATACATTCACACACACACACACACACACACACACACACACACACACACACCACACACACACACACCCCCACCACACACACTCACACGCACGCACGCACACACACACAGAGGCACACACACACACAAACACACACACACACATACACACATACACAGACAGACTGACTCTTTTCTCTCTCTCTCTCTCTCTCTCTCTCTCTCTCTCTCTCTCTCTCTCTCTGTCTTTCTCTCTTTTAGTTTCAATTTCTCTAGATAACGTCACCGCGCTCGGAACGAAGTCTCGATCCACAGACGCCACTGGTACCACGTGATGGAGAAGATCTAAAATGAAAAAGTGAGAGACGCAGTGGTACCCTCGGTTTTACTTTCTTTTCGTTGTCTGTCTTTGTCTCCCGTGTGGTGCATACGAGAGAAGGCATTAGGTGCACGTCAGTGATCGCTAATATCATATTTGGACTAGAGGTGGAGAAGTTGTTTTCTAAACAGTGTTTTCAGCATAACACAGTTTTGTTTGCATCCCGCCCGTTGTCTTCTTCTTCTTCATCTTTCTCGCCCCCTGTCTTTCTCTTTCTTCCTTTCTTTCTCTCCGTTTCTTTCTTTCTGTTTATCTGTCTCTGTCTTTCTGTCTCTTTCTCTCTGACTCTTTCTCACTGTCTCTTTATCTGTCTCTGTTTCTCTGTCTGTCTGTCTCTCTCTGTGTCTCTGTCTGTGTCTCTGTCTGTGTCTCTGTCTCTGTGTCTCTGTGTGTGTCTGTGTCTCTCTGTCTGTGTTTGTATATATATATATAGATAGATAGATAGATAGATAGATAGATAGATAAAGATAGATAGATAAATAGAAAAATATACATATATACATATATATGCATCTGTGTGCATGTGGTAGAGGGCAAGTTTTTAGATACTTGAAGCAACTGTTTAAACCCATCAATCAGAAAAGAAAACGAACAGGTTTTCCAATATCACCAGAACCATGGAACACCAGATACAAAATAAATCCATGCTATGCAAGCCATCAAGTGACATGTTTATGTCATCGCACCGAATCGAAGAGAAAGAGTTCTTGGTTTCAAAAATCCACACTTTTATCTTATGTGGAGATTCCTCAGGAGGTCTATGCCACTCCAGCAGTGCTTCTTCAGAACCGGTTCTGTGTGTGTGTGTGTGCGTGTGTCAGACCTCCTGCTGCATAGTTGTGAAGTTTCCGTGTGTATGTCTCGAAAGTGCTACCGTCGACTGGCTGAGTTTCCTGTTGAAACTTGTTTAGTATGGCATTAGAAGACAAGTGCAGAAAGGAAAACGGAAATTTAAAAAAAAATGTATTAGTAAAATAAGATAAAGAATAAACGAAAAGAAATACAGAAAGAAAGAATGAAATGGGAAAAGAAGGAAGGAAAGAAAGAATGAAGAGGTTGGGGGGAGGGGGATGCAGAGAAAGAAAAAAAAAAAGAGCAACAACAACGGGAATGTGATATTGGCTTGATGAATATTATTTACTTTTCTTATATATTGTTCCTTCTTCTTCTTCTTCTTCTTCTTTCTTCTTCTTCTTCTTCTTCTTCTTCTTCTTCTTCTTCTTCTTCTTCTTCTTCTTCTTCTTCTTCTTCTTCTTCTTCTTCTCCTTCTCCTTCTTCTTCTTCTTCTTCTTCTTCTTCTTCTTCTTCTTCTTCTTCTTCTTCTTCTTCTTCTTCTTTTACTACTACTACAACTACTTAACTACTACTACTACTATACTACTTCTTCTTCTTCTTCTACTTCTTCTTCTTCTTCTTCCTTTTCTTCTTCTCCTCCTCCTTCTTCTTCTTTCCCCTCATTCCCATATCTCCTTCTCCTCATCCCCCTGTCCCCCCCCCCACTTCTTTTTTTTTGGATCGATTTTCTTTGGTGCAGTTTCAGTATGTCCATAGGCTTGCAATGCAGTGTTAATTGCTGTTTTCATCATCCAGTGCATTATTTTTATGATATTGTCAACACCTCTCTTCCTTCCCCGTTTGATTTTTAACAGTCTAAATCTTGTGGGGTTTTTTTTTTTAACATGTAATCAATGTACTACAAATAGGCTGCGGAACTCTTTATCTCTTCCATCTGTCCCATTCCTTAACCCCCTCCCCCCTTGCTCACTAACATCCCACACTCACACCTTCTGTCACAACCTCTTTTCCCCACCCACCCCCCAGCCCCCCGTCCCCTAATTCCAAGCTGAACCTTTCACGCAGCAGACCTGATAACATTGTCAAGGTGTCGAGGCCTGGCACACACAACACTCTTAGTCACAGTCGTTTGTGAGGTGAATATTAGGCAGGCACACACCGAGTTACTTATCTACATTGACTAAGTATAGTGTTAGTGGCCTGAGCTGCATGTACACATATAGACTGCGATCTGATTTCATCCGACCTCGGTCAAGCAGCTTTCCCACTGGCGCGTTGGGCAGATAGGTAACACTTCTGACTTGCAATCGAAATGCCTGAGTTCGATCCTTACTGAACACCTTCCACCTGGTGGGTAGACGATCATGGAATTGGATTTTTTCCATCAAGTGAAAGGTGATTTTTTTTTGGTCTGATCTCCCAAGGTCAACATATGTGCAGACTTGCCCGTGCCTAAACCTTACCTTTCGTGTTTATACGCAGAACATCAAATATCGTTATGCACGTTAAAGATCCTGTATGTTCATGAACCGTGTCGGATGGCTTGTGAAAACAGGGAAATCACCCTTGCACGCCCACTATGCAGACTGTGCAGCAAAATATTGCCTGCACAACGTGAACGAAACAACTTGCATCCGAAACTAAAAATCCGAGGGAAAAAAATCAAAAGAAGACGAAAAGAAAGCAATTTTCTTACACTCGTAAATATGACCAGATTATGTGTTTCGATTTGGCGTTCGTTTGAAAAGAATTCAATGCACTCAGACAATTTCTGATGCACTTCATCTAAATCTGTTAATAACTATCCTGAAGAATCCTTAAGCCTGCGCAAAACTGTTGGCGCTGGTAAGGTCTTGGCATGGGGGGCTAGGGAAGAGGATGAACAGGATCAGTGAGACACTAAGCTGGCACCAGCAGAACATTTACACTTTTGGAGTCTTTAAATACGCTACGGAAAAGGTCAGGGGTCGGACGCCTAGTGACACATATTTTAATTGTAGAGTAACTAATATTGTACAGTGGATTTAGGAAAGAACAGTGCCTCAGTGAATATGTTTGAATTATAGAGAAACAAATATTGTACATTAAATTAGGACAGAACAATCTCAGTTGAGTACCTTCTCAACTATCATGTTTTATTGTTTTCATATTAACAGTATTGTACAGTAAATTTAGGACAGAACAATCTCAGTTGGGTACCATCTCAACTAGTCATGTTTTTGTTTTCATATAACAGTATTGTGCAATAAATTTTAGACAGAACAATGCCAGCTGAGTGCCATCTCAATTAGTTATGCTTGATTGTTTTCATATTAACAGTACTGTACAGGAAATTTAGGACAGAACAATCTCAGTTGAGTACCATCTCAACTAGTAATGTTTTATTATTATCATTTTAACAAGTTTTATATCACTCGCTTAACACTTTGGTTTATATGTCCAGATCGATAGACGTTGTACACTTACAGTTTTTTATTCACCGTCAGTGTCATTCATGTTGTGTTGATTTTGGTGATATCTGGTGAAGTTTTAGATTGAACACTGACGTAAATATTGCTTGGTCATCCGAGTTATTGGCTGGGTGGATGATGTAAACCATTTCTTTCTCTCTCTCTCTCTCGCTTTTGTGTGTGTGTGTGTGTGTGTGTGTGTGTGTTGTGTGTGTGGTGGTGTATGTGTGCGTGTGTGCGCGCGCGCGCGTGCGAGTGTGTGTGTATGTATGTATGTATGTACGTACAGTATGTACAGTATGTATGTATGTATGTATGCATGTGTGTCTGTCTGTCTGTCTGTATATATGTATGTATGCACATATGTATGTATGTGTGTGTGTGTGTGCGCGCGCGCGTGTATGTGTGTAATCTTCCTTTCACTCAGAATACCCAACGCTGATCCGAATCAGCCATACAGTTATACTGGTCAACAACTATGTACAGTTACTTGATCAGGCAAAAATCTACACAGGTGAAGGAACTTACCTGTCATTACCGAAGTAAGGTCAACACTCTGAAACTAGCCCCAAGGAGTTGGGTTAGGTGGGTTGGGATGAGTGTTGAACGTGTGGGGGGTGGGGGGAGGGGGAGAAATAGCGGGGGCAAGAAAAAGTAGTTTATTATTCAGTCACAAGGAATTCGTATCATGGGACTTTCTCTGTACTATCAGCAAAGAGATTACTTGTAGCGTTATTACTTTTTTGGTGCATGTAGTCTTTTGTTATCAGTTTTAGCTGGGAGTGACACTGAAAAACACGCTGTTTCTACAGCGTAGAAAAACGCTCGGTCGGATGGGATTTCATGGTTTCGGTAACGTCTACGGTTTAACTCTTTGACTCCCGCATCCTGTCCAGCAGCTTCTTGATTTGTCAGCCATGCTAGCAAAGTGAAAACTTAACCCTAAACATTCGGTTCTGTGGCTTTGTTGTGCTCTGTTCATGTTTGGATTGAAAAAAAAAAGTATTTGTCAGTTGCTGTGATGAATAGGAATTACTCGATCTCTTTGAGAACCAATTGTTCACTCGTCCTTCAGTCAAAGAGATGTTTCTATTTTCTTTTTGGTTCTTTATTTTGTTACTGAGCTCTGACGAAATCCTCAAGTGGAGAGACTACACGCAGAATTTAGCAACGGACAGATGACAATGATGGATTGATTGACTCTGTGCATTTGTCACTATTTTTTCAAGAAAATTTGCACCATTTTCGAGTTTTACTGATTTTACTAACAACTCTCTCGCAACGAACAGTGTACCGCGGTTTTGAAAAGTGTAGGCAAAACGATCTTAGGCGAAACGATCTTAGGCGAGACGATCTTAGCGAAACGATTAGGCGAGACGATCTAAGCGAAACGAGTTAGGCGAAACGATCTTAGGCAAGACGAGATTAGGCGAAACGAGATTAGGCGAAACAAAATTTTTAGGCGGATCGTGGTGCGTCGAAATAAAATCGAATTTGAGGTTTGTAACGTCACCTCGCTTTCCCTACGATCTCAGGGTCACAGAGCTACTTGCTTTACCTTTTACCTGGTGCTTTCACTTAGTTAATGGTAGTGCTTGTAACACAAGAGCACACTTAGTCTGCCTAACAGACCCGTTGCCAAAGCTCTTGTCGAACCACTTGATAGTAAGACATAATCTCTAGGCATTCTGACAGGTCTGGTAGCGGCTGATAAGACTTACCACACACACACACACACACACACACACACACACACACAACACACACACACACACACCACACACACACACACCGCACATAACACAGCACGACACAACACAACACACAACACAACACAACACACACACACAACACAACACACACACACACACACACACACACACACACACACACACACACACACACACACACATACACACACACATACACACACACTGACAGCATAGAACTGAATAAACCTTCAATTAAGTCTCCCACCAAGTGAGGCGGTTTTTTCTTTCAAAGCAGACTAACTCATGTAACCGTGTTATGGCTTGAGCGTACGATTGTGGCTTTTGTTGGTCTCTGTGCGTTGGTCTTATGAGGGTGGGAGTAAATTTATCTGCTTGCCAGAATTCACTTAATGATTTTAAAGTGTTTGTTTTTTGTTTGTTGTTATGAACGCGATTCGTGACTGGACTGGCGTAAAATTTATCTTTGCTCGAAGTAAATGACGTGTGTGTGTGTGTGTGTGTGTGTGTGTTGTGTGTGTGTGTGTGGTGTGTGTGGTGTGTGTGTGTGGTGTGTGTGTGTGTGTGTGTGTGTGTGTGTGTGTCTAAAATGGTAGACCACGATTGTTCAGTACGAAACACGCAGACAACCCTGTCCTTGATCACAGTATGTACATGTACACCCAACAAAGGTAAAGGGCATGAACCACATTATATTGACTTGCACTTGTCAAACTTTTTTTTTTTTTTTCCGTCAAGATTAATAAATGAAGGTAACTGAAACCCAGCAGGGGAAACACCAGCGCCTTAGTAAAGATGATATTGATATACGCCTAACGGTAAAGAAAGCATTCACAGGATTTTTATTTCTGTAATTGGAGCTAGATATGATTTTACTTTTCGGAGGAAGGTGAGATGTAGACAGGAAACAGGAAAGGGCAAGACTGAAGGAAGAAGAAGAAACAACAAGAAGCAGAAGATGATGATGATGTGAAGAAGAAGAAGAAAGAAGAAGAAGAAGAAGAAGAAAGAAGAAGAAAGAAAGAAAGAAAAGAAAGAAAAGAAGAAGAAGAAGAAAGAAGAAGAAAGAAGAGAAGAAGAAGAAGAAAGAAGAAGAAGAAGAAGAAGAGAAGAAGAAGAAGAAGAAGAAGAAGAAGAAGAAGAAGAAGAAAAGAAAAAAGAAGAAAGAAGAAGAAGAAGAAAGAAGAAGAAGAAAGAAAGAAAGAAGAAGAAAAGAAGAAGAAGAAGAAGAAGAAAGAAGAAAAAGAAGAAGAAGAAGAAGAAGAAGAAGAAAGAAGAGAAGAAGAAGAAAGAAGAAAAGAAAGAAAAAAAGAAGAAGAAAAAGAAAAGAAGAAGAAGAAGAAAAAAGAAAAAAAAAAGAAGAAAGAAGAAAGAAAGAAAGAAGAAGAAAAGAAAAAGAAGAAGAAAGAAAAGAAGAAGAAAGAAGAAGAAGAAAAAAAGAAGAAGAAGAAAAGACGTGAAGAAGAGGAAGCAGAAGCAGAAGCAGAAGGAAAAAATTCAGAGGAATTTCTTGCATTGGGTCAGTTTAATACATTCTTTGCATTCGGTCGTTTAACACATTTTTTGCATTCGGTCAGTTTAACACATTTTTTGCATTCGGTCAGTTTAACACATTTTTTGCATTCGGTCAGTTTAACACATTCTTTGCATTCGGTCAGTTTAACAAATATATCAAGCCAACACTCGCAAATCATAAACCTTCGCATAGGCGATTTACGCTGGCAAGGTGTTCAAATCATGTCCTAGTGTATGCGTTTTATGTTTGTGCTTGTATCAGGCTGATAATCTAAACAACAGCAGCAAGACGTCACTTGTGCAGTGTGGGCCAGTGTCTCACCGAGAAAATATCGCCTGGAAAAAAAGACAGAAAAGAAAGAAAACAGTTTTCACAAGGTGACACAAATCATTCAACCAGCCAGCCCCCCCCCCCCCCCCCCCACCAAATTAGCAAAGCAATCCAGAGGCGGTCATTGGGTCGTGCATTGTATAAGATCTATCTATCGACACTGAAGACAGTTCGGGGGGATTGGGGGGGGGGGAGGGGGTGGAGGGGGGAAGGGGGGTTGGCAAACACTCACCTTCATCGATCGTATCGGTCGATTTGATCGATTGAGCAATCGCGACTTCAGCTTAATGTCAGTCACAGATCGTTGCTATAGAGACACCGTGGGAGGAGGTCCTCTTTATGTGTGTGTGTGTGGGGTGGGGGGGGGGGGTTGGTGTGTGTGTGTGTGTGTGTTTGTGTGTGTGTTTGTGAGTGTGAGTGTGGTGTGTGTGTGATGTGTGTGTTTTGTGTGTTTGTGAGTGTGTATGTATGTGTGTGTGTGTGTTAGTGTGTGGGGTGTTGGTGTGTATGTGTGTGTGTGTTGTGTTGTGTTGTGTGTGTGTGTGTGTGGGGTGTGTGAACGTGTGTGTGCCTCTGTGTGTGTGTGTGCCTCTGTGTGTGTGTATGTCTGTGTGTCTGTGTGTCTGTCTGTCTGTTTGTGTCTGTGTATCAGTTGTACGTGGGTATTGCATATGTGCGTGGTGTGAGTGAGATTGCTGTGTGTGTGTGTGTGTGTGTGCCCCGCGCGCACGTGTGTGTGTGTGTGTGTGTGTGTGTGTGTGTGTGTGCATATTCCAGACAGGCTGCTGATAGCATTATCTTTACCGTGACGTGTGACCTATCTGTCGAATCAGTCAGTTTGCGATGTTTACGTAGGCGTAACGTTCTATGCGGACGCTTTCCGGGCTGTAAGAAACGCTGGCAGATGTTTCGAAAATGGCGGCAGACAGATTCCTAAATTGTGCTCGTGCTTATCATCCTCGTATCATTCATTTGACGCAGCTATGTGATAGAAAGGGACCGCAGTAGCACCTGTTTTGGACACACAAAGTCTTTGTTGTTTCTCCATTCCGTTTTGCGACGTTTGAAACGCCGCCTATGAACATACTGTTTCGTACAGCAAACGTTTAAAGACGCCGCGCTGCAGGTCGTAGAGAAACAGAGAGAGACGCAGGGAGACAGAGAGACAGAGACAGAGACACACAGAAAGTGAATGAGAGACAGAGATACAGAGACAGATAGATAGACAGTCAGACAGACAGATAGATAGATGGAGAAAGAGAGAGAGAGAGAGAAAGAGAGAGAGACAGAGACAGATAGACAAACAGACAGACAAACAGATAGACGGGAAGAGACAGAGAAACAGATAGACAGAAAGACAGATAGAAGGAAAAAGAGAAAGAGAGAGGGGAGAGAGAGACACACAGAGACAGACAGACACACAGACACACAACACACAGACACACACACAGACAGAGGATGGAGGGGGATAAGCGGAGGGAAGTAAGGTCAGGGGGAGGGAGGGGGGGTGGGAGGAAGGAATGGAAGCAATTGCGCGTGCATGTCTGGGTGGCAATGACCCACTGAATGAGCCATGCCATGAGAACGGGCTTGACATTTGTTGTACGTGTCCTGGGTCCTGCAGTGGCTTCTTTACCTCCTCTATGGCCTCGGCTGACTTTTCTGCTTTTCTTGTCTTCCTTCTTTCTTTTTCTTTTTTCCGTGTTTGTTCCTTCTTTCTTTCCGGTCTTCTCCTCTTTCTTCTTCTGTTCTTTCCGCTCCTGCTTCTTCTTTGATGGCAAAACACCTTCAAACGTATTTCTGTGTTGGGATTAGATCTTTTTCAAATGAAAACAAGCAAGCAAGCAAGCAAGCAAACAAACAAACAAACACACAACAAGCAAACAAACACACAAACAAAACAAAACAAAAAAGAAGAAGAAACACAGATGTATTGAGGTTACAAATGGTATACATTGCAAGCATTTCGATTTGTGTGTGAATATGTGTGTGTGTGTGGTGTGTGTGTGTGTGTGTGTGTGTGTGTGTGTGTGTGTGTGTGTGTGTGTGTGTGTGTGTGTGTGTGTGTTGTGTGTGTGGGGTGTGTGTGTGTGTGTGTGTGTGTGTGTGTGTGTGTGTGTGTGTGCGTGTGTTGCATGTTTTATGATCAGGCTCACTTTTATAGCTGTTTTTGTTAAACCTACCTCGATCAATTGACGAAAACGGATACAACAACCTCCTCCCTCCCCCCCCCCACACACACACACATCACACACACACACACACACACCACAACACACCACACCACACACACACACACAACACCCCACACACACACCCCCCCACCCACACACACACACAGAGGCACCAACCTCCACTTGGGACCAACAACACAAACAAACGGAACCTAGCTAAACTCCTTAACGAATGAATAAACACCAAACAAACTACAGGGTACAGTCACGGGTGATTGGAATTCTCATTCCCTTTGTCGGTACGGACATGGATGACTAGAAACTTTCCTCCTCACCACGGGTGTGGCCCTGACAAAAACAATATCCTCTTTTTTTTTTCTTTTTCTTTACTTCATTACAAAAAAACTGTCATCTGTTAACTCTTTGACTCCGCACATATCCACCAAAAGCAAAACTTTAACCCTTTGACTCCCGCACAATCCACCAAAAGCAAAAATTTAAACCCTTTGATTCCCTCAGCCTATCCGCCAGCTTCCTGCAGGAAACTGGTGCTGGTGGATAGGATGAGGGAGTCAAAGGGTTAAAAAATTTGTGCAGGAAGCTGGTGAATAGGATGAGGGAAATCAAAGGGTTAATTTTTTTTGCTTTTCCTGTATAGTTGTCAATGAGGGATGTTGATAAACAGGGTACGAGAGTCAAAGAGTTTACTTATGTATTCTTATTGCTTATAGCCCAGCCGACTACTTAGAGCCGTATCAGGGCTAACGCCACTGTCAAAAACGACAACCAGGTTATGTCAAAGAGTTGAGGACACGGTCCATTAAAAGACTGTTGTTGATCAAGCATGTTGTCCATCTTGGCTGTCATTAACCCAAACCTGTCCCCCCCCCCCCCAACGACCTCACCCCCCCCCTCCCCAGATTTCTCGAGAGCGGACATCTCGAGTTCAATCCCATCCCACAACATTTTAAAAACTGATCTGTCTGTCTTGCAGGAAGCTGGTGGATAGGGTGAGGGAGACAAAAGGATTGAGTTTTTGCTTTGCTAGCATGATTGACAATACAGGATTGTGGTGGACAAGGTTCGGGAGTCAAAGAATTAACCCTATGATTCCCGTACCCTATCCACTAACTGCAAAACCTTAACCGTTTGACTCCCTCATCCTGTCCATATAAAGCTGGTGGATAGGGTGAGTGAGTCAAAAGGGTTAAGTTTTTGCTTTGCTGGCATGATTGACAATGCAGGATGGTGGTGGACAGAGTGCGGGAATCAAAGAGTTAATCAGCTTATTTTAAAAAAAAAAAAATTTTTTCCCCGGTGACTTAAGACTTTTGACTCTAATTTGTGTTTCTTTCTGTGTGTGTCTTCAGATCTAAAGAAAGATGGCCTATTTTGATTCATCAGCCGTGGTACGCACTCGTAGCGCTACCCCCATGACACCGGAGATGTCCAAGATTCTGCCGTACGTCACAGACAAGACCATCTCCCGTCACCTGGGTAGTTACGGGAAACCCGCTGATATGGGGCATGCCCGCTCCTACTTCAATCCCGCCATGTAAGTGTGTTTTGTGTGTGTGTGTGTGTGTGTGTGTGTGTGTGTGTGTGTGTGTGTGTGTGTGAGAGAGAGAGAGAGAGAGAGAGAATAAGCTGCTGCGCGTGTGTTAAAGTGTTAGTGTGTATGTGTGTGTTTTGTGTGTGTGTGTGCGTGTGTGTGCATGTGTGTGCTGTGTGTACGCGCGCGTGTGTGTGCGTGTGTGTGTGTGTGTGTTGTGACATGAGTGGTTCTCTATGTGTTACACACACTTGTAGGCGTGTAATGATGCGCATTGACTCCATCTGAATTAGGACAACAGTGCTATACAAATATGTTTGATGATGATGATGATGATGATGATGTTTGATGATGATGATGATGATGACTGAATTTTACAAAATTCTGTAAAACTGGTCTCTTGGAATTTTGCTCATGAACCGATGCATACAGATTAATCAACTGATTGACTGACCGACTGACTGACTCATTGATTGGTGAACTGTTTGTGTGGATGGATGGATGGATGTGATGGATGGATGGATGGATGGATGGATGGATGGATGGATGGATGGATGGATGGATTGGTTCATTCACAAATCATCTGATTGATTAAAATATTCACTTTTTCACAAAACGATTGATTGATTGATTGATTGATTGATTGGATTGGTTGTTGGTTGGTTGGTTGGTTGGATGGTTGGTTGGTTGGTTGGTTGTTGGTTGGTCGGTTGATTGATTGGTTGATTGATTTACGAATGAACGGACGGACTGACTGACTGACTGGTTGGATGGTATGTTGGTTGATATGTTGGTTGGTTATTGATTGATTGATTAATTGATCGATTGATTGACTGATCTGACTGACTGATGATTGACTGATTTATTGACTGATTGATTAATTGATTGGTTGCTTGATCGATTGGTTGATTGATCGATTGGTTGATTGATTATGATTGATTTCAGGCGCTCGGTGTACTCCCGCTACAGTCCCAACGACTGGAACCTGTCCAACTCCATGAACTTCTCGCTGTCTGACAAGGAGCGATCATTCGCTGAGCGACTGCGGGCTGACGCCTGGAGGGCCGTTAAAGAGACTGACGCGCGCACACGCAACAGGCAGAATGACGTCACCAAACGTTTGGGTAAGCGTGGCGATGATGACGTCACGTGCGTGTTTGTGGTTTGTTCGTTTGAGTTGCTGGTTTGATTATTGTTTTTTGTTGTTGTTGTTGTTGTTGTTGTTGTTTTAGTTTTTTTTTTAACTTGTGATGTTATGTTTGTTGTTTTTTTTGTTTTGTCACAATTTTTTTTTTTGGCTGGGTGTATAGTTGTAAAATGTTCGAAGGTGAAAGTTTCTTTTGTTATCTATCTATCTAGCTAGCTAGCTAGCCAGCTAGCTAGCTAGTATAGATAATCCAAGCTATCTGTCTGTCTGTCTGTCTGTCTATCTGTCTGTTCCTATCTAATTGTCTCTCTATCTGTCTATATATATATCTATCCATCTATCTGTCTATACGGTCTATGTCTCTCTATCTGTCTGTTTATCTAACTGTCTGTCTGTCTGTCTACTGTCTATCTATTCGGCTATTCATTTATTTATTTATCTATTTATTATTTATTTATTTTTATTTATTTATTTATTCATTCATTTATTTATTTGTTCATTCATTTATCCATTTATCTATTTATTCAAATTGTTTTTTATTTTTTGTTTAAATAATTGTAAATCAACTATCTGCTTGTTTGTATGAAGAAGTGTGTTGATTATAAGTCCTGAAGATATATGGATGTCTTCTCTTCCATATTTGTTATTTATGTTTTTGTTGACGAAGCTGACGTTCTCCATGTGTGTTTGTTGGTGATAATACTGGTGATGATAATGGACCTAACGAGCGTGGCTCTCGTGGTATTATTCATAGTAATGGTGGTGGTGATGATGTGGTAAGGATAGTGGTGGTCGTTTGTGTGTGTGAGTGTGGTGTGGTGTGTGTGTGTGTACGTGTGTGTGTGTGTGTGTGTGTGTGTGTGTGTGTGTGTGTGTGTGTGTGTGTGTGTGTGTGTGTGTGTGTGTGAGTGGGTGTTGCCCTTTATTGTCCATTTATATTCATTCTCTGTGCAATTTTATGTCTTTCTTTCGCTCTTTCGTTTCTGCTTTCTCTTCTACTTTCATTCTTCCACTTCTCTTATTCTTCTATTCTCTTTCTCCGTCTTTGCACTGTTTTATTTTGAGTATATCATTGTGTGCCTGCCATATTCATCTAGGCGAGAGAGTGAATGACATAGCGTATTGGAAGAGCGAACTTAACATCGAAGTTGGAGCCATGGAAAATGAACAGAATGACCTGAAGGTATTTGACGGCCCATTTTGCCTATATTTCATAATTCACTTTCTTCCTTGGCATTTGTTCTTATATTTTGTTTCTTTTCTTTGGTATGAAAGTAGTTCACATGTTTCTTTTTTTTTTCAAGCGGGATACCTTTTTGTTTTGTTTTGTTTTGTTTTGTTTTATTTTATTTTTTGCTTTTTGTTTCGTGTCAGTTTAGCATGCTTGGTGGTAGTTTGGTACTTTTGTGACTTGTTTTAGTTTAGTCTGTACTGTTCTAACCTTGTCTTATTCTTCTATGTAGTCCTACATACTCTTGCCTACATCATACTCTTGGTGTATTCTGTCGGCCAGTGCTGCTTTGGACCCGGCTTTTGCACACAAAATGTAAAGAAACTGCTGTGTGTCCAACCTTATGCCAATGACAACAGGACTCATTACGATGGGAGGGGAGGGGCAGGGGGATAAGAAAAGGAAAAGAAACGGGGGAAGGTAGAAAAGGAAGAAAGAATGAAACAAATGAAATTCTCTAAGAAGACGAGAAAAGAAGGAGGGGGGCAGGAAGGAAGAAAAAGAAGAAAAACAAGAGAGAACAAAAGAAAGAAGCAAAGACAGCAAGAACAGGAAACGAAGAACAGGAAAGAAGAAATAAAAAAAAAAAAAGACGGAAAGACAGAGAAACAGAAAGGGAAAAATTATTCAAATGAAAGGCAGGAAGGAAGAAAGAAAAAGGATAACAAGAAAAGAACAGACAGTATTTGAAAGAAAGGCAAAAAGAAAGAAAGAAACCATTTCGAACACGACAATTTTTTCGGCTTGAAAATATCACAAAAAGAAAAAGCTTTAAGACCAAAGATTGCTTTTAACCCCACAGAGTTCGACTAACGCAATTTGCCAACAAACCTTGGTTCTGATTTAAAAGAAGAAAGAAACAAAAGAAAAAAAAATGCGAGAGGGAAAAGAGACAGGAGACAGATACAAAGATATGAACGAAAAATGAAACCACACCAAAGCAAAGAAAAGAAGACAGAAAAGACACGGATAGAAAGACAAGACAGACAAAGAGACAGACAAAACTCAGTGTGAAGGAAAGCAATGGAGTCCTGTTGTGACTGGCATGTGTATGGCCCTTGTGTGTGGTACAGGCGAGAGGGTGTATGATATCTCCTTCTGGAAGACGGAGCTTAACAGCGAGGTCAATGCCATGGCCACCGAGATTGAGAACCTCAAGGTAACCCACACCACCCCCACCCTTCACCCATTTCTCATTACCTCTTGATAATAACGATGATAATAATGATAATATCATGATGATGCTTTTGATGCGCCTCACTGTGTCACCTCACTGTTAACTGCACTGTTTACAAAAAGAAATGGTATCTGTAAATAATTACTTCCTGAAATGTTAGAATTTGATACTTGACGTGTAATTTCGAACCATAAACACATGATGATGAGACGAAGACGCGTACTTAATCAAAGAAACAAACATTCGCGACAAGACAGTCGTAAATTTTCGGCCAACTGGTGTTTGTCAAACGTACACTTAAGATGACAAAGAAATGTGTTCACTGGATTTAGGAAAAACAACAACAAAAAATCTAACAAAACAAGACAAAACCCAGATCAGCTAACTTCCTTACTGCTGATTTCGATAAACTGGAGAAGATAACTCTGATTTCTATTTGCTTCAATGATGGAAGTTAGTTTGATTCAGACTGTGTGTTTTGAAGCTTTGAATGTGATATTTGACGTTTATGAAATTGTACATGCGATATTTCATACGCTTTTTGAAGAGCCCTGCAGATGACTTACATATTCAGTTTGCTAAAAAGAGAGAATGCTTTCCGTGATGTAAGGTCCCGGATTTCACTTGCTCTGACATTATCTTGCTTGCGCAGAACAACTCATAGAAAACTGCTGAAATATCTTAAACATAAGCTTATTAATTTACCCTTTTTATAGTAACATTTTTGGGGGGTTTGGTGGTAAATTATGTTAGCTTTCTGTTGCTGAAAAGAATCCACAGTTTCATAATTTATACATGTACATTAACGTTCTATGTTTGTTAGAACGGGTTTTCTTGACAAAAGGCTTTATCTTTTTGTTACCCCCCCCCCCCCCCCTCAAAAAAAAAAAAAAAGAAAAAAGAAAAAGGAAAAAGAATCTAGCTTCACGACTAATATTTTAGAATTGTGTGTTTTTAGGACTGCTTATAGTAAGCAACCTATTCCGGGTCAATTTTTCACGCTACGGACCAAGATGCACACATACAAGTGATATTTGTTTAGAGATACTGACACGCCTTTTTGCTTTACTCACTATAACGTGAACATAGAAGTTCTGTAGACAACAATAGATAGATTGTACTTCTGTTGGAGCCCAGGCCTGTCTTTGACGGATTCATAGCACTCGGACAATTCCATAATCGCTCCACTCACATCTGCCAACAAATAACTGTTAGAGTCTTTGAGCCTGTGCAAAACCTTATATGTGCTGGCAAGGTCTTGAAACGGCGAGCGGAGTGGAGCGAAGCCTGTGAAAATATGGCACCACCAGAACGATCGGAGCATAAAGATGGTCAGCCAACAGGCTAGCTTCTATGTTGAGGAATTTTAGGGTGTATTTGTGTGTATGTAATTGTGTGTATGGGACACACAAAACAGAGAGAGAGAGGGAGAGAGGGGAGAGTGTGTGTGTGTGTGTGTGTGTGTGTGTGTGTGTGTGTGTGTGTGTGTGTGTGTTGTATGTGTGAAGAATAAGACGAAAAAGAAAAGAAAAGAAGAGAAGAGAAGAGTAGACAAGAGAAGAGGAGAGAGAGAGAGAGAGAGAGAGAGAGAGAGAAGAGAGAGAGAGAGAGAAGGGGCAGGGGAAATAACTATGGTATAAACAATGAAGTAAAGTTCATAGCGTTCTTTGGGCAGCTCGTACCAATCAAATCAACATAAATGTTCTTCTATAACTGGAAACGAGTGGATTACAGTACATTGTGACGTTTATAATAGTGCTTCGTTTTGTATGTTAAAACATACACACGAATGAGAAAAGGAATGTATGAAAATAGCCATTCTGAAAAAGAAATCAGTCTGCTCAGTTGGTGGACAGTCTGTAACGGTTAGGCCTAAAAGAGAAGTATTCCCAACTTTCATATTCAGATTACGTATGTTCAACATCACTGCACCTTTGCACAGAATTGCACAATCATATATTTCTTGTACCTTTGCACAGTCTACGCATTAATATGTTTTTAATAGCAATGCAGCTTGTCTCCCCCTACAAGAGCTAAGTTATGGCTTGTCTGAAATCAGAATTAAGTAAACTCATTCCAGTTAATTTATAATAAGACTGTGTTTTTGTATATCAAAACTAGCAGTTTGAACAAAGTATGAAATCCATATTCTGCACAACGAACTACATATTTTGCTCAATAAAATCTATATTTTGCACAGTACAGAGATAAGTTTTACCAAACCATTAGTTAAATTTGCTCATTTGCCAAGAATATATTGATACTCCAAAAAAGGAAATTACAGTAACTTGTCATAATCTGTCAAATTACAATTTGACTATTCAAGTAACTGCAACTTGCTGCATCATATTTACCAAGACTGTTTTATATTTAAACGACTGTAACTTATCGTTATGTCAATCTGCATTTTCATCATTTTCGTAACAGCGGATTGCTATATCATATTTACCAAGACTGTTATCGTTATGTTTCATTTACATGTCGTGTTTGTGTTGTGATTTGTTTCTTGTACACGTATACGTATTGTAATGTAATTGCATTTTCGGTTCTGTATTAAACGTAACGTGATACTAAACTTAACACAAACAGTTTGGTATTATCTGACCTGTCTAACTGCACAATGATCAGACGTATGTCTCTTATTGGATTTGTAGTTATTGTACGTATTATTTGTTGTTGTTGTGAATTTATCTTGGCTATACTTGTAGCTTGAAATTAAAAAAAAAAGAAGAAAAACCATATTGCCACAGATTCCTATCTAAGATGTTAATTCGATGTTGTCACTTATTTTGTGTAGGTAAACTTTTTTGTATTGAGTGTTTCAAATTAAAGATGTAGCACAAAGCACTAGTATTAACATATACGTAGAACTGTTAGTTTTATAATCATCTCAGACGCGTTTTGTACAGTGTGTATGCGTGGTGTATACGTGCGTGTGAGTATGTGTGAGAGTGTCTGTGCGTGTGTGGTGTGTGTGTGTGTGTGTGTGTGTGTGTGTGTGTGTGTGTGTGTGTGTGTGTGTGTGTGTGTGTGTGTGTGTGTGTGTGTGTGGAGAGAGAGAGAGAGATGAGACAGGAATACATATTTTCATAATTTTATTAGTGTTAATTTTATAATTATAGAACTGGAGAATTAACATTTGGATAAATTTAGACAACGTGAAGAAAACGACGACAAATTCAAATGAACAAACAAACAAACGCACCAGTAAACAAACAAAACAGACAAGCACACGAACGAAAAACAACAACAAACAGAAACAAACAAAATAATCCAATGCACTGGACTTTTCATTTCAAACTTATCACTCTTTTGCACACCCAAAACAACAACAACGAAAACAACTCACAATCATTGGGTACTGACGCACTCTAATAGGAGTACAAGCGCACCTGCGAGAAGGCTCTGGCGGACACGGCAAACCCTCTGCACATCGCTGAGGAGTGTCTGATGAACCGCGAGAAGCGTCAGGGCATTGACCTGGTCAACGACGACGTGGAGAAGTCCTTGGTCAAGGAGGTGGACATCATCAAGAAATGCCAGGCCCGCATGAAGAAGGTGCTGGACAAGGCCTACGTGCAGCTCAAGTAGGTGGAGTGCTGTGTGTGTGTGTGTGTGTGTGTGTGTGTGTGTGTGTGTGTGTGTGTGTGTGTGTGTGTGTGTGTGTGTTGTGTGTGTGTGTGTGTGTGTGTGTGTGTGTGTGTGTGTGTGTGTGTGTGTGCGAGTCTCCCATGGCGAATGTGTTGGGCAAGGTCAATATGCACATGAAGTGTGATTGATTGTGTGTACCAATCAACGTCACAACGTGGTTAACTCTTATCACTATCGTCTACTCTTTCGTCATCATAGTAATGTGAAGAAAAAGTAATTACGCCATATTCTGTGCTATGTGACCCTTCATATGCCCTTCTCTGCTAATGACCTACTTTCTGATAGGCTTGGGTGTGTGTTGGAGAGAGGCTAAAATGTGCGGCGTGGGAATGGTGACAGAGAAAGATGAGGCAGAAATAAAAACGACAGTTGTTTGCCTTCTTTATATTCGTCAGCTTGCTTCTGTGTCTGTCCGTCAATATGTCTATGTTAGGTGTAGCTTTGACGGCAAAAAAAAAAAAAAAAGGGGGGGGGGGGGGTGTGAAAACCTTTGATTAGCACGTAAGACAAACATGACGAAAACACTCAATGATTCAAGTACATTCCTTGAGTAGAACAGAAGCCCAGAGACTCAGTCGATTTGGGGGTTGGGGATTGGGGGAGGGGTGAGAGCTTCGTTTCATATTTTCATACTTAAATGTTGTTGTTGTTGTTTTTCACTGGGACATGCTGAAAATGAAAAAAAAAGAAAAACGAAAAAAAAAGAAAAAAGAAAAAAAAAAAGACGAACCAGGAACATCAACTTGTATAACCAAAAACAAGCTCCAGCAAAATACAGTTTGTCAGTTGTCTGTTTCTCTTGTCGAGTGTCAGTCAGTAGTCACACATATAGAGCTCGCGCCTGACACGTGGCGTGGCATGTTTTCAGGATGAACCGTGCTGCCCAGCACGCGCTGGAGATCGACGCCAAGGACAAGCACCACGCCCAGGGCCTGGATGACCGCATGCAGCAGATGAGGAACAGCTCCGCTGGCATCGGCTACATGCCCGGCATCGAGAACATCGACAACACGTAAGTGTGTAGTCAGTTGACTTTTATAAGACAAGTGTAATGTAGGTACAATGGCATGGTGCCAAGAGACGGAAAGAAGGGTTGTTTCCCTTAGAATGGTAAAATCCCCACAGAAATGAGACAAAAGGAAAAGAAAGAAAGAAAGGAAGAAAAATAGAGAAAGAAAGAAGGAAAGAAAAAAAAAAAAAAGAAAAACAATTCTTCTTTTTCTTTTTCTTCTTCTTCTTGCTATAATTATATAATTATAATTATAATTATGATTACTACTACTACTACTACTGCTGCTGCTGCTACTACTACTACTACTACTACTTTACTATTACTATTACTACTGCTACTGCTGCTGCTACTACTACTATTACTACTACTACTACTACTACAATTACTACTACTACTATCATAACCTCTGTCTTGCGCAGACTGAGCATCCCCGAGTCATGGGCTCGCTACACCCAGGAGAACATTGCCAGATCACAGAAGGAGCGCGCCTCCTCAGAACGCCTGCGCGGCGAGATCGACAGCACCCTGCGTCACTGTGCCAACGAGATGTGGAACAACTTCAACTCTGTCAACAACTCCTTCAACACCAGAATCAGGGAGTCCACGGACGCCAGGAACAAACTGCAGGCCCACCTCCAGAAGGTCAGTGGTGACAGAGCTGATCGACATTCATGTTCAGATGGTTAATTCTATGTTTATAGGTGGTTATGGCCCCTCATCTATTGCGGTCAGCCCCAACAGGTGGCGCAGTGTGCTCCGGAAACAACTCAGGTCGGGATGGGGGTGGGGGTGGGGAGAAGGTCCAGACCTTAGCTGAGTGAGGGAAAAGAGTCAGGCGGAAAGCGAGCTCCTGTGAAGGCACTCCTATGGCCAGCATGGCTACACATGCATCCAACGTCTCAGAGACTGCCTTTTCCCGCATCGGTCTTACCAGGCACGGTCGACGCTACTCCAGAGGCTTCAAATAAATCATTTACAGTCTGGCGTCTACAGGTCGTCAGTGTGTTTTTGTCAGTTCTAAAAACTTTTCTCGCTGATTTTTTTCATGCGGGTTATCGTCCCAAAACATAAAATTTCTCACTGATTTTTCGTGCTAGTTATTGTCCAAAAAAAATCTAAATCGGTGGGATTTGTTTGTCCTGTTTGTTTGTTTGGATTCTGTAAGTCATGTAAGTCTGTAAGTTCTTTTCTTTTTTAAACTTTGACTCCCGCATCCTATCCACCAACTGCAAAAAATTAAACCTTTGACTCTTTTGCCGTATCCACCAGCTTCTTGCAGGAAGCTGATGTTTAGGGTGAGGAAATCAAAGGATTAAATGTTTGCTTTGCTAGCATGCTTGACAATGCAGGATGCTGGTGGACAGGGTACTGGAGTCAAAGAGTTAAAAATCAGGTTTGGACTAACAGTTTGCTTGTGTTTCCGTATGCGTCTCCAGACAATGCAGGAGATCTTTGACATGGAGCGCAACATCAACCTGCTGCGCAAGGCCATCCAGGACAAGGAGAACCCCATGAAGGTGGCTCAGACACGTCTGGACGAGCGTACACGCCGCATCAACGTCGAGCTCTGCAACGACCCTGTTATGAAGTCGTAAGTGTCTTACCTACAAAACGTTGTGAACATAATAGAAATAGAAAGCAAAAATAAAGGGTTGGAGTTAAATAGCAAGAGGACTGATGCCATGATAATCAGTAAAAAACATTAAATATCTTCATGCAAAAAAACAGCACACAGCACAACCTTGAGACAGGTTGATAAATTTAAATATCTGGGAACGATCATCTATCAGACGGCAGATGCACATCAGAAATAGCCAGCAGAATGAGCCAAGCTAAAACAGCATTCAAGAAGATGAAAAGCAGTCTTACCAACAAATGCCTGTCAGTTAACACCAGGAAGAAAGTTCTTGAGTGTTGTATAGAACTATTACTGTTGAACAGTTGTGAGGCGTAGACAGTCACCACGCAAAGTCAGAACAAGATTGAGGCAGCCGAAATGTGGTTCCTAAAAAGAACGTTGAGAGTTCCATGGACAGAAAAGAAAACAAACGAGACAGTCTTGAAGGAGGCAGATACAAGAAGATTATTTAATAAATAAGACTAGAAAAAGACTTCTTAATAAAGAAGATTAGGAAAAAAGACAAACAACCTTTATAGGCCATTTTATGAGGCAAGAGAAACTAGAGCACCTGGTCATAAGAGGAAAGATGGAGGGAAAGAAAACATGGGTCTATACCCAGGGAAAAATATTGTACAGACTCACAGAGTGGGTGAGGATGGAGAGGGTGGGAGATATACTTAAGTGACAGGGGATAGATTCGTATGGAGGGTCATGATCGCCAACGTCATGTGGCAGGGCACATGACTTGCCTGGACCTCTCTTGGGTAAAGAAAAGATAATACAGTGAGGGAGAGGGGATAGACACCGCTCACTTGATGCTTGGCCCAGAGAAAAAAATGAGGTCTCTACTATGGTTGATCTTTGTTTAATTGAGGTCGGGCATATGGGACAATGGTTGATCTTTGTTTAATTGACTACTTTGTATTCCGTCGGCCGTATCAGCTCTGATGGGTGCAGACGTAAAACCTCAACTTACTAAAATACAATGTGTCTTTCTTCCCTTTCTGTTTTTTCTTTCTTTCTTTCTTTATAACTTGCTTTCATTCTGTTTGTTTTTCTTCAAATTGGACAGAATAGCGTATATCTTTACTTTCTTATCCCTCTTGAAATATCAGGTCGCATTAATTAAAAAAAATGCGATGATAAATTGATAGAAACATCTTGAATCGAAGCAAAATTTGCATGGTGGTGGACGGAACTATTTTTTGTGAGTCAGGTGTTATTTGTGTGTATGTGTGTATGTGTGGATGTGTGTGTGTGTGTGTGTGTGTGTGTGTGTGTGTGTGTGTGTGTGTGTGTGTGACAGAGAGAGAGAGAGAGAGAGAGTGCGCATGTGCGTGTGAGATAGCTCCGCCCACTCTATTTCCAAATGCCGGATCGGATGTGACGGGTCTTTTATAACCCTCCTTGTCTTTGTGTGTGTGTTGCAGTCTGCAGCGTGAGGTGAACGAGATCCGCGAGTCGGTGAGACTGCTGAAGGAGCGTCTCAAATCTTCAGAGCTGAGCTTGGCTCGTCTGATGAAGACCAAGGCCACACTGGAACACGACATCAGCGTGAAGGAGAACTCCCTGCGCATCGACTCCGCCTTCTGCATGGGCATGAGGAAAGGATTCCCCATGGACCCCAAGGTGGGCCCGGTCTTCCAGATGCCCATATGCTAGTACAGCGGCTGGCAACTTTCTGGAATGAAGTCAAAGACTCACACCTGTTTGTTCGACCATCAGCTGTTGGGTTTTGTTGTTGTTATTTATTGGGTTGTTTTTTTGTCATTCTTGTTTCTTTGGTCTGTATGTTTACAAACTGTGCATCCTTCCTGGACAAAAAAGATTCGTTCCGTCCCTGCAGGTTTGATTGTCACACGTCATTCATCTTCAGCCTCCCCTACCATTGTCAGTGCAGGGTCTTCTCTGGCGGGGTGTCTCGTTTAACAATCATGTAGCAGCCATGAGGGAGGCAAAATACATGCGTCAATCAAAAGGTCCAATTTGATCAGAAGGCTCTGTTGTGTCTTTTGTAACGTAAAAATGCTGAATTTGCTTTCATACGATGCAACTTCTTTTTAATCTGTTTCCTTGCTTATAACAATGCTGTCTGTTTTTCGTTTTTTTTTCTTGATGCGTTTTGGAAGGCTGCTTTTTTAGACAACAAATGATTATTCATTAAAGCACTAGCTGTTTTCTTTGAATCTTAGCACAAAATTTTATTGTCAGTTTATTTTGGTTGACTCTTCTCTAATCCAAAATATGTTACAATTGTATACATCGGTGGCAGAAGCTACACACAGATTCTGAAAAGTGTTTCAAGACAGGCGTTTTATTTTTTGCAACATACAAATGTATTAAAAACATCTATGCACATAGCATGGCTGTGCTTGTTTTCTTATACTTGTTGTTGTTGTTGTTGTTGTTGCTGTTGTTGTTTTCTTCAAAGGACGATGTGTGCTGTGTGAGTGAGTTTTTCACTGTTATTGATTTTTTTGTGTTTTATTTTCTCTCAGCAAGTGATACATGAGCATGTCTGTGATAAAACACACGTATGCCTGACGGTTGACACGCAAGTGATCTGGACACAGCATTCCATCCACCGACAGTAAGGGGGGTCACTGCAGTGTTTGATAACTTCTCAGAAATGGTACTTTACACCTGTTCAGAGAAGCTGCTTGTTGTTTCTCATACACCTAAACTGACTCCTGTGTTTTGAAGGGCTGCAGGAAATGAATCATCAGTCCAACGTGCGATTCAAATATGTACACCATGTAAATCTTCTGATTAAAGTTTGAAAAATCAGTGTGCTCAGAACTTTAGGCGAGTGATTTCCAAGGATACTTGCAGCGGAATTCAAATCCAGAGTAACGTTTATGTTCCATCAGGACAGAATTAATTATCAGCGTCTGAGCTTGAAATAGGCCCATCGTAAATCACGCAAAACGTTGATTTGAAAATAACCTCCCTTTAGTTGTTTTTCCGTTTCCTATGTGGCTACGAAAGTCCTTGCAAGTATCAGCTTGATAAAAAAAACTGTAGCACCTAGATCAGTCCTAGAAAACCAGTCTGTAGCCGAATGTAGTATGTAGGTCAGCATCAGTTGTAGTATAAGACCTTTCTCTTTCTTTGTAGTTGTAGACGAGTGACAATTAGCTAGACATCCTCAGAGGAAACGTGAACCGAATTTTTTTCGTGTTTTAGAGAACTGATCTTCGGAAGTTTTTTTGTGGGGGACAAAAATGACAAATGTCATACTATATGAACGATTTTGTCTGTTCCAATCACATCTTTTCTCCCCCACCCCCCTTGTTCTGGATAACAATTTTACATCATCGAATGATAATAATAATAATGGTGCGAAATTTCCGAAGATAAGTTTTTGTCTTTTCGTTTCACGATATTCCTGAAATACTGCTGGTTTTCCAATAGCAGAGTTAGAAATTATCATAGCCCTAACAGTATTATTGTGAGATTTTTCTCTACGTAAGATATATGCTGTATCTGTGTACATAGCTGTATATGCTGAACGTGCGGATAATATATACATGCATATCGGTACATGTGATTTTATTCGAGACTGAATTGTTGAAGGCATCGTCCCAGCTTTTTCATTGTATATTTCTTTTTTTGTAAAATTGTACTCCTTCCCCACCTACTTTATCCCTTCCTCCATTTTACTATTATTACTATCATTTTTTTTGTTTTGTTTTTTGTAATTTCTTTCTTGTCTTTCAGTCCGTGAAAATCCGTCCTTTTTATACCGTGTATTTAAGTTTGGCTGTGCCTGATCTCTTGAATCGTTTTTTGTTGTTGTTTGTGTTTTGTTTCATTTGTTTGTTTTTCATTTTTCAAATGTGTCCGATCATATCTCGGATATGTAGTGCACTCACGATTGAATTAAAGACAACAAAATTGTCATTATCACATCTCTATGTTCTGGGAGCTGATTGTGTTTGTGTGCTTGACTTGCCAGTTTATTTTTTTGTTTTTCTGTCTGTCGCAAACGCACACACCCTTGCGAGCCCACACATACACGCACATTCGCGCACTCACGCAAACATACATACACACGCGCCGCACGCACACGCACATACACTCTCTTTCTCTCTCTCTCTGCCCCCCATTCTCTTACACGCATACATACACACACACATCTCTCTCTCTCTCTCTCTCTCTCACCCTCTCTGTTTCTCTGTCTGGTCTGTCTGTCTGTCTTTGTCTGTCTGTCTGTCTGTCTCTCTCTCACTCTCACACACACACACACACCACACACACACACACACACACACATGTCTGTCTGTCTGTCTCTTTCTCTCTCTCTCTGTCTGTCTCTCTCACACACACACACACACACACACACACACACACACACACGCACACACACACACACACACACTCTCTCTCTCTTGCTCGCTTGCTTGCTCGCTCTCCCTCTCACAAGTTCTCCTCTGAGGTACTCGTATGCTCAGTGTTTTGTTTTCCTGTCTCTTCTTCTGATCCACTTCAATTATTTAAAATAGCGGTGAAATGTAAAACGTACACGATATTGATTCACACGCGTGACTTATTTTTGTACCACGCAACAACAAGTATGGGATTGAAGTTTCACCTGTCTCACCTGTCGGAGTCACCGGGTTCGGTGTTGACCGCTGCACACCTGGACACCCCTATCTCCCTCTGTCTTGACTTTTGTGGACAATTTCTTAAACATTTAGGAAGGATGGAAATATTCATTCAAAATCATTATGGTAAAGGCCATCAGCGTTCGAGTAAACCTTGCACACAGTGTCAAGGTCCCATAGGTGTGTGGTCTCCAGGGAGTGTTGTGATAGAGATTTCAGTTTTTCTCGTGGTCAGGTCTATCAGGGCGGTACCCACCTCCTCACCGGCGCTTCTTTACTATTGCTACCTCATGGGAAGCCAAGTTCCCATTTAGAGAAAGTTAACCCTTTTAACTACTGCACCCTATACACCAATTGCAAAAACTTAACCCTTTGACTCCCTCACCCTATCCACCAGCTTCTGAGGTGGTGGGTCGGGTGAGGGAGTCAAAAGGTTAAGTTTTTGCTTTGCTAGCAGGGTTGAGCATGCAGGATGCTGGTGGACAGGGTGAGGGAGTCAAAGGGTTAAGTTTTTGCTTTGCTAGCGTGGTTGAGCGTGCAGGATGCTGGTGGACATGGTGAGGGAGTCAAAGAGTTAATGGAGAAGAGCAAGACAAACGTTGAAAACAACTACTTCATGTCGAGGTCTGAGTTTTCTAGCTATCTTACAGGTTCAGTTCTTATCTATCTATCTATTTGTCTGTCTGTCTGTCTGTCTGTCTGTCCGTCTGTCTGTCTGTCTGTCTGTCTGTCTCTCTCTCTATATATACATAATATATATATATATATTATTATATATATATGCATACATGTATACATATATGTGTATGTATGTATGTATATATGTATGTATGTATGTATGTATGTATGCATATATATAATAATAATAATAATGGCTTCTTATATAGCGCTTAATCAAAATAATTTCTCTAAGCGCTTTACAAAAACATACTGCATTCACCTCTCCTACACACACAACCACACACCTCACAAACAACTACGAATACCACCACTACAGAAACCAACAAATCCTACGAGCACAACACTCATTCATCTCAAGCATTGCTACAAAACCAAATCACACAACGTTCAATTATACAACAAACACATGCAATAGAAAACACACCAACCAACAAGGCTTAGACGGCTATGACATAGGTGGTACCCCTACGCAGCATTGACTAGTTGTGAGAAAATAGATGGGTTTTAAGTTTAGACTTGAAAGAAGAGAAATAATCTGAATGTCTGAGAGAGTCTGGCAGTCTGTTCCACATCGATGGAGCTTGAAAAGAGAAAGACCTTTCACCAGTAGTAGTTCTGAAGCGAGTCATTCGTAGAAGGCG
Organism: Monoplex corrugatus; assembly: GCA_030674185.1. Taxonomy (NCBI): domain Eukaryota; kingdom Metazoa; phylum Mollusca; class Gastropoda; order Littorinimorpha; family Ranellidae; genus Monoplex; species Monoplex corrugatus. Next base: position 35,263,340 of record JAPXFY010000019.1, on the reverse strand, counting down.
GTCGTCTGCAGAGGAGCGTAGTTGTCGAGAGGGAGTACAGATTTGAAGGAGATCCGAGAGATAAGAAGGTCCATTTTCAAAGAGAGAAGAGAAAGTGAGAGTTGAGATTTTGTACGAGATACGGTTTGAGACAGATAACCAGTGAAGAGAGTGAAGTAGTGGCGAAATGTGATCATATTTACCTGCTCTACAGACTACCCGGGCTGCATGATTTTGGATTCGCTGTAATCTTTCTATCAGGTATTTCGGAAGGCCGGCCAAAAGTGAGTTGCAGTAATCTATTCTAGATAAAACAAAGGCACAAATGAGAGTTTTTGTAGCATCTGTAGAGAGAAGGTGACGTACGGAACTGATTCTTTTAGTTCTAAATAAGCAATCTTGCAAACATTTGAAACTTGTTTCTCAAAGGAGAGGGATTGGTCAAGAATGACTCCTAGACTGCGGACAGAGGTGGACACAGAAACAGTACAGTCATTGATAGTGACAGTTGAAGGTAGAGAAGGATGGTTAGGTTGTTTTGTCACGAACATGAGTTCCTGTCTTGTCGTCATTTAGTTGTAGTTTGTTGGTAGTCATCCAGTCCTTTAGGTCTGCAATGCAGCCCTGCGCCCGAGAAATCAGTGAGTCAATTTTAGCTTGTATCATCAGCAAAGCTCTCGTGCAACATGGCGTGACCACCAATGACGTCAGACACGGACCGGCATTCAGCACAAAAAGGACTGGCCCCAGTACAGAACCCTGAGGCACACCGTACCTAAGAGGAGAACTGTCTGAGTATCTGTCCTGTACACACACTGACTGAGTCCGTCCAGTCAAGTAAGAGATAATCCAGTCGAGGGCTGTGTCTTTGAAACCAAAGGAAGTTTGAAGCCGTGAGAACAAAATATTATGATCGATCGTGTCAAATGCTGCGGAAAGATCCAACAACGCTAACAAGGAAACGTTCCCATCATCAAGCCCACAGAGGAGGTCATTGACTACACGGAGGAGTGCTGTCTCACAGCTATGGCCTTGTCGGTAAGCAGACTGATGAGGATTCAAGAGGTGATTCTTTTCGAGGTGTTCTAGAATTTGTTCCAGAACAATCTTTTCCAATAATTTTGATAGAAATGACAAATTTGACACAGGCCGATAATTCTTTAGAACGTTTTTGTCTAGTGAAGGTTTCTTGATCAATGGACGTACCACAAATACATATATATATATATATATTTGTGAACAATATCGTGCACAGTTTACACCCAACTGTTACCGAATCTATCTCTCTCTCCATTGAAATATACCTAGACTTCAGTGGCCGGTTCAAACTTCTTAGCCATTTCCAACGAAACTTCTATCTTAGCTATCACCGACTTCACTGAAATGATAACCCTTCCATTGGTGGCAATCCAGTAAAACAGATTATCTATAACTTTCCAACGATGTAGACCTGAATGGTGTAGAAGCAGAGCTCCTGTCTTTCAGTCTGATTTCACAGGTCTCGGTATGTCTTTGTTGGTTCATGTCCGTGTTTAAAAAAACTCCAATGGAAAGACATATAGGGCACGGCCATAAATCACAGTATCCCACTGCGTTGATCCGTCAATTATCACAGAGCAAAGAAGACATCACCAGCATCGCCAAAACCACAGTACCACACACCCTCACATCCAATTACACAACATTAATACAACACACACACATGCGCTCACACACACACACACACACACACACACACACACACACACACACACACACACACACACACACACACACACACACAACACACACACAACACACACACACACAACACCCAACACCTGCGCACACACTAAACACACCCCACGCGCACGGACACACACACAACATATATACTACATATGATTTGTTGTCACGTATTTGGGTGTACATATAGATATATATGCTCTTTTCAAAACATCAAAAGAGGAGTCAGACAGGGTTGTTTTGTCACCAGATCTGTTTTCACTATATAGCGAAAACATCATGAGAAACCTAGAAGAAGACCCTGGATTAAAGGTTGGAGGGAAAATGATAAACAACATTTGGTACGCAGATGACACCGTGCTAATTGCAGGAAATGAAAGGGACCTACAAAACCTTGTGAATATATTAGAAACAGAAAGCAAAGGTAAGGGGTTGGAACTAAACAGCAGGAAGACTGAAGTCATGGTGATCATTAAAAAACATGAAATCCCCTCCTGCAAAATAAAAACAAATGGCACAACCTTGACACAGGTTAATAAGTTCAAATACCTGGGAACGGTCATTTCATCAGACGGCAGAAACACATCGGAAATAGCTGGCAGAATCGGCCAAGCCAAAACAGCATTCAAGAAGATGACAAGCATTCTTATCAACAAATGCCTATCAATTAACATCAGAAAGAGAGTCCTTGAATGTTATATAGAACCAATACTGTTGTACGGATGCGAGGCGTGGACAGTCAGCAAGCAAAGCCAGAGCAGGATCGAAGCAGCCGGGATGTGGTTTCTCAGAAGAATGTTGAGAGTTTCATGGACAGCAAAGAAAACAAATGAGACAGTCTTGATGGAGGCAGACACAAACAGATCACTCATAAGGAAGATTAGGAAAAGACAAGCAACATTTATCTGCCATTTTATGAGGAAGGGGGATTTGGAGCACCTGGTCACAACGGGAAAGCTGGAGGGAAAGAGAACACCAGGTAGACCCAGGGAGAGAATGCTGGACGGACTTGCAGAGTGGCTGGGGATGAAGAGGGTTGGGGAGATGCTGGGGGCAACGAGAGATAGAGATGGTTGGAAGTCCATGGTCGCCAACGCCATGCGGCAGGGCGCCTGATGATGATGATGATGATGATATATATATATATATATATATATATATATATATATATATATATATGTATGTATGTATGTATGTATGTATGTATGTATGTATATATATACTGATATATATTACTTAATTTTGCTTCTGCCATTGTCTCCAAAACATTTTCTCCCAACAGCTGCGCTATCCCAGTGTCGTTAATCCCATGCCACTCATTCCGGCTCTACAATACAGCACCAGACCCAAGTTCCTCCAGGTAAGTCCCAGTGCCAGGAAACCAGAGATGTCGAGCCGCCATAATGCCACCTACCAGAGGAAACCCAGCGCTACTGCTGGATCACTGCAGTTGAGATAAACGATGCCTGTTCCGATCCAATTTACTAAGGACACAACTCATTAACCCCCTACTAATGACAGTAATCGCGCGGTCGAATGACAGATTTACCGGTAAAGAGATGTCTACCTCCACTTTGACTCCCTCACCAGGAAGCTGGTGGATAAGGTGAGGAAATCAGAGGGTTAAGTTTTGTTTTGTTTTGCTAGCATGGTTGACAATGCAGGATGCTGGTGGACAGGGTGCAGGAGTCAAACTATTACTGTGCTTTCTCAAAACACATGGTTTTGTAATTTCAACAACTATTGGTATACTTCTTAAAACACATGGTTTTGTAATTTCAACAACTATTGGTATACTTTGGTGACAAGTGAGTTGTATTGTCAAGTTTGTTACGAAACGACTTTTATCCTCGGGAAATACGGGGGTGCTCTTCTTGGGGAGATTGTGTCGCCGTTGTACAGCGACTCCCATTTAGTCCTCTTTTTTTTTTTAAAGTGGAGGAGATATTTGAGTGGACTTTTCTTCTGCAGAATTTTGTCAGAAGAACTTTGTTGCCGCAGGACTTCTTCTTTGGTGTGTGTGATGTTGTGTGGTGTGTGTGTGTGTGTGTGTGTGTGTGTGTGTGTGTGTGTGTGTGTGTGTGTGTGTGTGTGTGTGTGTTGTATGTGTGTGTATGTGTGTTGTGTGTGCGAGAGAGAGAGAGAGAGACAGTGTATGTGTGTGTGTATATGTGTGTGTGTGTGTGTATATGTGTGTGTGTGGTGTGTGTGTGTGTGTGTGTGTGTGAGTGTGTGTGTGTTAGAGAGTCTGTGTTCGAAAGAGGAGAGAGAGTGTGTGTGTGTATGTATGTGTGTGTGAGTGTGTGTGTGTGTGTGTGTGTGTGTGTGTGAGTGAGTGTGTGTGTGAGAGAGAGAGACAGACACAGAGAGAGAGAGAGAAGTGTGTGTGTGTGTGTGTTTGTGTGTGTGTGTGTGTGTGTGTGTGTGTGTGTGTGTGTGTGTGTGTGTGTGTGTGTGTGTGTGTGTGCAAAGATTGTACTGCACTCATGAAATTACAACTGGAACATGTGATTAGGATCTTTTACTTCTTCATCTGAGTAAGAACTGAACAAATCAGGGAAAGAATATCTCTATGAAAAATTAAGCCCTTTAGACTTCAGAACACTTTATTATTCCAGGATAGTAGCATTAGGCCCCTCAGATCGGTCTGACAGATAGTCTTTGCCATTCTACACACAAACCATACGCTTTAAAAAGGCATAAATTGTGAAACAAGTTGTAACAACACGAATTGTGATAAGATATTGATTTTACATGTACATATATGCCAATGGGCCAGGTGCATGAGAGGCAAAAGTACACATATGAAAATAATTAGATGTCAACTCTTACTAACAATAAAAACAACAACAATAAAAATAACAATACTGCTAATAGCTGTATTTATATTTTATATAAAATATGTATTACAAACATAGAATCAAATGGAAAGGAGGAAGTAAAGAAAGCATTAAAATCAAACAGGGGGGGGGGGGGGGGCACGTCAACTGAGGCAAATATAATGATAGAATAACTGTAAAATGTGGCACGACACAGAAATTATAAAAAGTTCAAATAAAAAATCAATTCTCGTGTATATGTCAATCGATTGAGCAAGTGCATTACAAAAACATGAGATAAAGTCAAATAGGCTTATTCGATAATGTAACGTAATTACAAATCAACCCATAACAACAATGTAGACCTATACTATGGATTGCTAACATGGAATATACAAGAAGAAGAAGAAAGAAAATGGAGCAAAACAGAAGAAACAAGGTGGATGTGTGTGTGTGTGTGTGTGTCACATGTCAACTGTAACGCTATGATGCGAACAAGTCAACTGGAATACATACAACAGTCAAACATGTCAAAATAGGATACATATTTTAAAATTAAATCGATAGGAAGAGAGAAAAGAGCAGGAGGAGTTAGTGATTTTCATAAAGACAATAACAAAGAAGTGGGATGAGTATGGTTCACAAAAGGGTTTACTAGCACAGTGTATGTAGATCTTATACAGACAAAAAAGCAGAAAATTTGAAGCCACCCCCCTTCTACATGAAGTCGAGATAACGATGCATACACGTAGAAACGAAAAATCCCCAGGGCTACACGGCACACCAGCAGATCTGATCAAAGCAAGTGATATAAGGATCCAACTCTGCTGCAGACTATGGAATGCATGCCAATTGCTGGAAGTGTGGAAACAACAGGAACTAACGATGTTCCACAAAGTGCCATAGCACTGAAACTGCTCTGCTACACATTCTCAACAATCTCCTCCTTGCAACTGATACTGGCAAAGTCTCTCTCCTCACACTTCTTGATCTGTCTGCAGCCTTTGATACCATTGATCATGGTATTCTCCTTTCTAGACTTCATCATACTTTTGGCATCTCTGACATTGCTCTCTCCTTTTTCACTTCATATCTGTCAAACAGAAAACAAACTGTTCTCATTAATGGCACTTACTCTCAACCTGCATGCCTGACCTGTGGTGTTCCACAAGGATCTGTCCTTGGCCCTGTTCTTTTCACTCTTTACACCTCCCCCCTGTCCACCATCATCAACTCCCACTCTATAAAACACCACTTCTATGCTGATGACACCCAACTTCTAGACAGTGACACACCAGACAATATACAGCGCCTCTTGACTCGCACCACTGAGTGTTACTCGGACATTAAGAACTGGATGACATTCAATAAACTTCAGCTTAATGACGACAAGACAGAAGCTATCCTCATTGGCACCCGTCAAAAACTTTCTCAGCTGCCTCCTCTTTCTCTCCCATTATGTAACACATCAGTCCCAATTTCTGATTCAGCTAAAAACCTTGGTGTCTGCATTGACTCTACCCTCTCCATGAACAACTTTGTTTCTCAAACTGCCAGATCTTGCTACTTTCACCTCCATCGTATAAGCTTGATCAGGAAGTATCTCTCTGTGGAAACAACTGCAAAACTCGTTCTCTCCTTCATAATGTCTCGCA
>JAPXFY010000019.1:35247035-35252062 GCA_030674185.1 Monoplex corrugatus | reverse complement strand
AAATGAAAGAAAAAAACAATAGACAATTTCCCAAACGTTACATAGATGTAGCAGACCTGTTTTCCAGTCAGACTGCATCCTGATTGAGGGAAACGTTTGCGTTTAGGCATTTAATATACCCAGCTGTCTGTTAATGGGTGTCTACTCTGTTCAGTAAAAAAAATGCTGTTCAGTAAAATACATGAAATCCCCTCATGCAAAATAACAGCAAATGGCAAAACCTTGAGACAGGTTGATACGTTTAAATACCTGGGAACGATTATTTCACCAGATGGCAGATGCACATCAGAAACAGCCAGCAGAATCAGCCAGGCCAAAACAGCATTCAAGAAGATGAAAAGCATTCTTACCAACAAATGCCCATCAATTAACATCAGGAAGAGAGTTCTTGAATGTTGTGTAGAACCCATAATGTTATATGATTGTAAAGCGTGGACAGTCAACAAGCAAAGCCAGAACAAGATTGAGGCAGCCGAGATGTGGTTTCTAAGAGGAATGTTGAGAGTTCCAGGGACAGCAAAGAAAACAAAAAAGACAGTCTTGATGGAGGCAGACTCAAGAAGATCATTCATAAGGAAGATTAGGAAAAGACAGGCAACATTTATATGCCATTTTATGAGGAAAGGGGAATTGGAGCACCTGGTCACAACAGGAAAGCTAGAGGGAAAGAGAGCACCAGGTAGACCCAGGGAGAAGATATCAGACGGACTTGCAGAGTGGTTGAAGACAAAGAGGATGGAAGAGGTGCTTGAGGAAACAAGGGACAGAGATAGATGGAAGGCCATGGTTGCCAACGCGATGTGCCAAGGCTCTTGATGATGATGATGACCTCTGTTCAGAGTTAGCGAACGTAAAGCATTCATGGAGAGGAGATGGCCACCACATTTGTAATGTTATTCCTGAGAAGGCCAAGGTTTTTACCACTCACTCCTTCATGGTTATTTGACAACGTTTCTTTCATTCTTTCTTTCTTTCTTTCTTTCTTTTTTCTTTCCTTTCTTTCTTTTTCTTTCTTTCTTTCTTTCTTTCTTTCTTTCTTACTTTCTATCTATCTATCTATCTATCTATCTATCTATCTATCTATCTATCTGTCTATCTATCTATCTATCTATCTATCTATCTATCTATCTATCTATCTATCTGTCTATCTATCTATCTATCTATCTATCTATCTAACAGTGCTTTACATGCGACATATTCCACATTTTCAGATCATAGAAGATCTCCGTCCAGGACCTTCCATCCTTTTGCAATCAGAAAAACATGGCTATTACCATCAGGCAGAGAAGATGGAGGTGAAAACATTTACCTTACGACATTACATACTTTTAAGCTTCTGAAAGAACCTCAACGTGAGTTGACCTAAATACGTGCATTCCTAGATTGGAACTTACGCAAGACAATAGGTCTACTCACATTTCTCGTTCCAGGGTCAGACGACCTTTGTCTCAGGTATTCAGTTTGGTGTACGAAGAAACATAACCCGCGGATAATGGCAGGGTGAAGTGGTGAAGTGGCATTTTGAACTGGTCCTTGCACTTTGTCACAGCAGCACACGAATGGTAAATGCACTGCAGATGTGCCGACAAGACCTGTTCAGGCAGCTGTGCTCCTTAGGGCCTATGTCACTGTGTTCTCCCTTGTGTTGTTGTGTAGCCCTGTGGCTCTCAGGCTGGCTCTGTTCATTCTGATGCCTTGTGCCTCGGATGCTGAGGGGAACTTGCTGTGGCTTGTTATTGTTACTGTTAATTTTATTCAAGGCCCAGCTTACTGCGTAGAGATTATCAAGGCTATTACCATTTCAAAACATACACAATACTTAAACAGGTAAATAAAAAGGAAAGAAAAGAAAATTAAGTACACATATCAGTGCATTCGTGCACGTAATCTAAGAACATGTGTTGACCACTCCATCCAATTTATCACACAGCGGATTTCAAATACATACCTGAACACAATGTTAAACATAACTAAGGACACTAAAATATATATGAAAAATTGCCTAAAATTGCTTCGGAAATCTCATTGCCCTAGAGCCAAAAATGCACTTAATATTATGTATTCAATGATCAATCCTAAGAGAAAGTACTTAAGACTTTATCAAATATATACAGGTGAAAGCACCAGCAGGGCAGAAAATGATAGGAAGAAATGACACAGAGAAATAGAGGAAGGAAGAAACAAAGAGAGTAACAGAAAAGAGGAAATTTCTCACACAGAATTTCCAGAAGGTGGGGATACTATTTATACTGAAAGACCTCCCGGCAATCCCATGGGGGCAGGGCGCTGCTGTGGTTCCGTGAACTTCAAGACACATGGTACCTGGCTAAATGAATGGGTGAGGGTGGGCTAAAACAGACATCTAAATAGGCATGCAAGCGTGCACACACACAAAGAGACGCGTGCACAAATGTACATATAACTGCACACTGGACTTCTGTTACCATCTCATCCAGTAGACTCTCACCTTGACTTCCACTCAAAGTCTATAGGATGGATAGTGGAGATAAAGGTCCTTGTCCCTACTTGGCTGTGACGTTGGAAGATATGCCTCAGAATATATTCTGAAAGTTGTATTTAGTTGTGGCATAAAAAATTATGTTAAAGATATCCTATATGTTGGCATGTTTAAGCCCTGTCCGGTACACACAGGAGATTGTTATTTTTGTTTAAAACCCAGCCGACTGCTCACAGCCATATGAGGGGTATAAACATCTGAATACATACGCAATGCATCACTGGGGTATAAACTGGAAAAGAAACTTAAGTATACATATCAATGCAAACGGCACAACTTTGAGACAACAGGTTGATAAGTTTAAATATCTGGGAACTGTCATTAGACACACACGCACACACGCACGCACGCACACACACACACACACACACACACACACACACACACACACACACACACACACACACACACACACACACACACATTTAAATCCTGGGGCTTGACAGGGAGCCGATAAATTTGTAAAGAAAGGGCCGAGTATGATCACATTTCCCAGTCTTCAAAACCAGTCTTGCAGCAGAACTTTGAACTCTGTTAGTCTGCCGAGAATACATGATGGGCGGGCAGCCAAAAGGGAGATGAATTTCAGATGGAACTGAATTATGAACCAGTAGCAAAGTGCCATATGTGTGTTTTTGAGGTACCAATAACATCACGGCCAGACATGGAAGGACAGTCTCATTTCACAAATTCACAAATACAGGACCAGTAAGCCAAGCATGTGTAGACTTGTCTACTTTGTCCGTGCAGGACAGGAGCTGACAGAAGCTGAAATGAAGCTAGTCCACAAGAGATTGTTCCAAGTAGGATAAGTATCAGTGTGATTAATCCCAGTGGGCCTTCCCTAGTGTGATTAGGATGGGCCGAAGGCACACGGCTTTATCATCCAGGACACAAAACTGAAACGATTTTCAATGGATTCTGTTTACATTGTCATTTTGTCATGTACACATATTTTTCATTCTTGCAAAAACTAAAAATTGACGCCTTTTTATACGGCTTGATCATATCTGCTTGCATGGTTTTAATTTGCATAGTTTGCACAGAGTAGAGCGCTTGCATGGATGTGAATCATGATCGAGTACAACTTTGTGTGTGTGGCTTCCAGTCTATGGTCATCTCTGGCTAGAAGCCGGTCAGGAGCAAACAAAATCCACAGTTTTATTTTTGACTGATGGAGGGTTCGAACTCGTGACTTCTCGCTCAGCAGTCCATAACTTTAACCACTCTGGCATATGACTGATGTTTTAACGTGTGCATAAATAGACAGAAACACAGACACTAGTCTACTCAGACACAACACACACACACACACACACACACACACACACACACAAACACACATACGCGCGTGCCCGTACACACACACACACACACACACACACACACAAAACAAACACACACACATACATGCATTCGTGCGAACGAACGTACACACACACACACACACACACACACACACAAACACACACAAACGCGCACGCACACACACACACACACACACACACACACACACACACACACACACACACACATGCACAGAGATTACAGCAAATATGAGTCTTACTGAACTTATGCCATTTGCGCTGCCTTCGAAAACAAATTGATTTTAATTCTTGTCCTCAGTAGTCCACTTACTCTCTCTGTTCTTCAGTAACAGTTGGGTCATTAAACGACGGGCGATATCCACGTAACACTTTATATTCAAAGCAGGTAAAAAAAATATATGGGCGATAATGTGTAACCTGGTGTTGCAATATGGATGTTTTCCTTCTGTAACCTGGTGCTGCAATATGGATGTTTCCTTCTGTAATCTGGTGCTGCAATATGGACGTTTTTCTCCTGTAGCCTGGTGCTGCAATATGGACGTCTTCTTCCTGTAACCTGGTGCTGCAATATGGACGTTTTCTCCTGTAACCTGGTGCTGCAATATGGACGTTTTCCTCCTGTAACCTGGTGCTGCAATATGGACGTCTTCTTCCTGTAGCCTGGTGCTGCAATATGGACGTTTCCCCCTTTCCTGTTAAACTGACTGTGCTGCAATATGGACGTTTCTTCTGTACCTGTGCTGCAATATGGACGTCTTCTTCCTGTAGCCTGGTGCTGCAATATGGACGTCTTCCTCCTGTAACCTGGTGGTGCTGTCTGCAATAGGACGTTTTTCCTGTAACTGTCTCATAGACGTTTCTCTGTAACTGGTCTGCAATGCTATGGAGTTTTTCTCTTCCTTCGTAACCCTGGTGCTGCAATATGGATTTTCTCTGTAACTGGCGCAATACGGATGTTTTCCTTCTGTAACCTGGTGCTGCAATAGGACGTTCTTCCTGTAACCTGGTACTGAAAGGACGTTTCCTCCTGTAACCTGGTGCTGCAATATGGACGTTTTCTTCCTGTAACCTGGTGCTGCAATATGGACGTTTTCCTCCTGTAATCCTGGTGCTGCAATATGGATGTTTTCTTCCTGTACCTGGTGCTGCAATACGGACGTTTTCCTCCTGTAACCTGGTGC
>JAPXFY010000019.1:35219535-35242035 GCA_030674185.1 Monoplex corrugatus | reverse complement strand
CAGACGAATTGAGGCAGCAGAGATGTGGTTTTATCGGAGACTACTGCGTATCAAACGGACAGATAGAAGAACTAATGAAAGTGTCCTGGAAAATCTCGATACCACCAGAACACTACTAGCAGCCATCAACAAGAGAAGACTAAAATACATTGGCCATGTGTCACACAGCAAGAACATGGACCTCATGGCAACCATCTTTCAAGGAAAAACAGTGGTAAGAAAGGAAAAAAGACAGACCTTCAATCTCATACATTGAAAACATAACCAATATCAGTGGCCTAAATGTTCAAGAAATTGTCCACAAAAGTCAAGACAGAGCAGCCTGAAGGGAGATGGTGGTGTCAAAATATGCAGCGACCAACACTGAACCAGATGACGCCGACAGGTGAGACAGGTGAGATGTCAATGGCTGATGTGATGCGTCTAGTGTGTTGCCTAGTGACTGCGTGTTTGTTATTCTCGCTTTCAGCCTGCACCGCTGCTTGGCACTGCTGCTTGCAGCTATACGTAAAGGAGAACAGAATGCGTAAGTCTTTCAGTCTTTCTCTGTCAGGGCATAGCCTCTCCATCAGAAAGCCCTACACTGTGCCTCCTCGTGGCGACATGCGGTAACTAAGCACCTCACAATCTCAGGCTAAACTCGAGGGAATCTGAAAGTGTCTGGCCCTCAGACATGTGGCACAGAGGCCCACCAGCGTGTGGACATGCCCTGGTGCCCACAAACCAGATCCCCAGCCATGGGTAAATATCACCACTGCCTTGTGAGTTTCTCACGACAGACCAAGGCCAAACGTGTAAAAACTAACAGAAAAACACAAACACAGCCCTGTGGTTATCTCGGGAAGGAACAATGCGAAGAGAGTAAACCCTGATAGAAAATCACCCCCACTGCCTTGTGGGTAGTCGTGGGCACGACAAAAGCTATCGGGGAGTTCGTACAGAAACCAGTGGACGGCAAGGGGAAACCACCATCGTACATTGTGAAGATAAACATGCCCAGCCAAAAGAGAATGGAGGTAAAGACGTAAATAGGGGCTCCTCGCACCTTCGTCTGGCAGGAACTGTCATGGTGCACAGGTGACACTGGACCGTCATCAAGCTACTGCGATCACACTAAAAAACATCAAAATTGCAGCCTGAAATATAACAACATTGCTGCAAAAAGGGAAAACAGAAAATGATAAGATGGATATGGAAAGGCTTAATATCAATGTTTTAGGACTAGGGGAAGTGAGATGGAAGGGGCAGGCATGATAACGTCAGGCAAGCATAGAATGATATATTCTGGTGGAGACACACATGAAAGAGGAGTAGGCATCATAATGGACAGTGACAAGTCAAAGTCTATCAGTGGATACTGGGCTAAATCAGATCGAGTTTTGTTAGTTAGATTGGAGGGCTAGCCATTTGTTATCAACCTCATCCAAGCTCGTACACGCACCAACATCCGCTAGTACTCGGGAAGAAATTGACAACTTCTAAGAAGTATTAGAGACAGGCAATGCTCAGTGTAAATCACAGGACATTACAGTAATAATGGGAGATTTTAATGCTGAAGTGGGAGAGGAGAAAGTGGTAGTTGGACCTCATGGCCTTGGCACACAAACTGAAAAGGGAGAGAAATCTGTTGAGTGGGCACAAATAAACAAATTCATAATAGGAAACACTTGGTTTGAGCAACTTAACAGACAAAAATGGACATGGATGAGTCCAGGAGACAGTACAAAAAAATAAGAGTGATTATATCTTCATAAATAAATGATTTAGAAATTCATTACTGGCAGCAAAATCATCACCAGGGGCAGACTCCGACAGTGACCACAATCCTGTAAGTAATGGGAGGATTTAGGCTGAAACTAAAGAAAAGCAAACAGACCAAAAGTATCATTAAAGTAAACCTTGGACTCTTAAAGACAGATGAATAGACTCGTGAACATTTTAACGTACATGTTCAAAACAAATTCAGTGCGCTAGAGGAAGTTTAAGACAGTGAGGAACGATAGACAAAGTTGAGAAACCCGTTACATGAAGCTTATGAAGAATTCCCTAAAGTTGAAACAAAAGCAAAGAACTGGATGACAAAAAAAATACAGGCTTGATGGAAGAACGGAGAAAGGCAAAAGGAAAGGAGGAAAAATACGAAAAGATGCACAAGGAAATCAGCGATAGGTGCAATGAAGTTAAGGAACCTTGGCTGGAAACAAAGTGCAAAGAAATAGACGACAGGCACAACACAAATCCTCACTTTATGTACACTAGTTGCTTAAAATCTAAAGATGGTACGATTATTAAGAAGACAGACAAAATATTAGATAGATGAGGAGAGTACATTAAAAAACATTTTGACGATGACAGAAACGAAGAGAACATGAGAAAGAACGTTGAAGCACCACCAATAATGACAGATCAAGTTAGAGCAGCATTGAAAAAGATGAAACTGGGAAAAGCCCCAGGACCAGACAATCATCATCATCATCAAGTGCCCTGCCGCATGGCGTTGGCGATCATGGACTTCCATCTGTCTCTATCCCTCGTTGCCCCCAGCATCTCCCCCACCCTCCTCGTCCCCAGCCACTCTGCAAGTCCGTCTAGCATTTTCTCCCTGGGTCTACCAGGTGTTCTCTTTCCCTCCAGCTTTCCCGTTGTGACCAGGTGCTCCAAATCCCCCTTCCTCATAAAATGGCCTATAAATGTTGCCTGTCTTTTCCTAAGCTTCCTTATGAGTGATCTACTTGTGTCTGCCTCCATCAAGACTGTCTTGTTTGTTTTCATTGCCGTCCATGGAACTCTCAACATTCTTAGAAACCACATCTCGGCTGCCTCAATCTTGTTCTGGCTTTATTTGTTGACTGTCCACGCCTCGCATCCGTACAACAGTATTGGTTCTATATCATCATCATCATCATCAGGTGCCCTGCCGCATGGCGTTGGCGACCATGGACTTCCAACCATCTCTATCACTCGTTGCCCCCAGCATCTCCCCCACCCTCTTCATCCCCAGCCACTCTCCAAGTCCGTCCAGCATTCTCTCCCTGGGTCTACCTGGTGCTCTCTTTCCCTCCAGCTTTCCCGTTGTGACCAGGTGCTCCAAATCCCCCTTCCTCATAAATGGCCTATAAATGTTTCTTGTCTTTTCCTAATCTTCCTTATGAGTGATCTATGTGTGTCTGCCTCCATTAAGACTGTCTCGTTTGTTTTCTTTGCTGTCCATGGAACTCTCAACATTCTTCTGAGAAACCACATCTCGGCTGCCTCGATCCTGCTCTGGCTTTGCTTGCTGACTGTCCACGCCTCGCACCCGTACAACAGTATTGGTTCTATATAACATTCAAGGACTCTCTTTCTGATGTTAATTGATAGGCATTTGTTGGTAAGAATGCTTGTCGTCTTCTTGAATGCTGTTTTGGCTTGGCCGATTCTGCCAGCTATTTCCGATGTGCATCTGCCGTCTGATGAAATGACCGTTCCCAGGTATTTGAACTTATTAACCTGTGTCAAGGTTGTGCCATTTGTTTTTATTTTGCAGGAGGGGATTTCATGTTTTTTATTGATCACCATGACTTCAGTCTTCCTGCTGTTTAGTTCCAACCTCCTACCTTTGCTTTCTGTTTCTAGTATATTCACAAGGTTTTGTAGATCCCTTTCATTTTCTCCAATTAGCACGGCGTCATCTGCGTACCGAATGTTGTTTATCATTTTCCCTCCAATCTTTAATCCAGGGTCTTCTTCTAGGTTTCTCATGATGTTTTCGCTATATAGTGAAAACAGATCTGGTGACAAATCACAACCCTGTCTGACTCCTCTTCTGATGTTTTGAAAAGAGCTTATATTGTTTTCTATTCTCATTGCAGCTGTTTGTTCCCAGTACATATTCCTGATTATTCGTAGATCTTTTCCATCGACATTGAGTCTCTCCAGTTGGTTGATCAATTCATCATGTCGTACCCGATCGAAAGCCTTGGTATAGTCAACAAAGCATAAACACAAATCCTTATTCATCTCAATTGACCTCTCTATGATAGTTCTTAGGATGTATATGGCATTAATAGTTCCTTTCCCTTCCAAAAATCCACACTATTCTTCTGCTATTTCTCTTTTGATTCTATTCCTTGTCCTCATCATGATTATTCTTAACAGGATTTTTGTTACATGACTCATCAAACTGATTGTGCGATGGAGTTCGCATTCTATAGCCCCTGTCTTCTTTGGAAGTGCAATGAAAATTGATTTTGACATATCTTTGGGGATTTTTCCAGTGTCATAAATTTCATTTAGGAGGACTGTTATTTTTTTATGCCAAATTCCTCCAGGGCTTCAATCATCTCTGTAGTAATGTTGTCTGGTCCTGGGGCTTTTCCTGGTTTCATCTTTTTCAGTGCTGCTCTAACTTCATCTTTCATTATGGGTGGTCCTTCAAAGTTCTTTTTTATAATGTGTTCGTTTCTGTCATCCTCAAAAAGGTCTTTAATGTACTTTCTATATAACATTCAAGAACTCTCTTCCTGATGTTAATTGATAGGCATTTGTTGGTAAGAATGCTTGTCATCTTCTTGAATGCTGTTTTGGCTTGGCTGATTCTGCCGGCTTTTTCTGATGTGCATCTGCCCTCTGATGAAATGATCGTTCCAAGGTATTTGAATTTATCAACCTGTGTCAAGGTTGTGCCATTTGCTGTTATTTTGCATGAGGGGATTTCATGTTTTTTACTGATCACCATGACTTCAGCCTTCCTGCTGTTTAGTTCCAGCCCCTTACCTTTGCTTTCTATTTGCAGACAATATTACTACAGAAGTTCTAGATGAATTTGTTGCTAAAAAATAACGTCCTCCTAAATGAATTTTATGACATTGGAAAACTCCTCAAAGAGATGTCAAATCAATTTTCATTGCACTTCCAAAGAAAGCAGGGGCTATACCATGCGAACTCCATCGTACAATAAGCTTGATGTGTAATGTAACAAAAATCCCATCAAGAATCATCATACTGAGGACAAGAAACAAAATCAAAAGAGAAATAGCATACGAACAGTGTGTAGTTATCGAAGAGAAATGAACTATTAATGCCATATACATCCTAAGAACTGTCATAGAAAGGTCAACTGACTTGAATAAGGATATACATATTTATGACTGTTGATTATAGCAAGGCTTTTGTTCAGGTAAGACACGAAGATTTGATCAACCAGCCAGAAAGATTCAATATTGATGGAAAAGATCTACATATAATCAGAAATATGTATTGGGAACAAACAGCAGCAATGAGAATAGAAAATGATGTAAGCTCTTTCCAAAATATCAAAAGAGAGGTTAGGCATAGATGTGTTCTGTCAGCAGATTTGTTTTCACTTTACAGCAAAACCCTCATGAGGAACCTAGAAGAATTTCCTGGGATAAAGGTTGGAGTGAAAATAATAAACAATATTCGTTACGCAGATGACACCATTCTAATTGCAGAAAATGAAACAAACAACAACTACAAAATCTTGTGAACATAGTAGAAATAGAAAGCAAAAATAAAGAGCTGGACAATAACACCAGGAAGACTGAAGTCATGGTAATCAGTAAAATAAAAAACACCAAGAGATCCCCTCGTGCAACATAACAGCAAATGGCACAAAATTGAGACAGAGTGATAAGTTTAAATATCTGGGAACGGTCATAGTACCAGATGGCAGATGCCACATCAGAGATAGCCAGCAGAATCAACTAAGCTAAAACAGCATTCAAGAAAATGAAAAGAGTTCTTACCAACAAATTGCCCATCAATTAACATCAGGAAGAGAGTTCTTGAATGTTATGTAGTTCTGATGCCGTTGTACGGATATGAGGCGTGGATATTTAACACACGAAGTCAGAGCAAGATTGAGGCAACTGACATGTAGTTTGGAAGAAGAATGTTAAGAGTTTCATGGACAGCAAAGAAAACTAACGAGACAGTCCTGAAGGAGGCAAACACAAGAAGAAAATTAATCAAGAAGATTAGGAAAACACAAGAAAGTTTCTAGGCCATTTTACGAAGAAAGAGAAATTAGAACACCTGGTCACAACAGGAAACTGGAGGAAAAAGAAGCACTTGGTAGACCCAGGGAGAAAATATTGGACGGACTTGCAGAGTGGCTGCGACTCGCAGCAACAAGGGATACATTTGTATGGAGAGCCATGATCGCCAAAGCCATGCGGCAGGGCACATGATGATGTATGTATGTATGTATGTATGTATGTATGTATGTATGTATGTATGTAGTAGTATACATGTTTTGTATGTATGTATGTATGTATGTATGCATGTATGTATGTATGTATGTATGCATGTATGTATGTATGTATGTATGTATGTATGTATGTATGTATGTATGTAAGTGCGCGAGCGCGTGCGTGAGTGCGCACGCGTTTTCATATACTGTCCAACTAGGGCTTTTCAGAATTATACATGTATCTAAATGAATAAACATATAAAGGAAAACAATGTGTTCAATGTACCGGTCAGCGGTGGGAAATAAGAGTCCTGCCTCCAGTCCTGCTTCCTTGGGTGTAGGTTTCATCAAATTTGTCTGGATAAAACATGGCGTCAGCAGCTGAAAACACACAAAAAACACACGCGCGCACAGACACATTCACGCATACGAGCATGCGCACGCACAGACACAGGCATGTGCACACACACACACACAAGCACATTCATACATGCACAAACACATACACACACACACACAAACACCGCCCGCTCACGCACACGCACGCATGCACACACATCCTCACACATCCGGATACACACACTTGCACACATGCACACAAACACATATACACACATATACGTGCTTTCACACACACACACACACACACACACACACACACACACACACACACACACACACACACACACACACACACACACACACACACACACACCGTACTTATGTACTACACATGATGACCAAAAGTCTAATCTATCATCAGCATTTATTTTTTGTTTTAATCAAGTTTTTTTTTAAATGTCAAATGGCTGATGTGACGCGTCTAGTGTGTTGGCTAGTGACTGCGTGCTTCTCACCTCTCGCTTTCATCCTGTACCGCTGGCTAGCACTGCTGCTGGCAGCTGTGCGAAAAGAAGAGCAGAATGCGTGTCTCTCTCTGTCAGTACATAGCATCTCCAACAGCAAGCCCTACGTTGTGCCTCCTCATGACAACATGTGGTGACTGAGCACCTCATGGACTCGTGCTAAAACTCGAGGGACTGGAGGAGGTCTGGCCCCAAGACGTGTGCACACAGGCCCACTGGCGTGTGGACATGCCCTGGTGCCCACGACCCAGAGCCCCAGCTATGGTAAAGAGCACCACTGTCTTGTGATTATCTCTGGAGAGAATAAGGTTAAGGGAATAAACCCTGACAGTAAATCACTCCCACTACCTTGTGGGTTGTCGTGGGAACGACAAAGGCTAGCAGAGAGTCCGCACATAAATTGATGGAAGGCAGCAAGAGACCACCATTGTACATTCCCAAGTTCACCATGGCCAGCCAAAACACGAAAAAGGATGATAACGACGTAAACAGTGGCTCCTGTGGAACACCTTCGTCCGGGGACCGTCATGCTGCACAGGTGACACCCGACCGTCATCAACATCAAAATTGTGACATGGACTGTCAGGACGCTGCTGTAAATGGGAAAATTGTCAAGATGGAAATGGAAAAGGCTTAACATCAATATTTTAGGACTAGGATAAGTGAGATGGCAGGGGGCAGACATGATAACATCGGGCAAGCATACAATAATATAATCTGGTGGAAACACACATGAAAGAGAGGAGTAGGACAGTTATCGATAGAAGAGGACAAGTCAAAATCAATCAAGCATCATGATAGAAAAGGACAAGTCAAAATCAATCAAGGCATCATGATAGAAAAAAAAGGACAAGAGTCAAAATCAACCAAGGGATACTCGACTGCGTCAGACAGAATTTTGCTAGAAAAATTAAAGGGCAAGCCATTTGATATCAACTTCGTCCAAGTATATTCACCAACATCCACAAGTACTCAAGAAGAAATTGACAACTTCTATGAAGTATTTAAGATGGCCAAGGATCAATGCAAATCACAGGATTTTACAGTAATAAAGGAAGATTTTAATGCTTAAGTTGGACAGGAGAGGGTGGAGGACATAGTTGAACGTCATGGCCTTGGTACACAAAATGAAATGGGAGAAACTTGTGGAATGGGCACAGATGAATGAGTTCATAGTAGGAAACACCTGGTTTGAGCAGCCTAACAGAAACAAAAGAACATGGATAAGTCCAGGAGATAATACTAAAAATAAAATTAATTACGTCCTGATAAATAAAAGATTTAGAAATTCTTTACTGATAGCAAAAAAAAAAAAAAAAAAAAAAAACCACTACCAGGCGCAGATTGCAACAGTGACAACAATCCTATCATGGAAGATTTAGGCTAAAACTAAAGAAAAGAAAACAGACCAAAAGTAACATCAAACCAAATCTTGGGCTCTTAAAGACAGATCTAGCGACCCGTGAAAAATTTAACCTACATGTTCAAAACAAATTCAGCTCTGGAGGACGTTGGTGACAGTGCGGAACAATGGACAAAGTTGAGAAACTCGATAAATGAATCTTGTGAAGAAATCCCTACAGTCGAAAGAAAAGCAAAAAAGAACTGAATGACAAAAGAAATTATAGGCTTGATGGAAGAACGGAGGAAAGCAAAGGGAAAAGAGGAAAATACAAGAGGATAAAGAGGGAAATCAGGAATAGGTGTAATAAAGCTAAGGAAGCTTGGCTGGAAACAAAGTGCAAAGAAATAGAAGACCGACACAAAACAGATCCTCAGAGTATGCACAGAAGCATTGAAGAAATTGCCCACAGGAAAAAGACATGCACATCAACTGGAGGCTTGAAATCGAAAGATGGTACGCTTATCATGGAAAAAGACAAAATGTTGGAGAGTGCATCAAAATCTGCTTAGCGATGACAGAAACAAAGAACATATAAGAAAAAACATTGAAGAACCACCCATATTGAAAGATAAAGTTAGAGCAGCATTAAAAAAGATGTAATTGGAAAAAGCCCCAGGACCAAAACTATTGCAACAGAAATAACAACAACAGCAACACGAAAATAGAACAATACATGTTGATGATAATAATGCTGATGATGATGATGCACTATAAACAAGGTGAACACTGTACCTGCACTGTGATTCCCTTGGAGGCGTACTCTTGTTGCAGATTCAGCGAGAAATGGGTTATGAAGGCCTGCATATGAAACAAATAATTCATACAAGAATGTTAGTATTCTAACAATACTTCACGCACAGATTTTTCAGTTTCTTTTTGTCTGATTTTAATTCTTGAGATGTGCGAAAATGTCAAAGCACTCTCATAAATATGTTCAGATGAAAACTAGGCTATCTATGTATTATCACAATATCATTGATACTCTATGAAATGTTTTGATACAAGGTAAGTAACTTTGTTACATTTGTTACGAGCGTATGTTAACCAACTGGAGTTTTTTCCCTTTACACCTGTGTTATCTTTCCACATCTCTAACTAGAGTCAGACATTTCCAGAAGGTTTATACACACACACACACACAACACACACACACACACACACACACACACACACACACACAAACACACACAAACACACACACACACACATACACACACACACACACACACACAAACACACACACATACACACACACACGCACACACACACACACACACACACACATATACACACACACGCGCGCGCGCGTACTACGCACACACGCAAACAAACACACGCATGCACACACGCACACGGTCATATGAATAAAAAAAAAATGACAATCAGTTTAGTTCATATTGCTTATAGCCCAGCCGACTACTAGAGCCATATCAGGACTAACACCACGTCACAAACGACAACAGGTTGAGATAAAAAAAAAAGTTAAAAACCATTCTTACTGTTAACCTTACAAGTCTAAAATGCAATTAAAGAAAACCATACCCAGACGTAATATCATACCAGATGAAATCTATTGCTCTGTTGTAAAAACTGGAAAATTGCATCAGGAGGGACATCTCGGAAGAGAATCTTTAAGGAGTCTACGATGTAGTGCTTATGCCTCACATCGTACAAGTTCCAGCAATCAAGAAGGGGGGGGGGGGGGTCTGATTCTCAATGGCTCGTCACGTGCTATATACCACAGTGTTTCTTCATTTTTAAAAGGTACGAATTAGTGCAGAATGTGTGACCCGTGTGTAACCTACGTAACATTGTCTCTTTCTTACGGTTTCCTGCAGCAGATAGGAGAATTTCTTTCAGGCTGGGGTGGATTTGGAAAAGTTTGTTATTTGTCTGTTGATTCGAACCTTTTTGTCTCCCAAAGCCCAACCCCTCGTCCTCGTCGTGGGAGGTGGAAACAGGTAATGCTGGCCAACGGGGCACTGGTGAAGCTGCGACTGGCTTAGCAGGCCGGCAGTGGATAAACAAATTGCTCAAGAAAATACAGGAGATACAAACGGACTGATTACAACGGAAAACGACGCGGCGAGGAAAACGGACAACGATTAAAGAAAAACGAAAAGGTTGGGACCTGGAACATTTGCGGTTTGACGAACAAAGAACCAGAGATAGTAGAGTTCATGACCCAGCTCAAGATCTCCATACTGGGCTTTGCAGACACCAGAAAGAAAGGAACAGGAACAAAGGAAATAGACGCCAACTATGTTCTCATTTGGAGCGGTGTAAGCAAGGAACAGAGAGCAGCACATGGCGTGAGTTTCATCCTACACCATGACAAGGCAAAAGACCTAGTGAGTACGGAGTTCATTTCAGAGAGACTCTTGAAGATCGGCATTAGAGAGGACAACAAGATCAACAACTACATTCAAGTGTATGCACCATGTAATGACTCCTACTCAGATGAGGATAAGGACTCCTTCTTTGAAAAACTCTTGGACACCATCAACAGCATCCCAGACCAAGAAGACCTATACGTCATGGGAAATTTCAATGGCAGAGTCGGAGAGAGAAGAACACCATGGACAAAACACCTTGGTCCACACAGTGACCACAGAACACCATGCAACTACAACGGCAACCATGTATTGGAACTGTGTGCAGAGCAGGATCTTATTATCACCAACACCTTCTTCCAGCACAGAGCCACTCACATCTACACCTGGTACAAATGGAACGATATCGACGTCTCATCTCAAATCGACTTCACACTAGCAAGATCTAGAATGTGGAACAACATCAGAGACTCAAGAGCCATCCCCAACGCAGGCCTGGACACAGACCACAGGCCAATCATCACGACGTTGGTCACTCAGAAGAAGAGGAAGTTCACCAAAAAGAAGAAACAGCCGGAAAGACTCAACATGCACAAGCTTCAAGACGAAGAGGTGCAGACTCAGATCAGGTGCACCGTCAGTGAAAAATTGGACTGTAGTGACCCTTCATTACTAAACGTAGAGGAAGCTTGGGACACCTTCAAGACAGTCCTCCTGGACACTATAAAAGAAGCCTGTGGCACCAAGAAGACAGGAGGAAGAAACAGAAAGGCAACAGCTTGGTGGAACAAAGAAGTGAAGGAGGCTATCAGGGAAAAGAAGAAACTATACAAGATCAGGGTCAAGTCAAAGGATGAAGATGACTACATCAAGTACAGACTTGCAAGAAGACACAGCAAGAAAGTTGTGAGAACAGCAAAGGAAAAGTCATGGACCCAGTATGGTGAAAAACTCTGTGAAACATGCAAAGCTTCCCCAAGAGAGTTTTACAAGAGTGTGAAAGCGATGAGAGTGCGAGATGAACCTTTCGATCCGACCACTATCATCAACGATGCAAAAGGAGAAGCATTTCATGAAGAGGAGAAAATAGTGAAGAGATAGGAAAACTATTTCAAAGGCCTACTAAACCCATCAGGAGTACGGGCACAAGACACACAGTCCCGGTTCACCCCCAGCCACCCAGACCACTCAGAACCTACCATCCTAGACAGTGAAGTAAAAAAAGCAGTGAAGACCAGTCCTAAAGGCAAGGCAGCTGGAGTCGACGGCATAACCATCCATGTGTGCGGTGAAACCGGAATTCAGTGGCTCACCACCATCTTTCAGAAAGCTTGGGAGGAGAGAAATGTACCGGAAGACTGGCAAAATGCAATAGTGGTGCCAATATGGAAGAAGAAGGGCAGCAAGAAAGACTGCAGTACCTACAGAGGCATATCACTACTCAGCCATGTAGGGAAAATGTACGCAAAGATCCTGGAGCAGCGCACTCGAGCGAAAACAGAACATCTCCTCAGTGACGCCCAATTTGGCTTCAGAAAAGGAAGAGGGTGCACCGATGCAATCTTCGCACTCCGACAACTGTGCGAGAGAGCGATCGAATATGACCGAGATCTCCATCTTGTATTCGTTGATCAAGAAAAGGCCTTTGATCGAGTCAACAGAGACAAGCTATGGAAGGTCCTCGAGCAGTACGACATCAAGGGCCAGCTGCTAGTCAACATTCGGGCCATCTACGCCAACAGCAGGAGTGCAGTCCGCACCGCCAGTGGAACATCTGACTGGTTCCCAGTGACATCTGGAGTAAGGCAGGGCTGTAATCTCACCCCTCTTCTCTTCGTGATCTATATGGATCAGATTACGAAGGAGTCAAACCCAGACCCTGAGGCACTCAATGAACTCATGTTTGCGGACGACCAGGCAATGTGAACAATGACAAGATACAGCTACAGGAGCACACAGACCAGCTCAATGAAAGCTGCGAGACATACGGCATGAAAATCAGCGTCAGCAAGACCGAGGTCATGACTGTCAGTAAGAGACCAAACAAACTGGACATCAACATCAACGGAACCCAGTTGAAGCAAGCCAGTGAATTTAAATACCTGGGCAGCATCTTTACTGAAAATGGCAAACTAGACAGAGAAATCGAGACCAGATGCCAGAAAGCCAACGCAGTCAGCTACCAACTTGCCCCTCTCCTGAAACACCCCAGCATTCCCACCAGCACTAAGGTGAAACTCATCAACGCCATTTTTCTACCAACGCTGACATACCAGTGCCAGACATGGTCCCTAACTAAAGTCCTCGAGAGAAAACTGGTCACCTGTGAAATGAAATGCCTGAAGAAAGCAGTAAACAAGACAAGGCGGGACAAGATCAGAAATGAGGTGATACGAGACATGGTAGGAGCAACACCAATCCTACAACACATCGAACATATGAGGATCAAGTGGTTCGGACACCTCACACATATGCCCCTAAACCATCCAGCTCTTCAGGCATACAACACCAGATACTCTGGCTGGAGAGCCAGAGGAAGACCAAGACGACGATGGAGCGACTCTGTGGCAGACACCCTCAGAGCTCACGAGATGTCCCTTCTCCAGGCCACCCGCCTTGCTGCTGACAGACGACTGTATCTCCCCGCGACGCCCACTGGTACAAGCGGAAGGAAAAAGTAAAGTAAAGATTCCAACTTTTCTGCCACAGGTTTCTCACATAACTGTGTATTTTGGATTGTATATCTATTTAGACATCTTTTCCCTTGTGGCATTGTTAACCAGGCAGACAGCCTTTTCATTGCTTCAACACCAACATGGCGACGAATCCAGGCAAAAACATTCTGGTAATCTTCACTTGTAAGAGAAGAAAAAGTTCAAAGAACTTCAGAAGCTCCGGGTTATAATGTTTTGAATAGCAATTGTCCGCGAAACAGAAAGGGGGTCAGAAAAAATGATAAAATTCTTAATGCTTGGATTTGGATACCATTTTTAGTTCCAAAACCAGTGCATCAGTTCAGCAGTATAAACGGAACTGTCAGATGGAATATGTTTTGAAAATGGACGATTGGAAACAGCGGAACAGAAGGCAGCAGCAGCAACACCTTCAGCAGACTTTGATTCATCAGTGAAGATTCCGTGGGATGACGGAAATTTCTGACACAGTTCAGCATAAAACTACTTGTACGCCAGTGAACTGCCTTTTCCATATGAAGACAGAGACGGATTCCTATAGGAGGAGTATTTTTCAGATGTTTTTCAAATTCGCTTTGCAATCTAGGGTTGACGATACAGTCGTAGGCCGGATTTTCCAGTTCAGAGAACAGTTTCAAACAGAAATTTCAGCTTAATTTCAGTCTGCTGTTGATTAGGGAGGGCTCCCTTACCTCCGTGTATAAACTGCAGACATGAGTTTGTTCTGAATGGACCAAGACGGAGATGCAGCCCTTGATAGTGAATGGAATCCAGTAGTTTTAGATACCACGGTCTCGTGGAGCCATGTACTGCGCAGCCATTGTTAAGCTTAGAGCGAATTAAAGCTCTGCACAGGTGAAGTAGCGTTTTCTCGTCTGCACCCCGATCTGTATGAGGTACGACTTGACAAACAATCAAGCGAACAAACGCAGAAATAAACACACAGAGAGATGTTTTCACTGTAGGGACCAAAATAAACCAAAAAGACAGGACATCGATTTATCCTTCAGTAGATCCGGATTTGCAACCTATGGAACAATTGCACAAGATCTGCGACATCACGTGGTAAGATCGAGTGTCCAACCTTCAAATTTTAAAGAAGTGTGGCTTGCTTATTAAATGCCAGCTTTGCTGGACAGGACAGATTGTCCATTTGAAAGAAAACCGCATCCCGGAGATGGTCATGTACTGAGAGCTAAAATGATACAAGAATACTACGAAGGCTAACCAGGTCAGCTATGGCATCACCACCAAGTAGATAGACACTGCCCGCAATAGAACTTGCTTGTAGGTGACAGCAGTGCACACAGGGTACAGTCAGATTTGAGCGGTGCAGAAAACAAGGAAAGGAGAAACCAGTGCCTATGGAAGAACATGAACCTCCAGAATTAGTCTTTTATCCCAAATGGAGACCCACATCAGATGCTGATGACCAATACGCCTACTCATCTGTGTAATAGACACGGAGAGTCCATTACCATTGGATACGATATTGATGATCAGAATATATACAATAAAAGCAGACAGACAGAAAGACAGACAGACAAGCACGACAGGCAGGCAGACAGACAGAGAGGGAGATAAACAGACATACAAACAGACAGGCAGACAGACAGGCAGGCAGGCCGACTGTTTGTCAGACACATAAACGTTGACTCACTTTTGAGGCAGCATATACACCTGAGAAGGGTACGTTGAGTAATCCATAACCGGATCCCACGTTGATGATCAAACCTTTGCCCCTATCCACCATCCAAGGCAGCACCAGTCCCGTCATCTGGTAAACACACACACACACACACACACACACACACACACACACACACACACAACTCACACACTGACACACACACACACACCACACACACACACACCACACACACACACACACACACACACACACACACACACACACACACACACACACACAAACTGATGAAAAGAAGCAGTTGTAGAATTCATTGTTGGGAAAAGAGGCGAATTTTTAAACTGGATTTAAAAGCAGAAAGGGTAGGTGTTAGGTGAAGGCAGAGCGGAAGTGGATTCCAAGCTGACGGTCCTGAGATGTCTGCAACGTTTATGCTGTATTGATGTATTGCTGTATGTGTATGTGTTTGAATTGCATTAATCTATGAACATGGTAATATTTTGCAAGTCGCCGTGGTCCAGTGGTTAGCGCAATGAACTACCGACTGGAAGGTTGTGGGTTCGAATCCCCATCAATCCCTTAAAAAATGATTGTGGGATTTTTCGCCACTAACCGGCGTGCTATGGGCTCATTAGGAAGACTGGGACCAAACAGTCGAGTCTCGCACACACTTCATGGATACGTCACTGAAGATGTTGCTCAAATGTTCCGACCAGCTCCGCAGGTGTTTGTATCTCTCGGGTCTGGTTGACGACAGGATATATTATGATAGCAAGCGTAGAAAACTGTCCTGTCACGCATTCTCAATCTTAGATGAAACTCCATAGATCATGATTATCATCCTCAAAAATATCATCATCATCGCGATGTAGAAACTGTGCCAGTTTCTGTGGTCATTAATG
This sequence comes from Monoplex corrugatus, assembly GCA_030674185.1. Lineage (NCBI taxonomy): Eukaryota > Metazoa > Mollusca > Gastropoda > Littorinimorpha > Ranellidae > Monoplex > Monoplex corrugatus. Next base: position 35,225,995 of record JAPXFY010000019.1, on the reverse strand, counting down.
TGACGTGGAAAAAATGGACAAAAAAAAAAAAAAAAAGAAAAAAAGGTGAGCACAAAGGTAACCTCCTTGAGCGCAATGAACCTAAAACAAAACCAAACGAACAACATGGCAATGTTTCTGCTGTTTGCAAAATGCAACAAGCTTTGTCTGACATGGACTGTTTGCGCTATACAATTGGAATTACATGTATATGTTACATATATGTATACATACATATATATATATATAATATATATATATATATATATATATAACACATACATACATCCATCTATCCATTAAGACATACACATAGATACACACATACAAACATACATATATACATACATACATACACACATGCATACATACATACATATAGAGAGAGACAGAGAGGATAATAGATAGATAGATAGATAAACAATTAGATAAGTAGGTAGATAGATACATTAGATAGATAGATAGATAGATAGATAGACAGATAGCTAGATAGATAGATAGATAGATCTACAGATAGAAAGATGGATAGATAGATAGCTAGATGGATGGATAGATAGATACATACATACATACATACATACATACATACATACATACATACAAATATACATACATACATGGATGGATGGATGGATGGATCGATCGATTGATCGATAGACAGACAGACAGACAGATAGATAATTAGATATATAAATAGATAATTAGATAGATAGACAGATACATACATACATATATACATACATACATAGATGCATAGATAGATAGATAGATAGTAGAAAATATATATAGATAGATAGATAGATAGATAGGTAGATAGATGTATAGATAGATAGATAGGTAGATAGATAGGTAGGTAGATAGCGACAGAGATAGATAGATAAAGATAGATAGATAGATAGATAGATAGATAGATAGATAGATAGATAGATAGATTGATAGACATGTATGTGTGTATGTGTGTCTGTAAACGTAGATACACAACCCTTTGGGAGGGTCTTTTGGGCTGGTATCCATCCGCCAGCGGTCTTTCTTTCTTTTCTAATTTTGATAAGCAAGCAAACAAACAAACAAGCAAACAAAAACTTACCGTGACATAAGAGACAACGTTGACATTTATGTTGTCCATATTGAACTGAAAACACACACACACACACAGACACACACACACACACACACACACACACACACACACACACACACACACACACACACATACATACTACATACTACACACACAAACACACACTTTCAAACGCACACACAAACACACACACACACATAAACAGAGGCACGCATACATACACACATACAATCACACGCAAGCACGTAAGTGAGCACGCACGCACGAATACACACACGCACACACACACACATGGACAACACACACACGATGCATGCAATCAAACAAAAAGGCACACATACACACAGAGACACACATCACATGCACGCATGACGCGTATATACATTATCATCACCATCAACAACAACAATGCAATACGATTATACTGAACTGAACTTTTACAGGAAATTACATGTCAACCCACACCAGGATTATAAGGCACAATTCAACACACATCATTGTCAGAAAGTCTTCATAAAAGAACTCTCACACACACACACACACACACACACACACACACACACACACACACACACACACACACACACACACACACACACACACACATACGCACACACACACCCTATCTTCTCACACAGAGAGAGAGACAGACAGACAGACAGACAGAGAGACAGACAGACAGACAGACAAACAGAGACAGAGCAACAGGGAGAGTGAGAGAGACAGAGAAGACAGAGAGAAACACAGAAAGAGAGAGAGACAGAGATACAGACAGAGAGAAACACACACACACACACACACACACACACACACACACACACACACACACACACACACACACACACACCACACACACACACACACGCTCACTCACTCACTCACACATACGCACACACACATATATATGTATGTATGGTTAGAAACTGTTTGAATATTTTCATTTATGCATGTGTCTCAATGTGCTTTGTGATTTCTTGTACTTGTAAAGGGTGTACTGCACAATGACTCCAAATCTGTTTGGAGATTAGAGTTTTATAAAAATCATCATCATCATCATCATCATCATCATCATCATCAGTAGTATTACTTTTATCATGATTGTTATTGTTATCATTATCATTATTAATATTGTATTATTATTTATTTGTTTATATATTTGTCATCATCATCATCATCATAATTACAAATACCATTATTATCGTCATTATTATCATTGTTACCATCATTATCATTTGGGGGGGGGGGATGTTTGTGTTTGCTTTGTTGTTGTTGTTGTTGTTTGTTGTTGTGTTGTTGTTGTTTTGTAAAAAGAAGCGTGACGTACCTGCAGGTAATCATCCATCAAGTGGTAATAGTGGGGTGACTGCAAGTGCGATGTTCCCACATTGTTCACTGAAAACATAACATAACCTTTCTCCAAGTGCACCGATGACACACACTGTCTCTGTCTCTCTGTCTATCTGTCTGTCTGTCCCCCCCCCCCCTCTCTCTCTCTCTCTGAGTTTGTCTGTCTGTCTGCCTGCCTGTCTGTCTGTCTGTGGGCCTGTCTGTCAGTCTGTCCGTCCGTCTCTCTCTCTCTCTTTCTGTCTGTTTGTCTGCCTGTCTGTCTGTCCGTCCGTCTCTCTCTCTATCTGTCTGTCTGTCTGTCTGTCTGTCTGTGGGCCTGTCTGTCAGTCTGTCCGTCCGTCTCTCTCTCTCTCTTTCTGTCTGTTTGTCTGCCTGTCTGTCTGTCCGTCCGTCTCTCTCTCTATCTGTCTGTCTGTCTGTCTGTCTCTCTCTGTGTCTCTCTGTGTCTCTCTGTCTCTGTCTCTGTCTCTCTCTCTCTCTCTATATATATATATATATATATCTGCTTATCTATCAATCTCTGTCTATCTATCTATCTATCTATCTATCTATCTATCAATCTATCTATCTTTCTTTCTATCCATCTATCAATCCACCTATCTACCAATCTCTCTATTTATCTATCTAGCTATCTGTCTACCTATCTATCTATCTAGCTATCTATCTGTCTGTCTGTCTGTCTGTCTATCTATCTAGCCAGCTAGCTAGCTATCTGTCTGTCTGTTTGCTTGAAGGGGCTTTTCTTCTGAGGACCTTTAGCAGTCCAACTCTCTTCACAACTTCTCGTTACCAAAATCAGTAACAAGAACACCATCATCAACTCTGACAGAAAAGAAAAGAAAAACCCACCGACTACGATAACAATACGAACGACGAAGACAACGACAACCAACATTAACAAGGTTACACCACAGTCAAAAGTTCCAGACAGACCCAGAACACCAATGTCCAGTCCCTGCAGTTCTTCTTTGATGGCGTCATAGATGTCCGTTCTCTTGAAGTCTGCCGTTACTGTCTTCACACGAACCTTGTGCAGACTCCCTGACACCATACATCGTTAAAATGAGAGTAATGAATGGTACATATTATTATTAGTACATACACGTTATCATATTTCAATACTATAACACTAACGCCATCAAAGCTCATTTATAACATTAACGTCATCAAATTCCGTTGCTATTACATTAATGACATCATGACCCACAATTTTTTGCATTAAAAGCTCATCATAGCTTTAGACTATTATTTGTTATATTCAACGTTGACAGATATTACATAACGTCATCATAGTTAATCATTATTACACTGATATCATTACACTAATACCATTACAACATTAATGGCATCATAGTTTATTATTATTACACAATGTCATCATAGTCCATTATAATCATATTAATGCCATCGTTGCTCATTATTATTACATCAACGTCATCATTATTCATTGTTATGATGTTAACATCATGTCATTCTTACTACATTGATGAAGATCATGCGTCATTATCATTAGACTGAAGGTCATCATACGTCATTCTTATAAGTCTCATTAACATCTACGTCATTGTTATTGCATTGTTGAACGTCATACAGCTTTCTTATTACACTGACGGAAATTACAGTTCATTATTGTTACATGGATGAACGTCGCTTGTCATTTATATTACACTAATGGCCATCACATGTCAATTTCACATGTATTTTACTTTACATCATCAATCATCCTTTTATTACACTGAATCAAATGTCATCAATTTATTGTCATCACACACTGACCATCATCATAGTTTACTGCTATTACACGTTTTACCATTACAGCTAATCATTACAGCTATTTTAATTTACTGTAATTCCAATGACTCCCGGCCATCATAGTTCATTGCTATTACACCAAATTTATGCCATATTAGTTCGTTGGTATCATCTTATCATTACACAGGTTTCTTGCCATTGTAGATCATCAAATCTTACTGATTCCTACAAATCATTACATGTATGTTAGATAGATAGATAGTATAGATAGATAGATAGATAGATAGATAGATAGATAGACAAATAGACAGACAGACAAATAGATAGATAGACAGATAGATAGAGAGATAGAGAGATAGAGTAGAGACAGATAGATAGATAGATAGATAGATAGAGTACACACAATGACGAACACACACTCACACACATACACACACGTATATATATATATAACACACATACACACACACATATATATATATATATGTGTGTGTGTGTATGTGTGTGTGCGTGCGTGTGTGTGTGTGTGTGTGTGTGTGTGTGTGTGTGTGTGTGTGTGTGTGTGTGTGTGTGTGTGTGTGTGTGTGTGTGTGTGTGTGTGTGTGTGGCTTGTACTAAAAAAAAAACTTAGAAGTTATGTATGTTTAAAGTCATTAAGTTGAATGACGGCCATTTTGAGAAAACGGCCTCTAAAGTTTTTGCTTGTTCTCCAACACATTTTCCTTAAATTTCATTATTTGGTGGCTTTGACCCAGTTTGTTTCTAATTTTCGCTGTCATTATCTGAAAGGTGCACCAAAGAGCTTTCTGTCAGTATATTACATGTGCGGGTACTCTACAGGTTACAGTTCATAATAAGAGACAAAAATAGGTACTTTTGGTAGGAAATTGCGTTCTTTCTGCTGCGATCAATGCATTAAAATACCATTTTAAATTGATTAATGTTTTTTCAAGAACAAAATTCTGTGGGGGATAGATTATAGTTTACAGATATCAATTTTGAGAAAAAGTAAAAACACCACAGATAGACCCTCAGTCACCTTTTGTCAGCTCCTAGTGCTGTTCGACTGACAGCGAATTAAGACTGATTTCGTGGTGGGAGGTCATATATATATATATATATATATATATATATATATATATATATATATGTGTGTGTGTGTGTGTGTGTGTGTGTGTGTGTGTGTGTGTGTGTGTGTGTGTGTGTGTGTGTGTGTATACAAAATGCAAAGAAATAGAAGACCGACATAAAACGGATCCTCAGGATGTGTACAGACGAATTGAAGAAATTGTCCACAGGAAAAATACATGCACATCAACTGGTTCCTTAAAATCGAAAGACTGTGCGCTTATCATGGAAAAAGACAAAATATAAGACAGACGGGGAGAGTACATTAAAGACCTTTTTGAAGATGACAGAAAAGAAGAACAAATTATAAAAAAGAACTTTGAAGAACCACCCATGATGAAAGATGAAGTTAGAGCAGCACTGAAAAAGATGAAACCGGGAAAAGCCCCAGGACCAGACAACATTACTACAGCGATGGTTGAAGCCCTGGCGGAATTTGGTATTGAAAAAAATAACAGTCCTCCTAAATGAAATTTATGACACTGGAAAAATCCCCAAAGATATGTCAAAATCAATTTTCATTGCACTTCCAAAGAAGACAGGGGCTATAGAATGCGAACTCCATCGCACAGTCAGTTTGAGGAGTCATGTAACAAAAGTACTGTCAAGAATAATCATGATGAGGACAAGGAATAGAATCAAAAGAGAAACAGCAGAAGAACAGTGTGGATTTGTGGAAGGGAAAGGAACTATTAATGCCATATACATCCTGAGAGCTGTCATAGAGAGGTCAATCGAGATGAATAAGGACTTGTGTTATGTTTTGTTGATTATACTAAGGCTTTCGATCGGGTAAGACAAAGAATTGATCAACCAACTGGAAAAATTCAATATTGATGGAAAAGATCTACGAATGATCAGAAATATGTACTGGGAACAGGCAGCTGCGGTGAGAATAGAGGACGATACAGGCTCTTTCCAAAACATCAAAGGAGGAGTTGGACAGGGATGCGTTTTGTCACCAGATCTGTTTTCGCTTTACAGCGAGGGCATCATGAGAAACCTAGAAGAAGACCCTGGATTAAAGGTTGGTGGAAAGATGATAGACAACATTCGATATGCAGATGACACCGTGCTGGTCGCAGAGGGTGAAAGGGACCTACAAAACCTTGTGAGTATACTAGAAATACAAACCAAAGGTAATGGGTTGGAACTAGACAGTAGGAAGACTGA
>JAPXFY010000019.1:35204535-35214535 GCA_030674185.1 Monoplex corrugatus | reverse complement strand
TATTTATAAAAACTCAGCATGTATTTACAGAAAGGGATATCAATACAAGCTTGAAAATTTTGTTAGTACATTTGCGCGGTAAATGAAGGGGCCAAACCGTACAACAAATGATTAACTGAAGATAAAACTAGACCAAAATGTTGTGATAATCGTCAGATGATCCTTAGCAAAGAAATTAAGTAAATGGATTATAACGTTTACAAGATAAAGGAAATTTGAAAAGAATCAAGCGTTTTCAAACAAGATTAACACAATGCATAACAGCAACACATGTTGTTTCGACAAAAATGGTGTTCGAGATAATGGTATTTCTGTAGAATTGAACAGGTCAGATGCGAGATATGTTTTGGAAGTGCCCAGTGTCCCACACATTTAGGCAACAGTTTTAGAGGGTTTTAAATGACTGCCTCAATGTGACTTTTATGAATATTACTGAAACGAATATATTGCTTGGAGATGATATTAACTTTAGTTTAGATGATATTTTGGGCTGTTTATGTTCTGCGTAGAATTTTACATTTATAAATGTAAATATGAAGGAAGTATACCACAGATAAAAGGTACTTGGAAGAAAGCATTTGATACAAAGAACACATGTCATTTACAAATATGACATCTAATAAATTTTAAAACAAATGATTGTTTTCCATACACAAAAACTAATGGATATGTTGACGTGATGAACTAGCCATGCCTGTTTTGTTGTTGATACATATACATTACCACGTGAAGTATACTTCCAAATGTAATATTCTCCATTTTTTCCCATAAGTCTTGTCAGCATTATCAACATCTTTCTGTTGCATGCCATGTACTATTAATAAATATGAACGCAAGATATTTTGACATGGAAAATGTCGGTAATAATGTATGTTTTTCATGGATTGTGTGGTCTTGTTTACTTGCTCATATAATGTAAAAAAATCAATGATAAAATATAACAAAAATCACACACACACACAAGTACATTATGTGAACACACACATGCGCACTCATGCGCATGGCACTCACACATGCATACACACAGAAACGCACGCACTCATACATAGCTTTTGTTGGAGTGCATATGCAATATTTGGGTTTGGTGAAACTATATCCAGCAAAAAAAATCTTTTTCTATGTTCGTCTTTTCTGCTAAAGCTACTTTGCAAAGGAAACTATCGTGTAAGCTGTTTTGAATGTAAGCGTTGCTATTTGATTTACATATTTTACCTAAGGAAAACCAAAGAAGGGAAAAAGTAAACCTCAGTGAGTGCTTTGGTTCAAGAACAAGAACACATTTCTATTTCGAGGGTAGTGGCATAGGCACATGAAAACTACGCCGTTTTTATAGCTAAATCTGTGTGCATGTGTGTGTGTGTGTGTGTGTGTGTGTGTGTGTGTGTGTGTGTGTGGTGATTGTGGGTATGCGGTGTGAGAGTAGAGTAGAGGAGCTGTGTTTGTAAGTGTGTGGTGCTTGTTGTAGTGTGTGTGTGTGTATGGTGTGTGTGTGCGGCATGTGAGTGTGTGTGTAATGTTATTGTGTGTGTAGTGTGGTGGTGTGTGTGTGTGTGTGTGTGTGTGTATGAGCTTTTATATGTTGTAGTATGGTGTGGGCGCGCGCAGTGTGTGTGTGGTTGTATGTGTGATGTGGTGTGGTGTGTGTGTGGTGTGTGTAGTTATGGCGGCTTGGTGTGTGTGTGTGGTGTGTGTGTGTGTTGTGTGGTGTGATGTGGTGTGTGTGTGGTGTATGTGTTTTTGTGTGTGTGGTGTGTGTGTGTGTGTGTGTGTGTGTGTGTGTGTGTGTGTGTGTGTGTGTGTGTGTGTGTGTGTGTGTGTGTGTGTGTGTGGTGTAAATGAATGAGTATTTGAATATACAATCAATCCCAACAAGCTCATCTATCCATGCCTAAAAACATCAGCAAACACGTCAGCAATGGGTGGTTGTGGGGTGGGGCATAAACTACATCTTCATCAATACAAGAAGTCTGAAGACAACCATTCAACACCCATGACAAAAGTTACTATGATGTGTACTTTTCAAAGCCATCCAATTTCCAACGCTCCCAGTACATTAGTTTGCATGTAATGACAATTTCATATTCTTGGATTGCCTTTACTTTTACCAAACCTGTCATCATTATTTTTATTTGTTTGTTTGTTTGTTGTTTGTTTTGTTTGTTTATATTTTTGTTTGTTCATTTGTTTCTTGTTTATGTGCATAATACATTGATATAAGTGTTCATTATTTGATTTATGTAGTCACGCAAGGCAATAATACTATAAAACAGATTTACGTTCTTCAGTGGAACAGTAGCTCAATTAACAGTAATATTTCGTATTTCCAGAAGTATATATCTAAATAGAAGCACCCTGTTACTGCACTGAAATGTAAATTGCCGAAATCAGAAGATTATTACAATCTGTCTGTTACACATATCGGTGTGAGTGGCTCACAGATTTATGCAGCCATTTACGTACGAAAAGGTGTAGGCTATAACTTTATTCTGCCTCCTGTGAAAAGATAAAGAAAAACATTGAAAGTGTTTACTGTGCGGCTGTAAAAATGAATCTTTCCTCTCCGTCCGGTTTCAACATCATCCCTGTGTATTATACACGTGGTCCTGATGGAGAAAACAGAGATCAGCTGTAGACTTTGGAAGACAATGAGAAATGGATAATCACAAGGGATTTTAATGTCCATTCTCCATTCTGGTACAAGGACTGCCAATATGTATATAACAATCATCTTGTTGAAAATGTCACAGATTCTGGATTGGTAGGCATCTGCTATTGGCTTAATTTTGTTATCACCTAAACTCGTTGTTAATTGTATGTGGAATATTCATCCGAGTCCCTTGGAATTGGCCGTTGGCCAACTGTCACAGTTCTGAAGTTGATAAAGTGCTAGAGCAAGCTGGCATCAGACCTAGATGTATGTTTAACCGTGCAGATTGGAAAAAATTGTAATGTTTTAATGGAAAAAGCTGTCACTTATAATTAATGAAATGATTCATGTTTAACATGGGCAACAAAGTATACACATTGGAAATGGTTGGTGGGATGAATTATGCGAAGAAGCAAAGAATGAAGAAAAAAAGGAAAACGTATAAAAACCATTAAAAACTAAATCTTCAGAAAATCACTACAACATGAAGGTATGAACGGAAAAACACAAAAATAGAATTATAACACGGTTCTATGCTAAAAGACTATCTCAATGAAAACAATCTCTTATGCCACAACACTCTATACCAGAAAAGACCAGGTCAGCTATGGACACACAAATCTCCAAATGGGAGCAAAGCACAACTCGACTATATTATCATCAATAAGAAATAGAAAAATAGTGCAAAAAATTGCAGAGCATTCAACTCGTTCGTCAGTGTTGCATCAGACCACCGTATCGTTTCTGCTCGACTTCGATTGAGCCTTCGAGCAAATAAAAAGAAATCTTGCAATACTACCCCATATGACTGATCAAATCTAAACGACAACCCTGAAATTCGTAACATCTTCATTACAAGGGTGAGAAATAGATTTGCTGCCCTACAAGATACAGTCTCAGCAAAGATTGCTAACATGACATACAACCATTTTGAAATGGCTTGTAAAGCAACAGCTGCAGACTATCCCACTGAAACCCAAAGTAAAAAAACAAACTCCATGGGTGAATGAGGAAATCTGTCAAAAACGCAAGCAACTGAAAGAAGCTGCACAACTAAAAGACTCTCAACCATCCCCTGAGAACATCTTTTACCTCAATAATGCTCGTGCTGCTCTCATAGAGGCCTATGAAGCAGAGCAAACGAACTAACTACAAAGCAAGATCGACCAGATCACAAATGCTGTCAGCAACAAAAAGTCTGCTGTTGCCTGGAAGACTGTGAATGAAGTAAGTGGTAGAAAAAGCTGTAACAAAGCTAAGCTAAAATCATCTAACCAAGAAGAGCGAGTAAAACTGTGGCAACAACACTTCCAGGACCTACTCGGGAAACCTCCAGACATCTCTGAAGAAGAAATAACTCCAGTCTTCACGGAGGAGCTGAATATAAAAAAAGGGCCGTTTATGTTGGACGAACTACTGATAGCAGTGAAAAGCATTCAGTGTGGAAAAGCATGCGGACTCGATGAGATACCTGCGGAAATATGGAAAATAGAGGAATTTCACCAGATACTGCTGGAATGCTGCAACAACGTTTATAACCAAGACCCAATAAACAAATGGACCAAAGGATGCCTGCTTCCTTTCCCCAAGAAAGGTGACCTCGGAATCACAGAGAATTACCACAGAATCACATTAACTGCAATTTCTGCAAAGATCTACAACCTAATGCTCCTAAATAGGATAAGGCCGGAGATAGATCCAGTTCTGAGGAAAAACCAAAACGGGTTTCGCCAAAACAGATCGACATCAGGACAAATACTCACCATCAGACTATATTGGAAGGCATAAAAATAAAAAACCTCCCAGCTGTTCTCCTATTTATCGACTTTTCCAAAGCGTTTGATTCGATCCGCCAAAAAGATGAAGGAGATTCTAACTGCATATGGACTACCCAAGGAAACAGTAGACGCCATCATGATGCTGTATCAGAATACCCGCTGTATGGTTCGCTCCCCCGACGGAGACACAGACTTCTTCGACATCACTGCTGGAGTTCTTCAAGGAGATAAGCTTGCCCTCTACATTTTCATCATCTGTCTCGATTATATGCTGAGGAAAGCAGTGGATAAGAACAAAAAACTCGGCTTTACCCTCACAGAACAGAAGAGCAGACATACCCTGCGGTAAAGATAACAGATGCGGATTACGCTGATGACCTGGCTGTTCTCGCAGACTTCCTAAAGGATGCAACATCTCTCTTCACAATGTCGAAAAAACAGCAATGGAGATCGGACTCCACCTCAATGCGAACAAAACAGAGTTCATCTGTCTGAACCAAGACGCATCAGAAGATATGAAAAGTCTCAATGGAGACACGATCCGATCAATCAAGTTCAAGACTTTAAATACCCTGGCAGCTACATTGACTCCACAGAGCAAGACGTCAACACCAGACTCGGAAATGCCTGGGGTGCACTAAATCAACTGAACAAAATCTGGAAATCCAATCTACCAGACAACCTGAAAAGGAACTTCTTCCGAGCAGCAGTGGAGTCAGTTCTTACATATGGCTCAATCTCTTGGACCCTAACAACGACATTGGAGAGGAAGATTGGTAGAGCATACACACGAATGCTGCGTGCAGCCCTGAACAAATCCTGGAAAGAACATCCAACTAACAAAGAGTTATATGGCAAGATCCCACCAATCAGTAAATCAATACGTCAACAAAGATTGTGTTTCGCAGAATACCTGCTGGCGTAGCAAAGAAGAACAGGTGGGGGATGTTCTACTATGGAGACCCAGTCACGGCAAACAAAGACCAGGACGTCCAAAGAAGACCTTCATCGACCAACTGATCAATGATATGGGCTGTCAGTATGAGGAACTACCTACTGCAATGTCTGACAGAGAAGGATGGAAGAAACGTGTCATGGATAGCCGAGCAAGCTCGACATGATGATGATGAATGATGAATACTACGTAATATCGTAAGGTAAATGTTTTCATCTTTATCTCCTTTGCCTGATGGTATTAGCCATGTTTTCTTGATTGCAAAAGGAAAGAACGTAGAAAACGTAGTGTGTAAAGCGCTGATACAGCTTGTCTGCCTCACTCTATCATCCTTTAGTATCTATAAGTAGGTACATCAAACGCAAATAAATAATTGAATAAATAAATAAATAGATAAATAAATAATAAATAAGTAAATAAATAAATAAATAATAAATAAATGAATAAATAAATAATAAAAAAAATAAATAAATAAATATAATAAAAAAAAAAAAAAATTAAAAATTGTCCAATAATCTTGAAGGAGAGAGTGGTAGAGACCATGGCCTTCTAAGAAATAGCATTGCCAATGTGGTGGCCATCTCCTCTCCATTGATGCTTTACATTTGCTAACACTGAACAGAGGTAGATGTCTATTAACAAATGGATGTATTGAATGCCAAGCGCACAAACTTTTCTCTCAATCAGGACGCAGCCTGACTGGAAGACAGAACCGCTACATCTATGTCACATCTGTGAAATTGTCTACTGTTTCTTTGTTTTTGTTTATGTTTATGTTTGTGTGTGTTTGTGTGTTTGTGTGTTTGTGTGTGTGTGTGTGTGTGTGTGTGTGTGTGTGTGTGTGTGTGTGTGTGTGTGTGTGTGTGTGCTGTGTTGTGCATTTATTCTTTGTTGTCTTTGTATACGTTTGACAAATTTCCGCCTATCTTGTTTTGATATACTAAGCTTTTTAACGAACCTGAACGTGAGTTGACTTAAATGAGTGCGTTCTTAGATTGGACATAGTGAGTTGACCTAAATATGTGCCACCTTAGACTGGGAGTGAAGCAACTGTCATTAGACACACACGCACACACACACACACACACACACACACACACACACACACACAACACACACACACGCACACGCACTCACGCACACACACACACGCACACACGCACACACACACACACACAAATCCTGGGGCTTGGCAGGTAGCCGATAAATTTGTAAAGAAAGGGCCGAGTATGATCACATTTCCCAGTCTTCAAAACCGGTCTTGCAGCAGAACTGTGAAGCTCTGTTAGTTTGCCGAGAATACATGATGGGAGGGCAGCCAAAAGGGAGATGAATTTCAGCTGGAACTGAATTATGAACCAGTAGCAAAGTGCCATATGTGCTTTGTTGAGGTACCAAGAACATCACGGCCAAACATGGAGTGACAGTCTCATTTCTAGATATATTCACGAATACAGGACCAGTAAGCCAAGCATTTGTAGATTTGTCTACTTTGTCTGTGCAGGACAGGAGCTGACAGAAGCTGAAATGAAGCTAGTCCACAAGAGATTGTTCCAAGTGGGATAAGTATCAGTGTGATTAATCCCAGTGGGCCTTCCCTGCTGTGATTAGGATGGGCCGAAGGCACATGGCTTTATCATCCAGGACACAAAACTGAAACGATTTTCAATGGATTCTGTTTACATTGTCATTTTGTCAGTACACATATTTTTCATTCTATCAAAAACTAAAAATTGACGCCTTTTTATACAGCTTGATCATATCTGCTTGCATGGTTTTAATTTGCATAGTTTGCACAGAGTAGAGCGCTTGCATGGATGTGAATCATGATCGAGTACAACTTTATGTGTGTGGCTTCCAGTCTATGCTCATCTCTGGCTAGAAGCCGGTCAGGAGCAAACAAAATCCACAGTTTTATTTTTGACTGATGGAGGGTTCGAACTCGTGACTTCTCGCTCAGCAGTCCATAACTTTAACCACTCTGGCATATGACTGATGTTTTAAACGTGTGCATAAATAGACAGAAACACAGACGCTAGTCTACTCAGACACAACACACACACACAAACACACACACACACACCAAACACACATACGCGCGTGCCCGTACACACACACACACACACACACACACACACACACACACACACACAAACACACATAGCGCGTGCGCGCGCGCACACACACACACATATGCGTGCGAACACACGCACACACACAAAACAAAAAACACACACACACATACATGCATTCGTGCGAACGAACACACACACACACACACACACACACATAACACACACACACACACACACACACACACACACACACACACACACACACACACACACACACACACACACCATGCACAGAGATTACAGCAAATATGAGTCTTACTGAACTTATGCCATTTGCACTGCCTTGGAAAACAAATGGATTTTAATTCTTGTCCTCAATCGTCCACTTACTCTCTCTGTTCTTCAGTAACAGATAGGTCATTAAAGTACGGGCGATATCCACGTAACACTTTATATTCAAAGCAGGTAAAAAAAAAATATGGGCGATAACCACGTCGCTTTACATTCAAAACAGATGTCAAAAAAGACGGGCGATAACCACGTCACTTCACAATCAAAACAGTTTTGTACACTTAGTTCCCTTCACAGAGCAGTTTTAGAGTCTTCTTGTATAGTTCGCCACCATCGTGTTCGGGCCACATCCTGCGACGAATGTGGTCATTTCTCACAGTTTCTGCCAGCCGCCATGGGCACTCTCTGGTCAGTGGAATTGTTTTCCTCCTGCGTGCCTGGTACCACAAAGCGTTTTCCTCCTGTGTCTTTGGTGCTGCAATATGGACCGTTTTCTTACTGTAACCTGGTGCTGCAATATGGATGTTTTCCTTCTGTAAACTGGTGCTGCAATATGGACGTTTTCTCCTGGAAACTGGTGCTGCAATATGGATGTTTTTCTCCTGTAACCTGGTGCTGCAATACGGATGTTTTCCTTCTGTAACCTGTGCTGCAATACGGACGTTTTTCTCCTGTAAACTGGTCCTGCAATATGGACGATTTTCTCCTGTAACCTGGTGCTGCAATATGGACGTTTTTCTCCTGTAACCTGGTGCTGCAATATGGATGTTTTCCTCCTGTAACCCTGGTGCTGCAATATGGACGTTTTTCTCCTGTAACCTGGTGCTGCAATACGGACGTTTTTCTCCTGTAAACTGGTGCTGCAATATGGACGTTTTTCTCCTCTAACCTGGTGCTACAATATGGACGTTTTTCTCCTGTAAACTGGTGCTGCAATATGGACGTTTTCCTTCTGTCCCTGGTGCTGCAATATGGACGTTTTCCTCCTGTAACCTGGTGCTGCAATATGGACGTTTTTCCTTCCTGTAACCTGTTGTGCTGCAATATGGACGTTTTCTTCCTGTAACCCTGGTGCTGCAATATGGACGTTTTCCTCCTGTAACCTGGTGCTGCAATATGGACGTTTTCCTCTTCCTCGGTCTGCAATATGGACGTTTTCCTCTGGTAACCTGGTGCTGCAATATGGACGTTTTCCTCCTGTAACCTGGTGCTGCAATATGGACGTTTTCCTCCTGTAACCTGGTGCTGCAATATGGACGTTTTCCTCCTGTAACCTGTGCTGCATTGGACGTTTTCTCCTGTAACTGGTGCTGCAATATGGACGTTTTCCTCCTGTAACCTGGTGCTGCAATATGGACGTTTTCCTCTGTAACCTGTGCTGCAATATGACGTTCCTCCTGTACTGGTGCTGCAATATGGACGTTTTCCTCCTGTAACCTGGTGCTGCAATATGGACGTTTTCCTCCTGTAACCTAGTGCTGCAATATGGACGTTTCCTCCTGTAACCTGGTGCTGCAATAAAGGAGTTTTTCCTGTAACTCTACAATACGGACATATCCCCTGAACTGTGCGCAAACAACGACCAGACCAAAACATCCACAAGACACCCGACGGGCCACAACATAAACACACCATAACCATACAGACGCGCACACAAACACACACACATACACACACAAAAGCAACGCGCACATAGATATACACACCACATGTAGCAGCACCACACAACTCAATTCACACACATCGATATACCACCATGCATACCCAAGTACACAAACCCCCACACACCAACACACACAACACACACACACACATACACACACACACACATACACGTACGCACATACACACCATCTTCAGTGACAGCAAAACAGCAAATATTGTATATCTGGAGGGCCTATACATCACTGTTTATTTGCTTTCTTAAAACATGTGCTCTTGGAATTTCAACAACTGTTGATATACATGTATTCCAGAGTACATTCAGTCTACAACAGCAGATGATTTGTATTGTCAAATTTGTTATGAAAAGATTTTTCCCACGGGAAAGGTGGGTGTGCTCTTCATGGGGAGATTAGGTCGCTATTATACCGCGACACCCATTTCTTCTTTTACTGTTTGTGGAGGAGATATTTGAGAGGACTTTTTTTTTTATAGAATTTTGGCAAGAAAACTTTGTGCCATAGGACTTTTGTCTTGGGTGCGTGTGCGTGCACGTGTGTTGTGTGTGTGTGTGTGTGTGTGTGTTGTTGTG
>JAPXFY010000019.1:35187035-35202035 GCA_030674185.1 Monoplex corrugatus | reverse complement strand
AGCTATAACGGATCCGCTGGACCAGTCAACACAGTCATGGACTGCAGAGCTGATGTCTCGAGTTCAGTTCCAAACTACAAAATAAATACTGGTCATCTTAATTACCAATCTTAATGGTCATCCAATCAATCCAAGAGCTTAAGGTTTGTCTTACACAGATCCTATAGGCAGCAAAGACAACAACAGCACTGTCCAGGTTGAAACTGTATGGAAGGACAAGAACATCTCCAAAAAATACGAGATCAGACTCTTTCGTAGCTGGTCTTTCGTAGCTGGTATAGTCCATCTTCCTGATGCTGATGATACTACCCTGTTAGCAGACAACGTTACCAGCATAAAAAGAACTCTGTACAGGGTAGATGCAGCAGGCGAAAAGGATGGCCTAAACTCGAACGCCAAGAAAACAAAAGTGCTACATATCAAAGGCAAAGACACTGAAAACAATCATGACATCTTATTTAACAAAGTTTCTTATGAAAATGTTAAGGATTTAAAATATCTTGGCTCCGTAAAAACTGATGATGGAACCTGCTCCAAAGACATCAAAATAAGAATTGGAATGGCAAAGCAAAAAACAGTCTAACTCAACAACATCTGGAAAGACAGAGGCATATCAAATGGCCTGACAGTTAGACTTTTAAAATATTTGATCTGGCTAGTCATGATTTATGGCTGCAAAGCCTGGACTCTGAGAAAAACTGATTGCAGACGAATTTAGGCAGCAGAGATGTAGTTTTATCGAGACTAATAAGTGTCAAATGGACAGACAGAAGAACTGATCAAAGTGTCCTGGAAAATCTCGATACCACCAGAACACTACTAGTAGACATCAACAAGAGAAGACTAAAATACATTGGCCATGTGTCACAAAAACAGAGGCAAAAAAGGAATAAAGGCAGACCTTCAATCTCATACATTCAGAACATAACTAACATCAGTGGCCTAAATGTTCAAGAAATTGTCCACAAAAGTCAAGACAGAGCAGCCTGAAGGGAGATAGTGGTGTCAAAACATGCAGCGACCAACACTAAACCCGGTGACGCCGACAGGCGAGACAGGTGAGATGTCAATGGCTGATGTGACGCGTCTAGTGTGTTGGCTAGTGATGCGTGCTTGTTACTTTTCGCTTTCAGCCTGCACTGCTGGCTGGCACTGCTGCTTGCAGCTATACGGAAAGGAGAACAGAATGCGTAAGTCTTTCTCTGTCAATGTATAGTGTCTCCATCAGAAAGCCCTACGTTGTCCCTCCTCGTGTCGACATGCGGTAACTAAGCACCTCACAGTCTCAGGCTAAACTCGAGGGAATCTGAAAGTGTCTGGCCCTCAGGCATGTGGCACAGAGGCCCACCAGCGTGTGGACATGCCCTGGTGCCAACAAACCAGATCCCCAGCCATGGGTAAATATCACAACTGCCTTGTGAGTTTCTCACGACAGACCAAGGCCAAGCGTGTAAAACCTAACAGAAAAACACAAACACAGCCTTGTGGTTATCTCGGGAGGGAACAATGCGAAGAGAGTAAACCCTGATAGAAAATCACCCCCACTGCCTTGTGGGTAGTCGTGGGCACGACAAAAGCTATCGGGTAGTTTGTACAGAAACCAGTGGACGGCAAGGGGAAACCACCATCGTACATTGTGAAGATAAACATGCCCAGCCAAAAGAGAATGGAGGTAAAGACGTAAATAGGGGCTCCGAGCACCTTCGTCTGGCAGGGACTGTCATAGTACACAGGTGACACTGGACCGTCATCAAGCTACTGCGATCACACTAAAAAAACATCAAAATTGCAGCCTGAAATATAAGAACATTGCTGCAAAAAGGGAAAACAGAAAATGATAAGATGGATATGGAAAGGCTTAATATCAATGTTTTAGGACTAGGGGAACTGAGATGGAAGGGGGCAGGCATGATAACGTCAGGCAAGCATAGAATGATATATTCTGGTGGAGACACACATGAAAGAGGAGTAGGCATCATAATGGACAGTGACAAGTCAAAGTCTATCAATGGATACTGGGCTAAATCAGATCGAGTTAGATTGGAGGGCAAGCCATTTGTTATCAACATCATCCAAGTACAAGGGTGAGTCAAAAAGTAATGCCTTTTTCTTTAGTACAGGAACAATAACCGACACAGGAACATGTATCATACATCAAAATGAAACTGGTCCTCCGCGGATCACATCCCTACTTCTCAACATAGTCACCGTTTCTCTCAATAGCATGTTCCACCTTCGAAAGGGCATGCATCCCTGCCTCGTTAAAATTCTGTTGACTGTGCTTGGAGCTACGTCTTAACTGCAGTTTTCACTTCCTCGTCACTGGCATAATGTTTGCCTCTCAAACCCTCTTTAATGGGCCGAAGAGAGATAGTCTGAAGGTGCTAAGTCTGGTGAGTATGTAGGATGCGGTAAAGTTGTCCCCCGAATGAGGCGATTGTCTCCCTTGTCCTGATGCTTGTGTGTGGTCGAGCATTGTCATACAGAAGGAGGACATTTGTCGATTTGCAAGTTGGGTCTCACTCGTCGGATTCTTGCTTTGAGCCTCGTCATGGTCTTAATGTATGCCTCATAGTTTATTGTTTTTCCTCTTAGCAAGAAATCAACCAAAATGACACCTTGAGCATCCCAAAAGACAGTCATCATGATTTTTCCAGCTGACTTTTCCGTCTTGAACGTTTTCGGTTTTGGTGACGTAAGGTGGCGCCATTCCATTGACTGCCTCTTTGATTCTGGTTCATAATGGTGAATCCATGTTTCATCACCAGTAACGAGCCTTCCAAAGAAGGTGTTGTCTCTTTGACTTTGTTCAAGAAGTTCAGTGCAGGCGTTGACCCGTCAGTCTTGCGTTCAGTGGTCAGCTCTCTCGGTACCCAACGGCACACGCTTTTGAAAACACAAGTGATTCAGCAATGTTATAAGCACTTCCATGGCTCACTTGAAGGTTTTCTGCCAACTCCTCAAGAGTTATGCGCCTATCTTCTCTAATCAAAGCTCTTTGCTTTTGCTTTATTGGCAGGATTCACAGAAGTGGACGGACGGCCAGAATGGGGTTTATCGGCTACGCTCGCAGTTCCCACCTTTTCATCATTCAGACGACAGACCCACCTACAAACATTGCTATAATTTAAAGTCTTCTCCTTATACACATTCTGTAATAGTCTGTGAATGTTCACAGGGGTTTCCCCCTCAGCAACAATGAAGGATAATCACTGCTCTTTGTTTTTGACGCAACTCTAATGGGGCAGCCATTTTGAATTTTCCTCACGAGTTTATGAACCGTAAACGTACCAAACAAAATATTTCAGTCCGCAACAGTTATAATCATTTGTAACTGATCAACATTTCAGGTAATTTTATCAAAAACTTCGTCTGATATAAATAAAAAGGCATTACGTTTTGACTCACCCTCGTACATGCACCAACATCAGCTAGTACTCGGGAAGAAATTGACAACTTCTATGCAGTATTAGAGGCAGCCAAGGCTCAGTGTAAATCACAGGACATTACAGTAATAATGGGAGAAATTAAATGCTGAATTGGGAGAGGAGAAAGTGGTAGTTGGACCTCATGGTCTTGACACACAAAATGAAAAGGGAGAGAAAGAAACCTGTTGAGTGGGCACAAATAAACAAATTCATAATAGGAAACACTTGGTTTGAGCCTTTTAACAGACGAAAATGGACATGGATGAGTCCAGGAGACAGTACAAAAAATCAGAGTGATTATATCTTCATAAATAAATGATTTAGAAATTCATCACTGGTAGCAAAAACATCACCAGGGGCAGACTGGGACAGTGACCACAATTCTGTAAGTAATGGGAGGATTTAGGCTGAAACTAAAGGAAAGAAAACAGACCAAAGGTATCATTAAAGTAAACCTTGGACTCTTTAAGTGAATAGACTCGTGAAAAATTTAATGTACATGTTCAAAACAAATTCAGTGCGCTAGAGGATGTTTAGGACAGTGAGGAACAATGGATAAAGTTGAGAAACACAATACATGAAGCTTGGAAAGAATTCCCTAGAGTTGAAACAAAAGCAGAGAACTGGATGACAAAAAATTCAGGCTTGATAGAAGAAGAGAGAAAGGCAAAAGAAAAGGATGAAAAATACAAAAAGATGCACAAGGAAATCAGCAATAGATGCAATGAAGCTAAGGAAGCTTGGCTGGAAACAAAGTGCAAAAAAATTGACGACAGGCACAACACAAATCCTCACTTTATGTACAGAAATATTGAAGAAATAGCATACAGAAAAAAGACAAGCACATCAACTAGTTGCTTAAAATCTAAAGACGGTACGATTATTATGAAGAAAGACAAAATATTAGATAGATGAGGAGTACATTAAAAACCATTTTGACGATGACAGAAACAAAGAGCACATGAGAAAGAACGTTGAAGCGCCACCAATAATGACAGATGGAAGTTAGAGCAGCATTGAAATAAGATGAAACTGGGAAAAGCCCCAGGACCAGACAATATTACTACAGAAATGATTGAGGCTCTAGATGAATTTGTTATTAAAAAATAACATTCCTCCTAAATGAATTTTATGACATGGGAAAACTCCCCAAAGAGATGTCAAATCAATTTTCATTGCACTTCCAAAGAAAGCAGGGGCTATACCATGCGAACTCCATCGTACAATAAGCTTGATGAGTCATGTAACAAAAATCCCATCAAGAATCATCATAATGAGGACAAGAAACAAAATCAAAAGAGAAATAGTGGAAGAACAGTGTGTAGTTATCGAAGGGAAAGGAATTATTAATGCGATATGCATCCTAAGAACTGTCAAAGAAAAGTCAACTGACATGAATAAGGATACACATATTTATGACTGTTGATTATCGCAAGGCTTTTGATCGAGTAAGACACGAAGATTTGATCAACCAGCCAGAAAGGCTCAATATTAATGGAAAAGATCTACGTATAATCAGAAATATGTATTGGGAACAAACAGCAGCAATGAGAATAGAAAAGGATGTAAGCTCTTTCCAAAATATCAAAACAGAGGCTAGGCACGGATGTGTTCTGTCAGCAGATTTGTTTTCACTTTACAGCGAATCCATCTTGAGGAACCTAGAAGAATTTCCTGGGATAAAGGTTGGAGGAAAAATGATAAACAATCTTCGTGGCGCAGATGACACCATTCTAATTGCAGAAAGTGAAAAAAAAACTACAAAATCTTGTGAAATAGTAGAAATAGAAAGCACAAAATAAAGGGCTGGACAATAATACCAAGAAGATTGGAAGTCATGGTAATCAGTAAACAAAAAACAAGAAATCCCCTCGAGCAACATAACAACACAAAACTGAGAAAGATTGATAAGTTTAAATATCTGGGAACGGTCATCGTACAAGATGGCAGATGCCACATCAGAAATAGCCAGCAGAATCAACTAAGCTAAAACAGCTTTCAAGAAAATAAAAAGAGTTCTTACCAACAAATACCTATCAATTAACGTCAGGAAGAGAGTTCTTGAACATTATGTAGATCTGATACCGTTGTACGGATGTGAGGCGTGGATATTTAACACGCAAAGTCAGAACAAGATTGAGGCAGCTGAAAAGTGGTTTGGAAGAAGAATGTTAAGAGGTCCATGGACAGCAAAAAAACAAACAAACGAGACAATCTTGAAAGAGGCAAATACAAGAAGAAAATTAATAAAGAAGATTAGGATAACACAAGCAAAATCTATAGGACAGTTTATGAGGAGAAAGAAATTAGAGCACCTGGTCACAACAGGAAAGCTGGAGGAAAAAAGAGCACTTGGTAGACCCAGGGAGAAACTGTTGGATGGACTTGCAGAGTGGCTGCGGACACATAGGGTGGGAGATGTACTTGCAGCAACAAGGGATACATTTGTATGGAGAGCCATGATCGCCAAAGCCATGCGGCAGGGCACATGATGATGTATGTATGTATGTATGTATGTATGTATGTATGTATGTATGTATGTATGTATGTATGTATGTAGTGTATGTATGTGTATGTATGTATGTATGTATGTATGTATGTATGTATGTATGTGTGTATGTATGTGTGTATGTATGTATGTATGTATGTATGCATGTATGTATGTATGTATGTATGTATGTATGTATGTATGTATGTATGTATGCATGTATGTATGTATGTATGTATGTATGTATGTATGTATGCATGTATGTATGTATGTATGTATGTATGTATGTATGTATGTATGTATGCATGTATGTATGCATGTACGTATGTATGTATGTATGTATGTATGTATGTAGGTGTGTATGTATGTATGTATGTATGTATGTATGTATGTGTATATATATATGTATGTGTGTATGTATGTATGTATAATAATCTGTGTCTGCGTGTGCGCAAGCGCGTGCATGAGTGCGCGCACGTTTTCATATACTGTCCAGCTAGGGCTTTCAGAATTATACATGTATCTAAATAGATAAACATATAAACGAGAACAATGTGTTTAATGTACCGGTCAGCGGTGGGAAAGAAGAGTCCTGCCTCCAGTCCCATATCCTTGGATTTAGATTTCGTCAAATTTGTCTCGATAATACAAGGCGCCAGCAGCTGAAAACACACAAAAACACACGCGCACAGACAAACATCCACACATACGTGTATGCTCACACACACAGGCATGTATACACCACACACACACACACACACACACACACACACACACACACACACACACACACACACACACACACATACAAGCACACTCATACATGCACACAAACATACACAACAACACACACACACACACACACACACACACACACACACACACACACTAACTATATATGTACACACAAACACCGCCCATCACGCACATGCACGCATGCATACTCACACACATCCATACACATCCGCATACACACACTTGCACACATGCACACAAACACATGCACACATGCATACGTGCTTTCCACACACACACACACACACACACACACACACACACAACACACACCACACACACACACACACACACACACACACACACACACACACCACACACACTACGCACGCACACCCACGCACGCATGCATGCACACACACACGTACTTATGTACTGCACATGATGACCAAAAGTCTAATCAACCATCAGCATTATTTTTTGTTTTAATCTAACATTTTTTTTAAATGTCAAATGGCTGATGTGACGTGTCTAGTGTGTTGGCTAGGGACTGCGTGCTTCTCAGCTATCGCTTTCATCCTACCGCTGGCTAGCACTGCTGCTTGTAGCTGTGCGAAAAGAAGAGCAGAATGCGTAAGCCTCTCCCTGTTAGAACATAGCATCTCCATCAGCAAGCCCTACGCTGTGCCTCCTCGCGGCGACATGTGGTATCTGAGCACCTCACGGCCTCAGAGAATTCTTAAATGTTATATAGAATCAATACTGTTATACTGTTGTGAGGCGTGGTTAGTCAACAAACAAAGCCAGAACAAGATTGAGGCAGCCGAGATGTGGTTTCTAAGAAGACTGTTGAGAGTTCCATGAACAGCAAAGAAAACAAACGAGACAGTTTTGATGGAGGCAGACACAAGAAGATCATTCATAAGGAAGACTAGGAAAAGACAGGCAACATTTATAGGCCATTTTATGAGGAAATGGGAATTGGAGCACCTGGTCAGAAAGGGAAAGCTCGAGGGAAAGAGAGCACCATGTAGACCCAGGAATACTAGACGGACTTGCAGAGTGGCTGAAAACAAAGAGGGCAGAAGAGATGCTTGAGGCAACAAGAGATAGAGACAGATGGAAGTCCATGATCGCCAACGCCATGCGACAAGGCACCTGATGATGATGAAAAAGGAAAATCAGGAATGGGTGTAATGAAACTAAGGAAGCTTGGCTGGAAACAAAGTGCAAACAAAAGAAGACCGACACAAAACAGATCCTCAGAGTATGCACAGAGAAACACTGAAGAAATTGCCCAAGGAAAGACATGCACATCAAGTGGATGCTTAAAATCGAAAGATGGTACGCTTATCATGGAAAAAGACAAAATGTCAGAGAGGTGAGGAGAGTAATTAAAGATGTGTTTAGCGATGACAGGAACGAAGAACACATTATAAGAAAGAACATTGAAGGACCACCTATAATGAAAGATGAAGTAAGAGCAGCATTGAAAAAGATGAAACTGGGAATAGCCCCGGACCAAACAATATTACAACAGAAATAACAACAACAACAACACAGAAAAAATGATAACAACAACAGTAATGACAAGAGCAATACAAAAGCAACAACAACGAAAACATAACAAAGACGTTGTTGTTGTTGATGTTGATGATGCTGATGCTGATGCTGATGATGATGATGCGCTATAAACAAGGTAAACATTGTACCTGCACTGTGATTCCCTTGGAGGCGTACTCTTGTTGCAGACACAGTGAGAAATGTTGTATGAAGGCCTGCATATGTATCAAAAAATTCATACAAGTATATTAGCATTCTAACAATACTTCATGCGCGGACATTTTAGGTTCTTTTCGTCTGATTTTAATTCATGAGAAATGCGAAAATGTCAAAGCACTCATAAATATTTTCTGGTGAAAACTAGACTATCTATGTATTATCACAATATCATTGATATTCTATAAAATGTTTTGACACAAGGTAAGTAACTTTGTTACACTTGTTACGAGCGTATGTTAACTGGCTGGAGTTTTTTCCCTTCATATCTGTGTTATCTCTTCACATCTCTAACTAGAGTCAGACATTTCCAGAAGGTTTCTACACACACACACACACACACAACACACACACACACCACACACAAACACGCACACACACACACACACACACACACACACACACACACACACACACACACACACACAGAGTACTATGCACATTAGCAAATAAACAAATACACGCATGCACACACGCACACGGTCATATGAATAAAAAAAATGACAATCAGTTAAGTTCATATTGCTTATATCCCAGCCGACTACTAGAGCCATATTCAGGAAACACCACGTCACAAACAATAGGTTGTGATAAAAAAACAACAACAGTCTATTGCTCTGTAGTAAAAACTGGAAAACTGCATCAGGGGGGACGTCTCGGAAGAGAATCTTTAAGGAGTCTACCATGTAGTGCTTATGCCTCACATCGTACAAGTTCCAGCAGTCAAGAAGTGGGGGGGAGGGGTCTGATACTCAATGGCTCGTCACGTGCTATATACTACAGTGCTTCTTCATTTTTTAAAAGGTACGAATGGTGTAGGATGTGTGACCCGTGTATAACCTACGTAACATTGTCTCTTTCTTACGGTTCCCTGCAGCAGATGGGAGAATTTCTTTCAGGTTGGGGTGGAATTGGAAAAGTTTGTTATCTGTCTGTTTATTCCAATCTTTCTGCCACAGATTTCTCACATAACTGTGTATTTTGGATTGTGTATCTATTTAGACATCTTCTCCCTTGTGGCATTGTTAGCCAGCAGACAGCCTTTTCATTGCCTCCAATACCAACATGGCGACGAATCCAGGCAAAAACAATCTGGTAATCTTCACTTGTAAGAGTAGGAAACAGTTCAGAGAACTTCAGAAGCTCCGGGTGATAATGTTTTGGCTAGCAATTGCCGGCAAAGCAGAAAGGTGATCAGAAAAAAATGATAAAATCTTTATGCTTGGATTTGGATACCATTTTTAGTTCCAAACCAGAGCAGTCAATTCAGCAGTGTAAACGGAACTGTCAGATCAAATATGTTTTGAAAATGGACGATTGGGAATTAACAGCGGAATAGCAGGCAGCAGCAGCAACACCTTCAGCATATACTTTGAGTCATCAGTGAAGATTCTTAGGATGACGGAAGTTTCTGACACAGTTCTGCATAAAACGACTCGTACACCAGTGAACTGGTATTGTCTTTACGGAAGGAAGCAAGATCAAAACAAACCTTCGTTGTTTTTAAGATCCACGGTGGGCTGCCTGGAAATTTCGAGAAGTTGGAAACAATTGCTAAATTTTATAATTGCCTTTTCAATATAAAGACAGAGACGGATTCCTAAAGGAGGATTGACTTCCAGATGTTTGCAAATTCACTTTGCATTCTGAGGTTGAAGACACAGTCGTAGCCGGATTTTCCAGTTCAAAGGACAGTTTCAAACAGTAATTTTAGCTTAATTTCAGTCTGCTGTTGGTCAGGGAGGGCTTCCTTACCTCCGTGTATAAACTGTAGACATGATTTGTTCTGAATGGACCAAGACAGAGACGCAGCCCTTGATGGTGAATGGGATCCAGTAGTTTTAGATACCACGGTCTCGTGGTATCTAAAATACTGCGCAGCCATAGTTCAGCTTAGAGCGAATTAAAGCTCTGCAGAAGTGAAGTAGCGTTTTCTCGTCTGCACCTCAGTGTGTATGAGGTACGATCTGACAAACAATCAAGCCAACAAACAGAAATAAACACACAGAGAGATGTGTTCACTTTAGGGACCAGAATAAACAAGAAAAGAATAAGGCACCGATTTATCCTGCAGTAGATCCGGATTTGGAACATATGGAACAGTTCCACCAAAGATCTGCGACATCACGTGGCAAGATCGAGTGTCCAGTCTTCAAATTTTAAACAAGTGTGGCTTACCAGGTGCAGAGTTTCTAGATCTACTTATCAAATACCAGCTTTGCTGGACAGGACAGATTGTCCGTTTGGGAAAAAAAACGCATCCCGAAGACGCTCATGTACTGAGAGCTGAAACGAAGACACTTTGACCAGGGAATATCATCACTAAAGCGATACATGAATACTCTGAAGGCCAATGGGACCAGCTGCGGCATCACCACCACCAGTTGGATAGACACTGCCCACAGCAGAACTTGCTTGTAGGTGACAGCAGTGCACACAGTGGACAGTCAGATTTGAGCAGTGCAGAAAACAAGGAAAGGAGAAACCAGTGCCTATGGAAGAACATGAACCTCCAGAATTGGTCTTCTATCCCAAATGGAGAACCCACATCAGATGCTGATGACCAATACGCCTACTCATCTGTGTAATCGACAGGGAGAGTCCATTACCATTGGATACGATATTGATGATCAGAATACATACAATAAAAGCAGACAGACAGAAAGACAGACAGACAGACAAGTACGACAGGCAGGCAGACGGACAGAGAGGGAGATAAACAGACATACAAACAGACAGGCAGACAGACAGACAGGCAGGCAGGCAGACTGTCAGTCAACACATAAACGTAGACTCACTTTTGTGGCAGCGTATACACCTGAGAAGGGTATTTCGAGTAATGCAAAACCGGATCCCACGTTGATGATCAAACCTTTGCCCTTATCCAGCATCCAAGGCAGCACCATTCCCGTCATCTGATAACAACACCACACACACACAGACACACACAGACACACACACACACACACACACACACACACACACACACACACAGACACACACACACACACACACACACACACACACACACACACACACACACACACACACACACACACACACACAAACTGATGAAAAGAAGCAGTTGTAGAATTTATTTTTGGAAAAAGAGGTGGGTTTTTAAACTGGATTTAAAAGCAGAAAGGGTAGGTGTTAGGTGAAGGCAGAGTGGAAGTAGATTCCAAGCTGACGGACTGAGATGTCTGTAACGTTTATGCTGTATTGATGTATTGCGGTATATGTATGTGTATGGACTGAATTAATCTATGAACATGGTAATGTTTTGCAAGTCGCCGTGGTCCAGTGGCTAGCACAATGCACAACTGACTGGAAGGTTGTGGGTTCGACCCTTTAAAAATCATTGCGGGATTTTTCGGCTCTAACCGGCTCCTACCCAGAGTTGGGCGTGCTATGGGCTCATTGGGAAAACTGGGACCACACTGTCGAGTCTCATACACTTCGTGGATGCGTCACTGAAGATGTTGCTCAAATGTTCCGACCAGCTCCGCAAGTGTATGTATCTCTCGGGTCTGGTTGACGCCAGGATAGATTATGATAGCAAGCGTAGAGAACAGCCCTGTCACGCATTCTCAATCTTAGATGAAACTCCATAGATCATGATTATCATCCTTATCAACATCATCATCATCCCGTTGTAAAAACTGTGCCAGCTTTTGTGGTCATTGATGTGACTTAGAAAAAAAGGAGAAAAAAAAACAGAAACAAAACAAAAAAAAGAGAGAGAAAAAGGTGAGTACAAAGGTAACTTCATTGAGTGCAATGAACCAAAAAAAATCCAAAAAAAAAATGGTAATGTTTCTGCTGTTTGCAAAATCCAACAAGCTTTGTCTGACATGGACTGTTTGCGCTATACAATTGGAATTATATGTATATATTATATATGTGTTTATGTATAAATATGTATATATATTATATATATATGTATATATACATATATATATGTACATACACATATATCCATTCATCCATCTATCCATCCATCCATCCATCTACATACATACATACATATGTATATGTCATCATCATCATCAGGTACCCTGCCGCATGGCGTTGGCGATCATGGACTTCCATCTGTCTCTATCTCTCGTTGCCCCAAGCATCTCCCCCACCCTCCTCGTCCCCAGCCACTCTGCAAGTCCGTCCAGCATTTTCTCCCTGGGTCTACCTGGTGCTCTCTTTTCCTCCAGCTTTCCCGTTGTGACCAGGTGCTCCAAATCCCCCTTCCTCATAAAATGGCATGTAAATGTTGCCTGTCATTTCCTAAGCTTCCATTATGAGTGATCTACTTGTGTCTGCCTCTATCAAGACTGTTTCGTTTGTTTTCTTTGCTGTCCATGGAACTCTCAACATTCTTCTTAGAAACCACATCTCGGCTGCCTCAATCTTGTTCTGGCTTTGCTTGTTGACTGTCCACGCCTCACATCCGTACAACAGTATTGGTTCTATATAACATTCAAGACCTCTCTTCCTGATGTTAATTGGTAGGCATTTGTTGGTAAGAATGCTTGTCATCTTCTTGAATGCTGTTTTGGCTTGGCCGATTCTGCAGGCTATTTCTGATGTGCATCTGCCGTCTGATGAAATGATCGTTCCCAGGTATTTAAATTTATCAACCTGTGTCAAGGTTGTGCCATTTGCTGTTAATTTGCATGAGGGGATTTCATGTTTTTTACTGATCACCGTGACTTCAGTCTTCCTGCTGTTCAGTTCCAACCCCTTACCTTTGCTTTCTATTTCTAGTATATTCACAAGGTTTTGTAGGTCCCTTTCATTTTCTGCAGTTAGCACGGTGTCATCTGCGTATCGAATGTTGTTTATCATTTTCCCTCCAACTTCTAGGTTTCTCATGATGTTTTCGCTGTAAAGTGAAAACAGATCTGGGACAAAACACAACCCTGTCTGACTCCTCTTTTGATGTTTTGGAAAGAGTTTACATCGTTTTCTATTCTCATTGCAGCTGTTTGTTCCCAGTACATATTTCTGATTATTCGTACATCTTTTCCATCAACATTGAGTCTCTCCAGTTGGTTGATCAATTCATCATGCATTACCCGATCGAAAGCCTTGGTGTAGTCAACAAAACATAAATACAAATCCTTATTCATCTCAATTGACCTCTCTATGATAGTTCTTAGGATGTATATGGCATTAATAGTTCCTTTCCCTTCCACAAATCCACACTGTTCTTCTGCTATTTCTCTTTTGATTCTATTCCTTGTCCTCATCATGATTATTCTTGACAGGATTTTAGTTACATGACTCATCAAACTGATTGTGCGATGGAGTTCGCATTCTATAGCCCTTGTCTTCTTTGAAAGTGCAATGAAAATTGATTTTGATATATCTTGGGGATTTTTCCAGTGTCGTAAATTTCATTTAGGAGGACTGTTATTTTTTGTATGCCAAATTCCTCCAGGGCTTCAATCATCTCTGTTGTAATGTTGTCTGGTCCTGGGGCTTTTCCGTGTTTCATCATTTTCAGTGCCGCTCTAACTTCATCTTTCATTATGGGTGGTCCTTCAAAGTTCTTTTTTATAATGTGTTCTTCGTTTCTGACATCCTCAAAAAGGTCTTTAATGTACTCTCCCTACCTGTCTAATATTTTGTCTTTTTCCATGATAAGCATACCATCTTTCAATTTCAAGCAACTAGTTGATGTGCATGTATTTTACCTGTGGACAATTTCTTCAATTCGTCTATACATACCCTGCGGATCCGTTTTGTGTCGGTCTTCCATTTCTTTGCACTTCGTTTTCAGCCAAGCTTCCTTAGCTTCATTGCACCTATTCCTGATCTCCTTGTTTATCTTCCTGTATAGTTCCTCGTTTCTCTTTGCCTTCCTCCTTTCCTCTATCAAGCCCAAAATTTCATTAGTCACCCAGCTCTTTTGTGCTTTTCTATCTGCCTTAGGGATTTCTTCACAAGCGTCATTTATCGAAATTCTCAACTTTGTCCATTGTTCCTCACTGTCACCAACGTCTTCCAGAGCACTGAATTTGTTTTGAACATGTACATTAAACTTTTTACGTATCACTTCATCTGTCTTAAAGAGTCCAAGGTTTAGTTTGATGTTGCTTTTGGTCTGTTTCCTATTCCTCAATTTCAGTCTAAATTTTCCCACTACAGGATTGTGGTCACTGTTGCAGTCTGCGCTTGGTAGTGTTTTTTGCTAACGGTAAAGAATTTCTAAATCTTTTGTTGATCAGGATGTAGTCAATCTGATTTTTGGTATTATCTTCCTGGACTCATCCAAGTCCATTTTCTTCTATTAGGCTGCTCAAACCAGGTGTTTTCTACTACAACTCATTCATCTGTGCCCATTCTACAAGTTTCCCTCCCCTTTCATTTTGCGTACCAAGGCCTTGAGGTCCAAATATATCCTCCACCCTATCCTGTCCCACTTTAGCATTGAAAATCTCCCATTATGACTGTAACTTCTTGTGATTTACATTGGACTTTGGCCATCTCTAATACTTCTAGAAGTTGTCGATGTCTTCCTGAGTACTTGCGGATTTGGTGCATACACCTGAATGATGTTGATATCAAATG
>JAPXFY010000019.1:35124535-35174535 GCA_030674185.1 Monoplex corrugatus | reverse complement strand
TCGTAAATAAGCTGTGCGAATGTGCGTGCTGTCAAGACAGGTGGGTACGTGGTTATAGATGCATGTATGCATGTGTCTTCCTCTTGCCATGTAAATACGTGTGCATTTCTCTCATGCTCAATCACTCACCTGCCCAGGTGCCGTATTTTTTGAAGTTGACAGAGAAACAGCAAATCCTCCTAAGCATCCAAAATATAAACTTCACGATATTCAAAGCAACATAGCCACATGACACAACGGCGAACACTGTGACAAAAGGAGCACAGCTGCCCAAACGGGGCTCGTTGAAAACATCCATACTGCACCTCTCACTGGTGAACTGTGCCACAGATTTTGATCAAGGATCAGCCCACACGAGAAAGGACTTCTAGGCTTTTAAGCTTTAACCGTTCTCGTACATTCCGTAGCTCGCTGCTTTCTCCCTCACATATTTCTGTGGTTTTTGAATACCACTTTATTGTTCAGTTGAAGAACGTGATATTACACAACCTTCAGTGAATTAACGAATGGAATTAAATCAACTCATGTTGAGGATTTAGTAAGTGCTGTTGTGTGGGACATGATCGGACAAACAGGAAATAATGAAAAAAAAAAAGCGTGAACATTATTTTGTGATTAGAATTATCAGAACGGATTATGAACCATCCAATCACATATAATCCCAAATTCAGGACAGATATGTTGCCCATCTATGGAAGGTATAACAGCCTGAGTACTAATGGCCCCAATTCCCTGACAGTGTTTAGAAAAACGGAACAGTCAATTACCACGAAGAAAGAGGCTTTACATGAATTAAATTATGAGAAAAATTGGATAAAGAGATGGCACTTAGCGCAGATATCGATTTAGTATTGTGGGACAGTATGTGTGTGTGTGTGTGTGTGTGTGTGTGTGTGTGTGTGTGTGTGTGTGTGTGTGTGTGTGTGTGTGTGTGTGTGTGTGTGTGTGTGTGCGTGTGTGTATATGTGTTGTGTGTGTGTGTGCAGCATGTGTGTTATGTGTGAGTTCGTTCGTTCTTTAATTTAACGTCTTTTCACTATAAGTGATATTAGACGGGGGAGGGGGGGAAGGGGAAATTAAAAAAAAAAAAGTGAACAAAATAAAATGTAGAACGATAGTTCGATGAGTTGGATTTGGGCAGAGGGAAGACAGAGGAAAAAGACATTAGCAGGTAGGGAAACAGTAAAATGGAACGAGAACTTAACACTAACAATTAACTTCAACAACGTGAAGGGAAATTGTAACACTAAAATACAAACCGAATAAAGTTAAAGTAATGCATTAACAGGACTGTGAACTAATGATTCTGAAATTCTAACTAACAACGTTTGATCTGATGTAATTTTCTGGAAATGATTTTCAGAATACTTTTCTTGAGTAAACATTTTCGGTAAAAAAGAACGTAGCATTTTGCAGTAGAATAAACAGTGAAACAGTGTGAACTGTTCGCCGCAAATACACTTGACATTTTTACAATATTTTGTTTTCAATGCGTTTAGCTGAATACGAAAACAAACAGCAACAATCGATCTCAAATGATACATGGAAGAATACTGCAATTTTTTACATACATTTTGAACGGTAAGTTTTATCATTTGTTGTGACACAAACTGTTCATCTGAATGTTCATGAAATCGAGTCCATGAGGCTGATTCGAGCAAGTTGCAAGCTTCTTTTATGGAGGTATGAACATGTAATTCTATAGCATTATCAGCATTCTGGGCGCCTTGCTTAGCTGCTCTGTCAACTACTTCGTTGCCGTGAAGACCAACATGAGAAGGCACCCAGCATAAACTGATATCTGTACCTTTGACCCTTAAACGATGTATAAGATGATTTGCCTCAATAATTAAATCAGGTCTTGTGTCGGCATTAAAAGACCGTAAGGCATATAATACAGATTTTGAGTCAACAAAGAGAACTACTTTGAAAGACATGGGTTTAAGATTTACTAGATAATGCAATGCTTGATTAATAGCGACTAATTCCGCTGTAAAGATCGATAAGTTTGCCCCAACGAAAAATGACTTTTTTATCTTAAATTTTGGAACATAAAATGCTGCTCCAGCACATTTATTTTCTAAGACTGATCCATCGGTAAAAATGTGAAGGTGGGTACGGTATTTTTCATCGATGTGTTCTCTTGCTGTGGATATCGAAATGTTGACGTTTTCAGATTTCTTAGCGTCTGTATAATCAATATCAAAAGAGGCTTTTTGCTATTTCATCCATATTTATGTTAGACTGTTTGACCAAGTCAGATATGTAAGTTGCAACAGTCATGTGTGATGAAATGCTTTTTGCTCGCTTTGGAAAGTCAACATCAGACCTGATTTTAATTTCCTTACTCACAAAATTGTCCGTTTGTGAAGTAGTTCTAACTGCAAATGTTGCTGTTGCTAGCTCACGATAGTTGTTCAGAGGCAGAATTCCAGCAACTTTGTACGTTTCCAGATTAGAGGCATGAGTAGGGACACCTAGAGCAATTTTAATACTTTTGCAGTCTAAGCTTTGTATCTTCTTTAATAAATATTTTGGTGTACTGAAGAACACTTCTTGCGCATAGGATAATTTAGATCGTACAAGTGCTGTTGATAGATGAATTAGTATGTTCGTATCCATTCCCCAAGGTAATCGGCTTATTATCTTTAGAAAATTTAGGGCTTTTCTTGCTTTTGTTGAAATATAATCAAAATGGACATTCCAGTTTAATTTCGATGTCATAAAGACTCCCAGAAATTTTACAACCTGTTTGTAATGTAACACTTCACCAAGCAATCTGAAAGTAGGCAAGTTACTTAAAGTACCACCAGAATTAAATAGCATCATGTTAGTTTTTTCCGTTGACAACGACAGACCATTTTCTAACATATAGTTTCCAAGATTATCAAGATCAGATTGATAAAATTTCCTAATGTAATTCTGTGCTCACTGTGGAGTTGTCTTTTTTAAAGTAATATTCATCCAAATACATATATCATCAGCATACTGTGCCAAAACAACACGATTTGAGAGTGCTTTAGGAAGATCCTGTATAAGGATATTAAATAAAAGCGGTGCTATCACTGAACCTTGTGGAATTCCCATATCAAGATGTCGTGAAGTAGAATAACTAGTTCCCACTCTTGCCTGAATAGTTCTATTGGCTAAAAAAGACTTAATATAATCATACATATTGCCAGATAAACCAATAGATTTCAGCTTGTACAATAAACGCGTATGCCAAACTTGATCGTAAGCTTTTTTCACATCAAAAAATGTAGCTAAAAGACTTTTTCTGCGGGCAAACTGTTTCTTGATGTGAGTGGTAAGTTTAACCAGGTGCTCAACTGTAGATCTCCCTTTTCTAAAACCAGCCTGATTTACTGGAATAACGCTATTTTTATCACAGTAATGTACAAGTCTGTTAATACCAATTTTTCCAATAGTTTGCTCGTATGGGACGTTAAAGCAATAGGTCTGTAACTGTTTTTATTGTTTTTTGGCTTTCCTGCTTTTAATACTGGTATAACAACAGACGTTTGCCATAATTGTGGTATAATTCCATCAACCCAGCATTTCTGAAAAATTTTGTGTAAAAAAATAATATAGTTTTCTGGAAGATGTTTAATCATTTCAGTTGAAACTGCATCGACACCTACCGAACTCCTTTTGTTGCGTAGAGACAAGATAGTGCTTTTTAACTCTTCTAAGGTGATTGGAGAATTAAACCAGCGATCATTCTGAGGTATTGGATCAGTGTAGATAGGGTTGTTAGCTGCCATTTCCCTGTAGTGTTTGCAGGTAGGAGTCAAACCATCTACTTTACTATTTTGGGCAAAAAGTTCCACAAAAGTTTCAGCTTTGTCCATGTCGGAAAGAAATTTGTGACTTGTATCAATCATTATTGGACACCTAGGTAAGTTGGCTCCATTTTTCATTTGATTCATTTTTGTCCAGACTTTATGGAAATCCTTGAAATATGTGTGCGTGCGTGCATGCGTGTGTGTGTATGCGTGTGTGTGTGTGTGTGTGTCTGCGTACGTCTGCGTGTGCGTGCGCACACGTGCGTGTGTGTGTGTGTGCCTTATTGTGTTTGTGTGTGTATGTGTGTTTGTTTGTTTTGTGTGTGTGTGTGTGTGTGTGTGTGTGTGTGTGTGTGTGTGTGTGTGTGTGTGTGTGTGTGTGTGTGTGTGTGTGTGTAATACTTACAGAGACAAATAAGTGTGTAGAAGCCAAAGGACAAGTAAACCCAATTTAAATATTTTCATATAATTTTGTTGTTGGGGCTGTTGTTGTTGTTGTTTTTATTGTTGTTGTTGTTGTTGTTAGTATTATTGTTGTTGTTTTCAGATGATTTTGATGATAATAATGAGGTGGATGAGGATGAGGACTACGACGACGACGACGATGATGATAATGATGATGATGACAACAATCACGTTGTTGATGTTGCCACTGCTGCTGCTACTGCTGTTAGCATCAATTTTGTTATTGTTTTTCATTTTAATGTTTGCGAACTCTTCCCGCTCTTTGGCGAAATTAACTGAAACGATTATGCAAAATATCATTTTCTTTTATTGTTTATCAGAGCAATTTTAACTGAAATATATTAATGTATATTTGGTGTAATCAGCTGTATTCGTGCATACGCATTATTTGAAAGCTGTAGATTCGTTAATTTGCTTATTTATATCAACGTGGATGATGATTGTCATAACAAAATTGAGGCAGCCGAGATGTGGTTTCTAAGAAGAATGTTGAGAGTTCCATGGACTGCAATGAAAACAAACGAGACAGTCTTAATGGAGGCAGACACAAGTAGATCATTCATAAGGAAGATTAGGAAAAGAGGCAACATTTATAGGCCATTTTATGAGGAAGGGGGATTTGGAGCAATTGGTCACAACAGAAAAGCTGGAGGGAAAGAGAGCACCAGGTAGACCCAGGGAGAAAATGCTGGACGGACTTGCAGAGTGGCTGAAAACGAGGAGGGTGGAGATGTTTGGGGCAACAAGAGATAGAGACAGATGGAAGTCCATGATCGCCAACGCCATGCGGCAGGGCACCTGATGATGATGATGTGATGCTGATAATGCAGACACATGGACTTGGCAGTGTTACTTCTGCCCTATTCTCTTAACATGGCTGTGTATTAATATCCCGATTAGGTTTGTTGATAGAACAGGATGTGGGTCTGTGTCACTGCGTCTGTGTGTATGCACTCTCCATGTTTATGTGTGTATGCACTCTCCATGCACATGATTGTGTGAGAAAGTAAGGTTTGTGTGTGTGTGTGTTGTGTTGTATGTCTGTGAATCTGTGTAATGTGCACGCACACGCAAATGTGTACGTGCGTGTATACGTGTGTGTATTTATGTGTGCGCGCGCCACACACACACAAACGAGCGTGTGTGTGTTTGTAATAATATATTTCAAGCCTGGGTATGTCCTGACCTAAATTGATTTCAAGCCGGGGTCTGCACTGAATTAAATGAGAAGAAATATGCTTGTATGTGCGTGCAGTGCGTGAACGTTCACACACACACACACACACACACACACCACACACACACGCACACACACACACACATACACACACACACGCACGCACGCGGGCGCGCACGCACGCACACACACATACATACACACACACACACATACGCACAACAAACACGCAGATAATAAAACTGATGGTATCTTTATCTGATTTAATTTTTTTAATGAGTACGGAATATAAATACTGGTGTCATACAAACTGTGATGGGTTATTTACGAAACCTCAGCATACATTTAGAGAAAGAGATATCAGTACATGCTTGAAAAACATTTGAGCACACTTTGGGCGGTAAATGCAGGGGCCAAACTGCACAACAGACTTTTAACTGAAGAGAAAACTAGGCCAAAATACTGTGACAACATTCTAAGATAAAGGGAATCTTAAGCCTTGTTTACTTGTTCATATAATGCACAAAAAATGTTGAATTATAAAAAAAAATTCTCAAACACATAGATTATCTGAACACACACGTGCGCACACACGCGCATGGTACTCACACACGCATACATACACGCATGCACTCACTCATATATGTTAAAGGAGGTTTGGTGAGTGCATATGTATATTTGGTGGTGAAAGTATATAGAGCGAAAAATTCTTTTTTTCTTCTATGCTCGTCTTTTTGCTAAAGCTACTCTGCAAAGGGAACTATTGCTCAAGCTGTTTTGAATGTAAGCGTTGCTTTTTCTTCTATTCATTTCGTCTTAGGACAACTTAAGGGAGAAAGTAGAACTCAGTGGGTGATTAAGGCCAAGAACAAGGACACATTTATGTGTCAAGCGCATTAAAAC
The DNA here is from genome assembly GCA_030674185.1 of Monoplex corrugatus. NCBI lineage: Eukaryota > Metazoa > Mollusca > Gastropoda > Littorinimorpha > Ranellidae > Monoplex > Monoplex corrugatus. Next base: position 35,168,205 of record JAPXFY010000019.1, on the reverse strand, counting down.
TCGTCTTTTTGTAGTTTAATCTGTGTTTGTGAGTGCGCACGCACGCGCGCGCGCGTGTGTGTGTGTATGTGTGTGTATTTGTCTGTATGCCTGTGTTTAAATGAGTGAGTATTTGAATACACAATCAGTCCCAACAAGCTCATCTATCCTTGCCAAAAAATTGGCAAACATGTCAGCAGTGTCCTCTGTGTGTTTATTGTGTGTGTGTGTGTGTGTGTGTGTGTGTGTGTGTGTGTGTGTGTGTGTGTGTGTGTGTGTGTGTGTGTTGTGTGTTTGTACGAGTGTGTGTGTGTGTGTGTGTGTGTGTGTGTGTGTGTGTGTGTGTGTGTGTGTGTGTGTGTGTGTGTGTGTGTGTGTGTTTGTACGAGTATGTGTATGTGTGTGTTTTAATGAATGAGTATTTGAATACACAGTGGATCCCAACAAGCTCATCTGTCCTTGTATAAAATGTTGGCAAACACGTCAGCAGTGTCCTCTGGTGAAAAAAAGTGATGTAAACAACAACAACAACATAAACTACATAGTCATCAATACAAAGTCTCAAAACAACCCATTCAGACCTATGACAATAGCTGCTATAACGTGTACTTTTCAAGGCTATTCAATTTCCATTGGTCTTAGTACATTAGTTTGCACTGACAATTTCATGTTTCTTGGATTGCCTTACTTTCGCCTATGCTATTATCATTACTAATTTTTTGTTTGTTTATTTGTTTACATTCTCTCTTTCTTTCTTTATTTGTTTCTTTTCTTACATACATAATGTGTTAATATAGATATTCATTATTTGATTTGTGTAGTTATGCAAGGCAATAACGTTATAAAACAGATTTTCGCTCTTCTTCAGTGGGACAGTAGTTCAATTAAAAACATTTTTTTCGTATTTTCAGCAGTATGTATCTGAATATACGCATCATGTTACTGCATTGGAATGTCATCATCATCATGTCGAGTTGCTCGGCTATCCATGACACGTTTCTTCCATCCTTCTCTGTCAAACATTAGCGGTAGGTAGTTCCTCATACTGACAACCCGTATCATCGATCACTTGGTCGATGAAGGTCTCTTTGGACGTCCTGGTCTTTGTTTGCCGTGGCTGGGTCTCCATAGTAGAACATCCCCCACCAGTTCTTCTTTGCTACGCCAGCATTGACCCGCGAAGCGCAGCCTTTGTTGACGTATTGATTTACTGATTGGTGGGATCTTACCATATAACTCTTTGTTAGTTGGATGTTCTCTCCAGGATTTGTTCAGGGCTGCACGCAGCATTCGTGTGTATGCTCCATCAATCTTCTTCTCTAATGTCGTTGTTAGGGTCCAAGAGATTGGGCCATATGTAAGAACGGACTCTACTGCTGCTTGGAAGAAGTTCCTTTTCAGGTTGTCTGGTAGATTGGATTCCAGATTTTGTCCAGTTGATTTAGTGCACCCCAGGCATTTCCGAGTCTGGTGTTGACGTCTTGTTCTGTGGAGTCAGTGTAGCTGCCAGGGTATTTAAAGTCTTGAACTTGTTTGATCGTATCTCCATTGAGACTTCTCATACCTTCTGATGCGTCTTGGTTCAGACAGATAACTTGTTTTGTTCGCATTAGGTGGAGCCTGATCTCCATTGCTGTTTTTTCAACATTGTGAAGGAGAGATGTCGGAATGTAACATTGCCAACATCAGAAGAGTATTATAATCCTCCTGTGACACAGATTTGTGAAAGAGACTCAAAGATTTATGCAGCCATTTACATAAGAAAAGACGAGAGTAATAACTTGATTCTGCCTCCTGTGAAAAAAACTTTGAAAGTATTTAATGTGTGGCTGTGAAAATGAATATTTCCTCTCTGTCTGGTTTTAACATTATCTTTGGTATTATCCACGTGGTCCTGATCGAGAAAACGCTCTCTAGCCACGGACTTTGGAAGACAATGAGAAATGGATGATTGCAGAGGATTTTAATGCCCATTCTCCACTCTGGAACAAGGAATGCCGATACGTATATAACAATCGTGTCGTTTGTAATATCACTGATTCTGGATTGATATTGTGATAGTAGATTTATTACGAATCCAGATAACTCTAAACATAAGGCATCTGCTGTTGACTTACTTATGTTATCATCTAAACTCCTCATTAATTGTGTATGAAATGTTCTATAATACTCCCTTCGAAGTAACCATTTACCAACTGTCACAGTACTGAATTTGATGAAATGTCAGAACAAGATAGCGTCATATATAGATGTACGTAAAACCATGTAGACGAGAAAAGATTTGTAATATTTTAATAGAAAAAGCCATCATTTCTAATGTAAACAATGATATCAACAAAATGTATCCATATTTTACATGGGCAATGCATGAGGCAGCAAACAATTCATTTCCAAAAAGGAAAACTGTAAAGAAAAATATGTACACTGGAAATAGTTGGTGGAATGAATTATATGGAGAATTGAAGAATGAAAAAAAACAAGAAAATGTACAAAAACTGTTTAAAAACTAAATCTCCAGAGGAACAGTACAACATTAAGGTATAAACAGAAAAACACAAAAAATAGAATTAAAACACGTATTTATTATAACAAAACATGATGGGAGCAAATATTCGGCCAAATGACCTTTCTCAAGTCTACACAAAGACAAGAAAGAATTAAAATGCACAACACTTAGTACACACACCCCAAAAGAAAACACACAAAAACAGTAGACAATTTCCCAGACGTGACATAGATGTAGCAGTCCTGTTTTCCAATCAGGCTGCATCCTGATTGAGGGAAAAGTTTGTGTATTTGGCATTCAATATACCTGGCCATCTGTTTATGGATGTCTACCTCTGTTCACAGTTAGTAAAGGTAAAGCATTCATGGAAAGGAGATGGCCACCACTTTCGTAATGCTATTCCTAAGAAGGCCAAGGTTTTTACCACTCACTCTTTCATGGTTATCAGACAATGTTTATTCATTTATCTATTTGTTTAGTTAGTTAGTTAGTTAGTTAGTTAGTTAGTTAGTTATTAGTTAGTTATATTATTTATTTTTTATTTACTTATTTTGTTCTTTTCTTCTATGTATCTATCTATCTATCTATCTAAATATCTATCTATCTAAGTATCTATCTATCTAAGTATCTATCTATCTATCTGTCTGTCTATCTTTCTTTCTTTCTCTCTTTATACTTTGCGTATAATTTAGGTACTTATCAAAGATACAGTGAGGCAGACAAGCTATATCAGTGCTTTACATGCAACATATTCCACATTTTCAGATCATAGAAGACTCCTATACAGCAGGAAGACTGAAGTCATGGTGATCAGTAAAAAAAACATGAAATCCCCTCATGCAAAATAACAGCAAATGGCACAACCTTGACACGGGTTGATAAATTCAAATACCTGGGAACTATCATTTCATCAGCACGGCAGATGCACATCAGAAATAGCCGGCAGAATCGGCGAGCCAAAACAGCATTCAAGAAGATGACAAGCATTCTTACCAACAATTGCCTGTCAATTAACATCAGGAAGAGAGTTCTTGAATGTTATATAGAACCAATACTGTTGTACCGGATGCGAGGCGTGGACAGTCAACAAACAAAGCCAGAACAAGATTGAGGCAGCCGAGATGTAGTTTCTAAGAAAATGTTGAGAGTTCCATGGACAGAAAGAAAACAAACGAAGACAGTCTTGATGGAGGCAGACACAAGTAGATCATTCATAAGGAAGATTAGGAAAAGACAGGCAACATTTATAGGCCACTTTATGAGGAAGGGGAATTTGGAGCACCTGGTCACAGTGGGAAAGCTGGAGGGAAAGAGAGCATCGGGTAGACCCAGGGAGAAAATGCTGGACGGACTTGCAGAGTGGCTGGGGACGAGGAGGGTGGGGGAGATGCAAGGGGCAACGAGAGAGAGAGACAGATGGAAGTCCATGATCGCCAACGCCAAGCGGCAGGGCACCTGATGATGATGATGAGAAGATCTCCATCCCAGGACCTTCTATCCTTTTGCAATCAGAAAAACATAGCTAATACCATCAGGCAGAGAAGATGGAGGTGAAAACATTTACCTTACGATATTACGTAACTTTAAGCTTCTGAACAAACCTCAACGTGAGTTGACCTGGATACGTGCATTCCTAGATTGGAACTTACGCAAGACAGTACTCACATTTGTCGTTCCATGGTCGGACGATTTTGTCTCAGGTATCCAGTTTGGTGTACGAAGAAACATAATCCTCTTTTAATGGCAGGTTGAAGTGGTAGAAACTGTACAATAATCGACATGTACATGTATATGTTTTTTGAAACGTTGTACCTTTTCTCCTTGCTCCTTTTACCTTATCAGTAGGCTTATTAAGCATTTTAAACTGATCCTTGCACTTTGTCACAGCAGCACACAAATGGTAAATGCACTATGGATGTGTTGACAAGACTCGTCTAGGCAGCTGTGCTCTTAGGACCTATGTCACTGTGTTCTCCCTTGTGTTGTTGTGTAACCCTGTGGCTCTCAGGCTGGCTCTATTCATTCTGATGTCTTGTGGCTTGTTATTGATACTGTTCTTTTTGTTTAAGGCCTAGCCTACTGCGTAGAGATTATCATGATAATCAAGGCTATTACCATTTCAAAACAAACACAATATTTGAATAGGAATGAAAAAAGGAAAGAAAATTAAGTACATATATCAATGCATCTGCGCACAAAATCTAAGGAAATGTGCTGATCACTCTATCCAATTTATCACACAGTGGAATTCAAAAACATACTGAATACAAATTGAAACATAACTAAGGACACTACAGCATATTAAAAACGGCCTAAATTGCCTAAAATTGCTTAAGAAATCTCATTCCCTGGAGCCAACAATGCACTTAATACATGTATCCAGTGATCAATCCTAATAGGAAGTACGTAAGACTTTATCAAATATATACAGGTGACTGCACCAGCAGGGCAGAAAATGATAGGAGGAGATGACAGGAAGAAATGGAGAAGGAAGAAATAGACAGAGTGACAGAAAAGAGGAAATTTCTCGCGCAGAATTTCCAGAAGAAGGGAGTACAATTCATACTGAAAGAGTCTCCAGCAACCCCATAGGGGAGGAGGATGGAGGGGAGGGGAAAGTTGCTGTAGCTATATGAACTTCACGAGACATGGTACCTGGCTAAATGAGTGGGTGAGGATAGGGTAAAACAGACATCTGAACAGGCGTGTATGCACGTGCACACACAAAGAGATGCGTTTACAAATGTGCATATATACAATGCAAAAAAGAGGAGGTGAAAGAGAAAAGAGACAAACATCAGAGACAGAGATAGACAGGAAAAACAGAGAAGGAAAACAGAGGGATATGTACATGTATAAAGACAAGATAGAGTAAGAAAGAGAAAGAGAGAGGGAGGTAAAGAAGCAGGATAGAGGAAAAGGGAGAGAGAGACAGAGACAGAGACAGACAGACAGACTGACAGACATCTGACAGAGACAGAGAGAGACAGAGGACGTAAAGAGAGAGACAGAGAGACGTAAAGAGAGAGACAGAGAGAGACAGAGACAGCGAGGGAGAGTCTGAGTGTCTGTGTTTGTGTGGGAGTCTGTTTTCCGAGTATCATCATTATTATGTGCCCTGCCACACAGTTAGTGATCATGGCCCTCCATATGAATCTATCCCTTGTCCCACACTCTCTCTGTCCTCAATCACTCTGCAAGTCCGTCCAGTATTTTCTTCCCGGGTCTACAAGGTTTTTCTCTTTCCCTCCAGCTTTCCTGTTGTATCTAGGTGATCTAATTTCTCTTTCCTCAAAAAATGTCCAGTAGATGTTGCCTGTCTTTTCCTAATCTTCTCAATCAATGTTCTTCTTATATCTACCTTCTTCAAGACTGTCTCATTTGTTTACTTTGTTGTCCCTGGAACTCTAAACACTCCTCTCAGAAATCACATTTCAGTTGCCTCAATCTTGTTCTGACTTTGCGTGTTGACTGTCCACGCCTCACATCCATACAACAATATCAGTTATATATAACACTCAAGAAATCTCATCCTGATGTTAATTGATAGACATTAGTTGGTAAGAACGCTTTTCATCTCTTTGAATACTGTTTTAGCTTGGCCGATTCTGCTGGCTATTTCTCAATGTTGTGCCATTTGCTGTTATTTTGCATGAAAGTCCAGCACGAAAAAGACGTGCACATCAACTGGTTGCTTAAAATCGAAAGACGGTACGATTATTATGGAGAAAGACAAAATATTAGATAGATGGGGAAAGTACATTAACGACCTTTTTAAAGATGACATAAACGAAGAACACACCGTACAAAAGAACGTTGAAGGACTACCCATCATGACAGATGAAATTAGAGCAATATTGAAAAGAGGAAACAAGGAAAAGCCCATGACCAGACAATATTACTACAAAACTGATCGGAGCCCTGGAAGAATTTGGTATTGACAAAATAGCAGGGTTCCTAAATGAAATTTAAGACACTGGAAAAATCCCCAAGGACATGTCAAAATCAATTTTCATTGCACTTCCAAAGAAAGCAGAGGCTATAAAATGCGTCAATCAGCTTGATGAGTCATGTAACGAAGGTTCTTTTAAGAATATTCAAAATGAGGAGAAGGAACAGAATCAAAAGAGAAATAGCAGAAGAATATTTGGAATTTGTCGAGAATAAAGCAAATATTAACGCCATATACATCCTAAAAACGTTTCACAGATAGGTCAATCGAGTTGAATAAGGATTTACGTTTATGCTTTGTTGATTATACCAAGGCTTTTGATCCGGTAAGACGCAAAGAATTGATCAACCAACTAGAAAATCTCAATATTGATGTAAAAAATCAGAAATATGTATTGGGAACAAACAGCAGCAACGAGAAAAGAAAACGATATAAGCTCTTTCCAAAATATCAAAACAGGGGTTAGGTAGGGTTGTGTTCTGTCACCAGACTTTTTTTCACTTTACAGCGAAACCATCATGAGGAATCTAGAAGAATGCCCTGGGATAATAAAGGTTGGAAGAAAAATGATAAACAACACTCGTTACACAGATAACAACATGATAATACAGGAAATGAAAGAGACCTACAAAGTCCTGTGAATATAATGGAAATAGTGCAGTAGTGCTAGTCAGCGGTGCAGGTTGTAATCGAGAAGTGACAACGCACTAGACTCGTCACAGCAGCCATATGATACTCTTTCCTATGTTTACTGAAAAGAATTTCTGCCCTTGAAAGACATTCGTTTACAGTTTCGGTTTCACTTTCTCAAGACGTTTCCGCGTTCGGAACGAATTCCATATGCACTAACGTCACAGGTGTCATGTGTACGGTGATCATGGCTCAAGCCTTAAGCCTGCACATAAACTCATGAGCTGGCTAGGTCCTGAGGCCCTACCTGGCCTGTGTTTTACCTGGTCTATATTGTTTTTACTAGTATTGTATCAGCCTATCATTGGAACAATCTTGGTAACATGTAAATGACATGTGTAGCTGTGTATCGTATCTTCTAAAACAGGAACTGATATGTGAGTATGTAAGTAAGTATGTAGTATGTGGTAAGTATTAAGCATATAAGTAAGCGGTTAGTGAGTGAGTGAGTAAGCAAGTAAGTAAACAAGCAAGTAAGCAAGCAAGCAAGTAAATATGTATGTATGTATGTATGTATGTATGTATGTATGTATGTATGTATGTATGTATGTATGTATGCGCGTATATAAATAAATGAATAAATACAAAATAAAGGCATAAGTAGATAATTAAACAAGTAAGAAATGAAAATAACACATATCAGTAAATATAAGCATATGCACACATGCCCGCACACAGACATATACACGTATATACATTCATACATACACAACCATATCCACACAGCATGATGGCTGACAACAATAGCAACAACAAGACTAACAGCAGCAGCAACAACAACATCAAAGAGGAAATACACACGCATTATACAGTGTATATATTCTCATCTAATCAAGTTTGTCATGATATATATATATGTATATATATACCATGACAAACTTGATTAGATGGGACTATTTTCCTGTCTTCTAGGTTTCTAGCTAATTTATATATCCGTATATAAATGGTAAGGAGTGCCTGCCTCTGTGGTTTTAATTTTGTAGTTTTCACAGAGGCAGAGTAGAGCGCTTGCCTTCTAATCTAACTGCATGAGTGTGAATCATGTTCAAGTACAACTCTGTGTTCGTGTATTCCAGTCTATGCTGTGGCCAGAAGCCAATCGGGAGTAAAACAATCCCACAATGATTCTTTTTCACTGATGGAGGAATTCGAATTCGCTATTTCTCACTCTGCAATCCGTTACTTTAACCACTTGGCCACGTGACTGATGTACAATGTATGCACAAACAGACACAAACACAGACACTATTCCACACACACACACACACACACTCTCTCTCTCTCTCTCTCTCTCTCTCTCACTCACACACACACACACCACCCCACCCACAGCACCGCGCGCAAAAGCTCACATATGTACACACGCGCTTGCTTGCTTGCACAGATTACAGCAAATATGAGTCTTAAGAACTTATGCCACTGCCTTCGAAAAACAAATGGTTTTAATTCTTGTCCTCAACCGTTCACTTACTCTCTCTGTTCTTCGGTAATAGATAGGTCGTAAAAGAATGGGCGACAACCACGTCGCTTTACATTCAAAACAGATAGGTTGAAAAAGACGGGCGATAACCACGTCATATTACAATCAAAACAGTTTGCACACTTAGTTCCCTTCACAGAGCAGTTTTAATTTTTTCTTCTTCTATCGTTCGCCGCGGTCGTGGTCGGGCCACATCTGGCGATGAATGTAGTCATTTGTTACAGTTTCTGCCGGCCACCATGGGTGCTTGGTGGCCAAGGAGTTGTTTTCCTCTTGTGTCCTTGGTCTAATACCCTGTACTATGCGCAGACCTAAAGTGGAGGTTTAATATACACACACGTTTAAAGATTGGGGACAAGAATAGAATAGCAAGCTCATGTGGCCACAGTGTCAGTTTTATGGTGACAGCTGTCATCCATGCTAAAGAGAACTGGCAAATTAAAAACACTTCAGCTTTTAAAACATACATGAGATTGTGCGTGTACATTGATACGACTGGTTAAACAAAATATTCACTTCAATTAACAAGATAAAATTAATGATAAAACACAAAATGTTGTTCACAAGATTGTACTAGTTGATATGAATTTTGCACATAGCATTAAAAGTGCGCGGGCGCACACACACACACGCACGCACGCACAACACACACACACACACACACACACACACACACACATAACACACACACACACACACACAACACAAAAGAAACAATAAACAAATACAATTATGATAATGATGATGGCAGCAGTGGCGACAACGCCATCATGATCATCAATAACAACAGCAAAAACAACAAAACATCTTTTGTTTCTGGTGTGTGTGCGTGTGTGTGTGTGCGTGTGTGTGTGTGTGCGTGTGTGTGCTTGCGTATGTGTGTGTGTGTGTGTGTGTGTGTGTGTGTGTGTGTGTGTGTGTGTGTGTGTGTTGCATATGTATGCACTGCGTGAATGTGATCATCATCGTCGTTAAATCTCCCCTCCCCTCTGACATGCACATCTACCCACAACAACGCACGCGCGCGCGCGCGCGCCCCACACACACACACACACACACACACACACAACACACACACACACACACACATACACACACCACATCACGCACAACTGTACCATTCTGAGATTTAATAAATAAACTTGTGAAAGGAAACACACATACCATAATCAACACAAGTTTCACCATCTAGACCAGTCTTATAACGTATACAATTCCAACAACAACAACAACAACAACAACATCAACAGCAGCAGCAAAACAGGCAAGACCATTCAAATTAGGGCAGCAGAATTGCACAACCAGATGTCTGTATCTCTCGGGCCTGGTTGACGCCAGGATACAGAATGGAAGGTAGCGTAAGGGTACAAGCCCTGTCACCCAGTTTCAATCCAAAGTGGACCTCCACAGCACAGCGCTGTCATCCCCGTACTCATCATCATCCCAGCTTTGTGGGGAAAAAAGATTGTCTTAGACTCTGTGGACCTTCATGTTGATCTCTTGGTGACCTCAGTTTCAGCGAGTTCTTATGAGCTAAAATGAACTGCGAGGGGGTATAGTGATAGACAAAATGAACAGAAAATGGAGCAGCAAAACAATTAAACGAACAAACAAACATTGCACAATCGATTAATAAACCATGAAAATCATTTGCATATCGACCTGAAAACCAAACACACTTCTTGAAACTAAATCAAACACACTTCTTGAAACTCATCATTATCAAGTGCCTTGCCACATGGCGTTGGCGATCATGGCCCTCCATATGTATCGATCCCTTATTGCCGCAAGCACATCTTCCACCTTCTCTGTCTTCAGCCACTCTGCAAGTCCGTCCAATATTTTTCCTGGGTCTACCTGGTGCTCTCTTGAAACTAACTTAAATAAAAAATCAAATAATTCTGTCAATTTATCACAAACCAAATGTACCCATATCAAGGCTCTGAAAATCACCTAGGGTATCATATATATAGGCTGGCCCTAAAACAGACAGGAGTAGCGGAGCTTCGTTGCTGCCCTTACACACACGTAATGGGCAGTAAGTAAATGGACCGATGGTTCAATGATAACAGTGACCATCTACGATGTACCCAGGATGTCCCAGACGCCATCTGAGATGGGACTGATATTCCTCTCTCGCCACACTCTCCCCCCTCACCCTCCGTCCACTAGACTTTGAGTAGTGGCCTGGATGCTAGTCCTTCAAATGACACTACAAACCGAAGTCGTGTACAGTATGCACTCAACGTACATAAAAAAAGTGCGGCGATAACGACGTCCCTAGTTAGACTGATTTTTTTGAAAATGTATTTTCAAGGGTTATTAAAAATACAGAGAAAATGGGTGGCGCTGCACTGTGGCGAGAGACGCCATCCACTGGGAAAGCGGAGAGAATTTCACAACAAACGTCCGCTGTGACACGAATGATACATATAACACAATGCAATGCCATACAATATACATCAACATATAAAACAGAACAGAACAAAACGAAACAAACAAAATATTTGATCATTGAAAAAAAAAACCGTAAACATACAACACAAAATATGGCTCGGAACAGGGGAGGACGTGGGGGTGACTATAAAAAATCTCATCAGGAGAAATGCTCATAAACATACAGACTATAGACATTATGAAATTGTTAAAAAGAAAAAAGCACATCCCCCCCCCCCACCCCCACCCCCTTGACATCTGACCATAGTAGCAACCAACCAACCAACCAGTCAAAAATCAACAAATATTTTGCAAAGAGACACTGGGGTTTTGAAGAGGGCGTTTGGAGTCTGTTCAAAAAAAATTCATTGCACGTGAGTCCACCCAAGGCTGCCAGCAATTATATGAGCCTGCGCAAAACCCTATGTGCTGGCAAGGTCTTGAAATGTGCAAGCGGAAGGGGGAAAGGGAATCTATGAAACACTAAGCTGACACTACAAAAAATGATGGTAACATTAAGACGGCCAGCGAATAGCCCAGCAATCTTAAGATGGCCAGCAAATAGCCCAGCAACCTTAAGATGGCCATCGAATAGACTAGCAACCTTAAGATGGCAAGCGAATAGCCCAGCAACCTTAAGACGGCCAGCAAATAGCCCAGCAACCTTAAGATGGCCAGCGAATAGACCAGCAACTTTAAGATGGCCAGCGAATAGACCAGCAACCTTAAGATGGCCAGCGAATAGACCAGCAACCTTAATATGGCCAGCGAATAGACCAGCGACCTTAAGATGCCCAGTCCATGGCTCTTTAGCTCAGTTGTCAGAGCGCTGTGCCGATAACGCTGGGGTTGAAGTTTCAGTCCTGTACGGGTCAGTTTTTCTGTGGGACCATCTTCTACCGTGAACTCAAGATACAATATCTCAAGTTCAATTCCAGCCCGCAACATAAAAACTATCCACCAACCCCACTCGCTCCCCCCCCCTCCTCATTTCAACACATTGCAAGCGCATAGGGCTTGTACAGGCTAAGATTGTCAGATAATTGCAAACAGGTTGGGTGCAGCGCAGATGATTCTGCCTGAGTGTGATGAATCTCTCTTGAACAAATTTCAAACTCTTGAAGGGGGACGGTATGCATGATGTCTGTGTGCTATGGATACAGTGAACTGGACTATCTATTCTGTACAGACGATATGGATTCTCGGGTACTGCTCGCAGGTGTCAAGATCCGGAATACGTTCAGTCCAAGTCAGTGTGGGATTTTCGGCTCCCTCCCTCCCGGACCTTATCCCAGAGGACATGGACTCGGTTGTGAAGATTGGAACCTTACAGTCGAGTGTCATCTCTGGGTGGATGAGTCGTCGATGGCGCTGCATGAATTTCGTAACCAACCACACTGGTGTCTCGTAGAAAACCATATCGCGTGTATGAATACTAATAATCAGTCAGTGGATGTATGAACTAGATAACCAGTATCGTGGTATGGTATGAAATACGTGATGTATCAGGGATGGTAGAATCAGTAATCAGTAGTGGTATGGTATGAAATACGTAGATAATCAGATCAGTGGTATGGTATGAATACTGATAATCGTCAGTATGTAGAAAACGTAAAAATCAGTATCGGTGGTATGGTATGAAATATGAGATAAATCAGTATCAGTGTATGGTATGAAATACGTAGATAAATCAGTATCAGTGGTATGGTATGAAATACGTGATAAACCAGTATCAGTGGTATGGTATGAAATACGTAGATAAATCAGTATCAGTGGTATGGTATGAAATACGTAGATAAATCAGTATCAGTGGTATGGTATGAAATACGTAGATAAATCAGTATCAGTGGTATGGTATGAAATACGTGGATAAACCAGTATCAGTGGTATGGTATGAAATACGTAAATAAATCAGTATCAGTGGTATGGTATGAAATACGTAAATAAATCAGTATCAGTGGTATGTATGAAATACGTAAATAAATCAGTGTCGGTGGTATACAGATTTGTTGGCATGAATTGTTGTCCATACCTCGGCTAAGTTACAACACTCAGCATCAAAGATACATGAACCTCATTCTCTATCATGGGTGGATATTTATAATGGAGTACATGGATTGAAGTTCAATCTCTGATACCGGAATGTGCAAGTACCAGAGGTATATAAACAGGGGTCTCTGAGAGCACTGTTAGTATCCCGGATACAGGAACAAAAGCCAGCAGTAAAAGGCTACACACAGGAGGATATTACTTACATGAAGTGATTCAAGCATCAGGGATATTTTCATAGATCAATATACATCATTCCTCGATAACAGAATCCTCAACATGTGTATCTGATATTCTGCATGCGTAACTATACGCACAAAGGAGGTTTAGACAATGGCAGGTCGGACAAATCTTCACTGTTTATCGATCAGGCAGAAATCTCTAGGCGGATCGAACCCAGGACCATTCGATTGGAAGTGTGATGTGAACCCACTGGACTATCGCACCCGTCTGTCGTTATCCTGGGTATCTGAATCTAGTCACACAGAGGGTATCTTCAGGGGTACATGAACTGGGGTCTATTCCTTAATTCACTATCCAGACGACCACTGGAGTATATTTAAAGACCGTAAGAAACGTTACCTAACTGAAGAGACAAGCCTGTCCCTCATCCTAAATATTCCATGTGTATACTAAATATACGACAATCACTAATCAGCGGTATAACTAACTCCATCACTATACCCTTTCTCTCTCTCTTTTTCTCGTTCTTTCTTTCTTATTTTCGTTTTGTTTTCCTTTTTTTTTTGATATAATACGTTATGAACAGTCTTTCTGTTTCATTTCCTGAATTTCAGGTCTCCTGCAACAATAACATTTTCCCCGCTTACCGGTCTATTAACCTGTTTGTTTTCCAGACAGCCTACCTGTTCACTCTCACTGAGATGCATACACGATCGTACTGCTCTGATACACTCACAGCGAGCTTGTAAACACTTGGTATGGTGTCATTCACCACACTGACGTACAAAACCTTTCTGTGCTTTAGGTGTACTTTCAATTTATTTTTGTTCTAAAAAGAAACACACAACCACACACACACACACACACACCACACACACACACACACACACACACACACACACAAAACAACAGACAAACTGGGGCAGCATGAAGGGATACATGGAATGAGGTAAGCATATGGGAACATGGACTGTGGTTTCGGTAGAGGAGACACCCAACACTGACAGATGGACATGGTTCAGCTTCACGTAATAATGGACAAACTCAAACCTTAACCACTGTACTGCTGTTCAGAAGGGGCACATCAGCAGCAGTTCTCGTGTCAAGCTGAGTCAACGGCAGATGAACTGATGCTGGGATACGTAAATTTCGCGTTTCCATCTGGAATCATGCAACTCGTTTATATATCAGGAACCAGAAAAAACATGAAAAAAAAAGAATGAGAATACGTATTTAATACAAGACAAGACAGCCGCAAATTTTCGGCCAACTGGCCTTTGTCAAGCGTAAGATCACAAACAAAACCAGATACAAAAATTAGGAGAAAAAGACTGAAACTTCCTTGCTGCTCCTAATTCTTGTATCTAGTGTTTGTTTTTTTGTGATCTTAGGCTTCACAAAGGCCAGTTCGCCGAAAATGTGCGCCTGTCTTGTATTGTATTAAATACGCGTTCTTATTCTTTTTTCGTGTTTTTTTCTGGTTCCTGTTTGCTTGAACGCGGGCAGTCACACTTGTTTTGGATTTCGTTTATATATCAGTTTTAGGAGCACGCAAAGAGATACCAAAGTCAGGTTCAATCGCTCATATCCCCACTACCTAGGAGCACAAAACCCGAGAACGCATCAACAGTAAGGTAGACCATGGAACTTCACATACAGGAACTAAGATCACTGTCCAGGGTAGGTAAGTCGTCATGATGAAGAGCTAGGGCCTATTGTCACTGCTCCTGGTACTCTCACAACGATCAGCGTCGAAGCTTCATGACCTGTAGGTGAATCCATCACGGTCACAAAACTTAGAACCACTGTCCCGGGTGCACAAACTGGATCACTCAGAATCACTGGCCTGGGTACGCATATTGGGAATAATCAATGCCTCATATTTTCACTACAGGTACAACAACTCAGAAATGCAAACACAGCCAGTAAGTACGCAACTGGGGTATAGTGGTTAAATCGTGTCTGAATTATGGGCACACGAATTCACAATCCCGTCACTGTCCCAGTCAAGTTCACAAACTAGGGCAGTTATCATCATTACTCTCACATGTGAGCACTACGGGTCACACAAACTCAAAATCCCGTAACGGACAAGTTTACAAACTAGATAATTATCATTATTATTATCTCATGTGTGCACTACGAGTAAACGAACCAGAATCCAAATGGCAGTCACGTTCACAAACTAGGATAATTTAGATCATAATTATCATTCTACATGTATATATGCACTACGAATATGTGACCTCAGATTCCCAACTGCAGTCATGTTCGCAAACTAGGATAATCATAATTTGTATTTCGTGTAATGCACTACGACCACACACTGAACTCAGGGTCTCGAAGGCAGTCACGTCCAAAACTGAAGCACAATTATCAAACCCATGTTCGTATAACTGGTACAGGTAATGAGACTTCCAGTCACAATCACCACACGAAGCACATGAACATGGGACCACCATCATCACCAGAGTCTGACCCAGAAACAGGGGCCATGGATATAGCCGTGAACTAGGACCACTGTCCCACATACATAAACCACTGGAGTCTTGTTCCCAGGTGCATGACCAGGGAGGGAGAAATCCTCAAGGATGCAGAGCCAGTCAAAGAGATGGTAGGGAAGGGGTGCTCAGGGGTACATGAACTCGGGTCTGGCGGGGCTATCGAGCCAGTCACAATTCTGATGTAAGCGCACTGCCTGCCCTTTCTTCACAACACGTAGTAAGCCGTCCATGAAATTGCCACCTGGAACAAGCACGTGCATCGCGTACACACACACACGCACGCGAACACACACGCACACAAGTGACACTGTAATTAATACCTCTGTGTATATTATTTTTGTTGACAACACAAAAATACTACATGCGCGCGCGCACACACACGCACTCAAGCAACACTGTAATTAATGCCTTTGTATATATCATTTTTGTTGACAACACAGAAATACTACATTCACTGTTATCATTATTGCTACTATCATCGTTATCATAATGTCAGTATTGTTGGTTATGTTGTTAGTATTGTTGGTTTCGTTGTTGTTATTGCTGTTGCAGACCAAAAGCAACATCAAACTAAACCTTGGATCTTAAAGACAGATGAAATATACGTCAAAAATTTAATGTACATGTTCAAAACAAATTCAGTGCTCTGGAAATCGTTGGTGACAGTGAGGAACAATGGACAAAGTTGAGAAGTTCTATAAATGAAGCTTGTGAAGAAATCCCTAAGGCAGATAGAAAAGCAAAAAAGAGCTGGATGACTAATGAAATTTTGGGCTTGATGGAGGAAGGCAAAGAGAAACGAGAAGATATACAGGAAGATAAACAAAGAAATCAGGCATAGGTGCAATGAAGCTAAGGAAGCTTGGCTGAACACAAAATGCAAAGAGATTGAAGAACGACACAGAATGGATCCTCAGGGTATGTACAGACGAATTGAAGAAATTGTCCACAGGAAAAATAAATGCACATCAACTGGTTGCTTAAAATCGAAAGATGGCACGCTTATCATGGAAAAAGACAAAATACTGGACAGATGGGGAGAGTACATTAAAGACCTTTTTGAGGATGACTGAAACGAAGAACATATTATAAAAAAGAACTTTGAAGGACCACCCATAATGAAAGATGAAGTTAGAGCAGCACTGAAAAAGATGAAACCAGGAAAAGCCCCGGACCAGACAACATTACTACAGAGATGATTGAAGCCCTGGAGGAATTTGGCATAGAAAAAATAACAGTCCTCCTAAATGAAATTTACGACACTGGAAAAATCCCCAAAGATATGTCAAAATCAATTTTCATTGCACTTCCAAAGAAGACAGGGGCTATAGAATGCGAACTCCATCGCACAATCAGTTTGATGAGTCATGTAACAAAAATCCTGTTAAGAATAATCATGATGAGGACAAGGAATAGAATCAAAAGAGAAATAGCAGAAGAACAGTGTGGATTTGTGGAAGGAGAAAGGAACTATTAATGCCATATACATACTAAGAACTATCATAGAGAGGTCAATTGAGATGAATAAGGATTTGTATTTATGCTTTGTTGACTATACCAAGGCCTTCGATCGGGTACGACATGAAGATTTGATCAACCAACTGGAGAGACTCAATGTTGATGGAAAAGATCTACGAATAATCAGGGATATGTACTGGGAACAAACAGCTGCAATGAGAATAGAAAACAATATAAGCTCTTTTAAAACATCAAAAGAGGAGTCAGACAGGGTTGTGTTTTGTCACCAGATCTGTTTTCACTATATAGCGAAAACATCATGAGAAACCTAGAAGACCCTGGATTAAAGGTTGGAGGGAAAATGATAAACAACATTCGGTACGCAGATGACACCGTGCTAATTGCAGAAAATGAAAGGGACCTACAAAACCTTGTGAATATACTAGAAATAGAAAGCAAAGGTAAGGGGTTGGAACTAAACAGCAGGAAGACTGAAGTCATGGTGATCAGTAAAAAACATGAAATCCCCTCCTGCAAAATAACAGCAAATGGCACAACCTTGACACAGGTTAATAAGTTCAAATACTTGGGAACGGTCATTTCATCAGACGGCAGATGCACATCGGAAATAGCTGGCAGAATCCGCCAAGCCAAAACAGCATTCAAGAAGATGACAAGCATTCTTACCAACAAATGCCTATCAATTAACATCAGAAAGAGAGTCCTTGAATGTTATATAGAACCAATACTGTTGTACGGATGCGAGGCGTGGACAGTCAGCAAGCAAAGCCAGAGCAGGATCTAGGCAGCCGAGATGTGGTTTCTCAGAAGAATGTTGAGAGTTCTATGGACAGCAAAGAAAACAAACGAGAGTCTTGATGGAGGCAGACACAGTAGATCACTCATAAGGAAGGTTAGGAAAAGACAAGCAACATTTATAGGCCATTTTATGAGGAAGGGGGTTTTGGAGCACCTGGTCACAACGGGGAAGCTGGAGGGAAAGAGAGCACCAGGTAGACCCAGGGAGAGAATGCTGGACGGACTTGCAGAGTGGCTGGGGATGAGGAGGAAACAAACAGCAGCAATGAGAATAGAAAACGATATAAGCTCTTTCCAAAATATCAAAGGAGGGGTTAGACAGGATTCTGTCACCAGATTTGTTTCCATTTTACAGAGAAACCATAATGAGAAACCTAGAATGCCCCGGAATAAATACTGGAAGAAAATGATAAACAATCTTCGTTACGCAGACGTACCGTCATAACTGCAGAAAAAGGAAAAAGACCTAAAAATTCTTGTGAATATAATAGAAATACAAAGCAGAAATAAAGGGCTGGAGCTAAATAGAATAAAAGAACTTAAGTCATGGTAGCCATTATAAAACTAGAAAAGAAATCCCCTCATGCAAAATAATAGCAAATGAGACAGGCTGATACGTTTAGACATCTGGGAACGTTCATCTCATCAGACGGCAAACACACATCACAAAGCCAGCAGAATCTGCCAAGCTAAAACAGCATTCAAGAAATTGAAAAGCATTCTTACCAACAAATGCCTATTAATTAACATCAGGAAGAGAGTTCTTCAGTGATAGGTAAAACCGATACTATTGTACGGATGTGAAGCGCGGACAGTCAACACGCAAAGTCAGAACAAGACTGAGACAGCTGTATGTGGTTTCTAAGAAGAATGTTAAGAGTTCCATGGACAGGAAAGAAAACAAATGTAACATCTTAAAGGAGGCAGACAGACAGACACAAAAAGAACGTTAATGAAAAAGATGAGGAGAAGACAAGCAACATTTATAGGAACTTTATCAGGCAAGAGAAATTAGAGCACCTAGTCACAACAAGAAAGCTAGAGGGGAAAAGAGCACCAGACAGACTCAGGGAGAAAATACTGGACGGACTTGCAAAGTGGTTGAGGACAGAGAGGGTGGGAGATGTACTCGCAGCGACAAGGGATAGATTCGTAAGGAGGGCCATGATCGTCAACGCCATGTGGCAGGGCACATGATGATGATGATGATGATGATGATGAACACGTCGAATATGAATCCCAAAGAGTGTCCGTGACATAGTAACCACACCATGATAAGGCGGCAGTTTAATGACATGAAATGATCACTGATAATCATGTACAATCATTGACACTTTTGTTCCTTTCAGCGCGTGTGTCACAATCAGTGGACATGTGACTGACATGTTCGTGAGTTTTGTTCAAAAGACACACACATTGCAGTATGCACTACGACGCATCATCATCATCATCAGGTGCCTTGCCGCATGGCGTAGGCGATTATGGACTTCCATCTGTCTCTATCACTTGTTGCCTCAAGCATCTCTTCCACCCTCCTTGTCCCCAGCCACTCTGCGAGTCCGTCTAGTATCTTCTCCCTGGGTCTACCCGGTGCTCTCTTCCCCTCCAGCTTTCCCGTTGTGACTAGGTGCTCCAATTCCCCTTTCCTCATAAAATGGCCTATAAATGTTGCCTGTCTTTTCCTAATCTTCCTTATGAATGATCTACTTGTGTCTGCCTGCATCAAGACTGTCTCGTTTGTTTTCTTTGCTGCCCATGGAACTCTCAACATTCTTCTTAGAAACCACATCTCGGCTGCCTCAATCTTGTTCTGGCTTTGCTTGTTGACTACGACGCACGAGGAAAAATTATCAACAGCCGAAAATGAAACAAACAAACAACAAGTCGACTGCCAAAAATGAAATATATAAACAAACAGAAAAAGTCGACATCTAAACATGAAACAACCAACCAACCAACCAACCAACCAACCAATCAACCACCCAACCAACCAACCAACCAACCAACCAAG
Source organism: Monoplex corrugatus (assembly GCA_030674185.1). Taxonomy (NCBI): domain Eukaryota; kingdom Metazoa; phylum Mollusca; class Gastropoda; order Littorinimorpha; family Ranellidae; genus Monoplex; species Monoplex corrugatus. The sequence continues at coordinate 35,148,138 of JAPXFY010000019.1, read as the reverse complement.
CCAGCAAAGAGAAAAAGTCAACAGCCAAACATGAAACAAACAAGCAACAAAACAAGCAAGCAGAAAAAGTCGACAACTAAGCATGAAACAAAACAAATAAACAAGCAGAAAGTTTGATAGCGAAATGAAACAAACAAAGAAACAAACAAAGAAACAAACAAAGAAACAAACAACAAAGAAACAAACAAACAAACAAACAAAGAGACTCACTGTTCAATCGGGAGAAAACATAGCTATAGAAAGGATCGTCTCTCACAGGGATAAAATGAACACACATGAAGGAATCCTGTTGCCCGTTGGGAAACCCGTGGGATCTGTAACGTGAGAAAGCAACACCAAGTTCGTCAGATCTTGCAAAACAAATGTTCCTTTTCTGCTATTGTTTGATGGAACATTTTTCTAAATGATAACCTTAAAAAAAAAAACGCTTATATACATACACGTACACATACGCGCGCGCGTGCACACACAAGCACACACTCTTTCTCTCTCTCTCACACACACACATACGCGCTTTCACACACACACACACACACACACACACACATGCACGCACGCACGTACGTACGCACACACACACACACACACACACACACACACACACACACACACACACACACACACACACACACACACACTCACTCACTCAGTAAAAAGAAAAAGGACTTGAGGAAAAATATCAATCGCTGTCCTGAGACAAGCAGGAGAATATTTCAGAGAGAGAGACAGACAAGAGACAGAGAGACAGAGAGACAGAGAGAGAGAGAGACCGAGACAAAAAGAGAGACACAGAGAGAGAGAGAGAGACAGAGACAGGAGAGAACAAAAAAATCACCCACTTAAGGACGTATCGATTACTGTCCCGAGACTCGCAGGAGAAGACCAGACGTCTGCCATCCAGGAGAACCAGCACCATGGTCCTGGCATCGATGTCCAGACTGCGGGCATGGAGATAGGTGAAGTTCCATGATTTGTGGAGCTGTTTGGGGAACTTGCATCCGACCTCTGGCATCATACACACAAACCGAAAGTGTTTTAAATGAAACCACAAAACAGGCACACATTCATTCTCTACCAAGCAGGCAGGTGAAGTGCCACAATCTGTGGATCTGTTTGGGGAATTTGCTTCCTGTCCCGCCTCTGGTATCACTGACAAAAAAGCAGAATTTATGAGGAATTATAACATATTACTATCATAACATGTTACAATTCCTCTTAAATTCTACTATTTTGTCAGTGATGCCAGAAGTATGATAACATATTACTATCATAACTGGCCTGAAAGTTAGACTTTTCGATCTGGCCAGTCATGATTTATGTCTGCCAAGCCTGGACTCTGAGGAAAACTGATTGCAGAAGAATCGAGGCAGCAGAGATGTGGTTTTATAGGAGACTACTACGTGTCAAATGGACAGACAGAAGAACTAATGAAAGTGTCCTGGAAGAACTTGATACCACCAGAAAACTACTAGCAGACACCAACAAGAGAAGACTAAAATACATTGGCCATGTGTCCCGCAACACGAACACGGACCTCATGGCAACCATCTTTCAAGGAAAAACAGTGGCAAAAAGGAAGAAATGCAGACCTCCAATCTCACACATCGAGAACATAACCAACATCAGTGGTCTAAATATTCAAGAAAGTGTCCACAAAAGTCAAGACAGAGCGGCCTGGGGGAGGTGGTGGCATCCAGATGTGCAGCGGCCAACACCGAACCCGGTGACGTCGACAAGTGAGATAGGTGAGACCATTATAACGGAGGCAGCGAGCACGGGCCTATCCCCAGCTGATGGATGTTTGCGCTAGCAGTGCAGTCGTTGCCGATAAACCCATGTTGCTACAGTTTTCACAGTGCTAACACGATAACTAACAATGTTATAACTATTATGATAAGTGAAAAGGGAAAGCCTTCTTGTAACGGCTTATGGTGCATTTTAATCAACCGATTTGAAATTAAAGTTCATGTTATCAAAACTAAAACATGGCTGACATGTCTAAAAGCTAATTTTGGTTAACAGTGTATTCTGTTCCAGGTTAACAGGTCAGGGTCAAGGAATTATATAGAACAGACTGTTTTCATCAAAGAACAGACTGTATTTTCATCACAGTCATCATTTAACTAATTTCTAGCAATTCACCGAGTAACACAGTAATGCCATCCTTCGCAGGAACGATATTTTTCTGGCACAGTAAATACTATGTGGAAAATCTGTTAGTGAGTTTCTTTGTTCCAGCCACCTGGGACCAGTACGAGTTATCGCAAAGCATCCAAATTAACATCCACAACTCGCTAAAACGTTCCTTAAACTAATGTAAGAGGTTGCCATCCAATCGGTCCATGCAGCGCTTGATCAACCTCCTTTTGCCTGCTGAAATGGCTTCTGTATGGCGTCGGGAGTTGGGAGATGATTGTTCAGTCAATGGTGAGGCATTGTTGCTCTGGGTTCCATCCAGCACCCTCGGGTGTTTCTTGTTAACATCATACCGTGCGTTATAAAGTGTAGGATTTTTTGTGGTTTTGCCTGCCGCTGGTGCACGTGTGCCTCACGAGATGAGTAAACCAGAGGCATGCGTGCACAGAAAAGGGTGAAAAACGAGACACGTATACGTACATACTCTACCATGTAGGTCCTGTTTATTTTGTTAGTTAAGTCACTGTGCTGACAACGCAGGGTTCGTAAATATGACCCCAAGGTAGGCCACTGTATTTTGACCGTAGATGGCTATGGTGATAGAATCATGGACTAATGATCTGGTGTCTCGAGTTCAATACCAGCCTGCAACATAAAAACTGGTCTGTTCTTTTTGTTCTTTTGCTGATCTGAGTTTCAGTTTCAGTTTCAATTTCTCAAGATGACGTCTCCGGCTCAGAATGAATTCCATATGCACTGTCATCACAGGTGCCATGTGATGGAGAGAGATCCACAATCATCACGGCACAAGCCTTAAGCCTGCACATAACCCCATGAGCTGGTCAGGTCCTGATGTCTTATCTAGATAGTTCCATAACCCTGAGTCGTAGGGCAGTGAGGTGGCACCACGAGGACGGCGCAAAGATCTGAATGCCTCAGTTATCCTGGTCGTGTCAACTTAGTGTTCAGGGATCTCATTCTTCTACACTCCACCCTTCCCGTCCATTTCAAGACCTTGCCAACGCTTAGAGTTTTGCGCATGCTAAAGAGTCTGTCTGATAATTACTGGCAGGTTTTGGTTAGCGCATATGGAATTGTCCATATACAAATGCCAAACACATGACGTAGATGAAGTTTTAGGAACTGCGTAATAGTTGGCGAAAAAGTTGCGGCCTGCCTGCATTACAACAAAAAGGGTTTAACATTTCAAACTGGTTTAATCAAAGACTGTAATAAACATTTCAAACTGATATAATCAAACACAATAATAAAACCAGTATCATTTAGATAAGCATAGGAAATCAGGCTAAAGTGTAAAAATTTCATTTTGAGTTTTCAACTCATTCTAAAATTTCAAAGTGTATAAATTAACATGCAAAATAAGCTAGAATTTATCTATCGATTGTAATTTCTTTTTTAAAGCGTTTGAACATTCTAAATGTATTTTGACAAGGGAAGTAACACCATTCATAAGTATTATGGAAAAGATACGTTTTCAATAAAAAGAAATACTTTCCATAGCACTTTCATTAATAAGACATGACGAAACTTCGGGAAATTGAAGATTTGGCGTTAACGACATTAAATATTGTAAGACTTCATTGACTGAAATTAGAACCATACACAGGTTATTTTTGCAGTCACAGCTACTAATGGCTATTTTTGTATTTTAGCCGGTTTTCCCATACCGTCATAACTATAATGGGTATGGGACAGTATAGTGGTTAGAACATGCCCCCGATAGCTGAGCCTAGGCGCTACCTCTCAATCTCCATGCTTGACCTTCCCCGTCCCTAGAGAAGGACACGGACACATTTGCAGCTGGGATGACCAGGGTGGTGCTTTCAACACAGGCTACGCATCTAGTCGCACAATCATTTGGCAACCACACTCGATCACCCATAACTTCGGGTATGGGAGCCAGTGTTCAAACCACTGACTACATTATCCCCGCCCCCTGACTGAAAGGATACCCGCTGTAAATATACCGTAACGTTTATCAAATGCTAAGACTCCCACACGTTAAAAGGTACATTACCGCACACACCAGACGAGCTAATCCGATCCCCAATGGATATGAAGTGCTATGAAAAGTCGCCCTGGTCCAGCACGTTTACGATGGTTATGAAACCACACAGGATAATAAGACGGGGACAGTTTACGACGCCCTGCTTTCCCCCCTTTTCTCTCTCTCTCTCTCTCTCTCTCTCTCTCTCTCTCTCTCTCTTCTCTCTCTCTCTCTCTCTCTCTCTCTCTCTCTCTCTCTCTTCAGGCGTTCACATACAGTGCTGTGTAAGAACTCAAGCAGCGCTGAACTTTCCAACAACCACCGACAACTGTTCTTCCAGATCAAGGGAAAAAACTACGCCAAGGATGTGTGCTATCAATCAACAATGTTGTTCTAGGTCTTCCTGTAAAAGACCACGCAAAAGGACATTCACGATCTCCGAACGTCCCTCTCCTCTGTGGCAGGTATACTTGCAACCCGGAATTTGTCAAAAACATTAACGTCAAGGCAGGCGTCAACACTGAAACGAAAGATTTTACAAAATGACTCGTCGACAGCGCAGGGGCGTATAAAACAGAAGTCAATAGCGAGAATAGTAACTTCATGGTCAACAGCACAACTAACAGCAGAAGTTTCTATGGATAGCGAAAAACTGGATAAGGTCAACAATTTCTGGAACACAGGGGCTAAGGTGGCAGCTGCACAGCAGAAATTCGCGTCAGCTTGGCAACAATGGGCAAAACTGGACAGATGTTTGAAGAAGCAGCAACATCAGCTTTACCACCCAGTGCAGACTGTACAAGTCATTCGTAGTCTCCATCCTTCTCTTGGGTGTGCAACATGGACACTGCTTGCTGACTTACAGCATGGCCACAGCTTGCTGACTCACAGCATGGAAACTGCTTGCTGACTCACAGCATGGATACTGCTTGCTGACTTACAGCATGGATACTGCTTGCTGACTCATAGCATGGACACTGCTTGCTGACTCACAGCATGGACACTGCTTGCTGACTCACAGCATGGACACTGCTTGCTGACTCATAGCATGGACACTGCTTGCTGACTCACAGCATGGACACTGCTTGCTGACTCACAACTTGGACACTGCTTGCTGACTCACAGCATGGACACTGCTTGCTGACTCACAGCATGGACACTGCTTGCTGACTCACACATGGACACTGCTTGTTGACTCACAGCATGGACACTGCTTGCTGACTCACAACATGGACACTGTTTGCTGACTCACAGCATGGACACTGTTTGCTGACTCACAGCATGGACACTGCTTGCTGACTCACAACATGGACACTGCTTGTTGACTCACAGCATGGATACTGCTTGCTGACTCACAGCATGGACACTGCTTGCTGACTCACATGGTCACTGCTTGCTCACATCACATGGTCACTGCTTGCTGACTCACAGCATGGACACTGCTTGCTGACTCACATGGTCACTGCTTGCTGACTCACATGGTCACTGCTTGCTGACTCACAGCATGGACAAGTTTACGCAATACTTAAAGCTTTTTGATGTATAATGTTCCTTTATTCAAAGCCTTTCATATGAGTAGCTGGGTAATTCAGCATGATTTTTATTCATCATTTTTACTTTTATTTCATTTTGGCTTTATCAAGTAAATTTTAGCAACGGCAAACATGGAAGATTGACCAGTAACTGTTGTATTGTACCACTGTCTATACTGCCGGTGAATAAAAGATCAGTCAGTCGCTACATCAATCAACTGTTTTTCCCATTCCCCTTCTCCCCCCCCCCCTCCATGGGGATGCCGGGGGCTCTTTCAGTATGACTAGTATCCCCCACCTTCTGGAAATTTTGTATTAGAAATTTCCTCTTTTCTGTCACTAGTTTGTTTCTGCCTTGTTCCTTTGCTTTGCTTTGTGTCATTTCTTCCTATCATTTTCTGCATTGCTGGTCCATTTACTTGTATGTGTTCGATGAAGTCTTACATACTTTTTCTTAGGATTGATAATTGGGTACACGTATTAAATGCATTTTTAGCTCTAGGGAGGTGAGATATTCGGAAGCAATTTTAGGTAACTTAGGCCTGTTTATTTTATATATGCTTTAGTGTTCTTAGTTATGTTTAAATTTGTATTCAGGTATGTTTTTTTACATCCCATGTGCGATAAATTGGATGGAGTGGTCAACGCCGGGGGCATGTCCTTAGATTATGTGCGCGAAACTTCGTACGTTCTGAAGCGATTATAAGCCCTGATATGGCTCTCGCAGTCGGCTGAGCTTTAAACAACAATAACAATAACCCTTTCTCTCTCCCTCATGTCCGCCCGTCTGTCTGTGTGTGTGTCAGTTTGTATCTCTCTCACCAGCCCGTTCCAGAAAAGCGTACTGTCTCCGTTCCTTTGGCCCCTGGAAGTCGCAGGTGTTGTTGAGGGAGATGGGATGTCCGTGTGGGAACAGCTGTGGGCTGATCACATGCGACCCAATCCCTGGACCTGAAGATCAATACAAAACTATACGATATGTCAGGATAGGATGGGACAGGATAGGATAGGATAGAATAGGATAGACAGGACAGGACAGGATAGGATAGGATAGGAATAGAATAGGATAGGACAGGACAGGATAGGACAGGATAGGTGAGGATAGGATAAGAGAAGATAGGATAGGACAGGAGAGGATAGGACAGGATAGGATAGGTGAAGATAGGATAGGATAGGGTAGGATAGGTGAAGGATAGGATAGGGTAGGATAGGTGAGGATAGATGACGATGGGTGGGGATAGGATAGCATAGTTGAAGATAGGATAGGATAGGATAGGAAACAGGATAGGACAGGAAGGAAGGACAGGATAGGATAGGATAGGATAGGACAGGATAGGACAGGAAGGACAGGATAGGAATGAAGGATAGGAAGGATAGAACAGGACAGGACAGGACAGGATAGGACAGAACAGGACAGGATAGGACAGGAAGGATAGGACAGGATAGGACAGGATAGGACAGGATAGGGCAGGATAGGAAGGACAGGATAGGCAGGATAGGATAGGACAGGATAGGACAGAGGATAGGACAGGATAGGACAGGACAGGATAGGACAGGATAGGATAGGATAGGACAGGATAGGATAGGATAGGATAGGTGACGATAAGATAGGATAGCATAGGAATATAGTATACGATATGATATATATATGATATGATATAGATATGATATGATATGATATGATATGATATGAGATATGATATGATATGATATAAATGAATGATATGATATGATATGATATGATATATGATATGAATATGATAGGATAGGATAGGATAGGATCAGATAGGTTAGGATGGGAGATGTGACGATAAGATAGGACAGGAATCAGAAAGAAAAACACGAACATAGAATCAGAAGGCGTATTAACTGTAACAAGACAAGACAGGCCCAAATTTTCGGCCAACTGGCCTTTGTCAAGCGTAAACGTAAATCACAAACGAACAAACAAATATAAAAATTAGCAAAATAAGACAATTTTCCTGCTGCTTCGTCCAGCAGATAAGTTTTAGTCTTTTTCTCTTAGCAATATAATATATGTATAATATAATATAATATAATATAATATAATATAATTAATAATATAATATAATATAATATAATATAATATAATATAATATAATATAATATAATATAATATAATATAATATAATAATATATGATATGATATGATATATGATATGATATATGATATGATATATGATATGATATGATATATGATATGATATATATATATGATATGATATGATATGATATGATATGATATGATATGATATGATATGATATGATATGATATGATATATGATTGATGTAATACAATACAATACAATACAATACATAGAATATTCTGGCACCGTAAAACATTGGAAGATGGAGCAATGTTAAGTATTGGTGATGACTGATGCCATACTTGACGTCACGTTCATTTAGTATCAACTATCCATGCAAGTTCAAGTAATTCTAATGTAATTCAATTCCTTACACCATGACCTTAACTTAAAGGTACGAGCGACTGCAACTATATCTACATAGATAATTCTGACGATTGACAGTATAATACTACGAGTACGTCGAGATCCCAAGACTGTCACTTGGCTGTGGATCAGTATAGTGCTCGAGCAAGTAAATACAAGTCAAAGTGGAATAATACATGATAACCACTGCTTAGCCCAATAAGGCAAGAGTGTCTGAACATGAAACACGAGTGCAGTCTAAATATTTGACAAATATTTACTAGTATCATTTTATTTGTCATATTCAAGATGTTTTCAATGACACTGTCAGCTTGGAATAATTGCGACTCAAAGAGTCAAGGATAAGGGACACATAAGAGTTTGAAGCAAGACACCGTACTTACCCTAAGGATGAACAGGGTTTACCACAGACAAGACTGTCTGTCTGTCTGTCTGTCTGTCTGTCTGTCTGTCTCTCTGTTTAATTTTGATGTATTTTACTGCTGCTGTTTGTGTGTGCACATGTGTGTGTTGAAATAAGTGTGTTTCTACGTGTTGTGTGTGCGTGTGTACGTGTGTGTGTGCGTGTGTTTGTGCGAGCGTGCCCCCTCTCTCTCTCTCTCTCTCTCTCTCTCTGTTTAATTTTGATCTATTTCACTTCAACTGTTATGTGCGTGTGTGCACATATATGTGTGTGAGAATAAGTGTATTTGTATGTGTGTGTGCGTGTGTGTGCTTGTCCGTGTGTGTGTGTGCCTGTGTGTGTGTGTGCGTGCGTGTGCATGCTTGATTATGTGTGGATTAGCAACACAGTATATTTTATGTAAGTTGGCCTATGTGCTATATGTGCTATGGCCTATATATATATATATATATATATATATATATATATATATATATATATATATATATATATATATATATATATATATACCAATGAAAAATAAAATAATAAAAGTTCTGACTCTCTCGCACTTCTGGTCTAGTGGCCTCCATATGCTTAGATGATTTACAAAAGCAGTTCCCATAAAATCTCTGCACTGTGGCTGTGCAAATATGAACACAGTATATTTTCCAATCACATCCCACCCACAAAATCCAATCAAACCTTATGTTCTGGATCAAATGATACATACATGCACCGAATCCAGACCTGGCATCTAGGCAACACAAGAACATTAAATAAAGCAAGAAATTGAAATCCTTATTCAAATATTCAAGAATAATCAATAAAAAAAAAAAAGTAGAATGGTGACACGAAATTAATGACAAAAGGAAACAGCGTAATAAATATCTGCGGATTTAAGCAGATTTCATAATATGGACAAAACTTAGGACAAAATGGAAAGATTTCACAAACACTTCAGCAGGTGAGAAGCGAAACTAATATCAAACCACTCGCCCAGAAAAACATCTCCGTCCCAGAGACTCAATATTAGTTTTTTCGTTTTCACGCCGGTTTGGCCAAGCTCATTCGCTCGTACACGCTGACATCTCTGGCTTCACAGAAGACATGGCGTCCTGTCTGCTTCTGATCGTTTTATCTCGTCATGTGTGTGTGACTGTGTTGACTTTGTTTTTCAACCCCAGAACGTGAGGTCTGCAGTCCCCGTTTTCTGTTGACTGTCTTAGCGAGATTAAAGTATCCGTTGTCTAAGTGATGGAATTGTGCTGTAAGGCTTACAGGACGTAAAAACTGAAGAGTTCTGCTGCTTTTCATTATACAGTAGTGTATACTTTGTTCTTGGTAATATGGCTGTGTTTTATAAATTTAGTAGTAATACAGACTTTCTTGTTGATAATATGGCTGTGTTTTTAAACTTGGTAGTATTTCAACATGCAGTAATATTACTTTGTTGTTGATAATATGGCTGTGCTTTAACTTGGTAATAATTCAACATGCAGTAATATTACTTTGTTGTTGATAATATAGTTGTGGTTTTTAAATTCGGTAGTAATTCAATTTGCAGCAATATATACTTTGTTGTTGATAATATGGCTGTTTTTTAAGCTTGGTAGTAATTCAACATGCAATGATATATACTTTGTTGTTGATAATATGGCTGTTTTTTTTAAACTTGGTAGTAATTCAACACGCAGTAATATATACTTTGTTGTTGATGATATGGCTGAGTTAAATTTGGTGGTATTCCAATACACAGCAATTCACGTTTTGTTATTGAAGACATGGTCGTGTTATTAGATTTGGTAATATTTCAATATACAGTCACATAAATTGTGTTTTTGAAATATGGTTGTGTTTTTAATTTTGACACTATTCTAATACACAGCAATATACGCTTTGTTCTTGATAGTATAGTTGTGTTTTAAAATTTGGTAATACATAACTCGACATACAGTAATACATTCATGATAACACGAATTTTTCAATATCTGGTAGTAGTTCAGCGCACATGTACAGTTACATACACTTTTTTTATGTGTTTCTAAATTCAACAATAACGTGTTTATGGTATGGCTGTCTTCCTAAGGATCATACCTACATCTACACGCAGGATAATATACGTATTTATAATCACGTTCATGGACAAATTTATGTCTGTGGTGCCTAAACCACTTTTTTTTTGTCAGTATCCTTTTAATATGCGTAAGAGTCTAATCTTGATCAAGTTCAGGCTCTTCCGTGCGTTAGAATATTTCATCTCCCTGTCAGCATGCAAGACATGGACCCTCACAATGGACTTGAAAAGATGAATCCAAGCCACGAAAATGAAGCATTATTGCTCGATATTAAAACTCAGATATACCGATTATCTCACAAATGAACAAGTGCGCCATACCATTAGGCAGCATCAGACTATATGAAGATCTGCTTACTTCAATTCAGAGAAGAAAACTATGTTGGTATGGCCATGTAACAAAATCCAATGGCCTTGCTAAATCAGCCTCCAGGGAACCTTTGAAGGAAGGAGACAGAAGAGAAGACTGAAAAAACGATGAACTAACAATATTGTGGAATGGAAAGAGAAAGCATCTGCAGATACCCAGGCATTGGCACATAACAGGCAGATCTGAAGGAATCTGGTGAGTTCTTTAATGCGGCATTTCAATGAGTCCTCATGGAGTTAAAAGAGAAGAAAAAGAAAATGAAAGAAGAAACGATCTAATACAGAAAAGGAGAAAATGAGTCACATCCAATGAACAAAATCTCCATGTGCAAGTATGTGTAGGTCTGTCCAAGTTTGTGTGTATTTATTTAGTTTGTTTCTGTATGTGTACGTTCATATGACGTGTGTGTACCAGCATGTATGTGTGTGAGTGTACGTGTGTTTGCATTATAACATGAACGCCTTATTATTGGCATAGCCTTGTTTGATCACAATTTCGTGTGCATATACTAATTTCACAAGCACTGGTAATGGCATCTATGCAATATGGTTCCAGAATTCAGAACAGCACGAAAATCCAAGTTGTGTCCCACCCACAGTTTAATCAAATCTTGTTTGCTAGACCACATACGAGCTGATTAATATCCTGAGAGCCAATATGCTATCCTGGCCTACACACCTAAATAGCAAATGAAAGTTAAATAAAGCAGAAAAGGACCATGTTTAAAAGTGGACAAGAACACAGACATGAGTCAAATTCAATCCATGTCACGCCAAGTTACAGATGAACATTATATTACGCAGGAAGACAAAGGGACAACGTTCAAATATTGCCAATATGAAAAACAGCATAATGTGTACTGTTTGTATTGATAGAAATAATGACAGAGGGAACAGGTATAAAGGAGAAGTTTAACATTGACAAGTACATGAAGAGGTAGATATATTGCGCACTACAGACACTGGGAGGAGCATGACAATATACAAATGACACGATATGCACTCCACCAAAATGACAAGCAAAACCAACATCAAACTATTCGCCCAGAAAATGTCTCCGTCTCAGAAACTCAATATTAGTTTTTCATTTTCACGCTGGCTGGCTAAGCTCATTCGCTCGTACACGTGGACATTTCTGAGGGCTTCAGAGAAGACATGGTGCCCTGTCTGCATCTGGTCGTTTTATCTCGTCATGTGTGTGGCTGTGTTGACTTTGTCTTTCACCCCAGACCACGTGGTCTGCAGTCCCGTTTTCTGTAGACTCTCTTAGAGAGATGAAAGTTGTCTGTAGTGTTGGAGGAGTTAAGGCGTAAACGTCTGCTAGCTCTCAATATACAGCAATATACGCTTTCTTGTCTTGGGAAATGGTTTTGAATGTGATAGTCTTAGGTTTATGATAGTGGGTGCTTATATTGGGATCATATACATGTCTTCTTAGGTTTATGATAGTGGGTGTTATTATTGAGGATCATATAATGTCTTTATTTCATCTGCAGACAAATTTATAATCTGTGACACCAAGATTCTTCTCCTTGAAATAGAACAAAATTATTCTGCAACGGATTAGATGATGGTATGTTCTCATGTTTACAATATTGTTCTAACAAACTGACTTCTAGTCTGTGATTGAGTGATCACGACTTTACTCATGTACACGAATCACATAAGCAATGATAAAATCTAGCCATCATGAATTTGGAAGTATAAACATATTGCACTTCCCAATCATATCCTGTCTACAGAATTTGATCAACGCTTTATGTAAATCACATTACAGAAAAGCAATCTCATTTTTCCCATGAGTCTACACTGAACCCGGCCCAGTGCACGTACACAACAGAGGAACGTAAAGAGAAGAGAAGTAACATTCAAATATTTGACAAGAGAAAATATGGCATATGTTCACAGAATGGAGGCCTACCTTGATAAACCATGAATATCGTAGAATGAAAAACAAATGTCAACGACGAGATGGTTGGATGATGGTGCGTGTATGATGACCCAGTGGATAAAATATCTGTTTAGGATGTGAGAAAGTCAAATTCATATTAACAATCAGAAGGATTTTTCTTCCCCTGTTCAGCTATATCTTAAGTAGTGGTCTAAGTGTTTGTCTTTCAGATGAGATGGTCATGTGTAATTCCCATGTGTAGTGTGCACTCAGCACTCGTTTCAGACAAACAGCAAAAAAAGAGGTGTTCCTGGCAAACCTCTGTTGAAAAATCCACTTTCACGGGTAAACAGAAAAAAATGAATGACACTGCAATGTGGTGGTGCGCTCTGCCAAAGGACAGCAGCCCAAATTTGAGATAGTGAATATATTGTAACACTGTCATTGTTATTTTCGTTTAAAGCCCAGCCGACTGTGTGGAGCCATATCAGGGCTATAACCATATCAAAATACACACAATGCTTCAACAGGAAAAAAAAAGAGAAAATTAAATACACATATCAACGCATTCGCGCATATAATCTAAAGAGATGCCCCTGGCGTTGACCACTTCGTCCAATTTATCGCACAAGGGATTTAAAAAACAAACCCGAATTCAAATTTAAACGTAATTAAGGTCACTAACTATACATAAGAACGGCCTAAATTACCTAAAATTGTTTCTGCATATCTCACTTCCATAGAGCCAGAAATGACTTAATACATGTACCCACTTATCAGTCCTAAAGAAAAAGTACGTAAGACTTTACCGGACATACAGGTGAATGGACCAGCAAGGCAGAAAATGATAGGAAGAAAAGACAGAAAGCAAAGGAAACAGGCAGAAACAAAGAGAGTGACAGAAAAGAGGAAACTTCTAGCACAGAATTTCAAGAAGGTGGGGATACTACTTATACTAAAAGAGCCCCCAGCATCCCCGTGGGGATCACGAACATCATATGAATGAAAAACAAATGACAACGACGAGATGGTTGGATGATGGTGAGTGTATGACCCAGTACTTAAAGCATCTGTTTAGGATGTGAGAAAGTCAGATTCATATCAACATCCAGGACGGATTTTTCTTCCCCTATTTATCTCCAGTAATGGTTTAAGTGTTAGTCTTTCAGATGAAATGGTTAGTCTAAATGTTAGTCTTTCAGATGAAATGGTCAGTCTAAGTGTTAGTCTTTCAGATGAAATGGTCAGTCTAAGTGTAAGTCTTTCAGATGAAAAGGTCAGTCTAAGTGTTAGTCTTTCAGATGAGATGGTGAAATGTATTCCCATGTGTTAGCATACACTCAGCACAACGTTTAAGATCAAACAGCAACAAAAGAGGTCTTCCTGGCAAAAGTCTATTGAAAAATCCACTTTCACAGGTAAACAGAAAGAAATGAATGGCGCTGCAATGCGGTGATGCAGTCTGCCAGAGGACAGCAGCCCAAATTTGTTAAATATACCGTAACAAGCCAGAACAAGATTGAGGCAGCCGTGATGTAGTTTCTAAGAAGAATGTCGAGACTTCCATGGACAGCAAAGAAAACAGACGAGACAGTCTTGATGGAGGCAGACACAAGATCATAAGGAAGATAAGGAAAAGACAGGCAACATTTATAGGCCGTTTTATGAGGAAAGGGGAATTGGAACACCTGGTCACAACGGGAAAGCTGGAGGGAAAGGGAGCACCAGGTAGACCCAGGCAGAACATATTGGACGGACTTGCAGAGTGGCTGAAGACAAAGAGGTGGAAGAGGTGCTTGAAGAGGGGAAGAGGTGCTTGAGGCAACAAAGGATAGGAACAGATGGAAGGCCATGATCGCCAACACCATAAGGCAAGGCACTTGATGGTGATGATTGTAATATAGTTATTGTTATTTGTGTTTAAAGCACAGCCGACTGCGTAGAGCCATATTGGGGCTATAACCGTTTCAAAAAGTACACCATGCTTCAACAGGGAAAAAAAGGAAAAGAAAATTAAGTACACACATATAATACATTCGCGCATATAATCTAAGCAGATGCCCCTGGCGTTGACCCTCCGTCCAATTTATCACACAGGGGATTCAAAAAACAAACCTGAATACAAAGTTAAACCTAAGGACGCTAAAACATACCTAAAAACGGGCCTCGATTACCTAAAATTGCTCCACACAACTCACTGTCCTAGAGCCAAAAATGCCCTTAGTACATGTACCCAATTATCAGTCCCAAGAGAAAGTATGTAAGACGTAACTGACCACATACAGGTGAATGGATCAGCAGGGCAGAAAATGATAGGAAGAAATGACAGAAAGCAAATGAGTTAGGAAGAAACAAAGAGAATGCCAGAAAAGAGGAAACTTCTAGCACAGAATTTCAAGAAGGTGGGGATACTATTTATGCTGAATGAGCCCCCGGCGTCCCCACAGAGGTGTCAGATGAGATAATGAAATGAATTCCCATGTATAGCGTACATTCAGCACAACGTTTAAGATCAAACAGCAACAAAAGAGCTCTTCCAGGCAAACCTCAGTTGAAAAATCCACTTTCATAGGTAAATAGAAATAATTAATGACGCTGCACTGTGGTGGTGCGCTCTCGCAAAGGACAACAGCCCAAATATGACACAGTATACATATCGTAACAAAAAATACGAATACATTACAAGAAATGCATTACTGACAATAAGAAAAACGCGTAATGTACACGCCAAATACTGACAAAAAGAAAAGTGTCAAGAGCACCTAAAACCGTGACAAGTACAGGAAAACAAAACATTCTTATCGTCTAAGCGAATTTCTTATGTTGACAGGAATATGACAAACGGGGGGAAAAAACAAACACAATATGTACTCCACCAAATGGAAAATAAAACCAACATCTAACAATCGCCCAGAAAATATCTTCGCCTCTGAAGCTCAATATTAGTTTTTCATTTTCACACTGGCTGTCCAAGCCCATTGGCTCACACACCTACGTCGGCGACACCATTTGCCTTGCGGCGTCCTGTCTTCATCTGATCGTTTGATCTGGTCATGTGGTGGCTGTGTTGACTTTGTTTTTCTTCACCCCAGACTGTGGTCCCGTTTTCTGTACACTGTCTTAGAGAGATAAGCTTTCTCTTGTCTCACTGAGCCATTTTCTACAGTCTAGCAGAAGATTTAAAACGTAAGTGTCTACTAAATTTCATATACACTAAAGCATAGTTTGTTCTTGATAAAATGGTTCAGCTCTTATAATTGATATCACGCATTTATGTATGTGTGTGTAGATTTGTGTATGCATCGTCGGACCCCATGAATGTGTGTTCACTTGTGTGCGCGCGTGCGTGCATGTGTGTGTGTGAGAGAGAGTGTGTGTGTGTGAGTGAGTGAGTGAGTGAGTGAGTGAGTGAGTGTGTGTGTGTGTGTGTGTATGTGTGTGTGTGTGTGTGTGTGTGTGTGTGTGTGTGTGTGTGTCTGTGCGAGTGTATGTGTGGTGAGTGTGTGTGTGTGTGTGTGTGCGTGCGTGCGTGCGTGTGTGTGTGTGTTTGTGTTTTTGTGTGGTGTGGTGTTTGTGTGGTGTGGTATGGTGTGGTGTGGTGTGCGTATGTGTGTGTGTGTATGTGTGTGTGTGTGTGCGTGCGTGCGTGCGTACGCGTGCGTGCGTGCGTGTGTGTGTGAGTATGTGTGACATCAGTTTTCCGTATGTATAACGCTGTCTTATAAATAAATATGTAATTTGCAGTGAGTCCAAAGCACAATGAAAAATATTGCTACGCAAAAAACTGATTGTTTATCATTCATGATGTGTAGATGCCTTTATAACAATTGCGCCATTCCTCATCCAATTTTTCAAAAACTTTTGAATAAAGACGCAGGATTCGTATCCTTCTACGTGTATGTGTGTGCATGTGCAATCATGTATACGCGCCTATGCGCATACACAGGCATGTGCATACTTATTCTTTTTTCCCTTTTTCTAGTAATAAACATCGATCCACAAAGTGCCTATGCGCATACACAGGCGTGTGAATACTTCATTTCCTTCCTCTCTTTTCCCAGTAATAAACATCGACCCACAACGTGATCACGCCCTTGTGCCTGCTGAAACTGCCACTCCAAAAATCTCAGGGGACACGGACAAAAACTGAGACTGCTCCCACTAACTTCTGGCTTCTGCTGCTATTCGTCTGGGAAGAAATTGCTAAATGATTGGTGATATTCATTAGATTTAAATTATCAATGCACCAAAAATAACAAAGTGAATGGAATAATGATAAAAACAACAACAATGCAAGTTAGTTCGTGTCCGCTGTGCGCAGTTACACATGCATGTGGACGCCTGATTAACAAATACTTTATACTCGAAGAAAAAGAAAGAAGAAAGAAAGAAACTGAAAAAAGAAAGAAGGAAGGAAAGAAAGAAAGAAAGAAAGAAAGAAAGAAGGAAAGAAAGAAAGACAGGAATGAAGAAAGAAAGAAAGACGCTTAAGCAATAAACACTCAAACAAAAACATCAAAGAGACATCAAACTCGAAGAGATTCAAATGTAAATGGACAATTAATTCAGCTTTCCACCTCTGCCACCCACGCCAGGCACCTTCCTCTTCCCCACAACTGGAACGCATTACGCTGGATTGGACTGCAAAGCTTTTTCATTATAAGTTGAGAAGCATCAGTTCATAATTACCATCTTGACACTTTGTTGTTGTAATTGCAAAGCTAGAAGCCAATCTATGGCAATCAAAAGTGTTACGAAATTAACAATAACAAGATGAATGAAAAAATAGACAAATAACCAACAATGAAACACCCCACAATGATATAAGCAAATTTGCTGAATGACACTGAAGATAAAATCAATAATCCGTTTGCGCGCGCGTGTATATTATATATAAACACACACACACACACACACACACACACACACACACAACACACACACACACACACACACACACACACACACACACACACATACATATATATATATCTATATATATAATATATATATTATATATATATATAATATATATAGTTATATGTATATACACACATACATATATATATATATACTTATATATACTATATATATATATATATATGAGGAGAGAGAGAGATGCATATACATATTCATTATATATACATATATGTATATATATATATATGTGTGTATATACATATGTATGTATATACATATATATATATATATATATGTGTGTGTGTGTGTGTGTGTGTGTGTGTGTGTGTGTGTGTGTGTGTGTGGTGTGTGTGTGTGTGTGTGTGCAAGCCTGCGAGAGAGACAGCAAGAGAGAGAGAGAAGGTGGGGATGTACACATATCTGCAGAGTGGATGTACCCGCAAACACACCTGTTTGTGTGTGCGTGTGTGTGCACGCGCGTGTGTGTGTGTATGCGCGAGGCGCGCCTGCACTCGTGTTCGCGTGCATGTGTGTGTACGTGCAAGTTGATGAATATTTGAACGTAAACGCGCGCGCATTTGTGTGTATGCGTGTATCTACGTGTGCGCACGTGCGAGCACGTTCGGGCATGCATATGCATGCGTACGTGTGTGTGTGCATGCATGTAAGCTCGTGTATGTATTGCGAAATTAGACATGTAGCTCACCAATATACCCGAGACGGTCTTGAAGGAGGCAGACACAAGATCATTAATACAGAAGATTAGGAAACGACAAGCAACATTTATCGGACAATTTGTCAGGAAAGGGGAATCAGAGCACCTGGTCACAACAGGAAAGCTGGAGGGAAAGAGAACGCCAGGTAGACCCAGGGAAAAAATATTGGACGGACTTGCAGGGTGGCTGAGGACAGACAGGGTGGAAGATGTAGCCTACTTGCAGCGACAAGGGATTGATTCGTGTGGAGGGCCATGATCGCCAACGCCATGCGGCAGGGCACATGATGATGATGAACTCACCCATAAGTCTTGTGGCGGTGTATTCGGCAAACGTGTGGTCAGCCACGTAACTAAACCCTAGACACACCACAGCGTCCAGCCCTTCCTTGTAGTTAGATTTTCTGTGAATAAACACACACACACACACACACACACACACACACACCACACACACACACACACACACGCACGCACGCCCACGCACGCACGCACGCACGCACACACATACACAAACATACATGCGCACACACATACACACACACATGCACGCACGCACATACACAAACATGCATGCGCACACACACGCACACACACACACACACACACACACACACACACACACACACGCATACACACACACGCACACACACACAACAACGCAGTGTATGCACGCTTATACGCACACAAAACACAAAACGCTAACTACGTGACCGAAAACTGAAAATCTTTACGAACTACATAAAATATAACCACATTCTCATCCTCACAAGTACAACAACAACAACAGTACCACAACTACCACTACATGCAACAACAACAACGACAACACCATCAACATCCACCAGCAACAACAACAGCAGGAACAACATGACAATGAGTAACCAGACTACCGCTATCATTACTACCATCACCTCCTCCCTCTACTAAGGCCACCAAAATCAATATCAACGCTCCAGTTAACACCAGCAACGACAAGTACAAGAATACCATAAAAAGACCCACACTCCCACAACCACCACCATCATTACCATCAGCACCACTTGCACTACCATTCCAAATACTACTGCACCAACGCCATTACTATCACCACCACTAACAGCAACAACAACAAAAAAGAAAAAAAAACTAACACACCCCAACGACCTACTACCACAACACACACTCACCACCACCACCACCACATACCACCACCAACATCATGACGACCATCACCACATACACCACTACCACCATACACACCACCATCACCATACACAAACACCACCACGCACAAACCATTACACCACACAAACCACCACCATTACCATACACAAACACCACCACGCACAAACCATTACACTACACAAACCACCACCATCACCATACACAAACACCACCACGCACAAACCATTACACCACACAAACCATCACCATCACCATACACAAACACCACCACGCACAAACCATTACACCACACAAACCATCACCATCACCATACACAAACACCACCACGCACAAACCATTACACCACACAAACCACCACCATCACCATACACAAACACCACCACGCACAAACCATTACACCACACAAACCACTACCACCACCATATACAAATACAACCACCAACCAACCTCATGATGACCATCACCACACACATACCACTACCACATCACACACACACACACGTCTAATATCACTTATAGTGAAAAGACGTTAAATCAAAGAACGAACGAACACACACACACCACCATCAACCTCATGACGGCCATCACCACACACACACACCACCACCACCACCACCACACACACACCACCATCAACCTCATGACGGCCATCACCACACACACACACCACCACCACCACCACCACACACAACACCACCATCAACCTCATGACGGCCATCACCACACACACACTCACCACCACCATCACACACACCACCACCACTACACAACACCACCATCACCTCATAAACACCATCACGACAAAACACCATCACCAGAACCACAAACACCATCACACACACACACACATCATCACCACAAACACCATCACCATCACGACAAACACCATCACCACTACCAACACAAACAGCATCACTACCACAAACGCCATCACCATTACCACAGACACCACCACAAACACTACCACCAACAGAACAAACACCGTCACCACAACAAACAATACCATCACTACCACCACCACCACAATCACAACCACCACCATCATCATCACAAACAACAAACCCATCCCCATAACAACACATCACAACCACGACAACGACGACGACGATGACCACCACTACGACCACCACCAACACGACTCAGCGCCACCATCACATCACGACTACAACCACTACCGCCCCAACCACCATCAGTAACAACCACCCATTCCAACACACTTACATAAACGTCACACGCGTAAAAAGAAATTAAAAGTTTGGAGTATTTCAACAAGTATTCATCCCACTAGGCTGCAGTCCACCCAATTCTGCTCACAATTGTGTGGCAGATACCTTGAATCTGCGCAAGGTCTTGAAACGGGGAAAGGGGGGTGGGGGTGACGTGACCTAAGAAACACTGAGCTGACACCACCAGAACGATGGAAACATTAAGATGGTCAGCAAACAGGCCAGTTTTTAATGTTGCGGGCTGGGATTGAACTCAAGGTACCAGACCATGTGTCCACGGCTTTATCAAAAGAACCAACCAACCAGCATTAAAAAAACAACAACAAAACATAATAAAATGAAAGTTACCTGAACAGGTAGATACTCCTAAAGCTCTCCACACATTTGAAGCGAACTCTGTAGCGGCCGTTTCTGAAGATTAAGGCACCACGTCGGATTCGTATGAAGGGTCTGCGACCTTGGTTGCAAAACCGCCATTTGTCTCGTAAACGGACACTGGTCACGCATCCTGTTAAAAGAAAAAAAGAAAACGTGATGATCAAGCCATGCTACAGTAATCTCCCATTTTGTTTTCCTTTGGCTGAAAAGCAGAAGTTTATTCAAACGGCAATTCTGAACATGATACAACATCATACAAGAAGAGCCATCAGCCACATGACCCAAACGCGCCGTGACCTTCATCTTCCAAGAAGACTGTTCCTAAGCCTTATGGTTATGCACAAGGTGGTTCATGGGCTCGTGCCAGCTATTCTTGCTCATACGCTTTGTTACGCCAGCAGACAAAAACAAACAAACAAACAGTATGTACACCAAACTGACTCGCCAATAATACGATTGAAAACGTCCTCTTTTGTATTTTTTCACATTGCCATGCAAGTGCTTAATTTTTTTTCTGATACTCGAAAGTAATACAATCACATAACAATTTTTAGTCATATAACAATCATAAAAACATTCTTAAGGACAGCAAGGCAACTTTGATCAATCAGCAAACAAGGGCTCATCATCAACATCTTGTGATCAGGATGTACTATCTACCTAAAAGTGGCACTGTGCTTCGGCAGGTCCTGGAGGGCCTGGTCAAGAGTAGACATCTCTTCCACCTTGAGGGAAGCGATATCTGTGCGGTGCTGATGCGAATGTGACCTTTAGGTTGGAGACGATAACAAGAAACACCACGAGGATGCGGATGGGACCCGGTGCGCCAATGCCTCGCCACTCTCCGGACAATCACCTTCCAGGCTCCCGACGCCACTCGACAGTCATTCCATCAAGCGAAGGGGGGCTGTCCATGCATTGCAAGATTCATTCGGATCTAGCCATCAGTTACCTTGTTTACAAATCGAACAGCAAGGTGGGGAGATGAAAACCCCGGAGATAGCCACATAACGCGCACCAACCAGGTCCAGCCCAGCCTCCGGACCAAGACAGAATGAAAGACCTCTCTCATGTCCAACTGCCGTCGCCATCTCTCTTTCGGGCAGCCCGTCCTGCCACCAGCTGGCATAGCTACCAGCTCCTTCCTCCCTTACTATAATCTAGACTCTGCTAACACACGAGGGCAAAGTTGGTGTCGCAGTTTGCACTATGGTAGCTTTTGGTGACCAGGACACAACTGAAGGCCGAGCGTCTGGTGAAGATCAGATAGAGTTGGTGCCAGCGATGGGAACTGGGGTGCTTCCACTGCACTTTATGCTGCGGTTTACACTCAAAGATGTTGTTTGTGATGCAGAAGTCACGTATGTACACAGCTCCAGTAGTCTCCCACCGTTCACGTTGATCTGGCCACTGCTGTGGTATCTGAGGCTCATGGGCTGTGACTCGTGATCTGCACCTACCCTAGCGTTGAGATCACCAAGGAGGAACAGCAGCTCGTCTATTGGGCATCCTATAATCATTTCGTCCAGCTGACCATAAAACTGATCCCTTGCTTTGTCCACTGCAGCAAAGGCGGAGGCACAGACGCTGAGGATGTTGACAGGTCCTGAAGCAGTACACGGACGGATGGACAGGAGACGCTCAGTGCCGCATTAAGGAAACTCAACTGCGGCCAGCAGAGTGCTCTTGATGGCGAAGCCAACTCCAAGCTGGAGGGGCTCCTCAGGTCTCTGCCCTTTCAGAAAAAAAAGTTCTTATGAGGTGCTGGATCTCTTGCAAAGCAGCTATGCTGACGTTCAGTCTGTTGAGTTTTCTGTCTATAATGGTCGTCTTTCTGGTGTCATCCACCTCACATGGTGTGCATATCCCAGCTGATTATATGAAAAGCTGGAGTATTCTGAAATTTCTTATTTTGTTTGCCTGGTGCGAGGTTTTCGTCTGCTTGTCATGCCTGTAGCAGTACACTAAGTCCCTGGCACCCGGGTGACGCTGGTGTGGCCTCTTCAGCACGCAGGCCTGGCCTCAAAGTGAGGAGATCCTCGGTTGCCCAATCGTCAGAATCACTCTCTCGGAGGGATTTGAGGAATGCACGGCATGACGTTTGGCACCAACTGCTTCTTCTTCTTCTTATTATTATTATTTTTATATTGGTAGTAGAAGTAATAGTAGTAGTAGTGTTAGTAGTAGTAGCAGTAGTGGTAGAAGTAGTAGTAGTAGCAGTAGTAGCAGCAGTAGTAGTAGTAGAAGCATCATCATTTTACTATTATTAGTAATAGCAGCAGTAGAAGTAGTATATTGGTGGTGGTGGTAAGGTGGTGTTATTATTAT
>JAPXFY010000019.1:35104535-35112035 GCA_030674185.1 Monoplex corrugatus | reverse complement strand
ACTGCCAAAGTCTTGAAATATTATGGAGGGAGAAGAATGGCAGAATGGTTCAGACGTTCGCCTGTGAATAACTAAACTCGAGGTGCCAGGTTTGCTCTCTGTAGAGGCCTCGACTTTTCTCCTCAGTTTGACCGGAAAATCAAATTTTGGAAGGGGACGAAAAAAAAAGTCGGACGCTAAAGATCCCCTGTCAGTTGAAAATCGTGAAGAGCAGGGCATTGCCCGGCTGCCTTGGTATAAAACATTGGAGAGATAGGTTGATTTCCCAGGTCCTACCCCTTGAAGACCATTTAGCCTTCTTGCCTTTCTAAAATCTTGGTTAAAAAATGTGAATATGAATATAAATTTGAAGCGAGGGAGAGGGGATGTGCGCCGCCTTCATAATGCTGGCCCCGGGAAAAGTTGAGGTTTCTGCCACCTCGCTCCCCTATGACCTCAGGGTTATGAAACTATCTAGATCAGGTAGGACCTCAAGACCTGGCCAGCTCATGGATGTACGTGCAGGCTTAAGGCTTGTGCCGTGATCACTTGGATTTTTCCATCGCATGGCACCTGTGACAACAGTGCATATGGAATTCATTTCTAGCACGGATACGTCATCTTGAGAAATTGAAATGAAATTGAAATTGGACAGGGCGAGTGGGTGTAGGGAAAGGGGTGGGGTGGGGGTGGGGACATTATGTTGGCGCCATCAAAATGATTGGAGCATTAATCACGATCGGCAGTGAACAATCAGTGTTCATGTCCTCAGCTGAGACGGAACACAGGATGCCGTATCTTGAGTCCAGATTTCTACCGACTGTCAATGGCATGTTGGCCATTAAGTAAGTTAGTTTTACTTTGTTCATGTTGCTAAAAGCGCAGTAGTTTTACTTTGTTCATGTTGCTAAAAGCGCAGCCGACCACAAAGGTCAGCTCAGGACTGTGAACCTACACCTGATGACAGACCTTAAGATCGATACAGCCTTCTTCAGATGCTTGTTGGTGTTGTGTTAGTGAAGTCCTTTGGTCTTAAAAAAATTCATAGTGTTTATAAAGGATCGAACCCACGACAGCTGCATTATCAATATCACGCTCTAACCAACGGGTCACACTATCAGCACACCAACAAGCATCTGAAAAAGGCTGTATCGATCTTAAGGTCTGTCATCGGTAAGGTTCACAGTCCTCAGATGACCTTCGTGATCGGTTGGGTCTATAGATACATAAAAAAAGCAAAACCAACTTACTTACTGCCTGATATACGATTGAAATATATGCCAGCAACGAAGGTGTGCCACTCGTATCTATTCTGCGCCAGCCTCTGTGTGGTACGCAGGTGTGTTTCAGAGCCTGAGTTTTTCTGTAGTTCGTGGCCAGGTGTTCTAGGTTTGTCCTCTTACAAATGATCAGTCTATCGTCTAACACACACACACACACACACACACACACACACACACACACACACACACACACATTTCTCTTCTCTCTCTCTCTCTCTCTCTCTCTCTCGTTACTACGAGAGTATTTCTTTATTTGGTTTCTAGTGAAGGGCAGTTCGGGTGATGCTATCCTGCTCTCTTTGGATGATGCGCCCAATCCATCTCCATCGTCTTTTCATGATGACTGTGTCCATATTCTCTTGACAACAAAGCGAGATCAAGCATGGTAGATTCTGTCTCTACTGCTTTACAGCAAGGTCATGCCTCAAGTGGTCAGTCCGATAGTCTGGATAAAGGATTTGGTTTTCTAAAGGTTCTCTGCCCTGCTCCAAAGCTGTTCTTCCAATTAGGCCAAAGCTTTGGCTTTCTGTGCATATATCGGCAATGGGAAGCTTCTTTTGTTTTGTTACCCAAGACGGAAAAATGGACACAGAAATTAGGACCAGACTCCAAAAGGCAAATGCTGTGAACTATCAACTTTCACCGCACCAACCATCTCTATGGAGACAAAAGAAAGGCTTATCATTACAATCTTTGGTACCTACTCTGACTTAGCAGTGCCATACTTGGACAATAAACTAAACGCTTGAGAAAAAGATCACAATCTGCTTGATGAGATGTTTCGGAAGAGCTCCAGTCAAGACCAAAAGAGACACGATTAGAAACGAAGAGATCTGACAGAGATAACATATGTCAACCATTACACACACAGTGGCGAATAAAGTGGTTTGACCACCTGACCAAGATGCCACTCAACCAGCCAGTCCTTCAGGCTTATACACAGATGCAGTCAACCAGCCAGCCTTCAAGCTTACAACACCACATGCCAGTCAACCAGCAAGCCCCTCGAGCCTACATTACCAGATCCTTGTGCTTCAGAGTGGGAGGAACGCTTCGTCGGCACTGGATGGATGGAGTGGAAGACACACTTCACATCTACAACATGATTCTACGCCAAGTTTCCCCATTTAGCTGCAGACCGTCAGATCCATCTCCCCGCAACACATGCTGGTACGACCGGACGGAAAAACTAAATGCAATATTGTTATTGTTGTTGTTGTTTAAAGCCCAGCCGAATACGTAGAGACATGTCAGGGCTATTCACAACCACTTCAAAACATACAAAACTTCAACGGCGGAAAAAAAGAAAATTAAGTACACATATCAATGCATTTGCGCACACAATCTAAGGACATGAACCGGCGTTGACCACTCCGTACAATTTATCGCACAGCAGATTTAAAAGATCACACCTGAATACAAATATAAGCATACCTAAGGACACCAATACCGATATAAAAACAGGCATAAATTACCTGAAATTGTTTCCGCATATCTCACCTCCATAGAGCCAAACATGCACTTAATACATATACCCAATTATCAATCCTAAGAAAAAGTACGTAAGACTTTATCGAACACATACAGGTGAATGGACCATTTAGGCAGAAAAGCAATAGGTAGAAATGACAGAAAGTAAAGGAACAAGGCAGAAACAAAGAGAGTGACAGAAAAGAGGAAATTTCTAGCACAGAATTTCCAGAAGGTGGGGATACAATTTATACCGAAAGAGCCCCGGCATCCCCCCCCCCCCGGTGGGGGGGGGGGGTGAGTAAATGCAGTAAATACCTGTAGAGACCAGAGCCAGCGATGGACACTGTGATCTGTACAAGCTTGTGTTTTTCTCGCTTTTAGGTAGGAGTAAAACACTCACAGTCCATCGCAAAGAAGACACCCCAAAACTGATATACTGTCTCGGGGTTTGTCAGAAACTCCAGTCAAATGAAGGACTGCACATTCTGCAGACTGACAGTGGTAAGCCGATACTAGTAATCAGTTGTGCGTTTTTCTGAACTGCAGCGTTCTGTTGGGGTGTCTCACGTTACCAAGAAACGGCTTTGTCTCATACTGGGGTTCGAAACTGTCGCCTCCTGGTCGATGTTTCAAAATAGCGGTCAACGGAAAACCAGCTTTCAACAGAAAACCAGACGCATTTGTGCTTGGTAATTCTCATACCATGGGTATAAAGCAGAGAAAACAAAACAAAACAAAACAAAACAGCACAGACTTGGGTCACTATTGTAGCCTTCAACTGACAGTTACTTCTGCTGTGTTTCAACTCCCGCAGTCGATCCAGTGTACCGATACACAACACATGCACGATGAAGGGATCATTTGCATGCATTATGCAAATGAATGGTTTGGGGAAAAGATAAGAAAAAGAAATGGTAAAAAAAATTAAAAAAGAAAAAGACAAATTTGATAAGGACGACATGTGGAGCACTTAGATAAAGGAACAAAGATACTACATCAGCATGCAATCTACGTCCATTAAAAAAGGGAATTAAAAAGCTATCTGAACATGAAAAAGTACTCATGAATGTTTATCAATTTAACCAACAAGATAGACACGAACGCTGCCCTACCTAATGGAAATTTGTCAAGCGTGAAAAAAATGAAAAAGACAAAAAATATGTTCACTGACGTCGGGAGGCAAAAACAACAACAACAACAACAACAACAACAATAGAAACAGTACTTCCCTCTAGTTCTGCTGAGTTGTACCGACACCCACGTGGATATCAAGTCAAAGTATCACCACCCCTTCATTTCAACATCTGGGGGGTTGTGTGGGTTGTAAAGAGTTCTGCTGACAGTTTTGCGTGGAGTATAATACTTGTATACTATATGGAACTGCCGAAGTGGGACAAATCCTTACTGGAACGAAATCTAAATGTCTAATTTGCATGGCAACACTGTGATGATAGAACACAAACATCACAAGTCTGTAGCCAGTTCCCTACAGAAAATAGCTGTGCATCCAACGAAATAGGTCAGACAAACACGTGTCATACAGTTACAGATGGCACTCCTTCTGCCTTCCGCCGTCTGTGGCAAGAAGACGTGGCAGTCATTTATTTACGGCTCAGTGGCACTGTAATAACAATCCTTTGTCTGACGGACAGGATTCCCATGGTATATGAAATATTTCCTTTTTTTCGCAATCTTTTAACAGTTTTCGCGTAACGTTTACCATTAAATGCAAACCGATCTACATGAATTTTGAGATATTCACCTGTCTCACCTGTCGGCGTCACCGGGTTCGGTGTTGGCCTCTGCACATCTGGATGGCATCATCTCCCTCTCATCTCGCTCTGGCTTGACTTTTGTGGACAATTTCTTGAATATTTAGGTCACTGACGTTGGTTTTGTTCTCGATGTATGAGACTGGAGGTCTGCCTTCCTTCCTTTTTGCCACTGTTTTTCCTTGAAAGATGGTTGCCATGAGGTCTGTGTTGTTGTTGCGTGACACATGACAATAGATTTTAGAAAGCTATTACGTAGTTTTCCAAAACCATCAAATTTATTATTTATATGATATTTATAAGCACTCAATCTTTTTTCACATTTTAAACAATGAAGCTCCAAATATTGTTCTGTGTTTGTTTTGATCTTGTGAAACTAGGGTTGCACGCTATACTGAATATATTATCTAAACTGGGTCCAAAATCCATCACTGCACGACTTAGAAATTCTTCCTGATACATGGAAGCGTTATTTTGCGTACTATGGATTTGAACTTTGACCAATGTTCATGAAACGTACAGGAATACTTTTTCCAACCACATCATCAGTTTTTGCCCATGTTTAGTTTGGACCAACTACAAACAGTCGAGCTATCTTCAAAACAAATGATTTTCACATTTTGGTATTCGATTTTCACTCTGACTTTCCAGCGCCAGACCCGGTTGCTCGTCTCTCAAACAATTTCACACAAAGTCAACAAACTATGCTACAAATGTATCAATGGAATTTTACCTATTTACTTTTGTGACCACCTCCAAATGTACCCCCTGCCCGACCTCTTCGTTCTGTTTCTGATACCTCTTGTTCACAAATTCCTCATTACAGATGTTCTACAGTCAGTAGCCGCACTTTTTTCTGTGTCTGGAACGATCTTCGCCCGTCTATTCGACAGCCACATATTGTGACTTTCATCAAGTCTAGCTTGAAGACATACCTTTTTGCCCAGCAGGAATTTCACCCTCTACGTGTCCACTCTTTTGCCCCACTTCACTCCTCTGTCCTTCCCCTCCCGGTCTGCGTGTGCTTTGTGCCCTAAGGGTTTGTTCGTTGTTTGGTGATTGCTTTGGTGAATGATGGGAGTGCATGCTTTGGTATGATTCTTGTATCAAAATCTGGCGCCTTATAAATGTCATTGTTATTATTATTACTATTTATTATTATTGTTCATTGTTATAATGATTATTATTATTATGATTATCATTATTGTTGTTATTATCATCATTATGATCATCATCATCATCATCATCATCATTATTACCTCTCCACGACATCTCCAGATACGAGCAGATGGGAAAAGTACAGGGTATGTGCTGTTCTAGTTTCTGCATAATGTACTCGTGACTGGACAGCAAAGAAAACAAATGAGACAGTCTTGATGGAGGCAGACATAAGAAGATCACTCATAAGGAAGATTAGGAAAAGACAGGCAACATCTATAGGCCATTTTATGAGGAAGGGGGATTTGGAGCATCTGGTCACAACGGGAAAGCTGGAGGGAAAGAGAGCACCAGGTAGACCCAGGAGAAAATGCTGGACGGACTTGCGAAGTGGCTGGGGACGAGGAGGGTGGGGGAGATGCCAGAGGCAACAAGAGATAGAGACAGATGGAAGTCCATGATCGCCAACGCCATGCGGCAGGGCACCTGATGATGATGATGATGTACTCGGGACTGACTACAAAACAAAATAAACAATAGTTAATAAAACTCAAACAGCAGAGAACGTTTGCTGGCACATTTTCATAACAGATAGCAAAATGATAGACTTGGGTGCACCACCACCCCCTTCGCATTCCCCCATCACACCACACCAACACACACACACACACACACACACACACACACACATACACACAACACACAAACACAATACCTTACGTGTCACAAGTAAATACCACCACCACCACCCTCTTCGCATTCCCCCACCACACATACACACACACCAGAGATACAGAGAGAGAGAGAAAGAGAGAGAGAAGGAGAGAGAGAGAGAAAGAGAGAGAGAAAGAAAAGAGGGGAAGAGAGAGAGAAAGAGAAAGAGAGAGAGAGAGAAGAGAAGAGAGAAGAGAGAGAGAAAGAGAGAGAGAGAGAGAAGAAAGAAAGAGAGAGAGAGAGAAGAGAGAGAGAAGAGATGGAGAGGAGAAAAGAGAAGAAAGAGGAAGAGAGAAAAGGAAGAGAGAAAGAGAGAGAATGGGACATTCCCCTTGCACCGTTTCCTTTGAAAGATGTGTTCATTTTTACAAATTTGATCTTTTGGTTTCAGTAGAATAGTGTCATTAAAACACCTCTCGCCCAGATATTTTACCACAGCTGGCTGTGTCTGGTTTACTCTGGATACCTATGATAGTGTCAGTCATTTACTTTTGGGTAATGGTCCTTGCCACGCTTTACTCGTCCTTAGGGCGTTGACATGAGTCTGCGTGGGACCCGTTTGGTCAGAGTCTCATATTTCCAGAATGTCTCAACAGGCTTGCTTTAGTTTGTCTTGCCATTCGCCCGTTTTGAAAGCTGTGTCCCATTCATGGCCGTTCACTTGAACCGTATTCTAAAACCCTTGTTCTTGTTCTTTTAACGTGGCAAACTTGTACACTGTACTCCAAAAGGTAGTGTAACTTGTCGAAAGCATTGTCCGAACATGACAGCTACGGGGTTGGGTTACTTTTTATCGTTATAATGAAGCAAAATGCGATAAATTTGCAGTTTTAATTTCAAACCTTCTGGGTACTTGCTCTGTCTTATTCTAAGAGGGTTTATAATTCAGTCTTTGTTTCCTTCAAAAAGACTGGTATGTTAGCTGTCCCCATTAAAGTGCCAACCATTATGGTGGTGTCAGCTTGATGGGCTCTCTCTCTCTCTCCCTCCCTCTCTCTCCCTTCCTCTCTCTCTCTCTCTCTTCTCTCTCTCCTCTCCTCTCCCCTCTCCTCTCTCCTCTCTCCCTCTTTCTCTCTCCTTCCCCTCTCTCTCTCCTCTTTCTCTCTCCCTCTCCTCTCTCC
>JAPXFY010000019.1:35022035-35099535 GCA_030674185.1 Monoplex corrugatus | reverse complement strand
AGATGGTGGGTTCACACTAGTGCTTGGGATTGAATAAAAGAGAGTGCGCAAACCATGCACACTGAGAGAGAGAGAGAGAGAGAGAGAGAGAGAGAGAGAGAGAGAAAGAGACAGACAGACAGAGACTAAGAGAGACAAAGAGAGAGAGACACAGAGAGAGACAGAAAGAGACAGAGAGAGAGAGACAGAGAAATACAGAGAGACATAGAGAGAGAGAGAAAGAAGGAGAGAGAAAAACAGAGACAGACACAGAGACACAAAGAGAGACAGACAGAGAGAGAGACACACACACACACAGAGACAGAGAAAGAGAGAGAGACAGAGAGAGAGATGTGGGAGGGAGGGAGGGAAGGAGGAGAGGTGGCGCGGAGGAAAGGAAGTTGAATCAGTGAAAGAATGTGGAAGAGGCGGAGAGCAAAAAAAAAAAAAAAAAAAAAAAGAGAGAGAGAGACAGAAAGAAACTGAGAGGTGGTACACAGGAGAGCTGAGTAAGTGCGAGAGAGAGAGAGAGAAGAGAGAGAGAGAGAGAGAGAGAGAGACAGAGAGAGACAGAGAGAGAGACAGAGACAGAAAGAGAGAGACACACAGAGATATAATTATAGAGAGATAGAGACAGAGAGAGACACACACGCACAGAGACAGAGAGATATATATACATGTACATATAGACAGACAGACAGAGAGAGAGAGGGAGATGTGGGAAGGAGGGAGGGAGTGAGGAGAGGTGGCACGGAGGATGGGGGAAGTTGAATCAGAAAAAAATGGGGAAGAAGTGGAGAGACAGAGAGAGACAGAGAGAGAGAGAGAGAGAGAGAGACAGACAGACAGACAGACAGAGACAGAGGGAGACAGACAGACATAGAGAAAGACAGAGAGAGAGACAGAGACAGAGAGAGAGATAGAGACAGAGAGAGAGAGATAGACACAGAGAGAGAGAGGAAGAGAGAGAGAGAGAAAGTCTGAGGAAGAGAGAGAGGAAAGAGCTGGACGGAGGTGGGGTGGGGGTGGGGGAGTCAGAGAGACAGAGAGGGGGAAGGAGGGGGGACAGACACACAAAGAGAGAAGAGAGACAGAAAAACAGACTCACTTTGCACTGGATGACTGCCCTTATGAGCCCTCTTCACATAGGTCCTCCTCCTTCTCGATGCTAGGTCTGCGTCTCTGTAATGTTTGCCTCTGTGTGTACTCAGAGAGACAGACAGACAGACAGAGAGAGACAGACAGAGACAGAGAGAGACAGACAAAAAGACAGACAGAGAGAGACAGAGAGAGACAGAGTCAGACAGACAGAGAGTGACAGACAGGGGCAGAGACAAAGACAGAGAGACAGACAGAGAGACAAAGAAAGAGAGCGAGACAGAGAACGAGAGGAGGGAGTGAGAGAGAGAGCGTGAGCGAGAGAGAAACTGAAAACTGAAACTGAAACTGTTTATTGTCATTACCCGAAAAGGTCTTTTGACAAGGGGGATAACAATTTTCCAGTAGTGTGACACATAATCCACTCTTTGTATGTGCGCAAATTCTTCACACATAATCAAAAAAAATATCGAACATCCATTCCTTGAACAGTCGAACATATTCAAATCATATATAATGAACAATCATCCATTTTACCACTACTACATAATACAAAGAAAACAATAACAAAAAAATATCAGAACAGTGTTCCCACATTCAGGCCAATAATTTGTCTAGGTTTAGACAAACCAAAATCTTTTTCACACACCCACACCCACACACACTCACACGCATCCATATACGCTCACACGCGGGCGCACGCTCGTGCGCACACACACACACATCAAAACTGTAATATGATGAAACATCTGGGCTAGACCACCCAAACCTTACATTTAGTGATAATAATATAATCTTCACATAACTGCCCCAAAATACTCTGTTAACAAGGGACATCACTATGCCTTTTATTTATTTGTTTTTTGGTTTGTTTGTTTTTTTGTTTTTGTTAACATGTATAGTAGACCCTTAAGTGTCTATATACCCTTTCAATATCCACTTCTAACATATTCTACAAATATACCATTATTTTCATATTATTAGCTACTCTTAAATTATCGGCAAACAAAGCAAAATAAAGCAAATGAAAACAGCTCTTTACAAAACAGTCTATAATAAAGCGGCTTCTTTTGGAGTTAACGTGATATAGCCCACATCAGTCAAAAGAGATTAAATTAATCCCAGTATGATATTGTCTAGCACTATTGTCGGGCTTGTAAGTGTTTATGTCCTATTTTTTGTGCTTCCGCAATGTATAGTGCCACTGATTTGATTATGACTTCGTCATCAGATGACAAAATAGATACAACATCTTGTCTTTTGGCCATGTCGGATTCAAAAACTTTGCATTTTCCACGTATTGTGTCAAAAATTTGGCATTGGAATAAAAAGTGTTTTTCATTATCGACATTGTTTCCACATAAGGGGCAAGGATATACTGTGGACGTCCCAGGTTGAAACCAATTTTTATTTGCATTGAAACCAAGTGTTCTTAATCTAAATCTTGCGTAATTAGTTCTTTGCCATTTATCCGTAACAACACTGAGATATTTTTCGGTTTGAAAAACATCTTTAAATGAGAAGAACCAACTATATTTTTCTTTGTTTTCCATATCTGAGTGCCAATTTTGTTTAAACGAACAAATAAGCCTGTCTTTAAATTCATTAATAAACTGACACTCACTTCCTACTCCCTGGGACAACCACACGATTCCAAACCCAAGTTCTGATAAAGCCTTTTTTACCTGATAGGCCCAGTTCTGTTTTCCTATTTCCATTTGAGTAACCATCATTTCATATGCCTGTTTACATAACCGAGATTGTGGAAGCCTTAACAATTTCAACCAGTATTTAATACTCTTCACAAAGGTTCTAATGTATAAAGGATATCTTCCAGTTTCTCCATATAAAACAGTATTAGAAGAGTGAATTGGTACAGCCAAAAAACGTTTTATAGCATATGTATGCACTTTTTCCATATGTGGATTTACAGTAAGACCCCATACTTCAGCTGCATATGTAAGTAAAGGTTCTATCTGTGTATCAAACATTTTCCAATATAAATTACAATCAATAGAATTGAGCTTCCGTAAGGATTTTAGAATTTCAATAACACCTTTTTTCCCTTTATTACAAGATTCTTCCCATGCATAATTTAAACTTAATTTTGTCGAAAATATTATTCCTAAGTATTTATAAGAATTAACAACTTTAACCTCGTTAATTCCATAGAACCATTTTTCGTGTTTTGATAAATGTCCACCCTTCCTGAAAATCATAATATTAGTTTTATCCATGTTAACTGTTAAAGCTAGTCGATCCGATTCTTCCTTTAAGACATTTAACTGGTTTTGTAAGCCTTTGACTGTACCAGAGAGAAGAATAACATCGTCTGCAAACAGCAATAGGAATATCTCAATAACCCCAGGGATAATTTGAATGCCATGCCTGCCTTTTCTTGACAGTTCCACTGCTAATTCATTAATGAAAAATGAAAACAATTGAGGACTCAATTGACACCCCTGTTTCACTCCTTTAGGGCATTCAAAATAATCTGAATATACACACTTCTCACGCACGCATGCAAACACTGAGTTATAAACTCCTCTTAGGGCCATATATAATTTTCCATTCACACCACTTTTACGTAATATATTCCAAAGATTATTACGGTTCACAGAATCGAATGCCTTCCTAAAATCCACAAATGCAACATAAAGTTTCTTATTTAAAAGTAAATGCTTCTGCACAAGGGAGTAAAGTGTGAAAATATGATCAATTGTACTGTATTTTGTGAGCGAGAGAGAGAGAGAGAGAGAGAGAGAGAGAGAGAGAGAGAGAGAGCGAGAGAGAGAGAGAGAGCGAGAGAGAGAGACAGACAGACAGAGAAAGAGAGCGAGAGAGGGGGGCGGGCAGAGTATGCGTGCGCGTGCGTGTTAACTGAATAAACACGGACTGATGGAAGGGCAGATGCACGTGTACATACATACAGTCTGGAGCATGTTCCAGAGGAATTCATCGCACTCGGACAAGTCCATCAGCGCTCCAGCTAAATCTGCCAGCATTTATCTGGCAACTCCTTAATCCAGCGAAAATCACTTTGCCATTGCAAGGTCTCGGAAGAGCGGTGGGGAACGTGTTATTAAACGTTTGAAACTTATTCTTACTGTTGCTTAAAGCCCAGCCGGCTGCGTAGAGCCGTATCACGGCTATAACAGTTTCAATACGCGCAATAGTTCAACAGTGGAAAAAATGAACAGAAAATTAAGAACACATATCAAAGCGACATGAGATCCTGAGTCCATGGGGATCTATGCAAAGTGCCAACCAGCCTGCGTAAAAAATAAAATAAATGAAAAAAAAAAACTGGACCGCCTGAGGAGTGAAACTAGACCCCTGGTTATCAGGACGGCTCTCTTGGCCAAATGAGTTAACCAGTCCAATACACTCAATTTGTTTATTTGTGTGTGTGTGGGTGGGGGGGGGGGGGTGCGTGTGTGTGTGTATGTGTGTGTGTGTGTGTGTGTGTGTGTGTGTGTGTGTGTGTGTGTGTGTGTGTGTGTGTGTGTGTGTGTGTGTGTGTGCGTGTGTGTGTGTAAAAGAGACAGACAGAGACTGAGGCAGTGAGAGAGACAGACAGGCAGCCAGAGAGGGAGAGACAGACAGACAGACAGACAGATAGACATACACACACATACTGGAAGCGCACGCGCGCGAGAGAGAGAGAGAGAGAGAGAGAGAGAGAGAGAGAGAGAAAGAGAGAGAGAGGCAGAGAGAGAGAGGCAGAGAGAAAGGGGAGAGAGAGGGAGAGAGAGAGGGGGGAGAGAGAGAAGAAAAGAGAAAAGAGACAGCAGACAGACACAGACACACAGAGACACACAGACAGACAGAAACACACAGACAAAGGGAGCGAGAGACAGAGATAGAGAGACAGTGAGAGACAGACAGACACACAGAGAGAAAGACAGAGAGACAAAGACAGAGAGAGAAAAACAATGTTTCAACAGAAAGAAAAAAAAACGCAATATCGTGGGTTTGTGACATGCAGGGTGAAAAGAAACACTTAAAACTTCCGTGTAACTTTCTCGTACTTCTATGTACTTCATTGCACAATGTTCACTTTTTTTATCCTATGTGCGTACGAGCATATAAGGTAAAAATTGTCTGTGCCACTCCTAGAACACAAATTCTAGTCGTCAATCATGTGCCCCAAGCCTTCATCAAAAAATGAAATTACTCGTACATTTGTATTTTCTCATGTTCGACGAAACAGAAGGGAAGTTGTGCCATTTTCCATTAATATTTTTATCTGTTCTTTGTTATTTGTTATTTTTTGTCTTATGTTCACGCTTGACGAAGGTCAGTTGGTAGAATATCTGCTCCTGTCTTGCCGTGTTAAATACGCGTTCTGATTTTAATTTCGCGTTTTTCTGGTTCTTATTTCTACGTCAAATCAGATATACACGTACATAGCATTAGCTCAGATGCACAACAGATATGAAACATTCATTAATAATTTGTCGGAAATTTATCCCATATCAAAATGTTAAGCGAATTTACCCTGTCCTTCGCCTGTTTTGTAGAATGAAAACAAATTTGAGAAAGAGAGAGAGAGAGAAAGACAGACAGACAGACAGACACAGTGACAGAGACAGACAGAGACAGTGACAGAGAGACAGACAGACAGACAGAGAAAAAGAAAAAGAGGAAAAAGAGGAAGAGGAGAAGAAAAAGAAGATGAACAACAACAACAACAGCGACAACAACAAAAAGAGGAGGAAGAGGAAGAGGAAGAACAAGAACAAGAAGAACAAGAAAAATAAAGAGAACAACATCAAGAAAAGAAAAAGAAAAAATAAAGATCTTTATTATACGAGGCTAACAGACAAACAATATTGTGCTTTTATATGTCTACCCTTCGATCACAGTGGGACTAAACTAGCCATCGTAAGAAATCAACAGAAAGATAACATCTAAACATCCTGAAATAATGGTGACTGCTAAATCTACGTTCATTACCTCAGAGAAAAAAACAAAACAATATACATTGAAGGAGCACAGCACATATAATGAAAAGAAATACTCCATGCTCACATGATAAATCAAAAAGTTCAGATCCAGGGTCAGGTTGCTTACAGCCCAACCGACCACAAACCATACCATGGCTAACACCATGTACAAAAACAACTGCAAATCGCATTAAAAAGTCAACAGTTAAAAACAAAGGGCACGATTATCCTTTCAAGTCTGAAGAGTTCATACTGCTCACAGCTCAACCGACACTGAAGTCATACCGGGGCTAATACCACGTTAAAAACAGTGAAGAGAGAGAGAGAGAGAGAGAGAGAGAGAGAGAGAGACAGACAGACAGACAGACAGACAGACATATGGACAGCGGAGAGACAGAGACACAGAAAGACAGAGAGAGTGAGACAGAGACAGAGACAAGGAAAGAGACAAGATTTTACACACACACACACACACACACACACACACACACACACGAGAGAGAGAGAGAGAGAGAGAGAGAGACAGACAGACAGACAGACAGACAAAGACAGACAGACAGACAGACAAACAAAGAGACAGACAGATAGAGAGAGAGACAGACTGACAGACAGAGAAACACACACACACACAGTCACACACACACACACATACACACGCACTCACACATGCACGCACACACGAGACAGACAGACAGACAGACAGACAAACAAACAGACAGACACAGAGAAAATACAGAGAGACTGAGACAAGCACAGAGTAAAGATCTTACACACACACACACACACACACACACACCACACACACACACACACACACACACACACACACATATATATATATTACTGGCAGACAACATTACAGGCTCTAGGAGGATCCTGTACAGGGTAGACCGGGTTGGAAAGGCAGCTGGGCTGGACTTAAATTCAAAGAAGACAAAGGTTATGCATGTTGCAGGCAAATATAACACTAGACAGGACCAGATCATGCTAAACCAAGTCCCTCTAGAAAATGTCAAGGACTTTAGATATTTAGGTTCAGTCAAGATACACGATGGAACATGCTCAAAAGACATAAAGATGAGAATTGGAATGGCCAAGAACAGTATGGTTCAATTGAACAATATTTGGAAAGACCACAGCATAACAGCAGACCTTAAGATAAAACTCTTAAAATGTCTTGTCTGGCCAGTGATGTTATACGGCTGCGAGGCATGGACAATGAAGAAAGAGGATGAAAGACGAGTGGAAGCAGCAGAGCTGTGGTTTTACCGAAGACTGCTGAGGGTCAAATGGACGGATAGGCGCTCAAATGAAAGCATACTGAATGAGTTGGGTACTACACGCAAGCTTCTAGTACTCATACAACGGAGGAAACTGAAATATGTTGGACACGCAATCCGTAATGAGAGAACAGACTTAATGTCCACTGTCCTC
This sequence comes from Monoplex corrugatus, assembly GCA_030674185.1. Taxonomy (NCBI): domain Eukaryota; kingdom Metazoa; phylum Mollusca; class Gastropoda; order Littorinimorpha; family Ranellidae; genus Monoplex; species Monoplex corrugatus. The sequence goes on along the minus strand of JAPXFY010000019.1, from coordinate 35,092,075 downwards.
CAAGGTAAAGTGGAAGGAAAGAGAAACAGAGGACGGCCACCTGCATCACTTGCTAGAAACATCACAAACATCAGTGGCAAGAAACTCCAGGAGGTGGTCAGACTTAGCCAAGATCGAGAGTGCTGGAGGCAACTTGTGAGGACATCATGTGCAGCGGCCAACACTGTTCCCGGTGACGCCGACAGGTGAGACAGGTGAGATATATATATATATATATATATACATATACACACACACACACGAGAGAGAGAGAGAGAGAGAGAGAGAGAGAGAGAGAGAGAGAGAGAACGAGAGAGAAAGAAAGAGAGCGAGAGAGCGACAGAGAGAGAAAGAAACAAAGAGACAGAGACAGAGAAACAGAGACGGAGACACAGACAAAGAGACACAGACAGACAGACGGGACAGACAGACACACAAAGACAGACAGACAGGCGGACAGACAGAAAGACTCACACACAGAGGACAGGCAAACAGACCAAAAGAAAATATATCAATCGCCACACACAAACACACAGACAGCTAGACAGACATTCATTCATTTTCAAGTGAAATCACATGTAGCAGTTCTGTGGGGCGTGGAAGATATATTCTCTCCGGGAAAAGAAGATTTATCAAGCGTCACCGACAGAATCATTTTCATTTCGAATTTGAAGTTGAAGAACTGGGCTCTCGTGAGGTGGGTTTGTTTGATCGTGTGTGTGTGTGTGCGTGCGTGTGTGTGTGTGTGTGTGTGTGTATGTGTGTGTACGTGTGTGTGTGTGTGTGTGTGTGTGTGTGTTGTGTGTATGTGTGAATGTGTGTGTGTGTGTGAATGTGTGTGAATGTGTGTGTGTGTGTGTGAATGTGTGTGTGTGTGTGAATATGGGTCTGAGTGTGCAAGCGAATGTGTTGTGCAGATATGTGTGTGCATGCGCGCGTGTCTGTATATATATATATATATATATATATATATATATATATATACATATGTGTGTGTCTGTGTGCGTGTGTGTGTGTGTGTGTGTATGTGTGTGTATATGTATTTGTGTGTGTCTGTGTGTGTCTGTGTCTGTGTCTGTGCGTATATCTGTGTGTGTGTCTGTGTGCGTCTGAGAGAGAGGGAAAGAGAAAGAGAGAGCGTGTGTGTTTGTGTGTGTGAATGTATGTGTGTGTGAATATGCGTATAAGTGTGTAAGAGTGTGTGTGTTGTGCACATGTGTATGTACGCGCGCGTGTGTCCGTGTACGTACGTGTGTGTGTGTGTGTGTGTGTGTGTGTGTGTGTGTGTGTGTGTGTGTGTGTGTGTGTGTGTGTGTGTGTGTGTGTGTGTGTGTGTTATCACTCTCTCTCTCTCTCTCTGTGCCCCCCCCCCCCCCTCCCGTTACAATGAGTTTACGTGCCTAAGCCGAAAACAAGTCAACCTAAGTAAGAAGTGTGATCAGCATGCAATCAGCAAAGAGCGGGGTTTTCTTTCTTTTCAGGAAAACAAAAGAAAGCAAGACGATCAAGCCGTTGTAAAATTCTTCTCTTTTAGACGTCAAGGTTTCGCTTCCACCAGAACATCGAGATTTTGAACTTCTCAATATCATGGTCGGCTGATCTGTAAAAATGCAATGTAAATAATATAAAGGAGAAGCGTGGTAGACTGGTTCAGACGTTCGCCTGCCAATAATCAAACTTGAGTTTCTAGGGTTCGTTTCCCGTTAAAGCCTCAACTTTTCTCTTCAGTTTGAACCGGAACCGAGACGAAACGAATCGGACTCGTGTGCCTTCTGGTCTGCGCACGCTTAAGATCCCAAGGCAGTTAAAAATCGTGAAGAGCAGAGCATTCATCTGCCTGCCCTGCTATAAAATATTGGAGACAGAGGTTCATTTCCCAAGAGCAGGGCATTCGCTCGGCTGCGCTGGTATAAAATATTGGAGAGATAGGTTGATTTCTCAGGTCCTTCCTCTTGAGGGCCAATTAGCCTTCTTGCCTTTCTGAAGTCGTGGTAAAAATATATGGGTGCATTGCGTCGCGCCGGTGTATTCTCAATGTGGACAGCAGCCCCAGTTTCACATGGTAAATCCATTGTGACAAAAGAAAGAAAACAAAACAAAACAAAAAAACACGAATCATCATTATAATGTGCCCTGCAGCATGGTGTTGGCGATTATGGCCCTCCATATGCATCTATCTCTTGTCGCCGCAAGCACATCTTCCACCCTCTCTGTCCTTAGCCACCCGGCAAGTCCGTCCAATATTTTCTCCCTGGGTCTACCTGATGTTCTCTTTCCCTCCAGTTTTCCTGTTGTGACCAGGTGCTCTAATTCCCCTCTCCTCGTGAATGTGAATAGGAATGTGAAATATGAAATATATGAAATAATGCAACGTAAGATAATTACCGGGTACTGGCAGATTTGAGAGGACTCCGCCAGATAATTACCGGCAGATTAGAGAGGAATCTGCCAGATAATTACCGGCAGATTAGAGAGGAATTTGCCCGATAATTACCGGCAGATTAGAGAGGAATCTGCTAGATAATTACCGGCAGATTAGAGAGGAATCTCCCAGATAATTACTGGCAGGTTTGAGAGGAGTCCGCCTGATAATTACTGGCAGATTTGAGGAGTCCACCAGATAATTACCAGCAGATTTGAGAGGAGTCTGCAGATAATTACTGGCAGATTTTAGAGGAGTCCGCCAGATAATTACAGGCAGATTTGAGGGGAGTCTGCCAGATAATTACCGGCAGATTTGAGGGGAGTCTGCCAGACAATTACCAGTAGATTTGAGGGGAGTCTGTCAGATAATTACTGGCAGATTAGAGAGGAATCCGCCAGATAATTACCGGCAGATTAGAGAGATGTGCCAGATAATTACAGGCAGATTAGAGAGGAATCCGCCAGATAATTACCGGCAGATTAGAGAGGAATCTGCCAGATAATTACCGGCAGATTAGGAATCTGCCAGATAATTACTGGCAGGATTGAGAGAAGCGCATATGGCACTGTCCGAGCGCGTTGAATCCCTCGTGAACAAAAACTCCAAACAAACTCTAATGCAATGTACACAATGCAACGTAATACACTGTATCGTTACGACACTGTCGTTCAAAACACACAGTTACATCACGCGGCACAAAATGACAGAGACTCCGCGTTCCGGGCACTTCCAGGCCGCTCAGACAGCTCATGCAAAATTACTGCAGTTGGCTCAGTACGTTCCTCCAATACAGAGACCATAAATCAACGACTGAGAAACAGAATACATTAGTTCGCTTTGGATGGGTGGTGCAACCGGTAAGAGTTTTGTCGGCTGTGTGTGTACATGTATTTAGTGTTCTTTCGGTTAAATCTTCCGTTCTCTGTGTGAAAAGGCTGCCAAGATTTTTTCAATTCACTGGATTGTTTGGCACTACTAAACTCTAAACAAGCGAGTGAATACAAATGTAACTCGGCAGCCTTTTCATAGAGGATGGAAGATTCAACATAGAAATTGAAACCAAACTCCAGAAAGTAAACCATGTCCCACACCGGATTTCGACGAATTTCCTATTACAACAGTCAAACTCTTCGATTCCGTTTTCATTACCATCATGATATACCAATGCCAGACATGGATCCTTGACCAAACCCCTGGAGCACAAGATTACCACCTACGAAATACGACGTTTAAGAAGGATAGTTAAAGAGAAAGTGGCAGAATGGTTCAGACCTTCGCCTGCTAATAAGTAAACTCGAGGTTTTAAGGTTCATTTCCCGTTGAGGCCTCGACTCTTCTCCTCAGTTTGACCGAATAATCGAACTGAACGCTACGTCCAGTGCTTCGGAGGGGGGCGAAAATCGTGTCAGACCCGTGTGCTTTCTGGCCTGCGCTCACTAAAGATCCCACGGCAATTGAAAATCGTGAAGATCAGGGATTCTACGCGGCTGCCGTGGTATAAAACACTAGAGATAGGTTGATTTCCCCGGTCCTTCCCCTCGAAAGCCAATTAGCCTTCTTGCCTTTCTAAAGTCTTGGTTAAAAAAAATAGGTGGCGCTGCATTGCGGCGACGCGCTCTCGAAGGAAAGAGCAGCCAGAGTTTTACATGGTAAATCCACAGTGACAAAAGAAACGAATAAGAGTATATGAAAAATATGGGTATGAATACACAAGACCAGACGAGACATGATTAGAAAGACCAAGACCAGAGAAATGGTGGAAGCAACATCATAATATTCATCAGCAGAAAATTAAGTTAATGTTGCGCGTGCGCGCGCGCACGCGAGAGAGAGAGAGAGAGAGAGAGAGAGAGGAGAGAGAGAAACTATTTCATCTATTATTCAATATCTATTTACTTATTTGTTTATTATTTATCACTTATTTATTTATTTCATTTCTATTCATTTGTCTATTTATTCATTCATTTATTTATTCACTTGTTTTGTTTTAGATATTTTTTTTGGGGGGGGGGATGATTAAAAGATTTGTCAATAGGGGAAGAGAACCTATACAGAGCAATTCTGCGTTTGGCCACCCCACGTATAGTCTTTTCTAACTGATGAACAATTTTGGTTTAGCAAACACTTTTGAAGGCAAATCTACCTGGCTGCACACTACCTTAGAACCAGATTCCAGTGGCGAGGAAAACAACAAATATCCCTTGTGTGTGTTTGTGTGTGTGTTTTTTTTTTTTTGTTTTGTTTTTATTCGTTCCGTTGCCATAAGTGGATGGGTACATGAAACAAACTTTGGCTTCAAAGCAACCACTGAAACCAATGTTCTTCTTTGTACGGCCACAAATCATCCTGCCAGCTTTAAATCAATATCTAAAAGCCGTTTTCCCCGCATGATGATGTTTTCCCCAGGGGTACCCTAGTATTCCTGTATTGAAACAGTGAATGCTTCTTATCGAGAGCATGGCGGCCCAAGTTTGGACCAGCTGGGCAAATAAAAGTTACATATTAATAAATGGTTAAATGAATGGACACTTCTTTTTCATATTCTTTCCTTGTTTTGTGCATGTCTTAGTGTATCTGGGCTGGACTAGGGCAGGGGCGTACCTGGGTTCTATAATCTCTACCCCTTCTTCAAAAGAGAAAGAGAGACAGAGAGAGAAGACAGACAGACAGTCAGTCAGTCAGTCAGTCAAGTCAATCTGTCAATCAGTCAGTCAGAAAGACAGACAGACAGACAGACAAAAGACAGACAGAGCTGGGTAGAGAAATCGTGTCGGGTCGCCAGCACAGCAATTTTTGACACGATTTCTCACCCGGGTGAGAAATCATGTTGGGTGAGAAATTGTGTCCGTTTTACACAATACAACTGCTTCAATCATGATAATCATCATTGTCCTTGTTGGCGTCAAAATAGTCGTTGTCATCAACGTATCATCCCTGAACTGCAAAAGACTTCACATCAAAAATTGAATGACTCAAACCATCACAACTTTAGCCAGATCCTTAGGATCATCGTTATCATAACATAGATCAGTCGATATGAAAAGAAAAAGAAAGAAAGAAAAAAAGAAAGAAAGAAAACAACGTGAATTGATGACGCAGCTTTACTTTGTGTGTTGTCTCATTTCCTTTTAATTAAATAGATAATTGCTTTTCTGTTTTGGTTATTTGTTTTCAGTAAAGGATATATGCCAAGCAAGAAAGCAAGTGAGCAAACGAATCCACTGTAAGCAGTCGTACTGGAGACTTACATATATATATAAATATACATATATAAATTAAATATATAAAATTGACTCTTCTAACACATTTCATGTTTTCTGTGAACATGTAAATACGCAAATATATTTTTGTCTTGTAACAGAGTGCAGAGCATGAGGACTATGACGGGGGAGGTGTGTGTGTTTGGGAGACGAGAAGTAATGACCAACAAAATCAGTGACGGCAAAGGGCAGTCCTTGTGACGTGCACAGGCCGAGGGAGGGGGGGGGGAGGAGGCGAAGGTAGCCATCATTTTGTTTTCTTTGTGAACTGTTTCCTCGAGCTGTTCCCTCGGTTGCATGTATACATGTTGTAGCATATTTCCCCCATACTTGCAGGCATCATATCATTGCATATCTGCGTATTCGGTGGAACAAAAAACAAAAAACAAAACCAAAAAACAATAAAAGCAAAACACGAAACTGGAATCAGAACGCATATTTAATACAACAGACAAGACAGGCGCAAATTTTTGTGGGACGAAGCAGCAGGGAAATTCTAGTCTTTTTCTCCTAATTTTTGCATTTGGTGTTTATCCGTTTGTGATCTTACGTTTACGCTTGAAAAGGCCAGTTGGGCGAAATTTGCGCCTGTCTTTCTGGTTGTATTAAATACGCGTTCTGATTCTATTTTCGTGTTTGGTTTTTTTTTTTCTGGTTCCTGTTCGCCTGAACGTGGGAATCGCCCTTGTTTTGGATGTCTTCGATGGGTTATCCAGCATTTCGGCAGCTTCTGTTTGTTGTTTTTGTTGTTTGGGGTGTATGCTCGGTATTTTCTCGTTTCCAAAAGCCTCTCAACACTGACATAATACATAATTCTCTGTCTGCATATTGCACTTGAAAGGGACTTAGGCTAGTACGTTGAGCTGAAAAATTAGGGGGGGGGGAAATCTCCATCCTTTATCCATCTAGCTATACCCTGATACAAACTCAATCCTTCCGACTGAACGTCCGACGTCATTAACCATCTTGGCCACTGTGCCTGTCCGCAGCCATCATCAATAAATCGTATCCCCCCCCTCCCCCACCCCAACCCCTCGATCACCACTCTCTTTTTTGGTCAGCTCACTGGCCCTAGATAAGGAATGGGGAGAGCTTTCCCTGCTTGCCTCACACCGCTCGTCACATTAGCGCCAGCACATCCATCATGACTGAGGTAGGAACTGCGTTCTTTTGGTCTTTTCTCGTCCACTTCCCGAATCTGCCTATGGCCTGAATGTGGATGGGTGACTTGTTATACAAGGACGCTGGTTCAAGGGCTGTGACCACAGCGATTTGTTCTTGGATAAACACTGACTGAGTCTTGTAAGGACAAGCACCACAAAGAGCCTGGTTCTGAGACAGTTACTGGGTGTTTCAAGGACAAGCACAAAGAGATTGGTTCTGAGACTGATACTGAACGGTTAAGGACAACCACAAAGAGACAATGTTTTAAGGACAAGTACGAAGAGATTGGTTCTGAGACAGACACTGAGTGTTTTAAGAACAAGTACAAAGAGACTGGTTCTGAGAGAGTGTTTTAAGGACAAGTGCAAAGAGGTTGGTTCTGAGAGAGTGTTTTAAGGACAAGACAAAGAGACGGTTCTGACAGACATTGTGTTTAAGGACAAGTACAAATAGACTGTTCTGAGATCAGTGTTTTAAGGACAAGCACTAAGGAGACTTTGGTCTGAGAGAATCTTTTAAGGACAAGTAAAAGAGATGGTTCTGAGACAGACCAGTGATTTTAAGGACAAGCACAAAGAGACTGTTCTGAGACAGATAAATGTTTTTCAAGGACAAGTACAAGAGATTTGGTTCTGAGCAGAATGGTTTTTAAGGACAAGTACAAAAGGATGATTCTGAGACAGACACTGAGTGTTTATAGGACAAGGACAAAGAGATGATAGGTTTGAGTACAAGAACATCTGAAAGAATGTTTTTAAAGACAAGCACAATGAGATTAGCTTGAGACAGACATGGTGTTTTAAGGACAAGCAAAAAGGATTGGATTCTGAGACAGACACTAAGTGTTTATAAGGACAAGCACAAAGAGACTGAGAAGAATAAGTGTTTTAAGGTACAGCACAAAGAATGGTTCTGAGACAGACACTAGTGTTTTAAAGACAAGCACAAAGATGTTCTGAGACAGACAGTGTTTTAAGGACAACACAAAGAGATTGGTTCTGAGACAGACACTAAGTGTTTTAAGGACAAGCAAAAGAGATTGGTTCTGAGACAGACACTGAAGTGTTTTAAGGACAAGCACAAAGAGATTGGTTCTGAGACAGACACTAGTGTTTTAAGGACAAGCACAAAGAGATTGGTTCTGAGACAGACACTAAGTGTTTTAAGGACAAGCACAAAGAGATTGGTTCTGAGACAGACACTAAGTGTTTTAAGGACAAAGCACAAAGAGATTGGTTCTGAGAAAGACATTAAGTGTTTTAAGGACAAGCACAAAGAGATTGGTTCTGAGACAGACACTAAGTGTTTTAAGGACAAACACAAAGAGATTGATTCTGAGACAGACACTAAGTGTTTACGGACAAGCACAAAGAGATTGGTTTGAGACAGACACTAAGTGTTTTAAGGACAAGCACAAAGAGATTGGTTCTGAGACAGACACTAAGTGTTTTAAGGACAACACAAAGAGATTGGTTCTGGACAGACACTAAGTGTTTTAAGGACAAGCACAAAGAGATTGGTTCTGAGACAGACACTAAGTGTTTTACGGACAAGCACAAAGAGATTGGTTCTGGGACAGACACTGAATATTTTAAGGACAAGCACACAAAAGTTGGTCTGAGACAAATAGGGGTGTTTCAAGGATAACTACAAAGAGAGCCTTGCAGGGACAAACAAGTGTATTTAAGTGACAATACCTGACAATTACTACACATAACAAGAACCCATTCAGACAGGAATGTTTCTACCACCTCACGACTGCTTTTTCCACAGAACGTGGGTGGTAGTCTTGCTGATGGTTAAATAGGATGGCAAGATAAACTTGAATTCTGAATCCAGCATCCATTTAGCACATATAAAAAGACTTGTCCGTGGCAAAATTTGGTGGAAAAGTCAGGTTTAATTGATGAATGCATACATGGGGGAAGACAAATAAAAAAGATAGTCAAGCCATTCTATACATTATTCTTTTATACAAACTTAATCAAAACAAAAAGAAAATTCGTTTCTGAGACACAAAGCAGGAGTAGGGTACTGACGAAAAAAAAATCACTTTATGATAATACATGAAAATAGTGTACGCTATACGATCTTATTCTTTCTCTCTCTCTCTCTCTCTCTCTCTTTCTCTCTCTCTGTCTCTCTCTCTCTCTCTCACACACACACACACACACACACACACACACACACACACACACACACACACACACACACACACACAACACAAAGTATGTACCACGCACGCCCGCACATAAACTTACAAACTCAAGACACTCACAAACACGCATTCACTGTTACCGATACAGATACTGTTAATGTATGACACATATCGTGCAAAATATGTAAGAATCTATAAACGCACACCTGGATGAAAAATGATCAGTTTGCATGTTTACACAGTAACAGAGACAAAGGGAGAGAGACAGAAACACAGAAAGACAGAGAAGAAACAATACACAGAACAATAGACTTTAAAATAGGTAGCCAATAGCGCAAGGGAAGGGACAGATGACACTGAAACAGAATCTGATGCAGAGATAAATCGAAATAGGGAGGTAGGGGTATGCGGAAGAGGCGGTATTGTAGCCATCAATAATTCGTAACCTTAGCTGACCCCTCTCTGTTCTGGTCAGCTCATTGGCCCCCAGATAAGGAATGGAGAGCTTTTCCTGTTTGCTTCACAACGCTCGCCACATTAGCGCCGGCACATCCATCATGAGGAGGGCCGGAACTCCGCTCTTTCGGTCTCTTCTGGTCTCCTCCCGATTCTGTCCACAGTCTGAACGTGGATGGTTGGCTGGTTCCGTAAGGACACTGGTTAATAACCCTTTGACTCCCGCACCCTATCCACCAACAGCAAAAACTTAACCCTATGATTCCCTCACCTTATCCATCAGCTTCCTGGCAGGAAGCTGGCGAATAGGGTGAGGGAATCAAAGGGTTAAGTTTTTGCTTTGCTAGTGTTGTTGACAATGCAGGATGCTGGTGGACAGGGTGCGAGAGTCAAAGGGTTAAAGGAGCCTGGAGTTTGTTCAAGAGAGATTTATCACACATGGACAATATCATATGCGCTCGACCAAAATCTGCCAGCAGTTATCTGGCAAACTCTCAGACCATGCACAAAATCGTGCATGCTGACTAGGTCTTGAAACTGGGAGGGGATTGGAACCTAAGAAACAATAGAACCACATGAATGGAGCATTTAGATAGGCAGTGAAGAGGGCCAAGTCTGTCTTTATGGATGGTGGTTACACCAGTTACTCAGTATGGTGTAGATATAGAGTATTTCAAGAACAAAGTAGAACGACAGTTTTACGTATTGGACTTATTACTGGTACAAGCACCAAGTATTTTGGAAACAACCACAAACTGATTCATTGACATACACAGAGAGAAAGATGAAAAAACAACACAGCAATCATCATCTCATCTCTCTCCCTCGCCGGGATCGGCGGTAGGAGCCACGCTCGACCTCACAAGTTTTCTCCAAGTAGCACTATTCAGACATCCGTGGGCGACCTTCTGGATCTCAAGACCACAGACATCAGCGATGTTGTTGAAATAGGAGGTGTGCGGTCGTCCCTTTCTTCTCCTCGCCTCAAATTTGCCTTGCAGGAGCGTTGACATCAGATCTGTTTTGGTGTTTCTGATCGCATGGCCTACGTGTTTCAGCTTTCTTTTGTTGATCTCTGTCAGCAGCTGGCACCTGACATTCATTTCCTTTAACACGCTGTTGTTTGTTCTTCTATCTGTCCATTTGACTCTGAAAAGTCATCTATAGAGCCATATTTCTGCTGCATTAATTTTATTTTCTTCATCTTTTCTTAGTGTCCAGGATTTCCAAGCATACATTAAAACAGGCCAAATCAAACTTTTCAGGATTTTTAGGATTCTTAGTTTTAAATCTACGGGAAGCCCAAACATGGCCAGAACCTCCGCACAGTGTGTGCACTACCACGCCAGAAGGCAATGACGAACCATTGGTTTTATTCCTGTCAAAAACCACGTGAGATGAGATAAAAAAAAAAAAGGAGCGATAGCAGACTGAAAACAGTTCTTAAAAAAGGAAAGAATATTTGAAGGATATGATCTCTGGACGTTTTTCAGGACAGATACAATTTTAATATCATGAAATGGTAAATGTTGTCTAATAACTCTGAGGTCGTAAGGGAGTGAGGTGGTTCAGACCTCAATTTTTTTCTCAGGACCAGCATCATACTGGTAATATCTATTTCCTCTCATCGCTGCTTTACCTTCCCCGACTGAAAAACCAACAGGCACCCATTCACGGCTGGATAGACTGGAAACTGTGCACACATACAACATTTCTTGGGAACAATTAGCACCTGCACAAATCAGTTGCGGTAGATTGCAAGGTAAGTGGTCTGCCTCCATGCTAAACAGATAATAACCAAGATAATGTTTCATAGTTAGCCACAGACATGAATTCTCAGGGGCAAATGCACCATATGTTAGGGTACCCACAAACAGCTACTTCTGTGACCGTCAAAATTATTATGAGCACAATGACGTATTAGTTCTTGGACATTTCAGACCAGAGTAATCCTATTAATGACCACCACAAATAAATCATATTTCATGAAGAAAACGTTCCAGAGATAACTAAGTGTTTCATTCACAACATGATGTTTCATGATCGATCGCAATAGATGTGTATGCTCGCGCGCGCGCGCGTGTGCGATGCATGTGTGCGTATGTGTGTGTGTGCCGCGCAAGTGAGCGCAAGTGCACGAGTGTGTGTGCGCAAGAGCATGTACATGCATGCAAATGTGTGTATAGTGTGTGTGATGTACCTGTGTGTGTGTGAGTGTGTGTGTGTGTGTGTGTTGTGTGTGCGCGCGTGCCTGCATGCGTGCGCGTGTGTGTGTGTGCGTGTGTCGTGGTGGTCATTGGTTTAATGTTTATTTAAGTGATTTTAGATTTTTTTAAAAATGACATGTACAGTGTGTGTGTTGTGTGTGTGTGTGTGTGTGTGTGTGTGTGTGTGTGTGTGTGTGTGTGTGTGTGTGTTGGTGTGTGTGTATGAGCGACGTGTTGGTGTATGAGTGTGTGGGGTAGTGGTATGAGCCGTGTGTGTATGAGGTGTGTGTGTGTTATGAGCGCGTGTGTGTATGAGTGTGTGTGTGTGTGTTGTGTCTGTCTGTATGTATGTATGAGAATTTACACGTGTGTGTACAAGCGCATGTACAGACGTGTAAAAGAAGGAAAGAACCAACAGACGAAACAAGATACTGTAAAATTCTAAGTGGAAGCAGAGGGCCCACAAAATCTGGCACTATCGAAACATCCTGCTGCAAGCAAGGGCAGAGAGATGGAGGGGTGGGGTAGGGGGTGGAGAAGATTGTAACCCTCAATTAATCATTATCTCCCTGCTCAACCTTCTCTTTTTACTGATCAGTCCACTGGCCAAAGAGAGAGAGAAAGAGAGAGAAAGAGACAGAGAGAGATAGAGAGTAGAGAGAAGCGAGAGAGAGACAGCGACAGAGAGACAAGAGAGATAGAGAGAGCCCAAGAGACAGACAAACACAAAACAAGAAAAAAGAGAACGCATTAAAAGCAAAAGGAAAAAAGAAAAACAGAAAGTTTGCCTGAACACCGGACAAGACTTAAAAAGAATATGTACTTATGAGGGTAACATATTGCATAATAACTGAACGCACGTGAGAAATACAGAGAGAGAAAGAGAGAAAGAAAAAAAAGAGAAGAGAAGAGACGACAGAGACAGAGAGAGGAGGGGAGAGACAGCAGACACAGACGAGAGAGAGAGAGACACACACACACACACAAATATTCAGAGACAGACAGACAGACAGACAGAGGGAGAGGAACAGAAAACGAGACACCGGAAGAAAGGGACTGCCAGATTACGTCCATTTGATTCCTCAAGCTTTCACCAGTCCGATAAGGCATGGCTTCCGCAGTCTCACGTGACCCCCAGAGGACCAATCACAGGGCGACAAATAATGAGCTTCCAGCCCTGCAGATAGCGGTAAAGATTGCTGGGTCCAATCTTAATGCTCCTCTCACAACTTGACCACGGTATCAACACACACATTTCCTCTCACTCCTTGGTGTGTAAGGCTCTGGCACCGCCTTTAGTCCATTACGTTTACTGGTGCTAAAAATCCTACGATGTATTGTGTTCTTTGGTGGTGTTGTGTATCGCTTTAATCTGAGCTGACCTGAGCTGAACAAGTTATTTTGCTTAAAGCCAGCCGACTGCGTAAAGCCATATCTGGGCTATAACCGTTCCAGTACACACACAGTACTTCAACAGAAAAAAAAAGGGAACAGAAAATTAAATACAGATATCATGCATTCACGCACATAATCAAAGGAGATGCCCCTGGCGTTGACCACTCCGTCCTGTACTGTTGCATTGTCTCGCACTGACATGTAGCGTGGCGCGGTGTTTGTGTGGTGTGGTGTGGTGTGGCCTGGTGGTATGGCGTGGTGTGATGTGGTGTGGTGTGTTGCCTTGGGGTATGTTGCAATGAGCTGAGCTGTATTTTGCAGCTGAACTAATGAAATGAGCTGAGCTGTGTCGTATTATTTGTTCTGTTGCGCTACTTTATAGTCAATGTGTAGCGCGCATTCAAACCCCGTTAAGTAGCCTCGGGAGCAAAGATTCTTTACATCTAAAAGAAAAAGATGAGGGCAGACAGTGTCCAATAACCCCGAAGTCTTGGAAGAGTGAGGTGGTAGAGACCTAAATTTCCTTGGGGCCAGCACTATATGGGTGGTACCTATCTCCGCTCTATCGTTGCTTTACCTTCCCTAACTCTGAAGAATGAAACATGCAGACAAAATTGATAACAGGAAAACTGGCTAACTACCGTCATATGAACTGGTGAACGTGCTAAAAAATTTACAATAGGAAAAATGGGTAACTTTCACACTGATAACGTGCTAAAAATTGATAATAGGAAAAATGAGTAACTTTCACACTGACGACGCGCTAAAATTTGCTAACAAGGAAAATGAATAACCTTCACACTGACGACGCGCTCAAATTTGTGAACAGGGAAAATGAGTAACCTTCACACTGACGACGTGCTTAAATGTATTAACAGGGAAAATGGGTAACCTTCACCTTGGTGACGTGCTAAAAATTTGTTAACAGAAAAAATGAGTAACCTTCACACTGACGAAGTGCACTTGCTGGAAACAGCGCATCAAATTTCACGTGAGAAAAAACATACTGCAGAATAAACACAATACGATATAGCAAAATGCAATGCAACGCAATCCATTGGCATCATCTAACCTTTACGCCACAGCAGCAATTTACAGGCAAACAAAACAAGCCAGCAACGAAAAAAAAAAAAAAAAGGGGGGGGGGGGGACAAAAAAAAAAAAGAGAAAAAAAAGAAAACCTCTTCTATCACTATTAGTTCAGGAGTCACAGGGAGACAGAGGAAGTTTATTGCCGGAAAAACAAACACATCCATCAACACAAGGATCAATGAACACGCACTCGATGATATCGTGCAAGGAAGACCATGATTGGTCGCTTTTTCACGAGCCATGATTGATTGACAGATAAATCGACGCAGGCATGTTGATGTCCAGTGTGTGTGTGTGGGGGGGGGGGGGGGGGGGGGGCGATTACGTCCCATCGCTTGTGTTGGGTTGTATTTTTTTTTTTTTTTTGGGGGGGGGGGGCATTGTTTTGCTGGTATTGCACACACACACAACACACACACACAATCACGCACACACACACAATCACAATATCACTCATAGTGAAAAGACGTTAAATCAAAGAACGAACACACACACAATCACACACACAATCACACAAACACAATCACACACACACAAACACAATCACACACACACACACACACACACACACACACACACACACACACACACACACACACACACACACACACACACCTCCTTTGCGCTCGCCCCTCTTTTTTTCATTGTCACTGCTGCTGCTGTTGTTGCGGTAATACCGATAATAAATCGTGAATGATGACTTGACTATAATGCTGACTGTCTATTAGTAATGAATACTGTAGTTTGTGCGTATGACAGGTCTGTCTCGCTTGTTGGCTATCTATTCAAGGAGAAAATCGTGCAGTTAAGGTCTCTCTCTCTCTCTCAAGTAAGACGGAAAACTGCACCGTTACCAGAATGTCATATATTAAATAATCGATTCATTGCCTTTCCGTCTATCAAGACAAGACTGGAGGGGGAAGAGATACTGACTAATTGATGCACAGACGGCATAAAGTGGTCACATTTTTCTACTCTGTGTTTGCATCATCTCAGGTTGATTTACAGCGTCATGCAGAAAATAAGGTTGTCCATTATTGTGGCGTGTGCAATGTATGTTACGTATTGAAAAAATACGGCTGTGGTCTAAAAATCAAACACACACTAGAACATCATTAACCCTTTGACTCCCGCACACCATCCATCAGCATCATGCATTGTCAACCATGCTAGCACAACAAAAACTTAACCCTTTGATTCTCTCGCCCTTTCCTGCAGGAAGCTGGTGGAAAAGGTGATGGAATCAAAGGATTCAGTTTTTGCAATTGGTAGATAGGGTGCGGGAGCCAAAGGGTTAAGCCAACCGTTTACACACAGTGTCCAAACCTTGCCACACTAGTCTGCAAGGCAAAGAATGACAAGCCATCTCTCTCTCTCTCTGTCTGTCTGTCTGTCTGTCTGTCTGTCTCTCTCTCACTCTCTCTCTCTCTCTCTCTCTCTCTCTCTCTCTCTCTCTCTCTCTCTCTCTCTCTCTCAACACGCACAGCAAACAATAAGGAGAAGCAAAGTTCCCATATCTTACGGAACTGGCAAAGTTCTTGAATGCTGGTGTTTTGAATAGCTGCCTTCAATCGCTTGTAAAAACAAAACGTCCGAGATAATAGCTGTTCTCTTATTTTTGTCATTGTCATTGTTGTTTAAAGCCCAGCCGACTGCGTAAAGCCATATCCGGGCTACAACCGCCTCAAAACATACAAAACTTCAACAGGAAAAACAAAATTAAGTGCACACATCAATGCCTTCGCGCACATAATCTAAGAACATATCCCTGGCGTTTACCACTCCCTCCAATTTATCGCACAGAGGATTTAAAAAAACCGCACCAGAATACAAATTTAAGCATACCTAAAGACACCAAAATATATATTAAAAAAAACGGGCATAAATGACCTAAAATTGCTTCCGTATATCTCATTTCCCTTTGAACATGTGCCCAATTATCAATCCTAAGACAAAAAAGTACGCAAGACTTTATCAAATACATACAGGTGAATGGACCAGCAAGGCAGAAAATGATAGGAAGAAACAACAGAAAGCAAACGAGGAAGGAAGAAACAAAGAGCGTGACAGAAAAGAGGTCATTTCTATCACAGACTTTCCAGAAGGTGGGGATACTATTTATACTGAAAGAGGCCCCGGCATCGCCACGGAGGGGGGGGGGGGGGTGTTCTCTTCTGAATGATGGGTGGACCGACAAAACTGTGATGAAAACGGACAGAATGTTTGTCGACATGATGACAGGCTGACTGGCTGTTTGGATACAACTGTGGACCTACGATATCATGTCTCGGTTTCAGTCCCACCCTAAAACATGAAATGTGACTTGATCACTGCCCGTTTGATGCTCTTATTATTCTGGTGGTGTCAGTATTTCAAGTTTGTTTCCCTCCTTATTTCAAGACGCACGCACAGGTTTTCGCAATGGCTCAAGGAGACTGTCTGATAACTGCTGATATATTTGGATAGAGCGCATATGGAATTGTCCCAGTGACAAATAAACCTGTTTGCATAGACTCAGAACATAGGTATCTTTTCTTGAAGTGAGTTCGTGCCCCTCCATGAGAATATGGATAGGTTCGATTTACCCCAACATCCCACTCGGACATGAGACAAAGATAGGTTCTATTTCCCCCAACGTCCCACTCAGACATGAGGACAAAGATAGGTTCTATTTCCCCCAACATCCCACTTAGAAATGAGAACAAAGATAGGATCTATTTCCCCCAATATCCCACGCAGACATGGGAACAAAGATAGGTCCTATTTCCCCCAACATCCCACTCAGACATGAGGACAAAGATAGGTTCTATTTCCCCAAACGTCCCACTCAGACACGAGAACAAAGAAAGGTTCTATTTCCCCCAACATCCCATTCAGACATGAGAACAAAGAAAGGTTCTATTTCCCCAAACGTCCCACTCAGACATGAGACCAAAGAAAGGTTCTATTTCCCCAATATCCCACTCAGACACGAGAACAAAGATAGGTTCTATTTCCCCAATATCCCACTCAGACATGAGAACAAAGAAAGGTTCTATTTCCCCAAACGTCCCACTCAGACATGAGAACAAAGATAGGTTCTATTTCCCCAATATCCCACTCAGACATGAGAACAAAGAAAGGTTCTATTTCCCCAACGTCTCACTCAGACATGAGAACAAAGAAAGGTTCTATTTCCCCAATATCCCACTCAGACATGAGAACAAAGAAAGGTTCTATTTCCCCAATATCCCACTCAGACATGAGAACAAAGAAAGGTTCTATTTCCCCAATATCCCACTCAGACATGAGACCAAAGATAGGTTCTATTTCCCAAATATCCCACTCAGACATGAGAACAAAGATAGGTTATATTCCCCAAACATTCCACTCAGACTAAAGACTGAAAAGCCAGCCACTACCCTTCCTCCACGCGAACAACAATTAACCGCTTTCATACACTCACAATATATTCATACATTCAGTATCAGTCCCATCAGAAGTAGCCTGTATATTATTCTATGTAGTCAGTGGACAATCACCGCCAGTACAATGCTGCAAGTCTGCTTCAATAGTAAGGAGACCGAGACCTATTTCATTTATCTTTTCTTTCCCAGTCTTTGAGAGTCTATGCTCTCAATCGATCATAATTTGGATGGCTGATACTCAAAGCAAAAAAGGGAACAGGCTATAGCTGAATACATTCATAACATCAAGGATCTGAAGATTAATAAATTCCTTTTCTCTTTTTTTTTTTTTCTCTCCTTTTTCCTAATGTTTAACCCTTTGATTCCCGCAATTCCTGCAATACTGAAAGCCAGTATTCATCAAGTCAAACGCTAAGTTCTCTAATCTTTCTGAAAAATGACGGGATTTCCTTCAGACAGAAACAATGTCTTTGATAAAGGAACACTTTGCATGGAGATACTTTTACCACAATCAGACCATTTGGTTTTTATAGCGGTCCTTTTTCTCCCGTGATGCTCAAGTACCTAGTCCAACCCTGAATTGAAAGAGATCTAGTTTTCAATTATAAGCATCTTACAGGAAAAGATAAACACATTTTCTTACTCGATACTAAAAAAGTCAGAAATAAAAGAAAAATAACACTGGCCAAACGAGAGGGTTCTAAACCTTTCATCACAATACAATTAAAACAAAAAAAAAGAGGTTTCTAAACCTCTTATCACAATTCATGTAAAATAAGAACAACAAAAAACTAACCAAAAACCATTTTATGCAGACTTATCATATTTAGCGGCTGAACATATTCAGCGTTTGAGTTGATGAATACTAGCTTTCATAACAACAAAAATAATAAAGTTGACAAACACAAACGCACACCAGCAGCAGACAAACATAACAGCAATATATAATGACCATCTACAAGGACTA
Organism: Monoplex corrugatus; assembly: GCA_030674185.1. Classification (NCBI taxonomy): domain Eukaryota; kingdom Metazoa; phylum Mollusca; class Gastropoda; order Littorinimorpha; family Ranellidae; genus Monoplex; species Monoplex corrugatus. The sequence goes on along the minus strand of JAPXFY010000019.1, from coordinate 35,073,565 downwards.
AATCGATAACTTCAAGTATAGTATAACATTACGGGAGAAGGGGTTTACTCGCTGATTGGTTCTGGCCGACATTCAAACCAACATGGTCACTTGCTCAGATGCTGACTATGCATGGAACCAGCAGAAGGTTCACTCAATATGCCGTCAAGCGTACACAGCTAATTTCCGGAGTTCTGTAGACGGGGAATTGGGCTTTCCTTCCTTGAAACGAGGCTTTTTGTGAGAGTGATTAGCGTGGGCTTCTTACTTACATGTCAAGGGGAAACAGTATTAACGTGGTCAATGCTGCATAAATGAACATCAAACCAGAACCAAAAAGACTCATGAATTTTGCAAGAGCAAAGAGTGCACAGTGGGGTATGTGTGTGTGGGTGGTGTGTGCGCGTTGTGTGTGTGTGTGTGTGTGTGTGAGTGTGAGTGTGTGTGAGTGTGTGTGTGTGTGTGTGTGTGTGTGTGCGTGCGTATGTGTATTTACGCGCGTGCGTGGTGTGTGTGTGTGTGCGTGCGTGTGGCGTGTGTGTGTGTGTGTGTGTGTGTGTGTTTACGCGCGTGCGTGTGTGCGTGTGTAGATGTGTGTCTGTGAGTCTCTGTGCGTGTTTGTGTATGTGTGCACGTATGCGCGTGTATGTATGATTGGACATTGAAAGCAAATGATGTCCAGCGCTATGCTGAATTGGCAAAAAAAAAAAAAAAAGCACGAACAAAAAAAAACAACACTATCGGATGATAATTTGTTCCTTACATACATGTCTGCAGCTGACACAAAAAATAGCAATAAAAATGAACACCAGCTATTCATACAAGAAACTATCTTGCGCCAATATATAATACACGCATGTGCATGCGATGCAAATATACAGCATACGATACAAATATCAAGATAGATACAACAAACGTGAAACATGCAAACTTTGAAACAGATCACACAAGTAAACATGTAGTAAAAACGATAATGATCCATTAAAAGAAATACAGTAAGCAACAAACACACACAAGCTATATATAGATGTTGGGGGGTTTGTTTGTTATTTTATGCACTATGGGTTTGCTACATTAAACTGGCCTTCTAATTGCCCTCTTAACATTTCCAAAACAAGTGCGACCGCCCGCATTCAAGCAAACAGGAACCAGTAAAAATACGAAAGAAGAATTAGAATGCTATTTAATACAACCAGACAAGACAGGTGCAAATTTTCGACCAACTGGACTCTGTCAAGCGTAAACGTAAGATCACAAAATAAGAAACAACAAAAATTTCCCTGATGCAGAAAAAGATTAAAACTTGCCCGCTGCTTTGTCCAGTCGGGAAAAAGGACAAAGCACCATAGAAGTTTTAATCTTTTTCTCCTAACTTTTTGTATTTGTTGTTTGTTCTTTTGTGATCTTACGTTCACGCTTGACAAAGGCCAGTTGGCCGAAAATATGCGCCTGTCTTGTCTGGTTGTATTAAATACGCGTTCTAATTCTATTTTCGTGTCATTCTGATTCCTCTTGGCATTGTTACTCTGAAGGACCAGAGCAGAAATATATGTCCCCTTTACCCCACTTCCTTGAGATGGTCATCTTCATCAGTTATATTACCTGATGTGGGTGTTGGCGTAAACCTGAACCAAATCAAGCAAGTTTGTTCCTTTGTTGTTGTTGTTTTTTAATGGGAGTGTCTGATAATCATTTTATTCACATGAAGTATGCATGCGTATATTAAGGCATGTAATGATTCAGAACTGTCGCAGAATTATTTGATAAGTTATACCGAATGAGTTAGTTTGTAATGCTACCAATTTTGAAGAACAAGGTCTCCCAACAGTGTAAAAATCGCTACTCACAGTTCCGTAGCTTTCGATGGCGTTCTCGCCATCTTCGTCAGCGCTCTAATGCTGTCTGCGTGAATCTCTACTCAGATCTCGCGAACATGGGATGAACCCAGTTCACGAGATCGAATCAGAGAATGGTACACCGGGGGCAGGGTGTAACGGCCCCGGTCCCTGTTGAGCGGGGGGTTGGTGGCTGCGATGTAGATGGCCTCCTTGACTCCTCGCTGGAACCACTTATTTTCTCTGTCCAGGATGTTGACATTGTCCGCACTGACTTGATGTTTTTCGGCGTGTAGGTGAGCTCCTACTGGAGAAGAGTCCCTCTTGTGTTCTGTTAGTCTCTTCTGAAGGGGGCGTTCAGTTTCACCGACATAATGTTGGTTACAGTCCTGGCAGTCTATTCTGTATATAATGCCAGCTTTGTCGAGTTTGCTGGTTTTGTCCTTGGGGGTGACCAGCTGGCTGCGTATGGTGTTGGAAGGTTTGGAATGTACAGCCACCCCCAGTTTTCTGATCTTTCTGGACAGAGCGTCACTCACACCTCCTACGTATGGGATGGTGATGTGTCCCTTGCGCTGGTGTTGTTTCACTGGCTGTTGGGATGCGGTGTTGGATTTCCTGCCTCCCGGGCTGTTCCAGGCCCACTTTTTGTAGCCCGAGATGGTGAGCACTTTTTTCAGGTGGTTTGTCTCCTTGTCTTTTGCCTCTTGAGTACTGCATATGGTGTTAGCTCTGTGGGTAAGGGTTCGAATCACTCCCAGTTTGTGTTCAAGGGGCTGGTGGCTGTCGAACTGTAAATATTGGTCCGTATGAGTTGGTTTACGGTAGACCGAGAAGGATAGAATGCCATCAATTCTGGTGATGAGGGTGTCCAGCATGGCTATGGAGTTGTTCTGTTCCACTTCCCTCGTGAATTTGATGGCTGGGTGTTGGTTGTTCAGATGTTCTGTGAACTGTTCGACCAGTTGCTGGGGGAGGATAGTCATGGTGTCGTCTACGTAGCGCCCCCAGTATCGTGGTGGGGAGTGGAAAGAAGCCAATGCTTTCTCTTCAAAATCCTCCATGAACAGGTTGGCTACTATTGGACTTACTGGGGAGCCCATGGCTGCTCCTTCTTTTTGTTGGTAGAATTCACCTTGGAAGGTGAAGTAGGTGGTGGTGAGGCAGCAGGACAAGAGTTCACATACGTCGTCCACTGTGAGAGATGTACGTTGGTGGAGGGTTTGGTCGTTTTGTAACCTTCGGCGTATGATCTCTATGCTTTCTTTCACTGGTACGCTGGTAAATAGGGCAGAGACATCATATGACACAAGGAGTTCATCATGAGCGAGGGTGTAGTTACTCAGTTTTTCCACTAGGTCAGCACTGTTGTGGATGTGATGATCTGTGTGTCCTACGAGAGGTGATAGGATGTCCGCCACAAATCTAGCCGTCTCGTACATGATGGAACCTCTGGATGCGACTATGGGACGGAGGGGGACTTCTTTCTTGTGGACTTTGGGTAGACCATAGAACTTGGGGACGTCGGACACAGTTGGGTATAATTTCCTGTACTGTTCTAATGACAGGCGGTCCGTCTCTTTCAGGCGTTTCAGTGTGTCTTTCAGTTTGTTGGAAAACTTGGAAGTAGGATCTTTCTTGAGTTAGTTTGTCTCTTTTCAAATAACGTTCTTAAAGTCATCTGATTTAGGACTTTCAGTTCAGTTTATCTGGCTTATAGCTCAGCCGACTACTAAAGCCATATCAGGGCTAACTTGCTGTGGGATTATTGAACAAGTGTGTGTGTGTGTGTGTGTGTGTGTGTGTGTGTGTGTGTGTGTGTGTGTGTGTGTGTGTGTGTGTGTGTGTGTGTGTGTGTGTATGTGTGTGTGTGTGTGTATGTGTGTGTGGTGTGTGTATGTATGTGTGTGTGTGTATGTATGTGTGTGTGTGTGTGTATGTGTGTGTGTGTGTGTGTGTGTGTGTGTGTGTGTGTGTGTGTGTGTGTGTGTGTGTGTGTGTGTGTGTCTTAATTTGTTGTATCAAACTTTTTAACTAGGATTGCTTTTTTAAGACTAAGTTTAATCATTTTGCACAAATTAAAAACATAATTGTCGAGTTTCATTCATAATGTGTTTTATTTTTATTATTTCCAAGTTGAGTTTGGTACAATTTAATACTATATCTTTTACTATAATGTGAAAATAGTTTATGATGATGAAGACCTACGGTGTCAGCTACAACGAGAAAAGCAACATCAATATACAGTTCCTCAAACCACGAACAGAGAAAGGAATGGCTATCATCACCTGTCAAGTGAGCAGCAAGTCGTCCTGATGGGGTTCCACACTGGTCACAACAAGCTCAGCGCTCATATGAACCACAGCTCAAAAAAACTGAACCTTCACAAACCTGCTCTTGCAGTCGAGAAAACCAGACAACTTAAGACATACTGCAGCTATGTTACGTCTCTATTAGTAAGGCCACAGGACGTACAGCTGACTACAATTGTTCTGACCACCAACACCATGGAATTCGACACAAACTGGAAAACGGCCACATTCATCGGCAAAGTGGCCTTATTGTAATTGCCATTTTTATTTATTTATAAAGTCCAGACGACTGTGTAGAGCTATATCAGGGTTATAACCATTTCAAAACACACAATACTTGAACAGGAAAAAACAAACAAAAGAAAATTAAGTACATATATCAATGCATTTGCGCACATAATCTAAGGAGATGCCTCTGGCGTTGACCACTCCGTCCAATTTATCACACAGGGGATTTAAAGATCATACCTGAATATAAACATAACTAAGGACAATAAAACGTATATAAAAACCGACCTAAATTACCTAAAATTGCTTCCGCATATCTGATTTCCCCAGAGCCAAAAATGCACTACATACATGTACCCAATTATCACTCCTATGAGAATGTATGTAAAACATATAAGACTTTATCGAACACATACAGGTAAATGGACCAGTAAGGGAAAAAATGATAGGAAGAAAAGACAGAAAGCAAAGGAACAAGGCAGAAACAAAGAAAGTGACAGAAAGGAGGAAATTTCAAACACAGAATTTCATGAAGGTGGGGATACTATTCATATGAAAGAGCCCCAGACATCTCCACGGGGGTATACCATGTAAATGGCAAACGAAAGAACACAGGGGGAAAAATGCACACAGATAAAACACAAACGTAAGCAAACATCACACAAACAACCACAGAATAAAACATTATTTAAAGCAAAACAATTTTGTTAACTTCCACTCCATTACATCACTGCAAAGAAAACAAACAAAATAAAAGGACAAAGAAGAAATAGGGAGGAAAAAAACAGATAAATCTTCTACCACTATTAGTTCAGGAGTCACAGGGAGACAGAGGCAGTTTATTGCTGGAAAAGCGAGCACATCCATCCACACAAGGATCAATGCACACGTGTGATTATCCAGAGCAAGTAAGACCCTGACAGATCGCTATTTCACGGGCCATGGTTGACAGATAAATCGACGTAGACATGTGAACTGGAATTGAGATGTTCACATCGGTATATTTCAGCATTTGACCGTTTTTATGTATGTGCTCTCTGTCTCTCTCTTTCTCTCTCTCTTCTTAAAACACACACACACACACAAACACCTCTCTCTCTCTCACCCTCTCTCTCACATCACACACACACACACACACACACACACACACACACACACACACAACACACACACACACACACACACACACACACACACACAACTTGTCACGTTAACACAAACGAGACTCGAATATAACTTAGAAAAGGTGATGAAATGGACATCCAATTTTAGCCATTTCTCCAGTGAAAAAGATCATCTGATAAGAAACTGACGCCCATTCTAAACATACACACCCAATAAATAACAAAGAATCTTGTTAACAAGATGACTTCTTTTCTCGCATCATTCAAACCGCCATCTCCTGAATGTGAGTGTGCTGAATTCTTGCCACGTGACTACGTTGTTGATATAATAAAAAGGCGAGCTCAAGAATACTTCTATTCATAGGTTTGTCTTCCTGCTGCAATCATCATCGCCGCTGCTTCTGCCTCTGTTTCTGGTCCACTCTCCTGGAACAAACTTCCTCTCTCAGTCCGTCAGCAACCTACTTTGTCTCCTTCAAGTCCGCTCTCAAAATTCACCTTTTCCCCTCCGCATAAAATCCTAACCTCACTCAACCCCCCCCCCCCCTCTGCAGCCTGTCTCCGCTCGGAGGGGAATCACATGGTTATAATATATAATTGTATATGCTATGCTCTCTATAATTTTCCATTGCTTTTATTCTTGCTTTTATTGCTTTTATTCTTTCTCCCCATTTATAGCCATGCGTGTGTGTGTGTGTGTGTGTGTGTGTGTGTGTGTGTGTGTGTGTGTGTGTGTGTGTGTGTGTGTGTGCGTGCGTGCGTGTGTGTGCGTGCGTTCGTGCGTGCGTGCGTATGTGCGTGTGTGTCTGCTTCAGCGCTTAGATTTGATTTTATCAAGATTTTGCGCTATATAAATATTGTAATTATTATATTATCACTACCTCCACAACGCTCATTTCAGCTCTCCAGCACACCTCCAAAACTAAGCTCACTGTGACAGCACAGCATGACTTACCACAGAATCTAGGACATTTTTTCTAACTGTTATGACGATAATAGGAAATGATAATGATGCTATGGAGTTCCATTTCTGATGGAAAAGGCATGGCAGGGCTGTACCCTACGTTTACTTTCATAATGTATTTTGACGTCAATTGGGTCCAAAACATAACGAATACTAACACTTGCGATGTTGTACATGAAATCTGACGCATCCGTAAAGTGGACGAGACTCTCTGATGTGCTGGTTACTGTCTCCTCGAGGAGTCCATACCACGCTCATTTCTGGGTGGGAGCAGATCAGGGCCAAACCATCCGAATGCACTTATAGGGGGGTGAACCCATGACCTACCAGTCAGAAGGGTAGCGCAAACCGCTTCCTCAAGCTGACTGGTGATTGTCTGTAGCAATGGATGGGCAGGGGCATTGTGGTAACAATGGGTAAAACTTGACTGTCGATTGTTGAGAATGATAGTGTCTTGTACTGGCAAGACAACAAAGGCATGTCTTTCCACATGGTTTCCTCCCTCGTCCTGTACCCTTTAAGAGAATAAGGATGGCCACGGCCTCTCCCTTTACGATCAGACATCGGGAGCATACAGCATGTTCTTCTTAAAGGGAGGTTTCTCACTCGGTCTGGACTTGCTCATCATCATCATCGTGTGCCCTGCCGCGTGACGTTGGCGATCATGGCCTTCCATACGAATCTATCCGTTGTCGCTGCAAGCACATCTCTCACCCTCTCTGTCCTCAGCCACCCTGCAAGTTTGTCCAATATTTTCTCCTTGGGTCTACCTGGTGTTTTTTCCCTCTTTTCGGTTCTGACCAGGTGCTCTCATTTCTCATAAAAAGTCCTATTAATGTTGCTGATCTTTTCCTGATCATCTTTATTTATGGTCTTCTTGTGTCTGCCTCCTTCAAGACTGTCTCGTTCGTTTTCTTTGCTTTCCATAGAACTCTTTAACAGCATTCTTCTTAGAAACCACATTTCAGTTGCCTCAATCTTGTTGTGACTTTGCGTGTTGACTGTCCATGCCTCACAACCGTACAACAGTATCGTTCTATAGAACACTCAAGAACTCCCGTCCTGATTTTAATTGATAGGCAGTTGGTAAGAACGCTTTCATTTTGTTGATTGCTGTTTTGGCTTGGTCGATTCTGCTGCCTATTTCTGATGTGCATCTGCCGTCTGATGAGATGTCCGTTCCCAGATAGTTAAACTTACCAACCTATATCAATGTTGTGCCATTTGCTGTTGTTTTGCATGAAGGGATTTCTTGGGGTTTTTTTTTTATTGATTACAATGACTTAGTCTTCTTGCTATTTAGCTCCAGCTCTTTATTTCTGCTTTCTATTTGTGTTATATTCACAAGGTTTTGTATATCTTTTTCAATTTCTGCAATTAGCACGGTGTCGTCTGCGTAACGATTTGTTTATCATTTTTCTTCCAACCTTTATCCCAGGGCATTCTTCTAGGTTTCTCGTGATGGTTTCGCTGTAAAGTGAAATAAATCTCTGTCGCCAGAACATAACCCTGCCTAACCCTTCTTTTGATATTTTGGGAAAGAGCTTACATCGTTTTCTATTCTCATTGCTGTTGTTTATTCCCGTACATATTTCTGATTAGTCTTAGATCTTTTCCACCAATAGTAAACCTTTCTAGTTGGTTGATCAATTCTTCATGTCTTATCCGATCGAAAGCCATGGTATAATCAACAAAGCATAAATATAAATCCCTATGCAACTCTAATGACCTCTCTATGATAGTTCTTAGATGTATATGACATTAATAGTTCCTTTCCCTTCGACAAATCCACACGTTTTTTCTGTTTCTCTTTTGATTCTTCTCCATGTACGCATCATGATTATTCTTAACAGGATTTTTTTACATACTCATCAAGCTGATTATTGTGCGATGCAGTTCGCATTCTATAGCCCCTGCTTTCTTTGGAAATGCAATGAAAATTGATGGGGATTTTTCCAGTGTCATAAATTTCATTTTTAGGACGTCTTATTTTATCCGTACCAGATTCTTCTAGGGTCTCAATCATTTCTGTAGTCTGGATCGACTACTGAACGATAACCTTTGTACCACGGAGGATCGAACCCAAACTTTCCTAATTAAAGGTAAGCCTATTAGTGAAGGGTTACGTTATTGTGTGAAAATGAATGACGGTAAGCATACATCCTAGGAAATGCGCGCGCGTGTGTGAGAGAGAGAGAGAGAGAGAGAGAGAGAGAGAGGAGAGAAGAGTAGAGAAAGCAAGATGAGAGAGGAGATGAGGGGCTCTACAGTCGAGCACACGCTGTGTGTGTGTGTGTGTGTGTGTGCGCGCGCGCGCGCGTGGTTGTTTGCTTCCTTATGTGTGCACGTGCATGCATATGAGAGAGAGAAAGAGAGAGGAGAGATAGAGAGAAGGATGGGGATAGACAGAGAAGGATGGAGACAGATGTCTAAAATCCTAAAGCCTGAAACATAGTGAGATGAGGACGCACCTACGTATATGGTATAGAAGGAACGTTCTTGAAGAAAGCCAACTATGTCAGTTTGTCATCACAAGACATCCCATCCAATCAGACAAGCAATTTGTACCCATTTCAGTTACCACAATACTGCCAGCAAATCACTTCATACAAAGCATCCAGGAAAGACGAGATACCAGACTGGCCTCTGCTAAGAAAGCAAGTGAGAAAGCAAGCAATCTATTTGGCACACATTTCAGAGCCTGGGAGTGGTTATCGTTATTTTTGTTTAATCCTTCGACTCCCGCATCCTATCCATCAGCTGCAAAAACTTAACCCTTTGTCTCCCCCACCCTATCCATCACCTTCCTGCAAGAAGCTTGTGCATCGGGTAAGGGAGTCAAAGGGTGAATTTTTTCTTTTGCTAGCATGTTAACTGTGCAGGATGCTGAAGGAGAAGGTGCGGCAGTCAAAGGGTTAAAGGCCAGCGGACTGCGTAGACCATATAAAGGCTATATCCATTTCAAAACACAATATTTCAGCAGGTAAAACAAAGGGGGGGGGGGAGAAGGAAAAGAACATTAAACATACAATACTTCGACAGGTGAAAACAACGGAAAAGAAAATTAAGTACACATATCAATGCATTCGTCCACATAATTTAAGGAAATACAAGGTGAACGATTAGTAAGGCAGAAACAAAGTTTTGTGAGGAGAAGAGAGCATAATAAGAAAGAGGAACCTTCCAACGACCTAAAAGCAACCTGGGTAACTCCTGTAATTCCAAAACAGCACGGAACCTTAATTTCTGCCTCCGCAGTACCCCGCTGCGAGATAAACCATCCTAATGTGCGTGCAGCCTTTAAAGTTAGGGATAGGTAAAGCAGCTAAGGACAAAAGTTGGTCACTCCCCTACAGCAAGGTTACGTGAAAATATTTAACTTTTTAATATAATCATTACCATGGTAATGATAACGAATCCATCTCTCTCTCTCTCTCTCTCTCTCTCTCTCTCTCTCTCTCTCTCTCTCTCTCTCTCTGTCTCTCTCTCTCTCCTGTCTTTGGGACTATCATATAGCCTTAAAAGAGCCAAGTTGTTTTGTAGTTCAAAATTCAACCGACTGCGTAGAGCCATATCAGGGCTATAAAAGCTTCAAAACATACAAAACATCAACTCGAAAAAAAAGAAAAGAAAATTAACAACACATATCAATGCGTTCGCGCACATAATCTAAAGACATGCCCCTGGCGTTGACCATTCCGTCCAGTTTATCGCACAGGGGATTAAAAATCATACCTGAATACAAATTTAAGCATACCTAAGGACACCAAAACGTATATTAAAACGGGCATAAATTACCTTACATTGCTTCCGCATATCTCATCTCCCTGGAGCCAAAAATGCACTTTATACATGTACCCAATTACCAATCCTAAGAAAAAGTACGAAATATTTTATCCAACACATACACGATAGGAACAAATGACAGAAAGCAAAGGAACAAGGCAGAAACAAAGAGAGTGACAGAAAAAAGGAAATTTCTAGCACAGAATTTCCAGATGGTGGGGATACTATTTATACTGAAAGCCCCCAACATCTCCACGGGGGGAAGTGCCAAGTGGGAGATATTACAATACAAGAATATACAAAACAGCGATCAGTCATTAAGATAAATCAAGTGGGCCATCAGCGTGGTCTGTACCCATTTTGTATGTCAATCAATCACAGCTGGTGAAAATAAATTACACCACAAACTGCCTGCCTATCAGCTAGCACAAAACATCACTGAGTAAAAAGAGTTATTGAGCAGGCTTCTTTTTTGTCCTCCCACAACAAGACAAGCCAGACGATAAGAATTCCACACACTTGCATTCAGGGACTCTGGCAATTCCGAAAGATGTGAGGAAAACAATCGCCTTGGGAATAGGGGGCCTCTTGTCGCCGTTTGGTGTGCGTGCTTAGAGTGGGGAGTTTGTTTGCTCCACAATCTGTCTTCCTTCAACAGTTTGTCAGATGTGAGAGGAAATGAGATAAAAACTGGACATCAAGTTCTCTCCATTTAAAGTTGTGTCGTCCAGGCTCGTTTGCTCTCCTGTAACTTAAATGTAGTGCATATGGCAAAGGTGAAAGAGAGAGAGAGAGAGAGAGACAGTGTGTGTGTGTGTGTGTGTGTGTGTGTGTGTGTGTGTGTGTGTGTGTGTGTGTGTGTGTGTGTGTGTGTGTGCCTGTCTATGTCTGTGTGAGTGAGTGAGTGAGTGAGTGAGTGAGTGAGTGAAGTGAGTGAGTGAGTGATAGACAGAGAGGGAGGGATGGAGGAAGGTTGAGAGAGATTCAGATATTTTATTCATGCAAAGACCGTAGCCCCTAATGACATGGTCAATGTACGTATATGATATATACCAATAAACGCATTTAATGATACATCACGAAATCACAGTAAATCGTACCTCAAATGCTTTAAATACGTGTAAACAATTGCATCAATTGAGACATGTACAGTATGTTTAATTAAACAAATAGTTCAGACAGAAAGAGTTGAGAGAGAGATTCAGGTATTTTATTCATGCAAAGATCATAGCCCATAATGAGTAAGGGTACACGTATGTAAAACAATATAATCCAACATATTAACAATAAACGCATTTAATGATACATCACGAAATCACCTCAAATGCTTTATATACGTATAAACAAGCGCATCAGTGAGACGCACACAGTATGCTTAATTAAACGAATAGTTCAGAGAGAGAGAGACAGACATACAGGCAGGCAGGCAGATACAGACAGGCAGGCAGACACAGACAGACAGAAGACTGAGAATATTATAAATCTTTTCACAAGTGATTAAAACGATTAAACACTGGCATCCATACATCAGCGTCGATTTATATGTCGATCAATCATGGCTTGTTAAAAAAAACACACCAGCCATGGTCTTCTTTGCTCCATACGAATCGCGCGCGCGCGCTTTGACCCTCGTGTGCTGGTGGATGGACGTGTTGTGTTTCTCTGACAACACTCTTCCCTCGTCTCCATGCAACTCCTGAACTAATATCGATAGCCAAAATAAGTGCGACTGCCCGCGTTCAAGCAACAGGAACCAGAAAAAACACGAAAAAAAAATTATAAGAACGCGTATTTAATACAATGAGACAAGACAGGAGCAAATTTTCAGCCAACTGGCCTTGTCGAGCGTAAGATCACAAACAAACAAATACCAAATACAAAAAATTAGGAGAGAAAGACTAAACATCCTTGTTGCTTCATCCAGTGTGAGACAAAGCAGCTAGGAAGTTTCAGTCTTTTTCGTCCTAATTTTTTATCTGGTGTTTGTTTGTGATCTCACAATGGACAGGGCAGCAGGGAAGTTTCAGTCTTTCCTAATTTTTGTATCTGGTGTTTGTTTGTTTGTGATCTTACGCTTGACAAAGGCCAGTTGGCTGAAAATTTGAGCCTGTCTTGTCTTGTTGCATTAAATACACGTTCTTATTCTTTTTTCGTGTTTTTTTCCTGGTTCCTAATAACAATAGGAGCAGCTTTCTCTGCGCTATCTTCTTGCACCACTTCAGTGGTTTTGATCCTACGCCGTTGATTCCTGTTCATCAATACACCACCAACCCCAAGCTTACTCGGGCTAATTCCCAATGCCATAAAAAAGCTCATGGCAGCCAGCAATGTTAAACTGCCGTAGGGCCACGCGTCAGAGGAGACTGCACTGCTGCAGTATCGTCTGGTAGAGTTTTACCAGTGTTTCTTCTAATCTAAACTTACGGCCCTGCTCACAAAGCCCCCTTTCTAAAGCTCGTAGCAATAGTATTGGCTCAGTGGCTGAACTAGACCCGAGTGAGGACCACCCAGTGATAGATTTATCTGTTAATTTTTGTTCCATCCTTTTGTTTAAGCCTTTCCTCGATTTGCTTTCTTTTCGTTCTCCCCCCCCCCCCCCCCACACCCCCTTCTTCTCTTCGCGCGGCTGTCTGGTACTGTAAAAGTTCAGGCAGTTGTTTTGCTTGACGTTTGCTTCTGCTTTTGTATCGTCTGGTAGTTCTGTGCTGTATGTATGTATGTGTGTATGTATGTATATATGTATGTACGTATGCATGTATGTATGTGTGTATGTATGTATGTATGTATGTATGTATGTATGTATGTACGTACGTACGTACGTATGTATGTATGTATGTATGTATGTATGTATGTATGTATGTATGTATGTACTGTTCTTCTTTTCTAACTTTATTGTGTATAAAATTATTATTTCCAGACATGCATATATTAACTGCTGTTCTTCGTTTGTATTGTTCCATTCCTTAAAAAGTGAAAGGGGCAACTGATCAATGGACAACCATTGCCCAGTTCATGAACTGTTCGCTTTACACACGTGTCACCATGAGAGTAGAATTGTCATGGTTAACTCTTTTTAATTGTTTGGTGAAATTCCCCCCCCCTCTCACACACACACACACACACACACACACACACACACACACACACACACACACACACACACACACACACACACAAACAACACACACACTCCCCTCTCCAGATTTAGCGATACTACCTCATCATAATCTATCAAATGAATTTGAAATTCACACACACACACTCCCCTCTCCAGATTCAGCCATAGTACCTCATCATAACCTAACAAGTGCTTTTGAAATTCATAAGAATAACTACGGATATTACAAAATCATTAACGTACCCTGTTTCACCTCCTTCAAAATGAGCAATTCCCAATTTCCCAGCTTGAAGAAAATCACGACACATTCCTACCACTCTTTGAAGCAACTGCCCAGTTATCACAGTCACTTGGTCTATGTCACTGACATTATACTGCTCGATCAATGTTTGTCGGATGTGAGAGGAAATGAATAAGAAATTAGACACCAAAAATTAGATATCAAGTTCTCTCCATTCAAAGTTGTCGTCCAGGATTATTTGCTATCCTATGAATTAAAAGAAGTGCGTATGGCAAAATGTGTGTGTGTGTGTGTGTGTGTGTGTGTGTGTGTGTGTGTGTGTGTGTGTGTGCGTGTGTGCGTGTGTGTGTGTGTGGTGTCTGTGTGTGTGTGTGTGTCTGTGTGTGCATGCGTGTATGTGTGTGTGTGATTGTCTGTGTGTGCGTGCGTACGTGTGCGTGTGGGTGTTGCCATGTACAGAAACCCTGTGCTTTTTATGATAAATCTATTTTAATTCTGGTTGATTCCTCCAGACCTTATCAGCTCATTCCCTTTATGCGGAGGCTCATAACTGTAATGTTATGAAGATGAATGGTTTTGTAATGATCGCTCACATCGATATATGTTAATAGACTCCTTAATGACCAGATCACAAGACTTCATGCTAACCGTTGTCGATGACATGACATCGACCTCTTGTAACCAACAACAACAAAACAGACAACTCTCATATCAAACATAATAACGATACAGTTGTTTCCTTTGGATTGTAGGCTTCGAAAAGTCAATGGACAAGAACAGATAATTGAAGACACTTCAACAGCTAATGCTCATGATCATTTTTTATCTTTTCCCCCATCACAATGCATCAGTGGGTTTGGCGTATACGAAATTCATTCTAAGCGAGGAAATGTTCCCTCGAGAAAACTTAAACCGATCGATTTAACAGGTAACGTTTGATTAGGATTCGCACAAATGTGGACTACTTCATCGTGCATTACATAAAAGCGGTCAGCTTTGTTCACTGGTCTGATAGAGGAAAAAAAACAGGTTGATGGGGGAGATGGTTGTATACACACACACACACACACACACACACACACACACACACACACACACACACACACACACACACACACACACACACACACACACACACACACAAAGTTAGAGTGTATACAGAGAGACAAAAACGGGGAGCCACTTGGTTCTCTTAAAGGGCACGGAGAAAGGGAGGAAGCCATGTGGGAAAACTTTCCTTTGTTCTCATGCCAGTACAAGACCCCCATCATTGTCAACCCATCGACAATCAATCTTTGTCCATTTTCGCCACAATGCCGCCCGACGATCAATTGACACACAACATCATGAAGAGAAAAATCATTGAGCAAAGCCTCTCCACTCCCATCCTCTCCTACCCCCCCCCCCCCCCTTTCCAGACAAGGCAGCCCTGATGCAAGAATTCAGCACATTTGCATTCAGAAGTTCTCCCCAATTCCTGAAAAAAGAAGAAACGATCCCATTGGGAACAGAAACTTGTTGTCACTGTTTGGTGTGCATGCTTAGAGCAGGGATTTGTTTCCTCCTCATCTGTCTTTTTTGTACATGTTATCAAGGGAAAAGAAGTGAAAAACAATTGGACATCACACCCTCCAAAATTGAAAAGTAATGGTATTTGGCTGACTGATGACGTTAAAAATCTAAACAATCCAGACTAATTCGATCAAAATTCTGAAGGGAAAAAAGACATTACAGCTTCTGGTAGAGCGGCCTGCTTAAAATCACTTTAAATACTTTCAATGTTAAACATGAACAGGCTTTTATTACCAGAACCCATCGATGGTTTTAACCACAACTTGCAGAAAGCGTGTTTTTGTTTTGTACGTAGTACTGAACTAGACAGGTTAAGCTGCAAAACTGCACCTAAAATATCAACAATGGTGGCTTAAATGTGCCATTTTCAAGAACATCTACGACAATTTTAATGCTAACATGGCTTACAAAACCAGTGACGATGAACCACAAAGGGAAAATTGGTGTTCTTTCAAACTTTCTAATGAGGGCCTGAAATTCCCTGTGTACTGCAAAGAGATTCAGTGATGATAGTGGTTTATCCTTGTTTGTTCCTCCCACGATCAGCCACACTGCCCAGAAGCCGATCTCTTAGCGAACTTCAGCGTCTGAATCTGAGTCACCACTTATCTCTTTTCCTTTTTGTTGTATTTAATTTACTCATGTGTGTAGGCTCAATTTGTCGGTCGCCCTAGGAAAGCTGCCGTGCTGGGGAAAGGACAATGGATGGCCAATCTCATAGCATCCGTCTACCTGGAACCGTCCCGCATGAATCCAAACAGTGTACTTCACGACTGACTAGCGTACAGCCACCCATCTCATGGCCAAGTTACTCGAGCTCGGGATAACGGGTTGCTTACGGCAACCACTGGTGATTGTGAAGATGGAGACGATCAAAATGGAAATGAGGGTGGAACTACGCTTCGTCTCATCCCTCCCCCTTGACCTGTCCGACATGGGTAACCCTACCAGGGGCATCAATTTACACAGTCAAGTCTAGTCCACTTTACTGCCTTGGTTATCAGGACTGTCACTAGTGAAAAAAAACAAAGCTTTCGAACAAGTAGCCCCCATCAGCATAGCTCAAGTGGTCATTGGGACCTCAAGCCACCTGACCACGACAAGGTGGTAGTCCCCTCCGGACCGGTGTGTGTGTGTGTGTGTGTGTGTGTGTGGTGTGTGCGTGCGTGTGTGTGCGTGTGTGTGTGTGTATGTGTATGTGTGTGTGTGTGTGTGTGTGTGTGTGTGGTGTGTGTGTGTGTGTGTGTGTGTGTGTGTGTGTGTGTGTGTGTGTGTGTGTGTGTGTGTGTGTGCTGGTATAAGTGCGTGTGTATGAAAGACTTGCATTCATCAAATAATTCATCAAGTTCCTTTCATCTTTTTCTTCTTTTTGTTACAAACCTCAGTGTCATGCAGGTACATGGAATACCCTTGTTTTTCTTTGTGTTATTTGTCCGTGATGCACATGTCCTCCTTTGTTGTCTATTTTTTCCTCTTTATTTTCCCCCCCGATGCATTTCTTTCCACTGCCTGTTCAGCATACATTTTATTCTTATTGTTGCTTAAACCCCAGCCAATGCATAGAGCCATACCAGGGCTATAACTATTCCAATGCACATACAGTATTCTACAGGAAATAAAGGAAAAGAAAATTAAGTAAACATATCAATGCACTGGAGCACATGATCTAAGGAGATGCCCCTGGTGTTAACCACTCTGTCTAATTCATTGCACAGGGGATTAAAAAAAAAAAAGCAAACATGAATACAAATTTAAACATAAATAAGGACACTAAAACATATATAAGAATGGATCTAAATTACCTAATATTCCTTCTGCATAATTATCTCACTTCCCTAGAGCCAAAAATGCACTCAATACATGTACCCAGTTATCAAGACTTTATCGAACACATACAGGTGAATGGACCAACAAGGCAGAAAATGATAGGAAGAAATGACAGAAAGCAAAGGAACAAGGTAGAAACAAAGAGAGTGAAAGTGAAGAGGAAATGCCTGGCACAGAATTTCCATAAGGTGGGGATACTATTTATACTGAAAGAGCCCCCGGCAACCCCACGGGGGATTCAGCATACATTATGTTACTAGTCAAAACATGATCAGTCGTTAAGTATAGATTACAGTCTGTAGAATGGACAATCCTGATCTCTCTCTCTCTCTCTCTCTCTCTCTCTCTCTCTCTCTCTCTCTCTCCTCTCTCTCTCTCTCTCTCTCACTCTCTCCTCTCCTCTAGTCTGTAGAATGACAATCCTATCTCTTCTCTTCTCTACTCTCTCTCTCTCCTCTCTCTCCTCTCTCTCTCCTCTCTCTATTTCTATTATAGACAATTTTGCACGGCGTTTTAGTCAACCCTTCTTTATTTTCTGTGTGGACAAGTGATGATATAACCTCTTTCTGATTTCATGTTATTGTCTGTTATTATTCTTGATGAACTGTTTATACTGCGTTAATGCATGGACCCAGTACAGCACACCCTACTACTCCTCTCTTTGTGGTCTGTTACAATGTAAAGTTCATCAATCATGCTTTGACATAGACTACTGTATAAATGATAGAATAGTAGTAGTCGTAGTAGTCGTAGTAGTAGTAGTAGTAGTAGTAGTAGTAGTAGCAGTGGTGGTAGTAGTAGTAGTAGCAGCAGCAGCAGCAGTAGTAATAGTAGTAATCTCACGTCCGATTCAATAACTATTATTCTTCTCATTATTATTGCTGCTAAAAGCTCAGCCGACTGCGTGGACCCCCGTCAGGGCTATAACGGTTTCAATACACACAGCGCTTCAACGGGGGAAAAATTTTTTAAATGGAACAGAAAAATAAGTACACATATCAATGCATTCGCTCACAATATTTAAGGAGATGCCCCTGGCCCAAGGGATTTAAAAACATATCTGAATTCAAATTTAAACATAATTAAAGACACTAAAAAATCTATAAAACGGGCCTTAATTACCTAAAATTGCATCCACACATCTCATTTCCCTAGAGCACGTAATATAAAGTACCCATTTATCAATTCTAAGAGAAAGTATGTAAGACTTTATTGAACACATAGAGATGAATGGATCAGCAAGGCAGAAAATGATAGGCAGAAATAACAAAAAGCAAAACAGCAAGGCAAAAACAAAGAGAACGACAGAAAAGAGGAAATTTCTGGCACACACGCACACAGACACACACACACGGCTATAAATGGGGAGAAAGAATAAAAACAATGGAAAATTACAGAGAGCATATTATATACAATTATATATTGCAATTCCCCTCCGAGTGGAGACAGGCTGCAGAGGGGATTGAGTGAGGTCAGGATTTTATGCAGAGGAGAAAAGGTGAGTTTTGATAGCGGACTTGAAGGAGACAAAAGTAGGTTGCTGACGGACTGAGAGAGGAAGTTTGTTCCAGGAGAGCGGACCAGAAACAGAGAAGGCTCGTGGACCATAGGTATTGAGCTTAGTGCGTGGAAAGCGAAAAGTCAGAGAATCGGAGGCAGAGCGGAGGGTACGTGAGGGAAGATAGATCTCAAGTAGGCTTGACAGGTAATCGGGGGCTGCGTTATTGAGGCTTTTGTAGCACATGGTGTCTAGTTTGTACTGTATGCGCTTTGATACAGGGAGCCATTGAAGTTGTGCCAGGAGAGGAGATATGTGGTCAGCTTTTTTCTTTTTGAGTACAAGGGTGCAACATTGTTTTGCAACATTGTTTTGAATGCGCTGTAGGATGTGAGTGGTGGAGGCAGGAAGACCGGACGGACAGGAGTGAATTGCAATAGTCAATGCGAGACATTATGAAGGAGAGAACGAGTTTTGCAGTTGTTTCCACAGAGAGATACTTCCTGATCAGGCTTATACGATGGAGGTGATAGTAGCAAGATCTGGCAGTTTGAGAAACAAAGTTGTTCATGGAGAGGGTAGAGTCAATGCAGACACAAGGTTTTTAGCTGAATCAGAAATTGGAACTGAAGTGTTACATAATGGGAGAGAAAGAGGAGGCAGCTGAGAAAGTTTCTGACGGGTGCCAATGAGGATAGCTTCTGTCTTGTCATCATTTAGCTGAAGTTTGTTGTATGTCATCCAATTTTTAATGTCCGAGTAACACTCAGTGGTGCGAGTCAGGAGGCGCTGTATATTGTCAGGTGAGTCACTGTCTTGAAGTTGGGTGTCATCAGCATAGAAGTGGTGTTTTATAGAGTGGGAGTTGATGATGGTGGACAGGGGGGAGGTGTAAAGAGTGAAAAGAACAGGGCCAAGGACAGATCCTTGTGGAACACCACAGCTCAGGTATGCAGGTTGAGAGTAAGTGCCATTGATGAGAACAGTTTGTTTTCTGTTTGATAGATATGAAGTGAACCAGGAGAGAGCAATGTCAGAGATGCCAAAAGTATGATGAAGTCTAGAAAGGAGAATACCATGATGAATGGTATCAAAGGCTGCAGACAGATCAAGGAGTGTGAGGAGAGAGACTTTGCCAGTATCAGTTGCAAGGAGGAGATTGTTGAGAATGTGTAGCAAGGCAGTTTCAGTGCTATGGCACTGGCGGTAGGCTGACTGGAAAGGATTGAGGAGATTGTTGGCAGACAGATGAGAGTTCAGTTGGTTGAGGACAACTTTTTCAAACAGTTTTGACAAGAAAGAGAGATTAGAGATAGGCCGGTAATTTTTCAGTTCATTTGGGTCTAAATTGTATTTCTTGAGGAGAGGGTGAACAATAGCAGACTTGAAAGAATCTGGGACAGTTCCAGTTTGGACAGAAGTGTTGATGATGTCAGTGATGAATGGGAGGAGCGTAGGGAGACAGTTAGAGTAGAGAGAACCTGGAAGAGGATCCAGTTCGCAGGTTTTGAACGACATGGATCTGATTGTGTTGAGAATTTCTTCTTGTGAGACTGGGGTAAAAGTAGTAAGAGGTGTGCCAGAGAAGGAAGGGTCAGGTGGGCATGGTTGACAGGGTGTCCTGTCAAGCCTGTCACGAAGAGTTTGTATTTTGGTGGTGAAATACTTGGAGAATACAGATGGGAGTTCTTCATTTGTGTGTTTTGTTGGGAGAGGTAAATCTTTTCGTGTGCCAAGGAGATGATTCATGGTTGTAAAGAGTTCTTTTGAAGAAGAGGCATCAGGATTTTGGTTTGGAAATAGCTTGTTTTTGCAGATGCAATGAGGGTGGATACTTTTGTTTTAGAGGCTTGGAAAAGTTGCCTATGTAAGTGGGTTTGGATTTGCGCCAGCGGCGCTCTGCTCTGCGGCGGGCACGTTTTGCACAGGCAATCTCATGAGTGAGCCAGGGGGTAGGAGGGCGGTCAGGTAAAAGACGGGTAGTGGCTGGAGCATGAGTGTCCAGAAGATGGTGGAGAGTAGTGTAGAATTCATTGCAAGGTTATGTGACTTTTCAGAAAGGAGACAGAAGGCATCAGATGAAAATGTGGAGAGGTCGATAGATTTGAGATTGCGTCGAATCACTGTGCGCATGGTACGGGAAGGAGGAGGAATTTCAAGAGAACAGAGAATTGCAGAGTGGTCAGATGGAAGGGCTGAAGTTAGACGGGTAGAAAGAACTAAGCAGTTATCAGTAGCTGAATTGTGGTGATCACGAGAAATGATCCAGTCAAGAATGTGACCTTTTTGATGGGTTGGTTCAGAAATGTGTTGAGTCATATTGTGATTGGACAGAGAGTTGATGATATGTCTTGTGTTATAACGGTGAGTGTTGTCATAGTGGACATTGATGTCACCTAGAATGATGAGATTTCCAGGTAAGAGGCAGTAGTAATCAAGAAGTTGATCAAAGTCAGAGAGAAACATGGATGTGGTGAGCTTGTTGGCAGAGCTAGGTGGAGGTCGATAGACACAGGAGAAGGTGATGGGGTGAGGGGTGGATTGGAAGGATACTTCAACGTGCTCGAAAGAAGGATGGGAGAAAGGCAGAGACTGCGAGAAAGACAGGCGGGAATGGAGTGAGTCGTTGTAGAGGATGGCGATACCACCACCTCGGGATGAGCGATGGAAAGAAGCAAGCCTGTAACCACTCGGAGTGAGACTCGCATGTATAGGTTCATGACCAAGGGGGTTAAGCCATGTTTCGGTGATAAAAGCAATGTCAACATGCTCATCTGCGATAAAGTCAGCAATGACATCGGCTTTGCCATCAGTGCATGTTGACTGAGCGTTAAAAAGGCATAGTTTTAGTTTATCACAATGCGGCGGCCGAGGTGGAGACGAAGGCAGCACCGACGGGACAGAAGACGAAGGCGACACCAGCGGGGCAGAAGATGAAGGCAGCAACGACGGGACAGAAGACGAAGGAGGCACCAGTGGGACAGAAGACAAAGGCAGCACCAGCGGGACAGAAGATGAGGGCAGCGCCGGCGGGACAGAAGACGAAAGCGGCACCGGCGGGACAGAAGGCGAAGGCGGCACCGGCGGGACAGAAGGCGAAGGCGAAGACGGCAGAGGAGGAGACGAAGTTTGCAGCAGCAAGGTCGAGTGCAGGGGCAGTGGAGGAGACGAAGAAGCAGAAGAGTGGTGTCGGACTGGCACAGTCAGGAGGCAGATTGTGCCAAAGTCGGTGGAGACGTCCACCACGACAGGATCGCGCAGTGCGGGGCTTAAGAAGAATATAAGACATCCTTCTTAGGGCCAATTGTTTAATTCATACGCTTGACAATGAATGTTCGATACAAATGAAGTTCTTACCAGTATTGCTACCACCGAAAAAAAAATAGAAAAAAGAATTAACCTTTTTTTACAGCCAACTGTTCACCTACTACAGACAACTTCTGATTAAGTCTGGCACAGGCTGAGCCAAGTGATCTAACAAAGCAATCAATCTTGCTGGCTGGCAGGACAGAAAAAGGAGGTTGAGAATGGCAGTGGTGGTGTCTAATCCTTATGTCTGAGAGCAAAGTGAGAGAGAGGTCTCACCTTTTTCTCTTAATAAAGAGTACGGGATTGGGGTGAAAACCACGAGGAGACCCCTGTCTTTGTTCCCTTGCCAATACAAAACCCTATCATTGTCAACCAGTTGATAATCAATCTTTGCCCATTATCTGCGCAATGCCGCCTGCCCATCAATTATCACAGAACATTACGAAATGAATAGCTATTGAACTGGTCTGGATTTTTTGGTATTATTATTTTCATTTTCTTTCTTTTTCTTCCCAGGTTCAAATTCCTGCAGCTTACTTTTTCTTTAACTACATTTTAGACTTGCAAGGTTAACAGTGAGCATGGTTTTTATCTGTCTTTCATCTTAACCTGGTTGTCATTTTTGACGTGGTGTTAGCCCTGACATGGCTCTAGTAGTCGGCTGGGCTATAAACATTATGAACCGGATAGAACTGAAGCCCAGCCGACAACAGCGCCATATCAGGGCTACAATCACGTTAAAACGTCAAGTTTAATTAAAGAGACAACAATTTCGGGTCATAAATGCGTTTCAAAAACTTCCTCCCCATAGATACAATCATATCATAAAATCTGTCGATCTCTTGTTAAAACTTGAAAATTCCATGTGAAAGAACGTCTCTAAAAAGTCCCCCGTGGGGATGCCGGGGGCTCTTTTCAGTATACGTAGTATTCCCACTGTCTGGAAATTCTGTGCTAGAAATTTCCTCTTTTCTGTCACTCGCTTTGTTTCTTTCTTCCTCCTAGCTTTCAGTCATTTCTTCCTATCATTTTCTGCCTTCCTGGCCTTTCAAGGGAAATGAGACATGCGGAACCAATTTTAGGTAATTTAGGTCTGTTTTACATATGCTTTAGGGTCCTTGGTTCTATTTGAATTTGTAATCGGGTATGTTTTTAAATCCGCTGTGTGATAAATTGGACGGGGTGGTCAACGCCAGGGGCATATCCTTAGGTTAAGTGCGCGAATGCTTCGATACGTGTGTTTAATTTTCTTTTCCCTTTTTCCTGTTGAAGTAGAGAGAGAGAGAGAGAGAGAGAGGGGTGTGGTGTGTGGTGTGTGTGTGTGTGTGTGTGTGTGTGTGTGTGTGTGTGTGTGTGTGTGTGTGTGTGTGTGTGTGTGTGTGTGTGTGTGTGTGTGTGTGTGTGTGTGTTTGTGAGTATGTATTGAAATGGTGATATGGCTCTATGCAGTCGGCGCGGCTTTAAACAAAAACACCAATAACCATAAAAATCTCTAAAAAGTTCTTTAATTAATTTTAAAAAAGGTGATGTTTGGGAACCAAAATGGACAAACAAAAACAATATTTCATTCTGCATTTTGATGTGTATTTTTAGTAACTTGAAGTTAAAAAACAACACATATTGGGTTATTTGACCAAATTTTCAGTCGTTGCCAACGGTTACAGCGGCCATATTGAATAAAAACAAAATATTTTGAAAGTGGTCTTATTCTGCACATAGTGCTTAGATTGAGATAATTCTTTTTTTAACCATGCTCTGACACCTATTCTACAACTATACAAAGGGAATTTTTCAAACATGAATAAAAACAAGTGTGAGCTTTAAGCAAAAAAAGCACTTTTTCGCTTGAAAAAAAAAACGCATGAGGGCATCTTTGCAAAGTAATAACTCACACATTATTAGTCCTATCCAAAATTCCTTTTGCAGAGTTGTAGACAATTGTTTGACCAGCATGTGTGCCAATTTTCATGACTTTCTGTTGAATATTATTGAATATATCCCTCCACCAATGAACGAAAATAAAGAAAATGAGAAATTCGCGTTTTTCTTACTTTATGTATGTTGTATGTCTCCTCCCTAACCCTTTCCCTCATAATCAGTGGCAAACACCTCAGAATCCTCCTGGGACATATGCTGGACCACCCTCAGCCTCTATCTGCTGTCTTCTTTCCTTCTGCTTGGCTAATCTAATTTTTTCTCTGCGTTGCTGGTGTTTTGTTTCCTTGCTATGCTGACTGTTCATCTTCCGAATATAGTCCCTGATTTTTCCAAGTCTCAAGGTGTCTTGCCCTACAGTTATGCCTTGAGCCACCATGAAATTGTGACTGGCAGTGGATCCCATGTTAAATTCTCCCACTGCTATGAGAGTAGCCAGCTCCACTTTGCTCCTTGAAGCAAAGGTTTCCTTGGGGCATCGACTCCAAATCACACCATGGAGACTCTCGTTGGCATTCTGGGTCTTGGACTGCATACACCTTTTCAAAAGATTTTTGTCTGCCAGTCTCTTGTACACAGGAACAATATATCTGAACACATCCCTGTTCAATGCTGTTCCAAGATGTTCCTCATGCTTGGGTGGCAATTCATGGCGCGCAAGTGCCCGGTTGTAGAAGCACCATGAATTCTCTCCTTTTGGGCAACGCTGATGATGAGGGTCTTCATCTGTTGATGAACAATGGAAAACAGAGGCCCAAACAGCATCTTCCATTGCTTGAGGGGACTGTGTGTTGGACCTGATGGCTTTGGTGTAGTAGGACTGAAGCTTGGTTATTGCTGTTTGAGTCAGCGTTCCCTCACCTCTGCCGCCAAGGTTGATCCCACGCTTTTTATTATCTGACACCACATTGCGAAGTGCAATGCCCAGCCTCTTTGACACATGGTTGATGCACTCTGCTTTTTCTATAGGGCAGTTGTCTCCATAGGGATTCAGCTTGCACAGTTCTGTGTAACTTTTGCAGTCCCCATCTGACAAAATGGTTGTGTACCGCATTTTTTTCTTGAGTGAACGCCCCCACAACACCTTAGCCCCCTCTACCTCCATCATGCCTGATGACCCATCAAAAATTTTCTGGCAGTTATCCCTATGCTCCTGGTACCACATTAGGTATGCATGAGGCCCTATTTGTTCCATTTTTTTCCCAGTTGTTGCACACTTCTGGCAATGTTTGGACAAAACATGGAAGTCAACACAAATACCAGTCAACAAATCAATAGCACATGCCACCCCTATCAAGGAACTGTGGCCCCTTGTGAGCCAGGAGCCGTCAAAACTAACAGCAATGTCTAACACATCAGTGTCCTGCAAATCTGGATTTATTTCTTTATGTGCTTCACGCACAGCTTGAGCAGCAAGTTCTAATAACTGTCCTTTGATCTGAGGTGTTAGTTCGTACAGCCTGTCACAGTGTGTGTGGAAAGTTTTTGCATTTAGTCCTGGCATATTTTCATATTCACAGAATTTGTTCATTTTTTTTTATCCAAATCCACACATCATGGATGAGAGGACTGTCTTTCTGTTCACTTCAAAACACTTGTTTTCTGCTGGAAGGGTTGACGATGTGTACCCTGTGCTGATGACAGCTTCACAGTTTGTGCATCTAACTTTCAAACAAACAGCCATGCCTTTGGATCGCTGATCATCAGTACACAACTGCAGAGTGCATTGAAAACACTCTGGGCAGGCACATGCTGCAAATAAATTTGCAACTTGTCCAAGATCACAGATGGTCGTTGGCAACGATGATGGTTCTCCCTCCTGCTCGCTCTGCTGTTGTTCGTTCGGCATTACGCAGTCACTGCGGCCTTCTTCTTCAACTTCTTGTTCTCCGATTCCAGCAACCACAGTCCGACCAATTTGTTTGTGGAAGGCCTTGAATTTTTTGGCACTCGCGCACACCGACTGATTTTCAGTGGAAACATCGACACTGGACGTTGAAGTTGAAGGCACTGGGTGATCGATCACCGAAAGTGGCCGATTTGTGGAAGCCCCACTACATGCCTCAGTCACGTCGTTTTCTACGTCCGTTTTTTTCTTTCCGATCCGTTTTCTGGCTTCGCTCAGTTGATTCTTCCTTGCAGTACTCTTCCATCGGTGGTTTCGTAATGCAGCTTGCTTCTTTTTAGCCATATTTACCCAGAAAAACGATAAAATTGTGGGTTTTCTGTGCTCGTCGACGCTAACCGGAAATTCGCTGAATGACAAGGCGGAAGTGGCAAAAAGTGAATCGGACCAATCAGAAATTGAGTTGATGATATCATGTTACTACAAATAGTAACAACGTCACGTGATGGGCCATATATGGTAGAATCCGTCCGGATGACGTGGTCTCTTTTAGAGGATTTCTCTCTTCGGTAGTTTGGCGGACTTTCCCGAACTTATATTGATTGGTTAGGGGAGACAATGCCGATTCGAACGATATGCAGCATGACCGTTTGGCGGCTTCGTTTGCTGGTAAAAATTGTTATAAAGTTGCCGGTTTTTTTGCATTTTGTCGATTTGATCAAACGGAAACTCGATGGGTTGGTATTAAAATGATTTTTATTTCAAAATGCATCATCTTTTGCAGGTTTTCTGTTGTAAAAATCGATCACACATAGATTCAAGCTCACACAAATACCAAAACCTCAAAATACAAAAATTATGAAAAATTGTATTTTTTGGTCCCAACCATGGTCCCAAACATATCCGGAGTCTGCAGTGTAGTTTCTAAGTCTCACATCGGACGAGTCCAACATTCAATAAGGTGGTGTTAAATGTTGAATGGCTCGTCGTCACACGGTATGTACCTTGATACTTCTTCGTCTTTCTAAGCCAAGAGTGAGTGTGGAATGTGTGACCGTGTGTAACCTACGTAATATTGTCGCTTTCCTACGGTTCAATAGCTATTGAACTAGCCTGTTTTAAATTCTATTTTCTTTATCTTTTTTCGTCCACAACGGTGCAATCACAATGTTATTTTGTTATTTTCTATGTTTAGAGCCCAGCCAACTGCACAGAGTCATATCAGGAATATAACCATTTCAAAACATGCACCATACTTCAACAGGTAAAAAAAAGAACAGAAAATTAAGTATACATATCAATGCATTCGCGCACATAGTTTTTCACGCAAAGGCCATTTTACCACACAGAGGATTACAAAAACCTCAATACAAATTTAAACACAACTGTGGACACCAAAACATACATGAAAACAGGCTTAAGTTATCTAAGATACTATTTATACTGAAAGAGCTCCTGGCATCCCCACGGGGGAAACGCAATCACATGGCAAGAATTCAGCACACTCGCATCCTGGTACGTGTTGTCAATATAGGAGAATTTGATTAAAAAAATTGTTTGGTGGCGGGGTTCGTTTCTGGTCCCATGAAGCGCAGAGAGAGAGAGAGAGAGAGAGAGAGAGAGAGAGAGTGTGTGTGTGTGTGCGTGCGTGTGTGTGAGTGAGTGTGTGTGTGTGTGTGTGTGTGTGTGTGTGTGTGTGTGTGTGTGTGTGTGTGTGCGTGCGTGCGTGTGGTGAGTGTGTGTGTGTGTGTATGTGTGTTTGTGTGCGCGCGCGCGCGCGCGTGCGTGCATGTGCAAGTCAAAGACTGTCAGACAAACGGATAGACAACTTGGAAAAACGATTACACAAGAACAGTTAGTTGCATTATGTCCCTTTGGAGAGAGAGAGGGTGGGGCAAAGAGAGAAAGAGGAGGGGAGAGACAGACAGACAGACAGAGAGAGACAGAGAAAGACAGAGACAGAAAGAGAGACAGAGAGGAGAGGGGAGAGAGAGACAGACAGAGAGAGACAGAGAAAGACAGAGACAGAAAGAGAGACAGAGAGAGGAGGGGAGAGAGAGACAGACAGACAGAGAGAGACAGAGAAAGACAGACACAGAAAGAGAGACAGAGAGAGACAGAATCAGAGTTAGAGAGACAGACAGGCGGACAAAAAGAACAAGAACAAATATCTATTTATGGGGGTGGCGGCATACGCACATATCGCTCATGGAAGGTCTAGTCTGTGTGTGCGAGAGAGAGACAGCGAGAGAGAGGACAGACAGACAGACAGACAGACAGACAGCCAGACAGACAGACAGACAGATAGATAGAGAGAAAGAGAAAGAAGCGAGACAGAGACAAAGAGACAGACAGAGACAGAGAGATAGTGTGTGTGTGGAGGGGGGGAGGGGGCAGGTCAGAAGAGACCATAATAAAAATGATTAGATGTCGAAATAAACTATTAAAACTTCAAGGCTGTCATGTTGATGTGTCTGTCAGTGAGTCATAGCTCGAGGAAAAGCGACCAAGCATAGCTTTCTTTACACGATATCCACAATATCATCGCTTGCGTATGCATTTATCCTCGCGTGTCAATGGATGTGTTTGTTTTACCGGCAATAAAGTTCCTCTTGTGTCCCTGTTTACTCCTGAACTAACAGCGATAGAGGAATTTTATCTCAGGTAAATAATTTTTTCATCCTCTTTGTGGAAGATTTATTTTCACCTTGCTTGCACTTTTCCTGGATATTTATCACCCACTTTGATGTTGTTGTGGTGGTGGCGGTGTGTGTGGCTTAGTGGCTAAAGCATCTGCCTACGCTACGAGAAATCAACATTCACATCACGGATCAGCAGGGATTTTTCTCTCCCTCCACCCCCCCCCCCCTTCACTAGATCACAAGTGGTTGTCTACGTATTAGTCCTTCAGATGAAATGACAAACTAAAGACCCAATACAGACCAGGATAAAAATGATTGTTACTGTTACTTGTGTTTGAATTCTAGCCACATGCGTACAGCCATACCAGGGGTATAACCGCTTCAAATGCATACACAATACTTCTACAGGAAAACAAGGGAAAAAAGAAAATTAAGTACACATAATAATGCATTCGCGCACATAATCTAAGGAGATTCCCCTAGCGTTGACCACTCTAATTCATTGCACTGGGGATTTTAAAAAAAACATACCTGAATACAAATTCAAACAAAGCCATGGACACTGAAACATACAAAAATATAAAAAACGGGTCTAAATTACGTCAAATTCCTTCCGTAATATCCGTTCCATAGGGCCAAAAATGCGTACTAATGCAGCAATTATCACCATATGGGAAATGCGTAGACTTTATCGAACACATACAGGTAAATGACATCTGGCAGAATATGAAGAAGTGACAGGCAGCAAAGGAACAAGGCAGAAACAAAGAGAGTGACAGAAAAAGAGGAAATTTCTATCACCAGAATTTTCAGAAAGTGAGGATACTATTTATACTGAAAGAGCATAACCACGGGGAAAATAGAGACCATAATAAAAATTGTGAGATGTTGACATATTAGTGTACATCAAAAACCTCACAGCGACAAAGTAGCTGCCCTCGCAAAATCGTATATTAAAAATCCACGTTCATAAGGTAAACAGAAACACGAGCATAAGGTTAAAGAAACAAAACGGATGGCTGATAATTTAAATAAACTATCAAAGAACTGAACGAAAGAAGAAAGACGAGTGACCTCAACGATGAAAAACAAACATGAACACAGAAAAGTAAACAAGCATTACAGTGTACTCACAGACCTGAATAAAAGACATACAACACTTCGACGAAAAGAAAAAACTGGAAAAGAAAATATAGTACACACATCACTGCATTCGCGCACACAATCTAAGGATTGCCCCTGGCACTGACCACTCCGTCCAATTTATCACCGGGGAAGGGGTCAAACAAATAAAGCTCAATACAAATAATGGAAGGGCGGAAGAAGAGGTGGGGTGAGAAAGGGCCTCTCACCAGGAATCGAACCCCTGACCTCTCGCTGCACACATCCCGCTTCTAACCCCATCCCTCTCCTCTCTCTCTCTCTCTCTCTCTCTTCTGTCTATCCCCCCCCTTCCCCCCACCCAGTGCTGAAGGTTAAAAAAAAAATAATAACGACAAAAACGCGTGGACTTATTTCATGCCTACGTAAATGAATTTCGTTCATGCATTTTTTTTTTTTTTTTTTTTTGTTTTCCCCTTTTTCGATGGATTTATCATGCGAAATTTCAGGCTTCTCTTCCCGGGAAACCGATTCGCCAAAATACAGCACCACAGTTATTTTTTTCTTCTTCCTCTGAATGTGTGCATTTCTGTTGTACCTGTGAAAGGGATTTTTCTACAGAATTTCGCTAGAGGCAACACTTTGTTTCCGTGGGATCATTAATTTTACATGCGCCGAGTGGCATGCTGCGAACCGACACCTTGGTGTATCGTGTCATCCGAAAGACTTGCACTTAAGCCACCACTTAATATTTAGTGGAGGGAGGAAAGAAAAAATATCCCTGCCTACAATGGACTACCCACTGGAAGGTTGTGGGTTCGAGTCCCCATCAGTCCCTTCAAACATCTGGGTGGGATTTTTTTTCGGCTCTAACCGGCTCCTATCTAGAGTTGGGCGTGCTATCGGGCTCATTGGGAAGACTGGGACCACACACAGTCGAGTCTCATCCACTTCACGCTTGCCGTCATTGAGGGTGTTGCACCGCAGGTGTCTGTATCTCTCGGGCCTGGTTGACGCCAAAAATATATTATGACAGTAAGCGTTGAGTACAGCCCTGTCACGCACTCTTACAATCCTAAATGGAACTCCATAGCATCATGATTACCATCCTCATCGACATCATCTTCATCGCATTGTTAAAAAAAAAAAAAAGTGGCGTAGTAGATAGAGCGAAAAGAAAGGAGCACAAAGGTAACCTCCCGGAGAGTGATGATCCTTAAAAAAAATCTAGTGGAGAAAGGGGAGTAAAAATTCCCTGCCTATTGTTACTGTTATTTTTGTTTAAAGCCCAGCTGACTGCGTGTCAGCCGTATCAGGGCTATGACCGTTTCAAAACAGACAATATTTCAACAGGAGGGGAAGAAAAAAAACAACAACTATACATGTTCATATCAATGCATTCGCGCACATACTCTAAGAAGATGCCCCCTTGTTGACCACTCCGTCCAATCTATCACACGGGTATTTAAAAAACATACCTTTTTGTTATTGTTATTTTTGTTTAAAGCCCAGCCGACCGCGTGGAGCCATATCAGGGCTTTAACCGTTTCAAACCATACAAATACTTCTACAGGAAAAAACAGGAAAAGAAAATCAAGTACACATATCAATACATTCGCGCACATAATCTAAGGACATACCCTGGCGTTGTCCACTCCATCCACTCTATCACACAGGGATTTAAAAAACATGCCTGAATACACATTTAAACATAACAAGGACACTAAACATGTAGAAACGGATCTAATTTACCTAAAATTGCTTCCGCATATCTCATTTCCCTAGAGCCAAGACTTCACTTAAATACACGTACCCAATTATCGATCCAAAGAGGAAGTTCGTAAGATTTCATCAAACATACAGGTGAATGGACCAGCAAGGCAGAAAATGATAGGAAGAAAAGACAGAAAACAAAGGAAGAAGAAGGAAACAAAGATAGTGACAGAAAAGAGGAAATTTCCAGCACAGAATTTCCAGATGGTGGTGATACTATTTATACTGTAAGGGCCCCCGGCATCCCCACGGGAGAAATCCTTGCCTGATTCGCCATCAGAATATGGGCGTGTGGCACACCAATACTCTCTTACCAGTCGACCACCACAACTACTACACACCACACTCAGTTTAGTTCAGTTCAGTTCAGTTCATATTGCTTATAGCCCAGCCGACTACTAGAACCATATCAGGGCTAACACCACGTCAAAAAATAACAACCATGTACACACCACATACCACTGTTCTCTGACCAGTCGACCCCACACTACACCAGGAATGCCAGGGCAATAAATAGATTCACTTTACATCATCCATTCCTCATGCACGAGCAGTCAACATGCAAGGAAACTTCAAGTGCAGCAGAGGGTTGCCCTAAGGCGTTTTAAAGCGACGAAATTACCAGAAAAAGTCGACCACGCTTCATTAGACCAAACGTGTCGATCAGATTAATGAACTCACACCCCTCAGGGTGGTTGCTCCCGCAGTAGAGTGCCCAGGATTATGTGATTATCAACCTGAAATAACAATTTCCAACTGTTCAATTTCCTCCATAGGATATATTAAAAGGAAAAACAGCACGCGCGCTCACACACACACACACACACACACACACACACACACACACACACACACACACACACACACACACACACACACACACACACACACACACACACACAACTCGTAAACAAAATGGCCAGGTAGTGATAAGGACATCAATAAAACAAACAAAAAAGGAAAACCGGCATACACACAACTCGTAAACAAGATACCCGGGTTGTGATAAGAATATCAATATTTCCCTGACAAAAAAATATTTCAGGTCACTCCAACAAATACCTTTTATTATGAAAAAAACCTGTAGATTTTTTTATATCAAGATCATCGTGATGTTGAAACTTTAATTATAACGAAGCTTGTCATAAAATGAGGACAATCGTGGACTGTCATAACAGGTTTTCAATACTAGTCAGAACTTCTTGAGGACACACACACACACACACACACACACACACACACACACACACCACACACACACACACACACACACACACACACACACACACACACACAACGCACAGAGAGACAGACAGACAGACAGACAGACAGACAGACAGACAGACAGACAGAGAGCTAAACACATCGATGACTGAAGAAAAAACTTGCAAAAGAAAAATTAATCACACATATCACTGCATTCACGCAAATAATATTTCGACATGCCCCTGGTTTGGCTATTCTGATAAATTTATCCACAGGGGTATTCAAAAAAGAATCCCGAGTACAAATGCATGAACACAGCTAAAGTCACAAAAACTTACATAAAACTGGCCTAGCATACCTAATGTTCCCACTAAAACGGTTAATATTTCCTTAAAGCTACAATACAATCAACAGGCAGAAAGAGAGAAAGAGACGACAGAAAAGTATATTAGTACTGAATGAGCCTCTGGCATCTCCAGGGAGAGACAATTCATCTCACTGAAGTTATCATATCATATTATGAATAGTTCTTGTATAGCGTTATTCTCTGAAATCATTTGGACCCGCTTCACATTACACAATTTGGAGGAGTGCAGAGAACTCAAGCTGTTAGACGAGCTCCACTATGTTGCTGTACAGTCTACATCTTTGGTGGGCATGAATGCTGGGTGTTTTGCGATTTCCATAAACCTGCCATTGAAATGACTTACGGGGATCTTAAGCGTACATATTAAGTTTATATTGCCTATAACCCAGCCGACTACTAGAGCCATACCAGGGCTAACACCACGTCAAAACCGACAACTAGGTTAAGATAAAAGACAACACAGGAGTGCGTATTAAATTCCGTTTGCGTGCTGCAAAGAGGGTTTAGGCACTGGCTGGTCTGCACGCTGTAGACCTGGGAGACCACACACACACAAAAATCTCCACCCTTTACCCAAATAAACTGGGGTGTCTAGGAAGATCGAACGCAGTCAACGGCGACGTGGTCAGCACAATGAACCACAGACTGGGAGGCCAGTACAACAACAATCATCGTATGCCCTTCCACATGGCGTTGGCGATCATGGCCCTCCATACGAATCTATCTCTTTCGATGCAAAGGCATTTCCTACCCTGTCTGTCGTCATCTATCAGCAAGTCCGTCCAATATTTTCTCCCTGGGTCTACCAGGTGTTCTTTTTCCCTCCAGCTTTCCTGTTGTGACTAGATGCTCTAATTTTTCTTGCCTCATAAAATGTCCTGTAAACGTTGCTTATCTTTTCCTAATCATTTTTATTAATGTTCTTTTTGCGTTTGCCTCTTTCAAGACTATCTCTTTCGTTTTCTTTACTGTCTATCGAACTCTTAATATTTTTCAGTTGCCTCAATCACGGCCGGCCAAAAAAAGGAAATTCAAACAACAAAACCGTTGTAGGTTTATTCGACTCTGACCGGTTCATATTTGAACATGCTATAGCCTTCATTGGGCAAACTGGAATCACACAATGAATCTTACTTTCCAGAAGCGCCACTGAAAGTGTTGCTGAATTTTTTCTGATCAACAGTGCAAGTGTCTGTATCTCTCGGACCTGGCAAACTCCAGGACACATCATGACAGTAAACGTTATGTATTATCCAGTCACGAGGTCTCAATCCTGGACAGATATCCACAAAATCATGATCATCATCTCCATTGTCATGGAATCATTAATCATTGTAGCACATGAAAAATGTCTCAGATTCTGTGGTCCTTCATGCCATGATCTCACAGTGACGTCAGTTCCGTTTTCCTCTTACCACTTCTGTGCCTGAAGTGAATTCAAGTCAGGTCAAGGGTATCAGTGGTTCATGTGTTCCTGCCATTAGACGACCGTGATGGTAGTCTCTTGTCTATCATATTCGGTCTGGAACCACCACTGAGCGATTACTGTCATTAGAATGGGGATTTGGTAGCCAGTGTCCTTAGTAAGCTGGATCAGAAAAGACACCGTTAACTCCACCAAAGTGATGCAGCAGCAGTGCAGTGAACAGTGTCCTCTCCTTGCTCCTAAGGCGGCTTGAGGCCCCTGGCTCTCTGTTATTTTTTACTGTTATTTTTGTTTAAAGCCTAGCTGACTGCCTGGAGCTATATCAGGGCTATAACCGTTTCAAAACATACACAATACTTCCAACAGGAAAAAAAGGGAAAGAACATTAAGTACACATATCAAAACATTCGCACACATAATCTGAGGAGATGCCCCTGGCGTTGACCACTCCGTCCAATTTATCGCACAAAGGGTTTAAAAACATACCTGAATACAAACTTAAACATAACTTAGGACACTAAAACAAACACAAAAAACGGGCCTAAATTACCTAAAATTACTTCCGCGTATCTCACCTCCCTAGAACCAAAAATGCACTAAATACATGTACCCAATTATCAATCCTAAGAAAAAGTACGTAAGACTTTATTCAACACATACAGGAGAATAGACCAGCAAGGCTGAAAATGATAGGAAGCAATGACAGAAAGCAAAGGAGGAAGGAAAAAGACAACAACAAAGACAGTGACAGAATATGAATTTCTAGCACAGTATTTCCAGAAGGTGGGGATACTATTTAAACTGTAAGAGCCGCCGGCATCCTCACAGGGGTCCGCTGGCTCCCATGAATTCCTGGCAATGAGATCTCGACTGAACAAACCTGGGATTTTCTGTCGAAGAGTCTGAAAGAGCAATATGGGATGACCGCTATGGGGCAGCACAGAAGTTCGGACAGAAAAAAAATAATTTACAGATGCCGAGTTTTACATATCATTTAACTAGATACACGTATCAAAGTTTCAGGAACACTTCTTTATATAAACGTTAATTTTTTTTCTGATCCATGTTGTTGTTGTTTGTTTGTTTGTTTGTGTGTGTGTGTGTGTTGTGTGTGTGTGTGTTGTGTGTGTGTGTGTGTGTGTGTGTGTGTGTGTGTGTGTGTGTGTGTGTGTGTGTTTTGTTCTCTCTCTCTCTCTCTCTCTCTCTCTGTCTGTCTGTCTGAGCGCGAACGTGTTTGAAATGCTTCCATTTGCTGAAACAAACATCAGGTGTTGCCGACGGGCGAGATAGCCAAGTGGTTAAGAAAATAGTCCTTCGACTGAATGGTCTGAGTGCG
The DNA here is from genome assembly GCA_030674185.1 of Monoplex corrugatus. Taxonomy (NCBI): domain Eukaryota; kingdom Metazoa; phylum Mollusca; class Gastropoda; order Littorinimorpha; family Ranellidae; genus Monoplex; species Monoplex corrugatus. The sequence goes on along the minus strand of JAPXFY010000019.1, from coordinate 35,038,140 downwards.
AACTTGCAGGGATACCTACCACCTGGTGGGTACGGGTGGAGATTTCCCCGATCTCCCACCCCAACGTTTGCACCGACCTGCTAGTGTCTGAACTCCCTTCTATTATACACACGCACAACACTAAATATGCACGCTCAAGATCCTGAAACCCCTGTTAATGTTACGCAAACATGAGCACATCCAGCATTCATACCCCAAAAACGGAGCACACCTGCCTTAATGGCGGGGTGAAAAAAGAGGCCATTTACATAAAAGCCCACTCGTATATTATTCAAGAACACCTATGAGCTGCAATCCATAAAGAAATTAAGTACGTCGACAAGTGCGGGGATTATTGTACAAATAGCACGTGTAACACCACACACACGCTATGAGGCGGAGATTACAAGAAATCCAGGCAGACACCTTATGTCTACAAACTGGCCATAAATGAACGACGTCTACTGTCTTGTTCTCAGTAGTCATCGTCATGTTTCGCCTCTTGTCTTTTTTATAACCATTTTCAACATTTGAAAATGGTAAACATCATCCTATATCCGTGAGACTGTAGAAGGGGGGGGGGGGGATTTAGCAGAGACATGAACTATCCAAAAGGCCAGGATTACGAAGGCGGTGCCCATCTTCTCTCCTTTGCTGCTTTGCCTTTCAAAACCTTGAAGAAAGTTAGGTACCCATTCACAGTTGGGTAGACTGGAGACACCAGGACACAGCATGAAAGTAAGACCACGGTACACTGTCATGCAATCTCAATCTGAAATGGGACTCCTTACCATCAACATACCTTTGTGTTATTTGTATTTTTGTTTAAAACCCAGCCGACTGCGTACAGCCATAACAGGGCTATAACCGTTTCAAACATATTCAATACTTTAAGAGGAAAAAAAACAAATAAAAGTATGTATACTATCGATGCAATCGCACACATAACCTAAGGAGATGCCCCTGGCATTGACCATTCCGTCCAATTCATCACACAAGGGATTTAAAAACATATCTGAATTCAAATTTAAACATAATTAAAGACACTAAAACATCTATAAAACGGGCCTTAATTACCTAAAATTGCTTCCACACATCTCATTTCCCTAGAGCACGTAATATAAAGTACCCATTTATCAATTCTAAGAGAAAGTATGTAAGACTTTATTGAACACATACAGATGAATGGATCAGCAAGGCAGAAAATGATAGGCAGAAATAACACAAAGCAAAGCAGCAAGGCAAAAACAAAGAGAGCGACAGAAAAGAAGAAATTTCTAGCACGGAATTTCCAGAAGCCCCACGGGGTATCATCATACCTTTCCCATACTAGTTATCATTGGCATTGTGAAAAACTGTCCCAGTTTATGTGGTCCTTCATGCCCTGCTCCCATAGTGACCACAGTGTCGGTGGGTTTGGGAAGTGTATCTGAGAATGGAAAGGAACAGCGTGAAGGAAGTGACCAGAAGCAGTGCAGAAACTGGGGCAACCATAAAAAATAAAAAAAAAACACGATCATGCAAAAAAATTTACAATGCTGGGAAAAAAACAGATCGCTGGAATGCTTTGATTTTCTTGCTGACATCCGTACTCACTTCCTCTTACAAATATCACCACCACTAAAATTTAACCCACTTTGGATTCCATGACATTTTTTTATGAAACCAGGTCATTTTCAAGTTCATACTGCTTACAGACCAGCCGACTACTAGAGGTGACAACCAGGTTAAGATAAAAGAAAACAGTTATAAACCATGCGCACTGTTAACCTTACAAGTCTAAAATGCAATTAAAGGAAAACATTCAGATGTAAAATCACATCAGTGAAATCTATTGAGGTTATAATCTTTATGTTTGCACGTTTCTTAAACAGGGCATATTGTTAATGTGGTGTGACTATCCTGTTTTAACGGGTGACCGAGTTTTCATGGACGAACAGGTGATTATCTTTCGGTTCATCACCAACAGTTCCTGTGTTAGTGTAATCTGATGCCGTCTGCTTCTCTATGGACCAAAGGTTTTGTTGTTGTTGTTGTTTGTTTTGTTTTGTTTTGTTTTGTCATACAGCAAGTGCAGATTTTTGTTATTTTTGTTTAAAGCAATGCAGAAAATGATAGCAAGAAATGACAGAAAGCAAAGGAACAAGGCACAGACAAAGAGATGAAGAAAAGAGGAACATTTCTAGCACAGAAGGTGGGTTACTATTTATACTGAAAGAGCCCCCGGCATTCCCACGGGGAAAAGCAAATGTAGATAGCATGTCATAGTCCCAAGAGAAGCAAAGAAGGGTTATCTCCTTTGCAACGTAACGAACAGACAGAAAGGCAAAAAAAAATCAAACGCAGAAAATAACCCTTCCACTCAACAAGGTCTTCCCCTCTAAATAGAGAACGTAACTCAAACCTTTGAAATGGACAAAACGCAAAAAAGAGGGGAAAAAACAACTTCATGACAATATACCACAGTGCTTGAATGGCTTATGTTTTTAAAATAAAAAAATTTCTTTGCTTTTTGTTTATTGTCTTACTTTGGAGGGAGGGTGGGGAGCGAGATTATAGCTGATTTTGTATTTACGTCTGTCCTCCCTATAAGCATGAACACACACACACACACACACACACACACACACACACACACACACACACACACACACACACACACACAAGGGATGGGATGTGGGAAAGTTGGCAGACACACAGAAACAACGCAGATAGCAAAAGAAAAAGGCAGATGAATCAAAGAGACAAGTAGAGATAGTCAAACGGATTGATGGCAGACAGAGAAAACGAGCGAGCGAGCGAGAGAGACAAAAGACAGACAGAGACAGAGAGAGAAAGCGAGAGAGAGACACACGAGAGAGATACAGAGACAGACAGAGATAGACAGACAGACAGAGACAGACACACACAAAGAGCGAAGGCGAGCGTGTGAGGGAGCGCGCGAGCGATCGAGCGAGAGAAGAGAGAGAGAGAGAGAAAGCGAAGAGACAAGAGATATAAAGAGAGATAGAAACAGAGACACACACACAAAGAGTGACACAGACATGAATAACTGATTTATCTTAATTTCTCAACGGTTTAGACCCTGCAACAAACATCTAGTGGGCAAGGACTCTTAACTTGTAATCTTCTAATCCGTACCCTGACGAGTTATCCAATATACTACAGGACCACACAGACACACGGATTGAAAGAGAGGAAAACAGATAGGGAAACACATCCAAACACTCACTCACTCACTCACAACACACACACACACACACACACACACACACACACACACACACACACACACACACACACACACACACACACACACACACACACACACACACACACGCAAACACATGCCTTCGTGATTTCATAGATTCATTCACCCCATGGACACCTCTATCTTTTTTTTTCTCATCTAAAAGCACGTATGCGAATAGACGTTAAAAGAAATACAACCGAAACGCACACACACACACACACACACACACACACACACACACACACACACACACACACCACTCGTCTAGAAGCACGTATGTAAATAGACGTTAAAAGAAATAACAAACGAAACAACACAACACACAACAACACACAACACAACAACAACAAACACAACACAACACAACACACACACACACACACACACACACACACACACACACACACACACACACACACACACACACAGGCGTGATTTCAGCACATTCTTTCCCAGTCATAATAATATGCCCTTTTTGCCCTTTCCGCCTGCCCAGCCATCCTATCCTTAATATCCATATCGGTCTAATATGATCGGCTTTCTTTGAGAGGAATACTTCAGCAGACGCAGACATCTTCAGACAACTTGATTCCCGTGCTTGATCCTCCCCGACTCGGAATGAAGGGACGGGACGTGATCTGATATCTATATTTGAAAAAAATAAATAGTTCTCTCTCTTGACCAAGTTCTTTATGACACTATCCCCACAGCGCTGGAACAATCGATTTCTTTATATGTTTGGTTGTTGTTGTTTTCTTCTGAAAGAGTACTCCGTGGATGTTCGTGTGTGTGTGCACATGCAAACGTGTATACTTACAATTACACATATTTGCGTACGTGCACGCGCGCAAACACATAGTTTCCACTTACACTTGCATGCACACATATGGACGGAATGAAAGAAAGCGGCGGGTGCGAGAGAGAGAGAGAGAAGACAGACAGAGAGACACAGAGAGACATAGAGACAGAGAGACAGAGACAGAGAGAGAGAGACAGAGAAGCTGATACACGTCTGGAAAGGTGGAGGAAAGATCGAGATCACACAGTCGAGTCTCGTCCACTTTACGGATTCGTCATTCAGAACGTTGCTGTCACTTCCCCGACCAACACCGCAAGTGTCTTTTATTATGATTATTATTTTTGTTTAAAGCCCAGCTGGCTGCGTAGAGCCATATCAGGGCTATAACCGTTTCAAAAGATGCACAATACTTCAACAGTACAAAAGGGGGAAAAAATAAGTACACATATCCATGCAGTTTTGCACATAACCTGGGTAGATGCCCCTGGCGATAACCACTCCGTCCAATTCATTACACAGGGAATTCAGAAAACATACCTGAATACAAAGTTAAACAGTGTTGAAACTAAAACATATATAAAAACGGGCTAGAATTAATAATACTTCTGCACATGCCCCGAGTCCCAAAACTGCACGTAATACCTGTATCTAATTATCAATCCAAAGAGAAAGTGTATGTCAGACTTTATTGAACATACACAAGTGAACAGATCAGCAAGGCAGAAAATTATAGGAAGAAGTGCAGGAAGCAAAAGAACAAGGCAGAAACAAAGAGAGCGACACAAAAGAGAAAAGTCTAATATAGAGTTTCTAGAAGGTGGGGATACTTTTGATCTGAAAGAACCCCGGCAATCCCAAGGGGGGGGGGGGGGGGAGCGCAGAGTGAAGCCCTGTCATGCGGTCGTAGTCCGAAAACTTCACCGCATCATCACTATCATCTCCATTCTTTTCATTATAGCAGCGTAAAAAAAAGAACTCCTCGATCCTGTGGCCCTTGGCGTCCTGCTCTCCTGGTGTACTTACATATAAGTTGTGGTAGGTCTGGAGGTGTCGGAGAGCCAAAATAAGCAGTGTGGGGTTAGTTACACGGAGGTGGCGCAGAAGATGAGACTAGAAAAAAGCATTCGCACTTGTTCTTATACGATTAAGATGAGTTAGATCTCCTGTGCGTCTTATTGTTACTGTTACTGTTTAAAGCCCAGCCGACTACGCGGAGCCATATCAGGGTAAACCCATTTCAAAACATGCACAATACTTCAACAGGAAAAGAAAAGGAAAAGAAAATTAAGTACAAATATCAATGCATTCGCGCACATAATCTAAGGAGATGTTCCTAGCGTTTACCATTCCATCAAATTTATCACACAGGGAATGAAAAAAAAAACACCCTGAATACAATTTTAATATAACTAAGGACACTAAAACGTGTATAAAAACGGGCCTAAATTTCCTAAATTGCTTCCGCATATCTCGTATCCCTATAGCCACAAATGCACTCAACACAAGTGATGTACCCAATTATCAATCATAAGAGAAAGTACGTAAGACTTTATTGAACACATACAGGTGAATGGACCAGCAAGGCAGAAAATGATAGGAAGAAATGACAGAAAGCGAAAGAACAAGGAAAAAAACAAACAGAGCGACAGAAAAGAAGAAATTTCTCGCACAGAATTTCCACAAGGTGGGGATATTATTTGTACTGAAAGAGCCCCCGTCATCTCCACAGGGGGTCTCCTGTACGTAAGCACTCAGATTTGACTAAGACTCAACAAACATTCACAGGCACAACTATGCAAAGCGTGTGTACAGAATTATGTTAATCATGATGACCTGAATCGTATCAATTTCCATCCTCGCTATTCTTTAACTGTTATTAGTGCTTAAAGCCCAGCCGACCGTGCAGAGCCTGATCAGACCTACAACCATCTCAAAAAGTATACCATAATTTACTTGAGAAAGAAAAGCACTTGCAAAACAAAATTAAGTATATACATTAATTCATTTGCGCACATAATAAAAAGAAAACAAATACACCTGCAAAAAAAAAGTACAGATATCAATGCATTCGCGCACATAATCGAATGATATGCCCCTGCCCTTGACCATTCCATCCCACTGAACACCAGGGCATTAAAAACAAACACAAATGTGAACATAACTATGGACACACTAAAACAGACATAAAAACTGACCCTAAGTACCTAAACTGCTTCTGCACATTTACTTAGAGTCAAAAACGCAGCTGTTGTTATTGTTGTTTAAAGCCCAGCCGACTGCGCAGAGCCATATCACGGCTTTAACAATTTCAAAACATACAAAACTTCAACACGAAAAAAAAGAAAAGAAAATTAAGTACACGTATCAACGCATTCGCGCACATAATCTAAGGACATGCCCCTGGCGTTGACCACTGCGTCCAGTTTATCGCACAAGGGATTTACAAAACATACCTGAATACAAATTTAAGCATACCTAATGACACTGAAACATATAAAAACGGGCTTAAATTACCTAAAACTGCTTCCACATATCTCACTTCCTTAGACCTAAAAATGCACTTAATGCATGTACCCAATTATCAATCCAAGAAAAAGTTCGTAAGATTTTACCGAACACATACAGGTGAATGGACCAGCAAGGCAGAAAATGATAAGAAGAAACGACAGAAAGCAAAGGAACATTGTTATTATTGTTATTGTTGTTTAAAGCCCAGCCGACTGCGCAGAGCCATATCAGGGCTATAACCCTTCAAAACACACAAAACTTCGACAGGAAAAAAAAAAGAAAAAGAAAAGAAAATTAAGTACACACATCAATGTATTCGTGCACATAATCTAAGGACATGCCCCCGGTGTAAGAGCATTCCGTCCGATTTATCGCACAGGGGAAATTTAAAAAACACACCTGAATATAAATATAAGCATACATAAGGACACCAAAACATATGTAAAAAAAAAACAGGCATAAATTACCTCAAATTTCTTCCGCATATCTCACCTCCTTAGAGCCAAAAATGCACTCAATACATGTACCCAATTATCAATCCGAAGAAAAAGTACATAAGACTTTATTGAACAAATACAGGTGAATGGACCATTAAGGCAGAAACTGACAAGTAGAAATGACAGAAAGCAAAGCAACAAGGCAGAAACAAAGAGAGTGACAGAAAAGAGGAAAATTCTAAACACAGAATATCCAGAGGTAGGGATACTATTTGTACTGAACGAGCCCCCGCCATCCCCACTGGGAAAATGTAAACGTAACTAGGGACACACCAAAACAGACATAAAAACTTACCTAAGTTACCTAAAACTACTTCTGCACATTTCCTCAGTCAAAAACGCAGTTAATACATGTACTCAATTACCGATCCACTTAGAAAGTACGTAAGGCTTTATAGAACACATGCAAGTTAATGGACCAGCAATGCACAGAATGATAGAAAGAGATGATAAAAAGCAAGAAAACAAGACAGAAACAAAGAGTGGCAGAGAGAAAGAAACATCTAGCACATAATTTCTAGAAGGTGGGGATATTATTCATACTGAAACAGCCCCAGGCATACCCACCGGAGGTGCACCTGTCCTTGCAAAACTAAAGTGAGTCCCGTCTCCTAGACATAAACTCTAAAGTTTGACTAAAAACCAACAAACATTCACAGGCAAAACTATACAAAGCTTCCCATACAAACAGCATGACAGGGGGTGGGCGTTAATCATGATGACCTGAAAACTATCCATTTTCAACCTTGTGATACCACCACACGTATCTCGTCTCAAAAGAGGTGAAAAGGAAAAGCACCATCCATATGGCTTGATCGTTAACCGGGTCACACTAAGCACGTGGGGTTAACAGCCGAGGGCGTGCATGGAAAAAGATAGGTGTGATGTTGGTATGTTGTGAGAAAGGCTTTCAATAGGCTCCCCTTCTAATCTATTATGTTGTATTAAAGGCGAGGATCCATTGTACGCCGCTCAGCACGCCGATAAAAACCATGCCATGCGTGGCTTGGCAGCTGTGGAGTTGTTGGCCCTTTGCCATGGCAGACGACATGACGAGTGTGGGAAGGTTATGTCTAGATAGGGACAGGACCGTTGACACATACAGTTTGGGAAAAATTACAGAAAATCTTTAAAGTGTATGAATAAATAAATGAAAAAATCATCATCGTCATCATCTTTTTCTTCTTCTTCTCTTCTTCTTCATTTATTATTAATATCACTGCTATATACTGCCACCAATTTAATATTAAACACAATGGGTGTCAACTACGTATGTAAGGCGTTATAGAACACATACAAATAAATGGACCAGCAATGTAGAAAATGATAGAAAGAAATGATAAAAAGCAAACAAACAAGGCAGAAACAGACTGACAGAAAAGAGAAAATTTCTAGCACTGAATTTCTAGAAAGTGGGGGGATACAACATACTGAAACAGCCCCTGGCATCCCAACAGGGGTGGGGGGTGGGGTGGTAGTGCACGTATCCTCACAAAACTAAACCAAGTCTCGTCTCCTACACACAAACTCTAAAGTTTGACTAAAAACCAACAAACATTCACAGGCAAAACTATGCAAAGCTTCCCATACAAACAGCATGACAGGGGTGGGCGTTAATCATGATGACCTGAAAACTATCCATTTTCAACCTTGTGATACCACCACACATATCTCGTCTCAAAAGAGGTGAAAAGAAAAAACACCATCCATATGGCTTGATCGTTAACCGGGTCACACTAAGCATGTGGGGTTAACACGCCAGGTCGTGCATGGAAAAAGATAGGTGTGATGTTGGTATGTTGTGAGAAAGGCTTTCAATAGGCTCCCCTTCTAATCTATTATGTCGTATTAAAGGCGAGGATCCATTGTACGCCGATAAAAATCATGCCATGCGTGGCTTGGCAGCTGTGGAGTTGTTGGCCCTTTGCCGTGGCAGACGACATGACAGGTGTGGGAAGAAGTTAAGTCCTGACTAGGATGGGACTGTTGACACATACCGTTTGGGGAAAAAATTACAGAAAAACTCTAAAGTGTATGAATAAATAAATGAAAAAATCATCATCATCATCATCATCGTCAACTTCTTCTTCTTCTTCTTCATTTATTACTAATATTACTGTTTATCGCCACCAATATAATATCAAACACAAAGAGTATAGCAACTACAATATAATGTTAAACACAATGGGTACAGCAACTACGTGTAATTGTACATGGTGTCATAGTGCAAGAGACTCTGTTACTGTGTCTGTAACTTTTGGAACTTCACAGAAAAAAAACTAACCAACGCAAAATGCAAAAATACCTTCAACATTTATATCACTCGAAATCTAGTACTTTCGGTGTTGATCAAAATGTAAAAACAGAGAATTTGATCTTATAATAATACTTACAAAATCATTTATATATTAATGCAAAGTAGACAAATGTGTTCCGAATGTACATACTTTCCAAAGAATTCTAAATTGGGGATTCAAAATTGAACAATGTAATGCCAAAATAAACTTTCATTTGTCCATTTTTAATGCTCCGTGGAACAACTATATGCCAATGTTCTGCCTGTAGAAAACAAGAGTTTCTTCATGACATGTTCTTGAATTTTGATGTACACAATAAAACCATCACCGATTAGAAAATCCTATATGTTTTGTAAGTAACAGGCTGTTTCTATGTGAACAATACTTGTCATATATCTATAATTGATATCATTTCTGTTATCACATTAATCGTTGATGCTTGATTGTAGTTTAGCAAAAAGATATAATTTGTGAAACAATTCATTAAAAAAATGTTGACATGTGCTTAGATCTTGATGTTCATTATTAAACTTCCAGTATATAAAATATCATTATGTATATTCTGTATGCTATACGGAGTTCATATGTCAACATTGCCTTTTCATGTGTAGAATTTGTTGTTGTTTTCATTTTTCGTTGCCACATTGTGTGTTAGATGTCCGTTTCTTGAGAAGCAAAAGACGAAAAAAAATTTTTTTTTAAATATTGTTGTTCTTTATACTGTTGTTGCCGTTGATGATGATGACATTCTTAATACATGTACTTGGTCATTGCTGATGTTGTTGCGAGTCCGTAATAGCGCTATCCAAGTCAACCTGAAACATCTCATAAAATCGAGTTCGCTCTCGAGCAGTCTGTTACAGAAACTACATGTTTGCGGGGCTAAGATGGGTACGTTATTATAAGTAGTAGTAGTAGTAGTAGTATAGTAGTAGTAGTAGTAGTACGGTGTGGTTGTGGTGGTATTCTAAGCCAGCCGTCTGCGAAAAACCATACCAGGGCTATAACTATCTCAAACAAAACAAAGGCATCAAACACATTGATGACCAAGGAATAAAAGTTCACATGGACAAGAAAATAAAGTACGCCTACTGTTGCATTCACACAAACACTAACCATATCCCACTAGCGTTGGCCATTCCTTCCAATTGTGACCTGCCAGCACGAAATCAGTCTTGACCAGAATTTTGGGCATTTTGAGATATATATACATATCACTGGAAAGTGTACATTCTGCTGATTATTTTGGTACTTGAATAAAGCTTGTACTCAAAAAAAATGTAGAAGTTATGTATGATTAAAGTCATTAAGTTGTATGTCGGCCATTTTGAGAAAATGACCTCTAAAGTTTTTGTGTACTCTCCTACATATTTTCCTTAAATTTCTTTATTTGGCAGCTTTGACCCAGTTTGTATCTTATTTTAGCTGTCATTATCTGAGAGGTGCACCAAAGAGCCTTCCGTCAGTACATTACATGTGCGGGTACTGTATAGGTTACAGTTCATAATAAGAGACAAAAACAGGTACTTTTGGTAGGAAATTGCGTTCTTTCTGCTGCGATCAGTGCAACACAATACCATTTTAAATGGATTAATAATATTTTTTCAAGAAAAAAAAATCTGTGGTCGATAGATTATAGTCTACAGAAATCAATTTCGAGAAAAAGTCAAAACACCCCAGACAGACCCTTAGTCACCTTTTCAGCTCCTAGTGCTGTTCGACTGACTGCGAGTTAAGACTGATTTCTTGGTGGGAGGTCACAATTTATCAAAAAACATAAACCCGATTATAAATGCATAAAATATATAACTACTCAAAAAAATAAACACTGGCCTGTTGTACCTAAACTTGCCACCAAGCAACGAACTGGCCCATGTTCAATTAATGCATGTACACAATCATCAATTATTACCATCATTACTGTTAAAACACCAACTGACTACGCAGAGCCATCTCGTGGTTGTCCTTCGATCCGAAGACGAACATGCTACGCATATGTTGTTACTGCACGATGCTAATGTTATTTTTCTGTTTAAAGCCCAGTCGACTGCGTAGAGCCGTATCGGGCTATAACCAATTAAAAACATGCAAAACACTTCAACAGGAAATAAAAATGGAAAAGAAAACCAAATACACAAATCAAAGCATTCACGCACATAATCTAAGAAGTTGCCCCACGCGTTGAAAACTCCATCCAATTTATCACACAAGGGATTTAAAAAAAAAACCTGAATATAAATATAAACATAACTAAGAATTCTAAAATGTAATTACATAAAAACGGGCCTAAAGTACCTAAAATTACGTTCGCATATCTCATTTTCCTAGAACCAAAAATGCACCTAATAGATGTACCCAATTTTCACTCCTAGAAGAAAGTATGTACGACTTTACCGAAGACATACAGGTGAATGGACCAGCAAGGCAGAAAATAGGAAGAAATGACAGAAAGCAAAGAGGAAGAAAGAAACAAATATGACAGAAAAGAGGAAATTTCTAGCACAGAATTTCCAAAAGGAGGGGATAATATTCATACTGAAAGAGCCCCCGGCATCCCCATGGGGGAGTGTGTGTATATGAGTGTGCGTGTGTGTGTGCATGTATGTGTGCGTGCGTGTGCGTGTGTGTTTGTGCTTGCAGTGTTTGTGTCTCTGTGTGTGTGTGTGTGTGTGTGTATGCATACGTGCGTGCGCACAACTGTGTATATTAAAATATTCATTATCCTGTGCACTGCACATGTATATATGTATGGTTACATGGATGTGTACTGCTATACGAATGATAAACAGTTGTAATAAAGTGTAAGCGTTGTCGGCCGATCCCACAACTTCTATAGCTAAAAATACAGGGGGGGGGGGGGGGGTGCAAAAGTAGGTATACAGTTATGAAAAAAAAACATGTACAATACTCATTGCATTTATTACAAAAACAAATGAATATTGTATATACATGTAATAACAAGCACAGCCTTAATCCCTCAGATACTCAAACTGCTTGCCGTCGGTATTCACACATTCCTCTAATCGAGAGCGGAATCAAGCATCATAATAATGATGTAATACTTACTGTATACCTACTTTTGCACCCCCCTATATAATTATCATTACTATCATTATTATCACTCTCCTTATCAACCAACCCCTTCGTTACCATCATTGTTTAATTCTTCTTCTTCTTCTAATCAACATTTTATAAGCTCTGATCGTAGTAGAAGTGATAGTAGTAGTAGTAGTCATAGTAGTAGTTGTTGTTGTTGTTGTAGCAGTAGCAGTAGTAAAGTAATTTCGTGTAACGTGACTCTCCAAACGATTTTAAATTCACGGAACGTTAAACATTTACAAAACACGGAGTGTAACACGCAGAAATACACGGATCCTCTGTCTCTGTCTCTTTCTGTCTCTGTCTCTCCCTCCCTCTTCCCTCCCTCCCTCTCTCCCTCCTCCTCTCTCTCCTCCTCTCTCTCTCTCTCTTCATACACACACACATCATCATTAATATTTCATTATCGTCATTATTATTATTATTATATTATTATTATATATATTATTATTATTATTATTATTATTATTGTTGTTGTTATCATTTCATTACTATTGTTATTATTATTATTGCTTCCTTGTTGCTTTGGTAGTGGTGATGGTGATAATATTATTACTATTATTATTATATTCTGATTATTATTAGTTGGTTACTTGCTTGATCCTCTCAATCTTCTCTCTCTCTCTCTCTCTCTCCTATCTGTGTGTGTGTGTGTGTGTGTGTGTGTGTGTGTGTGTGTGTGTGTGTGTGTGTGTGTACGATGTACAGTTCACATACCATGTCATATCGTGCTACGGCCATCTTATGACATGAATAAACATTAAGTCTCACATCCTGCTCTCTCTCTCTCTCTCTCTCTATCTCATCTACTCTCTCTCTCTCTCTCTCTCTCTCTCTCTCTCTCTCCTCTTCTCTCTCTCTCTCTTCCTCTTTCTCCCTCCTCCCTCCCCCATGCCTCCTTTCTCCCTGGCAAGATGACACGTCTGCTTGACTCCTACTTCACCGCATCTTACCGACTGTTGATACAATATATGTAACGCCCTGGCTAAAACAAACGCCGGTTTACGGTAGACTGCAATCAAAAAATTTGTGTCATGTCGAATTGCTGCTAAAAGGAGCGGCTCATTTCTGTCATTGTCAATGCCGGTGTATACGGTGTGTGTGTGTGTGTGTGGTGTTGTGTGTGTGTGTGGCGCGCGCGGTGTTGTGTGTGTGTGTGTGTGTGTGTTGTGTGCGCGGCGCGCGCGCGGTGTGTGTGTGTGTGTGTGTGTGTGTGTGTGTGTGTGTGTGTGTGTGTGTGTGTGTGTGTGTTGTGTGTGCGTGCGTGTACGTATATGTGTGTGTATACATATGTGTCTCTGTGTGTGTACACACACGTGTGTGTGTATACATATATGTATGTGTGTATACATATATGTATGTGTGTCTGTGTTTGTGTGTGAAATTTATATATATATATATATATATATATATATATATATATATATATATCCCACACACACAGAGGGTTGTGTGTTGTGTGTATAACGTGTGTGTGCGCATGAACGTGTCTGTGTATCCTTGTGTGCGCACATGCGTGTACGTGTGCGTGTATGTAAGTCCTGTGCGTGCGTGCGTGCGAGTGTGTGTGTGTGTGTGTGTGTGTGTGTGTGTGTGTGTGTGTGTGTGTGTGTGTGTGTGTTGAGTGGAGTGAGTGAGTGAGTGAGTGAGTGAAAAACAATAACAGCTGTTTGTACATGTAGAATGCGACGGAGGGAGACAGGGAAGGAAAGAAAAGAGAGAGACGAGAGACAGAGAGAAAGACAGAGAGAGAGAAGGAGAGAGATGACAGAGAGAAAGACAGCGAGAGAGAGAAGGAGAGAGAGAAAGGAAGAGAGAGGAGAAAGGAAGAGAGAGGAAAAAGAAAGAGAAAGGAGAGACAGACAGAAGAGGCAGACAGACAGACAGAGGCAGACAGACAGACAGAGGCAGACAGACAGACAGATAGGCAGAGAGAAAGCGTGTGACATGTGTGCTGTGTGTGCGTAAGCCTGTATGTCTGTGTGATTATTTTCGTCAGCTGTTACCTGCGTGTACGTTGTATGACTGCGAACCGTTTCGAATATTTCTAATGTTTATAAAGCCTGCTGTCTTGTTTGTTATGAGTAAGTGTTCGTGTGTGTGTGTGTTTTGCTGAATATTTTGACTTTGTGTTTGTGTGTACGTGTACTGAATGTCTGACAACGTGTTTGTGTGTAAGTGTTCTGAATGTTTTGAATAAGTGTGTGTGTGTGTGTGAATTAATGTTTGTCTGTGTGTGTACATGTATTGAATGTTTCGATTTGGTGTTTGTCTCTGTGTGTATCTGAAAGTATTTTCTCTCTCTCTCTCTCTCTCTCTCTCTCCTCTCTCTCTCTCTCCTCCCTCTCTCCTCTCTCTCTCTCTCCTCTCTCTCTCTGTGGGGTGTGTGTGTGGTGTGTGTGTGTGTGTGTGTGGTGTGTGTTTTATACTGAACGTTTTTAATAAATGTATGGGTGTATATGTATCTGTACCGAATGTTTTGAATTACTTTTTGTCTATCTGTATGTGTTATGAATTTTTGAATGAGTTTTCGTCTGTATGTATGTATACTGAATGTTTCAACACGTGTTTGTGTGTAAGTGTGCGGACTGTTTTGAATTGTGTGTTGTGTGTGTTGTTGTTGTTGTGTTGTTGTTGTTACGTTCAAGGTTCAGTACCAGTTTAAAAAAAAAGTTATAACTAAACGACTACGGCCCCGCGCTCACACAACTGATATTCTTTTAAACATGGATATACATATGCAAGACCTACATAACTGTTTAATTTAAAGAAGCTTACGTCGTGAGTGGATGTGCAAAAACTTCTTTCCCTTGTGCGCACGCACGATGTATACACACACGTACGTACACATGCACTCATTCTGGACCTTCCTATGAATGCCGCCCCCATCCCCCATTTTGCGCGCACACACACACACACACACACAGACACAGAGAGACACAGAAGAGAGAGAGAGAGAGAGAGAGACGCAACAGACAGACAGACAGACAGAGAGACAGAGACAGAGAGACAGAGACACAGAGAGAGAGATACACAAAGAGACAGACACACAAACGCACAAAGACACACACACACACACACACACACACACACATAAACACACACACACACACACACACACACACACACACACACACACACACACACACACACACACACACGACTTAACACAATCCATCCGTAGTTGCGGACACTAAAGGTGTAAGATGTACTTGCAGCGACAAGGGACACATGCGAATGAGGGCCATGATCGCTAACGCCATGCGGCAGAGCACATGATGATGATGACGATCAAAGGCTTATTCATGGTCACAATGACCTTGAGAACTACACACAAAAAGCCCAATAGCTTTACAACACTCTTTTTCTATACAAACAAGGAGATTATTCGAATGGCCTGACCATTCTGTTTCATTCTACACACCACACCACCACACCTCTTGCTAAGCGAGTCTGACACTGACTCAGAACGAGTCAGAGTCATATGAATAAACTGGAGAAGGAAAGAAATAAAATTACACAGATAGCAATGATTCTGATTTTAATAATGCAGTTTCTCCAAGAAACAAGATTCTAGGCACTTTCGCGGTCAATTCAACATCTCAACGAACGACAAGATAATAAACCAATGAATTACAATAATGGTAATAGCGAATCTTATAATAATAATAAT
>JAPXFY010000019.1:35012035-35017035 GCA_030674185.1 Monoplex corrugatus | reverse complement strand
GACTGTCCACGCTTCATATCCGTACAACAGATCGGTTCTATATAACACTGAAGAACGCTCTTCCTCATGTTAATTGATAGGTATTTGTTGGTAAGGCGGCTTTTGATTTTCTGGAATGCTGTTTTAGCTTGACCGACTCTGTTGGCTATTTCTTGATGTACATTTGTCGTCTGGTGACATGACCAAGTTCAAGTCCATACTGCTTATAGCCCAGCCGACTACTAGAGCCATATAAGAACCCGGTTAAGATAAAAGACAACAATTAAAAACCGTGCTCACCGTTAACCTTGCAAGTCTAAAAATGCAATTAAAGAAAACTATACTTGGGAGTAAAATCATATCAGGTGAAATCTATTCATCTCCTGTAAAAACTGGAAAATTGCATCAGGAGGGACCGTCTCGGAAGATGTCCTTTAAGGAGTCTGCCGCGTAGTGCTTGTGTCTCACATCTTACAAGTCCCAGCAATCAAGGAGGAGGTGTCTGATGCTCAACGGCTCGTCAAATGGTATAGACCACGGTCCTTCCTTACTTTTTAAAAGGTACGAATGAGTGTAGGATAACCGTTCCCGGATATTCAAACTTATCAACCTGGCTAAATGTTGTACCATTTGCTGTTATTTTGCAAAGGAAGGAGTTACCGAAATATCACACAATGATTTTGACAGGACATGATGAGGGATTCAAACTCACGATCTTCCAACGCGTAATCCGTTGCACTGACGACTACACCACACTGACTGGTGGTCATCCAACTGCTTGTCTCTGAAGTGCAGCAACAAGCATTCAGACATGCTGAGATTGGTCCAGTCTTTCATAACTGCCATCCGGCTTTTCTTTTTGTTCTATCGACTTTGACGACGGCCGCCCTTCCTGAGTTGTAGTAAGGTTTGTAGTGATTCATTGTAGATGACATGATCAAATACAGCCATCTTTATTTTCCTGCTGCCAGAAAGTTTCTGTGGCTCCATCGAAATGATGTTCTGCACGTATTCACTGTCTTAAGCTTATGGTTGGATATATCAAATGGTTTCCTCAAGCATCATCAAATGGTTTCCTCAAGCAATTGGTCTCAAAGGCCTGAATTCTCTCCTCCTTGTGAGTCCCAGGCAATGTCCGTGTTTCACACTGCGGATGAAGAACGTAGACTGTTGCTCAAGGTTGGATATATGAAATGCTAGGTCTTAGAGGTCTAAATTCTCTAATCCGAGTCAACAAGCTACATGTATGTCCATCTTTCACACTGCAGAGGACGACGGGGACTGCATGTCTAGACACTGCTGCTACAGTGGCCGTGGATCCTGCGTAGCCGCTATCTTTGATCAAGGGAGTTCACAGAAACTGCCGATCTCCTTTACCAGATAAAAGAGGTTTGGCTTTGTAGGCTGCAGTTCCCAAATGGTTTGGCCGTTCTCTGTCGAGATTACCATGGACCGTTTTCGCGAGTCTACGAATGAGCAAAACTTCATGAAACTGACAATAAAATAATCAAACTTTCGTGTATATTTGTGTTCTTTGCTTGCTTGCTTGCTTGCTTGCTTGCTTGCTTGCTTGCTTGCAGACAACTGCACAACTGACTGCACACTCATAGGAGGACATCTACACATCACGACCCATCTCAGTCTTTTGGCGATTCACCATCTCCGATTGTCATCTAGAGCCACATGAAGATTGTATGTAATTTTGACACATTGGTAGTATATTCAGCATCAATGGATCTGTTGTTGCAGAGATGACGCTGTGAATATCTCGTTATGTTGTGAATATCTAAGGCCAATTCTTCATTTAGATGGATGGCCAAGAGGTTGTGGTAAGACCCTGGAGTCAGGCTCGCCATTAACGTTGTTGTGTACAGAGGTCCTAAGTGCTCTGTTGTTTGTGCGAAACCTGGACAACATACCGACGGTCATTCACTATCTAGCTCATCTGTTCACCAACAATTCTACGAAAGATGTGTGCGCTAGATCTCTAACAACGTGTCGCAAAACTGAGTGTTCAATCTTCAAATTCTGAAGAAGCGTGACTTGCCAAGCACTGCATATCTGTTCATTGAATGCCATGAAATACTGACACCACCAGAATGATCAAAGCGTTAAGATGGGCAATGAGCAATTTATGTTGTGAAGTTCAAGTTCATATTGCTTATAGCCCAGCCGACTACTAGAGCCATATCAGGGCTAACACCACGTCAAAACAAAAACCCGTTCAAAGACAACAGTTAAAAACCATGCTCACCGTTAACCTTGCAAGTCTAAAATGCAATTAAAAACAAACAGCCGTAAAATCATATCAGGTTCAATCTACTGATCTCTTGTACAAACTGGAAAATTGCATCAGGAGAGACGTCTCAGAAGAGGTTCTTTAAAGAGTCCGCTGTGTAGTGCTTTTGTCTCACATCGTACAAGACCCAGCAATCAAGGACGAGGTGTCTGATGCTCAACGGCTCGTCAAATGCTATACTATTATACCACAGTGCTTCTTCATTTTTTTAAAGGTATGAATGAGCGTACATGTTGTGAAGGAGGATTGAACACGAAGATTCAAGATCTCTAATCGACTGGTCAACCAAAAGAGCCAACCTACTTGCAAACATCTTGCTGCCCACCTGAGGGTCGAACACACGACCCCTGCGTCATCAGCATGGCGTTTTAACCCTTTGACTCCCGCACACAATCCACTAACTGCAAAAACTTAACCCTTTGACTCCCTCATCCTGTCCACATCTTCTTACTGGAAGCTGGTGAATAGGGTAAAAAGAGTCGAAAGGGTTAAGATTTTGCTTTTCTGGTATGATTGACAATGCAAGATGCTGGTGGACAGGATGAGGGAGTAAATGGGTTAAACAACAGAGCTATCGGGGCCACAAAACTAGTAAGCGCTGTTAACACAAATAGCGGGAGCTTGCGACCAAGATAGTGCTACTCGATGAATCTTTGTTGCAAATCTTTTTTCTTTTTGTGTCTCTGACAGAAACAACAGTGCAGTGGGGAACAGTTCTGTGGTCAATACATGGCACCGACACTGAAGCGAACAGCAACACTGTAACGAGTAATCAAGCTTCATTCACTACCGCTTCTCTGCTCTCTTTCATTACGCAAACCTACCCTTCTTTCTATCGCCTTTAATTTTAGCACATCATACCTAGGGCCCCACAATGCCGAGTCTTTTCAAAGTTATCTTCCTCGTTCTTAATGCTATGGCCCATTTGCCTGTATTTTAGGAGCATAATTATACTCGATTTCCATAATGTTGAAATTGTTCAAAATTCTCTTTAAAGTAACT
This sequence comes from Monoplex corrugatus, assembly GCA_030674185.1. Classification (NCBI taxonomy): domain Eukaryota; kingdom Metazoa; phylum Mollusca; class Gastropoda; order Littorinimorpha; family Ranellidae; genus Monoplex; species Monoplex corrugatus. The sequence goes on along the minus strand of JAPXFY010000019.1, from coordinate 35,013,755 downwards.
CCTTCCTTTCCACGTGTATTTTTAGACCATAATGTGCATGATTTTCCACAATACTGAACCTCTTTGAAAGTTCTCTTACGCGTTCTTTAAACCATGTCCCATTAACGTGTAATTTTTAACCATAATGTACTCGATTTTCCGCAAAGTCGGATCTTTAAAAGTTTTCTTTCTCTCTCTTTACGTCATGCCCCATTTACGTATTTTTACTTATACCACATTTCTATAACACTGAATTTTAGTTTCTGGAAAATTCTCTTCTTTCATTAACACACAAAGGCCCTCCCACCCACGCTCTTCTCTAACAGCCTCTCCTCCATCCACATGTAATTTAGGTTTATCCAATTCTCACGGTTCAGTTGATTTTCTTTTTTTTTGTCACTAAGCTGTCCCACTCTACTTCAACCGCCATCCATAGCTATTTTGATAATATGATCTTTTTTTTTCTTGCTTGGCTCGGTTGGGATAGGTTTGGTATGCAAGTGCTTTCCGACTCCGCCGATTAAGACAAGTTTTCATTTCCTGGGTATATATACTACAAAAAATTAAGTTCAATAACTTTCATTTCTTATTTACTACAATAGTCAATCATCTACTATGTGTACTTATCAAAGACAACTTTTCTTTTCCTGGGTATGTATTCTACAAAATAGTTCTATTCTAAGTCTTGTGTACTTTGTGTACTTTAACATTTTCGGTACACCACAGACACACCTTCACCCACACCACTCGGAATGACCATTCGAGCTGTGACTATACTCCAACGAGGATAAGCCCGTGTAGATATCTGTAATTCCATCCGTACCTAACGAAAATGTAGATATAATCCCAACACTGCAAATAATCTAGGCAGTCTGAAAGACCTTACCGGAATTATGCACAGACGGAATGGAGCCATAGGCCCTATGGCAGAAACGGCTTTCCAGACCTTCGAGCCCTGCGGTACTCTGACGTTGCGAAAGACTTTTTAACAAAGTCAGTAGTAATAGTACATGTAGTAATAGTATAACAGTTGTGTGAGGTTATTGCCAGAGACAAGGACACAAGAGAACGGCAACTGCACGATTTCGTTTCGTTGACACCGACAGTAACCTGTGGTTTGTTGTGCCCTGAGCTGTCTGCACAGCTGTGTGCCTTTTGGCGATGAGGCATACACTGCCTTTCGGTAGTGAGGAATACAAGGCCTTTCGGTAGTGAGGAATACAAGGCCTTTCGGTAGTGAGGCATACAAGGCCTTTTGGCGATGAGGCACACACTGCCTTTCGGTAGTGAGGAATACAAGGCCTTTCGGTAGTGAGGCATACAAGGCCTTTCAAGCAGTGAGGGACTAACAAGGCCTTACGTCAGCGAGGCATACAAGGCCTTACGTCAGCGAGGCATACAAGGCCTTACGTCAGCGAGACACACAAGGCCTTACGTCCGCGAGGCACGCAAGGCCCTTCGGCAGTGAGGCATACAAGGCCTTTCAGAAGCAAGGCAAACAAGGCCTTACGTCCAGCGAGGCATACAAGGCCTTTAGTCAGCGAGACATACAAGGCCTTTAGGCAGTGAGACATACAAGGCCTTTAGGCAGTGAGACATACAAGGCCTTTAGGCAGTGAGACATACAAGGCCTTTAGGCAGTGAGACATACAAGGCCTTTAGGCAGTGAGACATACAAGGCCTTTAGGCAGTGAGACATACAAGGCCTTTAGGCAGTGAGACATACAAGGCCTTTAGGCAG
>JAPXFY010000019.1:35004535-35007035 GCA_030674185.1 Monoplex corrugatus | reverse complement strand
AGGAGGCATCTGGTATCCATCTCCCAGATTCACTGGACCTGAACTCTTCATTGCAGCTTTCAAGATGACTTCCATTGCCAACACGAACAGTATGGGAGAGATTGCACAGCCCATTGCAATGCCCACCTCTAGGTCTATCCAGTCCGTGGTGTATTCTTTGGTAGAGAACCGCATTGAGAACCCTTGGAAATACTTCCTCAGCATTGTTCGGATGTTTTCTGGGATGTGATACATTTCAAGAGCCAGCTGGATCATATCGTGTGGAACTGATCCATATGCATTCGCCAGATCAAGCCAAACTACGTCAATGTCTCTCTTCTCTGTTCTTGCTTTTTGGATGGCATCCCAAATCAACGTGGCATGTTCCAAGCATCCAGGCATTCCTGGTATGCCTCCCTTTTGGACTGACATATCCAGATACTTGTTTTCAGTCAGGTATTTTGTCAATCTTGCTGCCATAACAGAGAAGAAGATTTTCCCCTCGACGTTCAGAAGTGATATTGGCCTGAACTGATTGATGCTGCTGGAGTTCTGCTCCTTCGGAATGTACACTCCTTCAGCTCTCATCCATTGGTCGCTGATCTTCTGGTTCCTCCATGCTGATCGAATCATCTTGTGGAGCCACTCGAGCACTTTTGGGCATTTCTTGTAGAGCAGGTATGGTATTCCGTTTGGTCCAGGTGCTGACTTGGCTCTGGCTTTCTTTACTACGTTCTTCACTTCATCCAGTGTTGGTGGTTTGTTATTGAATTTTCCTTCTGGCGCTGCAGGCCAAACCAGATTCTGGATTTCAAGTGGTGCCTCGCGCTGAGAATCGGAATATGTTTCCCTGAGATGCTGCTCTAGGGTTTCCTTGCCCACTGTGAGAGTCCCTGATTTGGGTTGTTCAAACAGCTTTCTTGAAAAGTCAAAGGGATCTTTGAAGAAACGATCTTGAGTCTTCTTCTTTTGCTTTTTCTTCGCCTTGCTGATTCCACTTTGCTGAGAGCATTGTGTTTGGCCTTCAGATCTTTCCAGAGTTCCAGGAGCCCTTGCTTCTCGAATTCTGAGGCAGTTTTCATTCGCTTTTTTTAAGCTTCCTTTTCTCCCTCCGGATGCTCTCCATCTGTTGCTGTCTTCTGGATTTCTGGGGAGGCGTTTTTGTCTTTGGCTGCTTCACTCCATAAGTGTCCCTGCAGATAGAGTATATGATGTCTCCGTATGTGTCAAGTTTGTGTTCCAGCGTACTGTTCCCTATTAGCGCATTCAGCTTAAGGACAAGTTCCTCATCTAATTTCTCCCATTGTTCTTTTGCACCGGCAGGCGGCAAATTGAGTTTTCCACGTTTGGCGTTAAGAGCTTGTGCAAAATCCGCATCAGAACCGTCAGCGTGGATGTCCTTGGCACTATGGTTTAATTCCTGGCCTTGGTCATCCAACGTCTCACCTGCTATCGCAGTGCGCTGCTGCTGGTTCGTATGTGTCTTCAAACAGCCCATTTTTGTCCTGTGGATCTTCATGCCGCGTTTGGTGGTGAATCTCCTTCCACACGCACACGGAAATTCCAACTGGTCATTAATCATGGTCCGTTGTGCGTTTCCAGTCGTGATGGAGTCAGTGCCGATGGATTCATCATTCTCTCCCCCTTTCGGTGAATCCTGGGAGCATCTTTCATTTGAAAAACTCGTGGCATGTTATCAAAGGCAAGGTGGGAAGCCAACCCACAAAGCCCGCAGATCTAGTCTTTCCCAGTGTCCTTCGGTCTTTCCCGAATGTCCTCCGAACTATTCCCGGAAGTCAATGGACTGACCATGAAATCTATTAATCTCTTGCAAAAACTCGAAAACTGCATCAGGAGGGACGTCTTGGAAGAGGTTCTTTAAGGAGTCCACCGTGTAGTGTTTTTGTTTCACATCGTACAAGTCCCAGCAATCAAAGAGGAGGTGTCTGATGCTCAACGGCTCATCACATGGTATACACCATGGTGCTTCATTATTTAAAAGGTACGAATGAGTGTAACATGTGTGACCAGCGTGTAACCTACCCAACACTCTCTCTTTCTTACGGTTCCCTGCAGCAGATGGGAGAATTTGCCCATCACATTGGATCTCCAGGCAACGGTTCAGAATGTCAATCGTCTTAGAACGAAACAGTTTTCAAATACATATACAATCAATCTGGAGCAAATTTAGCGTAAACTATTTGTGCCTATTCTATCTTCATCTTCTTTTTATTACTCTTCCTAATCAAATGCCTTCTATTAAAATAGAGTCCTTTTTATGTTGTTTTCTTTCTTCCTCTTCTTCAGAGAGAATAGGACAATCACACCGTTATGCCACTGTTATTCTCGTTTAAAGCCCAACCGAGTGCGTAGAGCCATATCAAGGCTATAACCGTTTGAAAATAAACGCAATACTTTAACATGAAAAAAATAAGGAAACGAAAATTAAGTATACATATGAATGCATTCGCGCACATAATCTATGGAGATGCCCATGGCGTTGACCACCCCGTCCAATTCA
>JAPXFY010000019.1:34967035-34999535 GCA_030674185.1 Monoplex corrugatus | reverse complement strand
ATTGCCTTATGCGCTCTACTCGACTCTGCCAACAACTGTCTGCGAAACTCCTTCAGCCTGCACAAAACCATGTGCTGGGATCAGATCATATCAGATCAGATCATACTGCTTATAGCCCAGCCGACTACTAGAGCCATATCAGGGCTAACACTACGTCAAAAACGACAACCCGGTTAAGATAAAACACAACAGTTAAAAAAAACATGCTCACTGTTAACCTTGCAAGTCTAAAGTGCAAATAAAGAAAAACAGCCGTAAAATCAGATCAGATGAAAATCTATCGATTTCTTGTAAAAACTGGAAAATTGCACCCGGAGCGACGTCTAGGAAGAGGTTATTTAAGAAATCCGCCGTGTAGTGTTTTTGTCTCACATCGTACAAGTCCCCGCAATAAAGGAGGAGGTGTCTGATGCTCAATGGCTCGTCACATGGTATACGCCACGGTGTTTCTTCATTTTTTTAAAGGTTCCAATGAGTGTGGGATGTGTGACCCTCTCTTTCTTACGGTTCCCAGCAGCAGATGGGAGAATTCATGTGCTGGGAAGCTCAGCTCTTGAAATGGTGGGAGGGGGGGGGGGGAAGGGTGCAAGGATACATGAAACACTGGCACTATCAGAATGATTGGAGCATCAAGATGCACAGCTAACAAATCAATCTTTATGTTTCAAGAAGGGAGTAAACTCGAGACACGTTGGGATCTTTAGTCCGTGGCACATTCAACAGTCAACCAGCCCACGTGTTCAAGTTTATATTACTTATGGCCCAGCCGACCACCACAGCCATATCAAGTCCAACACTACGCTAAAAATAACTCTAAGTTAACTAAAAAGACAACAGTTAAAAAAGCAAAATTCACAAACCCTTTCAAGTCTTAAATGCATTTTAAAATCTTTCCCATACGTATAATCCTATCAGGTGGAAGGCACTGATCTCTTGTTAAAAACAACTTTAAAACTGCATCTGAAGGAACACCTCTGAAGAGGTTCTCTATAGAGTCTGCTCTATACTCCGTATGTCTCACATCCTCCGAGTGGCTCGTCATGATATATGCCATGGTGCTTCGTCAACCAGTCCACGCAAACACCTGACGCTCTCCTTATTGTTATTGCTATTGTTGTTTAAAGCCCAACCGATTGCGTAGAGCCATATCAGGGCTATAACCGCTTCAAAACATACACAATATTTCAACAAGGAAAAAAAGAAAAAAATTAAGTATACATACCGGTATCATTGCATTCGAGCACATAATGTAAGGACATGCCCTCAGCGTTGACCACTCCGGCCAATTTATCACACAGGGATTTAAAAGAAAACACCTGAATACAAATTTAAGCATACCTAAGGACACCAATACATGTATAAAAACGGGCATAGATTACCTAAAATTTGCTCCCGGATATCTGTTACATTTCAAAAAAAGAGAAACTCAATGTTAAAGTGCCAATGCGATAAGAGAAGTGTGACGTCAAAATGTGTGTCGATTCAGCTACTGTCCGCTGTTCGTTCTTGAAGATTACTTTGTAATTCGCTCGATATGAATCGAGAATATTTGTTTTGGTTTATGCTAACACTGATAATATATGTTTAAGTTTGATTTCGTTGTATGGAAATGTGTAGAATGCTTCGGACAATCTAGAAATGACAAGAAAAAACGTAGAATACCTTAGATCTTTCGAGAAGGTTCCGGAAATTGTAAACAAATTTAATCTGTACAGTGATTGACTAGAACTACAGAATATTCTAGAAGGGAAGGTTCGAGAATATGACTATGATTGGCTGAAAATTAGGGAAAAGCCGAGAATATTCGGGAACTTTCCATGATATTATAAATAAAGCGTGACTGTGGAGAGAGAGAGAGAGAGAGAGAGAGAGAGAGCGAGCGAGCGATCGAAAGAGTTGAAGCGTAAGCTGCTGTCAGAGATAAGAAAGTTGCTATAGACTCGTGGAGTTGCTGTCGTGTAGATTTGAGGGCTGAAGAAAATAATTCTGCAAACCAGGATGTGTTGAAGTTTTTACCCAGTTCCTGTTGTGTTTCATTCGTTCTTCAAATAAAGGATAATTTTCGTTTAACCTGGACTGGTGTATCTTGTCTCTGAGAAGAACGATCGACTGCTAGATCTTCACAAACCTGCATAAACTGCAAGACACTGGCAGTCACCTACATACATCCTTTACGTGTGACAATATCTCACATCCCTAAAGCCAGAAATGCACGGAGTACACGTACCCAATGATCAATCCTAAAAAAATACGTAATACTTTATCGAACACATACAGGTGAATGGACCAGCAAGGCAGAAAATTTCTGGAGGAACATCTCTGCAGAGGTTCTTTACGGAGTCTGCTGTATATTGCTTATTCTCACATCCTGCAAATGGCTCGTCACGGTATATGCCACGGTGTTTCTTCAACCAATCCATTCAAACACCTGACGCTCACTTGAGGATCGAACTCACGCCCCCCGGGCTTTGTCATATTGCGCTTTTACCAACTAAATTAAAGGGTCACTTTATACCATGGCCTGTTTGAAAGCTGAACCGGGGAAACCCCGGATTATCAGCATATACTGTGAAGCCTACTCCAGCAAACACAGACATGAACAAGTGGAGATTAATGTTTTATTAAGCCCAATGGATTTCATATACTTATCACAATACAGGTAAGATTAACATGTCATCAAAACCTTTATGAAGACTACAGGCAGACCTAACAGAGCCCCATATGCACTCGCACACACACTACACTCAGTCACTCATACTCTCTCTCACACACACAAATACACACACCACACATATCAATACATACACACTTACACAAACACACTTACAAACACACACACACACACCAATACATACACACACACACTTACACACACACTTACACACACACACACACACACACACACACACACACACACACACACACACACACACAACCACACACACGATTTAAAAAATACCCCTATCCGAAACGCTACACACACAGCACCGGGAAAAGATCGAGAAATTCCGGCAGCGCTGAAGCGAGTCCTGCCATCCCCATTGAAACTGTAGACCTAGGTGGGGGATTCACTAATGTGTTTTGCATTGCGCGCGACCAATTCTGCACACAGTCCTTACAATAGACGACTAATGGGTTGGGACGTTACGAGGGTCATCCGAGGTGTGCCTCGCTTTGTCACTCCACGGGGTCATGGCGGGGTGGGGATGGGGGTGGGGGATAAGGGTGGGGGTGGGGGCGAGGGGAGGGGCACTCCTGAGAGAGTGGGATGAGCTGAAGTTTGGTTGGTGTGAGAGGAAATAGGCCCAGAAGCTTGTTTTTCCGTTTATGTTAAATTCAGTTCATATTGCTTATAGCCCAGCCGATTACTACAGCCATATCAGGGCTAACACCACGCCAAAAATCAACCCGTTAAAGACAACAGTTAAAAACCATGCTCACCATTAACTTGCAAATCTAAAATGCAATTAAAAAAAACAGACGTAAAATCAGATCAGGTGAAATCTATTGATCTCTTGGAAAAACTGGAAAATTGCGTCAAGAGGGACGTCTCGGAAGAGATTATTTAAGGAGTCTGCCGTGTAGTGTTTTTGTCTCACATCGTGTTGCGTTTATGTTAACATTATATTCTATTAATGTTTTTATCTGCCTGTTCTAAGAGGGAAGAAAAAAAAATTCAAATGAAATGCGATTCTATAGACATTCTTAAGAATGAGCTGGACAGACGAGAGAAGTGACAAGAGCATACTTGATGAGCTGAAACCCCTAAGAAAACTTGTACAGGTCAACCTTTAAAAAATTGACCGTCTTTAGACATGTGTGCAGAAACAAAACAATGCACTCTCACGAAAGATGTCATTGAAGGAAAGATCAAGGGCAAAAGAGGAAGGGGAAGATACGAACAAATTACCTGGGAAAGATCAAGGAGTGGACAGGTCGTAACAGCCCAGAGATTTTCAACCTGGTTGAACAAAGAGATGTGGACAACACAGACCCGGAGAGCAGTGCGGGCAGCCAACATTTCAAGGAATGATGCAGTATGCGACTGACAGACTGACCTACTGAGCTCGCTGCCCACTGGTCAGTGACCTCGGGTTCGAATCTTGGATAGGCTATATCAATCTGGTTTTAATACTGTCAATCATAGCGGCAATTGCTGTTCTGATGTTATCGAGTGCAGACTTAGCTAAGTTCCCCACCCCCCCCCCACCCCTCAACTGCTTACGCCAGGATATATTAAATTTCGTAAAGAATACGGCCCTATCACGCAGTCTTAATTTAAACCAAAAAGTAAACCGTATAGCATCAACACTATCATCCCTATTTTCCATCACAGCATTGTGAAAAATATTCAGATCTGTGGCCCCTCAAGCTATCTTCGTGATCCCAGTAACCGGGGTTTGGAGAAGCACTGACAGCCCATGTGATCAGCTACAGCTGTAGTGACACAGAAGCAGTACAAAAAATTGTGGCAGCAAAAAAGATCGTTTCAGAGATGGGAATGGCAAATTGACAAAAAAAACAAAGACTGAAAAGTGGTCCTGAGTCATTGTTATTGTTGTCTAAACCCAACCGACTGCGTCAGCCATATCAGGGCTATAACCGCTTCAAAACATGCAAAACTTCAACAGGGAAAAAAAATTAAGTACACATATCAATGCATTCCCGCACATAATCTAAGGACATGCCCCTGGCGTTGACCACTCCGTCCAATTCATTGCACAGGGGAGATTTAAAAACACCACCTGAAAACAAATATAAGCATACATAAGGTCACCAAAACATATACAAAAACAGGCATAAATTACCTAAAACTGTTCGCACTATCTCACATCCATAGAGCCAAAAATGCACTTAATATATGTACCCCAATTATCAATCCTAAGAAAAAGTACTTAAGACTTTATCGAACACATTACAGGTGAAATGGACCATTAAGACAGAAAATGACAGGTAGAAATGACAGAAAGCAAAGGACAAGGCAGAAACAAAGAGAGTGACAGAAAAGAGGAAATTTCCAGCACAGAATTTCCAAAAGGTGGGGATACTATTTATACTGAAAGAGCCCCCGACATCCCCAAGGGTGAAGGTCCGGAGACCAGGGGCCACCTGGGGGGGGGGGGGGTGCAAAAGAAGATTTTTCACTTTTTAAGAGGCAAATCCTTGCAAATAAGAATAGTGTCTAACCAAATATGTATGAAAAGGATTAGTTTATGCTTCAGAGTTCAAAGTTCATATTGCTTACAGCCCAGCCGACCACTACAGCCATATCAGGGCTAACATCACGTCAAAAACTACAACCCGCTTAAGATAAAAGACAACATTTAAAAAAACATGCTCACTGTTAACCTTGCAAGTCTAAAATATAATTAAAGAAAAACATGTAAAATCACATCAGGTGAAATCTATTGATCCCTTGTACAAAATGGAAAATTGCATCAGGAGGGACGTCTCGGTAGAGGTAAGCAGTCTGCTTTTGTCTAACATCGTACAAGTCCCAGCAATCAAGGAGAAGGTGTCTGATGATAATTTATGCTTAACCAAATATGTATGAAAAGGATTAGTTTATGCAAGCCTCGAATATCAACTGTGTAATTATAGTCATCTCTAACAGCCTGATGTGCAGTCTGATTCTTCATAGCCCAGTTAACCACATAACCTGTATATCAGGGTTCTCGTTTGTATAAACATGTTTCATCCACATGTGGAAGATACTTCCTACCATTTCACTCCATTTTCAGAGCAATGGACAAAAAGGTAACTAGCAGAACTTTGTCAGAACTGAAAGACAGCCAAGGAAGAAAATTAAGTCATTACAGTTGTGCAAACTTACACAGCTCCAAGCCTCCATGATCTCTAAAAGCTTAAAACGTCACATGATAATGGTTTCAAATAAACTTGAATTCTCTTACCACAGTAAAAATACAAAATGTTGTGGCTTGCATTCATCAGTTCAGTTCAGTTCATACTGCTTACAGCCCAGCCGACTACTAGAGCCTTATCAGGACTAACACCAGGTCAAAGACAACAACCGTTCAGATAAAAGACGGTGACGGTGTAGTGGTTATGTCAAGGTTCAAATCTGTCCTTTCTTTCTTCCCTCTAGTGGACAGTCATCCTTCACTCAACTGTCTAGCATGATATTTAACTGACATGGTGGTAATATCCTGCATCCACTTTCACAATAAACAAAAGTTGTCTGCTTTTAACCAATGTTTTATTTTCAAAACGGACAGTGGATACTCACGTCAGGTCAATTCAATTTCCTGAATGAAAAATAAGAGAAAAAAACTTTCATAAAAACAGATATAATCCCACGTCATTTAATCAACACACACACACCACACACACACACATCACACACACACACATCACACACACACACACACATGTACACACACACACACACACACACACACACAACACACACACCAACACACACACACACACAGTACACACGCACGCGCGCTCACACTCCCATATAACAAGAATAGTTTTCCATTTATACAACATTCCAGTCATACAAGAATGAAAAATGAAACGAAATTAAAAAAAAAGTCGCCCGTCAACAGCAATGGTTATTTCACGGCGACTTTTACACATAACAAAACAGCGGAATCAATGTGGACCATCATCTGTCCTTTCTTCTTTCCTTAGTGGACAGTCATACTTCACTTTACTATCATGGTGTTAGTGTCCAACGACCATTTTGACAATTAAACACAGTTCTCTATCAATAAACAAAGTTTTATTGTCAAAACGGACGCTGACGAACATCAGGTCAGTTCAATCTTTGGTGTAAAATAACACTGACAAAAAAACAACTTGATTCAAAAACAACGACCATCATGGCAACACACACACCACACACACACACACACACGCACACCACACACACACACACACTACACATCCTCCCTCATCTCTCTCTCTCACACCCACAAACATCACTCTCTCCACTGCTCACAACTACATACCACTATATACACATGCAGTGGCGTGCCACACGCTCGTTCACATCTTAAATTACATACTTCACATACACGCAGAACACAAAGTACAATGCATTCCAATCAGCTGGAACAACACTTACACAAAACACACACAAACACAACACACACCACCACAAACAAACAAAACACAAGAACACACGACAAAACAATATAAATAACGAAAATTTAATTCCATGTCCAGTCACTTATCTTATGGAAATTTAAGGAGAACTTGTCCCCTGTAAGCACAGTGGTCGTGTTGTTATCTTAATGTTCACTATTCTTCCTTCCTTCCCATATGGAACATAATGATTCACTCTATAAACTGAATGGGTAGAATCCACCATCCACTTGTCAAAAACCAAAATTCTGCCTTTTGTAAACATATTTTATTCAAAACGCCAGTGGATATACATCGTTTAATGCAATCTGAAAGAAAATAAGAAAAAAATAAAATAAAACCAATTCTCCCACATCTTATGGGACACAAACACGGGACACACGCACGAGAGCGGCACACTCTATAACTAACCACTTTTCCATTATCAGAATGAAAACTAAGCGAATAAAAAGTCGCAACGTTTTTTCATCGCGACTTTACATATCATAAACAGGCTAATCAATGTGGACCATCATCTGTCTTCTCTGTTCACGTAGACAGTCATACTTCACTCCACTGTCATGGTGTTAGTGTTCAACGACCATTTTGACAATTAACACACTTCTCTATTAATAAAGTTTTCTTGTCAAAACGGACGCTGACGTTAAACATCAGGTCAGTTCAATCTTTTGGATGTAAAATAACACTGACAAAAAAAACAACCTTGTTTCATAAAACCAAGACCTCATGGGACACACACACACACACACACACACACACACACACACACACACACACACACACACACACACACACACACACACTCACTCACTCTCTCTCTCTCAGCAACTACATACGCGCAGGGGCTCAATCATACACACGAGCAAGTGGGCGTGCGCACACGCTCGTTCACTCTTAAATTACATACGCACATACACGCGCGAACACATGTACACATGCTTCCCAATCATATGCTCGGGGCAACCACACACACACACACACACACACACACACACACACACACACACACACACACACACACACACACACACACACACACACACACACACACACACACACACACACACACACACACACTCTTAACCACATACATGTATACACTCACCACACACGCACACGTACCAATTACACGCTTGTACACACACACACACACGCGCGCGCGCGAAACTACTTTTCAATTGGAAAAAAATACTAACATAAAAGTAAACACACAGTCGCCTGTCAACAGCCATGGTTATTTCATAGCGACTTCTATGCATAACATATAGCTTAATCACATATAGACCACACTGGTGATCTGTTTATGTCAAAAAAATGAGCATGAAAAAAATGAAAATAATCCCATGTGAATCACTGACTTTATGACAAATTAAAGGGGAAAGAAGATGAAACTTAATTTATCCCCTGTGAAACACAGTCGCCTGTCAACAGCAATGGTTATTTCATAGCGACTTTCACACAGGATAAATCAGGGCTAAATCACATGTGGTCCACACTGGTGATCTGGTGATCTTTATGTCAAAAAAAGGAACAAAGAAAAGGAAAATGCAAAAAAGAAATAGACAAAAGAAAGTAACACAGAAAGAAAATGAAAATGCGAATAACGAAAATATTAATCCCATGTCAGTCACTGAATCTATGGCACTTCAAATGGGGAAGAAAAACTATGAATCCCCCTATAAACGGCAATGGTAGTGTAGCGGTTATCTTAACGTTCAACCTGTCCTTCTTTCTTCTCTATAGTGGACAGTCATGAAAAAAGAATAAATACATTAATGTTATTGCTGTTGTTGTTGAAAGCCCAACAGACTACATAGAGCACATCAGGGCTATAATCGATTCAAAACATACGCCAACAGGAAAAAAAAAGATTTCAGTACACATAATGCATTCGCGCACATAATATAAGAACATGTCCCTGGAGTTGACCACTCCGTCCAATTTATCGCACAGGGAATTTAAAAAGCATAAAAACAATGAAAATACTAATCCCAGGTCAGTCACTGATAACATGGCAATTTAACGAGGGAAGAAGATAAACTCTTAATCCCCTGTAAAACACACACCGTCGTCTGTCAACTGCACTGGTATACAGCCACCTTTCCACATAATAATTCAAGAGCTATATCTCATGTGGACCACACGGATAATCTCTGTTTAAAAAAACGATAAAAGAAAAAAAATCAAAATGTGAACAATGACAATATTACACCAGTCCTACGTAAACAATGAAAATATTATTCCCATGTCAGTCATTGATCCTATGGCAATTTAAATGAGGAAGAACTCTTAATCCCCTGTGAACGACAATGGTAGTGTAGTGGTTATCTTAAGATTCAAATCTGTCCTTTCTTTTTTATAGCGGACAGTCGTCATTCACTGTTTTATTGACATACTGTTAGTATCCAGCATCTATTTTGAAAATAACATTTCTTACTACTAAACAATGATTTTAAAAACAGACAATGGATACTAACGTCAGGTCAACTCAATATCTTGAATATATCAAGAAGAAAAAAACTTTTCATAAAAACAGATCACAACCCGACTTCATCTCGGGGAACACACACACACACACACACACACACACACACACACACACACACACGCACACACGACCGCACACTCACACATACACACAAACACTATCCAACTCCACGCTCGTACATATACATGTAACACACCCGTGCGCGCCGCACACACACACCTCTCCTCCTCTCTCCTCTCTCTCTCTCTCTTCTCTCTCTCTCTCTCTCTCTCTACACACACACACACACACACACATTATATATATATACATATATATATATATATATATATATATATATATATATATATATATATATATATATATATATATATCCACATTCAACAAAAGTACTTTCTAATTGAAAAAAAAAACAAAACATAAAAGGAAACACGCAGTGGCCTCTCAACAACAATGGTTATTTCACAGCGACTTCTATAATTATAACACAGAGATAATCACATATAGAGCACACTGGTGATCTGTTTATGTGAAGAAAAATGAACATGAAAAAAATGAAAATACTAATCCCTTATCAGTCACTGATCATATGGCAATTTAACGAAGGAAGAAGATAAACTCTTAACCCCCTGTGAAACACAACAAACTGTCACCTGTCAACAGCAATGGTGATTTCACAGCGACGTATAGACACAATAAATTAGACCTATATCACATGTGGACCACAGTGCCAAACTTCTTGTCAAAGAAAAGAAAAAAAGATAAAAAGAAAATGAAAATGTAAATAATGAAAATGTTACGTCCATGTCAGTCACTGATTCTACGGCAATTTAAATGGGGATGAAAAACTTAATCCCCTATTAACGACAATGGTGGTGTAGTGGTTATCTTCGGGTTCAAATCTGTCCTTTCTTTCTTCCCTATAGCGGACAGTCATCATTCACTCTGTTTTACTAACATGCTGTCAGTATCCAACATCCATTTTTTAAAATAACATTTCATACTATTCAGTAATGATTTATTTTCGAAACAGACAATAGATACTAACGTCAGTCAACTCAATCTCCTGAATTGAAAATACGAAGAAAAAAAACTTGTTTCATAAAAATAGATCATAACCCCACTGCATATAAGGGAACAACACACGCACACACGCGCGCACGCGCGCACACACACACACACACAGATGGACGCACGCACACACGCGCCACACACACACTTAATCACATACATGCATACACTCATGTACGTACACACACACACACACCAACTACACGCTCGTACATATACACACACAAGTGCACACTCTCATTCACTCTCTCTCCTCTCTCTCCTTCTCTCTCTCTCTCTCTCTCTCTCTCTCTCTCCTCTCTCACCCTTTCACTCACACTCTTTGTCCCTCTTCCCTTCACATTCAACGAAAGTACTTTAAAACTGGGAAAAAAACAACAACATAAGGAGATACACAGTCGCCTGTCAACAACCATGGTTATTTCATAGCGACTTTTGTACATAAGACAGAGCTAAATCACATGTGGACCACACTCTGTAAAAAAAAATGAACATAAGAATCATGAAAATGCTAATCCGATGTCAGTCAATGATTCTATGTAAATAATGAAAATGTTACTCACATAGCAGTCACTGATCTATGGCAATTTAAATGGGGAAGAAAAACTGTTAATCCCCTGTTAACGACAATGATGGTGTAAGTGGTTATCTTAAGGTTCAAATCTGTCCTTCCTTTCTTCCTTATAGCGGACAGTCATGATTCTGTTTTATTGACATGCTGTTAGTCTCCAGCATCCATTTTGAAAATAAACAGCATTTCTTATTATTAAGCAATGATGTATTTTCAAAACAAGACAGTAGATTCTAACGCCAGGTCAATTCAATCTCCTAAATTGAAAATAAGGAGAAAAAAAACTTGTTTCATAAAAACATAGCATAACCCGACTTCATCACACACACACACACACACACACACACACACACACACACACACACACACACACACACACACACGACCATACACGCATGCACACAGACACACACACACTTAACCACATACATGCATACACTCACGCACGCAAAAACACGCACACTTACGACAACACGCTCGTACACATACATGCACACACGTGTGTACGCGCGCGCGCACACACACACACACACACACTCTCTCTCTCTCTCTGTCTCTCCCCCCCCCCCCACATGCAACAAAACTACTTTTCAATTGAAAAAAATAACATGAAAGGAAACACACAGTCGCCTGTAGTGTCAACAGATGGTTATTTCATAGCGACTTCTATAATAATAATAATAATTACAATATTTATATAGTGCAAAATCTTGATAAAATCAAATCTAAGCGCTATGCACGATAACAAAGAGCTAAAAAATCACATGTGGACCACACTGGTGATCTGTTTATGTATAATAAAAAAAACGAACATGAAAAAAATTGAATACTAATCCCATGCGAGACACTGATTTCATGACAAGTTTAAGGGGGAAGAAAAATTCTTGTTTTTCCCCTGTGAAACACAGTCGCCTGTCAACAGCAATGGTTATTTCATAGCGACTTTTACACAGGATAAATCAGGCTAAATCACATGTAGTCCACACTGGTGATCTATATAATTCAAAAAAAAGAAAGAAAAAGAAAAAGTAAGAAAAAAAAAGACAAAAGAAAAAGAATCAAAGAAAATGAAAATGCGAATACTGACACGATTCATTTCATGTCAGTCACCCATCCCATGGCAATTTAAATAGGGAAGAAAAACTCTGAATCCCCTATAAAAGACAGTGGTAGTGAAGTGGTTATCTTAAGGTTCAAATCTGTCCTTTCTTTCTTCCCTATAGCGGACAGTCATGATTCACCGTTTTATTGACATGCTGTTAGTATCTAGCATCCATTTTGAAAATAACATTTCATTTCTTACGAATAAATAATTATTTTCAAAACAGACAATGGATACTAACATCAGGTCAACTCAATCTCCTGAATGAAAATAACTTGTTCCATAAAAAACAGACAACCCGACTTCATCTCAGGCACACACACACGCACTACGCACACTCTCTCCTCCCTCTCCCCTCTCTCTCTTCCTCTCTTCTCTCTCTCTCTCTCTCCTTCTCTCTCCCTTCTCATTCACATACAACACACGCACACACACAACCAACACACCTCTCCTCTCACACACACACATATATATATAACATATATATATAAATAAATATATATTTTATATATATATATAGATATATACTAACAATACACACAAACTCGCACGCACATACACGCATACACACACAACACACATCTTAACCACATAAAATGCATCATTCACTCACGCACGCCCTCAACACACTAAACTACACGCTCTTACATATACACACGCATTCATTCCTTTCTCTCTCTCTCCCTCTCCCGCTTCTCTCATCCTTTCAATTCAATAAAAAGAACTTTACAACTGAAGAAGAAAATAAAAACCAATGTAAAGACACAGTCCGCCTGTCGACAACAACAGTTTATTTCATAGCGACTTTTGTATGTAAGACAGAGTAAAATCACATGTAGACCACACTGATGATCTCTGTCTAAAGAAGAAGAAAAAAAATAATGAAAATAACTAGTCCCATGTCAGTCACTGATCATAATGGCAATTCAAACGAGGGAAGAAGATAAATACTTAATCCCCTGTGAAACACAAACAACACACAGTCGCCTGTCAACAACAATGGTTATTTCATAGCGACTTTTGTACATAACACAAAGCTAAATCCTATGTGGACCACACTGGTGATCTCTGTTAAAAAACATTTTTTTAAATTAACACAAAACTCAGAGCTATATGTCATGTGGACCACACTGCGGATCTGTATGTCTAACAAAGAAAAAAGAAGACGAAAAAGACAAAAGAAAGAAAGAAAATGAAAATGTAAACAATGAAAATAGTAATCCCATGTCAGTCACTGACCCTATGGCAATTTAAATGGGAAGAAAAACTCTGAAACCCCTATAAACGACAATGGTAGTGTAGTGGTTATCTTAACGTTCAAATCTGTCCTTTCTTTCTTCCGAAGAGTCAACACAGTCATTTACATTGTTTTATTGACATGCTGTTAGTATCCAGCATCCATTTTGACAATAAACAAAATGCCTTACTTTCAAACAATGATTTATTTTCAAAACAGTGGATACGAACATCAGGTCAATTCAATCTCCTGAATGGAAAATAAGGAGCAAAAAAACTTGTTTCATAAAGGCAGATCATAACCTCACTATCTCAGGGAACACACACACACACACACACACACACACACACACACCCCAACACACACACACACACACCACCACACACGCACGCACGCACGCACGCATTGATACACATAAGAAACCATTATCAGACAAGACGTTAAAAAAAAAGAAAAACACGCCCACGCACACACAAAACGGACTTTGGGTCTTAACTTGAAGTCAGTGACAATCAGGAAAAAGTTAAAGAACTTAACAGAAGAAAAAGATGTTTAATCAAATCATGACGTTCATCCCATGTTCATTACGGTTATATCACAAAACACCGACCCATCCAGCCACACACACGCGCAGGACGCGCACACACTTTATAAGCAACTACATACACGCAGGGGCACACTCATACACACGAGCGCGTGTGCGTACGCTCATTTCACTCTTAATTACATACGCACATACATGCGCGCACACAGATGCACACATGCTTCCCTGCTGTATGCTTGGGGCACCACACACACACACACACACCACACACACACAACACACCACTTAAATCACAACACATGCATACACTAACCACACACGCACACTTGCCAACTACACGCTTGTATACACACACACACACACAACACTCACACAAAATCCCTCTCACCCCCCGCTCAACTGAAGTACTTTTCAACTGGAGAAAAAAAAAACATGAAAACATGAACACAGTCGCCTGTCAACAGCGATGGTTGTTTCATTGCGATTTCTATACATACCACAGAGCTAAATCACATATACACCACACTTGTGATTTGTTAATGTAAAAAAATGAACACGAAGAACATGAAATCCTAATCCCATGTGAATCACTCATTTTACAATTCAAAGGGGGAAGAAGATAAACTCTTAATTTATCCGCTGTGAAAATACAGCAATGGTTATTTCATAGCGACTTTTTCACAAAATAAATCAGAGCTATATCACATGTGGTCCACACTGCTGATCTCTATGTCAAACAAAGAAGAAAAAGAAAAGAAACAAATAATACAAAAGAAAGAATCAAAGAAAATGAAAATGCGAAAAATAAAATGATTAATCCCATGTCAGTCACTGACCCTATCGCAATTTAAATGGGGATGAAAAACTCTTAATCCCCTATAAACGATAATGTTAGTGTGTAGTGGTTATCTTCAGCTTCAAATCTATCTTCTTTCTTCCCTATAGTGGACAGTCATGAAAGAAATGAACATTAATTAAATACTAATTCATTGTCAGTCACTGATCATATTTAACGAGGGAAGAAGATAAAACTCTTAATCCCCTGTGAAACACAAACACACAGTCGTCTGTCAACAGCAATGGTTATTTCACAGCGACTTTTACACATAATAAATCAAGAAAAAAAGAAAAGGAGAAATTATATTGTATATTGTATGTATTTCTCTCCTCTCTCATAGTTGTGTGTAGGGTAGTTGCAGAGTATAAAGGCAGGCTTGGGCGCTCCTTTTTTGAGGAGTGTTCTGAGCTTGCTGTTTTTGTACTTTGTGTCTGCTTCTATGCTAGCTGAATGGGTAGCGTAAGCTGTGTTAGATTTGAGAAGTTCTATACAACATGAGAGATAATTCTCAAGAGTTGTGTCCTTTGATTATAAAAGGAGAAAGACAAAAGAAAGAAAGAAAGAAAATGAAAATGCGAATAATGAAAACATTATTCCCATGTCAGTCACTGATCCTATGGCAATCTAAATGGGGAAGAAAACCTCTGAATCACCTATAAACGACTATGGTAGTGTAGTGGTTATCTTAAGGCTCAAATCTGCCCTTTCTTTCTTCCCTATACAGGACAGTCATGAGAAAAGAATAAATGAACATTGTTGTTATTGTTTAAAGCCCAGCCGACCACGTAGAACCATATCAGGGCTGTAAACGCTTCAAAACATACAACACAACAGGAAAAAAATTAAGTGCACATATCAATGCATTCGCGCACATAATCTAAGGACATGTCCCTGGCGTTGACCACTCCAATTTATTGCACAGCGGATTTAGAAAAACAAAAACAACGAAAATATTAACCCCATGTCAGTCATTATCATATGGCAACTTAACGAGTGGAGAAGATAAACTCGTAATCCCCTGTGAAACACAAACACACAGCCGCCTGTCAACAGCACTGGTTATTTCATAGCGACTTTTACACTAATAAATCAAGAGCTATATCTCATGTGGACCTCAAAGGGCTAATCTCTATGTAAAAAAAAAAAGAAAAAGAAAAGCAAACGACAAAAGAAGAAAAGAAAATGAAAATGAAAACAATGACAATATTACCCCCATATCAGTCACTGATCCTATGGCAATTTAGATAAGAAAAACTCTGAATCCCCTGTTAACGACAATGGTAGTGTAGTGGTTATCTTAAGGTTCAAGCCTGTCCTTTCTTTTTTCCCTTAGGGGACAGTCATCACTCCCTCTGTTTTACCGTCATGCTGTTAGTATTCAGCATCTATTTTGTAAATAAGCAACATTTCTTACTATCGATTGAAAATAATGGTTATTGCTTGGAGACTTTATATGTTAGCACAGAGCAGAATTTCATATGGACAACACTGGTGATGTCCTTGCAAAAGAAAATTCAAATATTTTATCCCAAGTAAACCAGAGATTATCTGATAACTACTTAAAAAACTCTTAATCCCAAGTAATTTGACCTGTGTGGTGTGGTTATCTCAGGGTTCAAATCTTGTCCTTTCGCGCATCTATATGGTGGTCAGTTATGGTTCACCCTAATATTTTATCAATAAGGTCATTGTTTAGTCAGGACTGACTCTACTCTCTGTTTCGGGTAATTAACCATGCTGTATTGTCTGTATTGCATAATTACACAAGTTGAAACAGAAAAATCACACAGATGTCTGAAAAAAAAAGTCAAAATGGACGCTGGATCGTGTCGCCATCCCAGCGATACTCGGAATCTTTCTGCCAATAAAAGACCAAAACTTGTTGAATAAAACGTACATTTGATTTCCACCGATTCCCATGTCAACAACAGTGGTTATCTCACGGGACTACACCCATTAACACTGACAAGCAGCCACCTGGTGTCCCATTCAACATCAGCATCACCAGATGAGACGGCCACAGCTGTACCAATATTCAATCTACTAAAAAACAAAACAAAAGCAGTGTCCAGCTGAACGATAAAGTTCATATTGTTTACAGCCCAGCCGACTATAGAGCCATATCAGGGCTAACACCACGTCAAAAATAACCCAGAGCAATACAGCACCACAAAGAGTGGGCCAAACAGCCAGTGCAGGGGAAAGGTGTCGCCAACTGGGCCTACCATCCTGCTGCCAACCACTGGCTAAAGGGCAGGACATACTCGAGTGGCGAATTCACTGCCGCACTACAGCTCAGGACCAACACATACCCTACGAGGGAAGTGATGGCCAGGTTTACACCTGGGCTGAACGTAATGTGCCGTCGCTGTGGCCAGGCCACAGAGACGGTTGGTCACATTGCGGGAGCGTGTGTGGCGGTGAAGAACGCCCGCATTAAAAGGCACGAATCGGTATGTTCTGTCCTGGCGAAGAAGGCGGCAGGAGTAGGCTGGAAGGTCCACTGGGAGCCTACCTTCTTGGTTGACGGCACTGCCCTCAGACCTGACCTTGTCTTGGTCCGAAGGCAGCAAAGAGGATCTGGCGAAAGCCAGACGGGCCAAGGCTTCTAAATATAACTGTCTTGCGCCAGCCATCATTGAAAGATACTTGCACGATGTGACGGAACCGAAGGTCCTCATTGGGGGGTTGCCTGTCGGAGCAAGGGGTGGCTGGTGCAGCAGTAACGACTGGCTCTTGAGGCAATTGAGCATCAGCCGAAAGGCTGGTGCAAAAGCATTGTCTCTTAGAGCCTTGGGGGGGGACGATTCGTCTCCTCCAAATTTTCATGGATGTGTCTTTTACGCGTGCCGCATAACGGTAGGGCTACACCTCTCGTGTCTCTGGGGGTGGTGGAGGTAGTGAGTCCAGCGCGTCCACTAAGAGAATGCCCACCCAGGGCTGAAAAATGGGGAACGAGGAAGCTTTTTAGTTTCCTCCAAGGTAGTTCAGTTCTTATTGCTTATAGCCCAGCCGACTACTAGAGCCATATCAGGGCCAACACCACGTCAAAAAAAAAAGACAGCCCATAAAGATAAGACAACAGTAAAAACCATGCTCACCATTAACCTTGCAAGTCTAAATGCAAATAAAGAAAAACAGCCGTAAAATCATATCAGGTGAAATATGTTGATCTCTTGTAAAAATCGGAAAATTGCGTCAGAAGGGACGTCTAGGAAGAGGCTCTTTAAGTAGTCCGTCGTGTATGCTTTTGTCTCACATCCTTCAAGTCCCAACAATCATGGAGGAGGTGTCTGACGTTCAACAGCTCGTCACATGGTGTACAACACGGTCCTTCATCACTTTTTAAAAGGTACGAATGAGTGTAACATGTGTGATCCGTGTGTAACCTACATAACACTCTTTCTCACGGTTCTCTGCAGCAGATGGGAGAATTTCTTTCAGGCCTGGTGAATTTGGAAACGTTTGTACCTTGTCCGCTCATTCCAATCCTCCTGCCACAGATTTCTCACTTAACTGTGTACTTTCGATTTTACATCTAATGTTTCGACCAGTCAACTGCCTGCAAAGCGGAAATGGAGTCAGAAAAAAATGAGAAATCTTTATGCTTGGATTTGGACACCATTTTTAGTGCCAAAACCAGAGCAGTCAGTTGAGAAGCATAAACGAAACTGTCAGACGGAATGTTTTTGAAAATGCTCGATTCGGAATGGCCGAACAGAAGGCAGCGTCAGTAACACCATCAGGCTTGATCCATCAGTGAAGACCCCGTGGGATGAGGTAAATTTCTGACACAGTTCTGCATAAAATGATTTTTCAATTTCAGTTTAAAATCTAGAGTTGAAGACAGTCATAGGCTGGGTTTTCCGATTCAGAGAACAGTTTCAAACAAAAATTTAAGGTTAGTTTCAGTCTACGGTTAGTCTGGGGGGGGGGGGGGTCTCTCCCCTGCCTCCGCGTACAAACTATAGATTGGAGTTGTTCTGAATGCACCAAGACAGAGGCGCAGCCCTTGATGGCGATTGGGATCCAGTAGTTTTAGGTACGATGGTCTCGCAGAGCCATATATTACGCAGCGATAGTCCAGTTTAGAGCGAATTAAAGCTCTGTGCAGGTGTAGTAGCGTTTTCTAGTCGGCACCGAAGTCTGTATGAGCTACAACTTGAAGAACATTCAGAACTTTATGGCACGAGGCTTTAAGATGCTGGATATGACTGAGAAAATTCAACTTTTCCTCAAAGATGAAGCCCACAAATTTAGCTTTTTTTACAGCTGGAATGGACTTCCGCTGATGGATTTCTGAATCAGCAAAGAATTGTCGCAGGTCATGAAAGTGGATACACTGATGTTTGGTTGCAGGAAAAGTCAATCCGTTTGTCACTGCCCACAGCTGGATCCTATGTACGAACAGCTGCAGCTGCCGCTGAATGAGCTGAGTTGGCAAAAGAGTCAACTGACTGCCCAACAAAAATAATACGCCCCTGGAACAGAGAAACTTCGTTAACATGATTCTTACAGCCAAACATTCACATGACAAAATCACGAGCTCTGATTCTTCCAAAGAAGTCGTCCAATCAAACAGGTGAGTGCAATTTTTTTTAATTACCATTCTGATCCGTAGTCTCCCTAAATGCCTCCGTCACAAATTCGTGAGTTCTTCCAAGAAGCAAATAGAGCAAATAAGAAATTTCGCTCTAACTCTAATCCTTCAATGTATACCCATTTTACCGCCTTCCATTTACGTGATTTCGAAAGGGATCTCAGATTTCTTCTGACGTAGACGGGAAACAATGACTTCAGAATTCATTCAGACTACATCTTATTCCAACTGTGTTATTGCTATTAAAACATTAATAAATCAAGATTCTTGATACAAGTGGTAATGCAAAGGCAGCTTTTAACAAAATATACTCTGTAACAAGAGGCAATTAAGAGTACTGCAAAACACCGAATGATATGTGGAAATCAAAGTATTGCAGAAAATGAGAACCAAAACTGCCATCATAAATACCCAGCCAAAGCAGTGGCATCGCTACATCCCTGCATTGTTGTTCGCATGTCGCGAGTTGCCATCAGAGAGTACAGGATTTTCTCCGTTCATGCTTCTTTTTGGCAGAGAGGTTCGTGAGCCAGTGGCTTTGCTGCATGAGGCGTGGACAGGCAAGGATGGTCAGGATGAGGATGCCAAATCCCTGTGCAGGTACATCTTCGAGTTGCAGAACATCACTGCTGACTCGTGTCAGATTGCCATGGATAATTCAGCCGCCACATCAGCCAGAAGAAAGAAGTACTTCGACAGGAAAGCAAGGGACAGACGTTTTCAGGTTGGAGATGAGGTGCTTGTTCTTTTACCTTCCAGCTCAAACAAGCTCTTGTTTAGTTGGCTTGGTCCATTCCCTGTCAGGGCAGTCATGCATCCCAACTACAGAGTGTTGGTGAAAGGAAAGGAGAAGGTGTTCCATGTTAATATGTTGAAGAAGTACATGTATGTTCGCAGGCATGCCGTGTTGCCTGCACAGTCTGTTGCATGTGAGACTTCTGTGTCTGTTGGTTCGACTGTACCGTGGAGTGAGATCTCTCCACTCAGTGTCAATCCAGCTCCTCAAGTTGTTCGACGAACGGATGTTCAGGTTGATGTGTCTCAGGAGACTGGTCTGTCTGTGTGTTCTGCTGGTGTTGTGTAAGAGGCCAGTGATTCTTTTCTGCTACTAACATTGGCTACTGCTATGTCAACTTCTACATCAGATGAAGGGGTTGACACATCAAGTTCGACGATTCACTGTCACCTTCTGTATGTTCACAACTGAGAGGCATTTTTGAGGAGTTCTCAGACATCCTCACAACAAAGCCAGGATGTTTCTCTGGAGAGCTCTGGTTGGAGATTCCACTTGTCACTGATACTGCGAAAGAGGTCAATGAAAGAGAGGTTCAAACAATGTTGGTCTTGGAGTGACTGAACACTCAAGAAGTCTGTATGCTGCTCCTGCGGTGCTGGTCCAGAAGAAAGATGGCTCCTGCCGATTTTGTATTGACTACAGGTGGCTGAATAAAGTCAAAGAGTTTGATGACGAACTGATTCCGGATGTTCAGGGTTTGTTCTCCGTGCTGAGTGAGTACTTTAAGGTACGACGGTCTCGTAGAGCCATATACTACGCAGCCATAGTCCAGTTTAGAGCGAATTAAATCTCTGTACAGGTGAAGTAGCGTTTTATTGTTGGATATGGCAGAGAAAATTCAATTTTCATCAAAGATCAATCCCAGAAATTTAGCTTCTTTTACAGCTGGAATGATGCACTTTCGCAGATGGACTTCTGGATCGGCAAAGAATTGTCGCAGGTTACGATAGTGGACACACTGTGTTTTGGTTGCGGAAAAAGTAAAGCCGTTTGTCTCTGCCCACTGCTAGATCCTATCTAGGCACAGCTGCGCCTGCATATAAACTTCCACTTGCGTAAACTGCAAAATCGTCCCCAAACAGGAAACAGTCGGGGTCCTACTGTACAGTTTTGACTATAATGTTGATCTTGATACTGAACAGCGCAGGAGAGAGAATGCTCCCTTGTGGTACACCCAGCTCTTGTTCATGGATGTCAGACAGAATAGTACCAACCCGCACTTGAAACTTTTTATTTTTCTTTTATTGTTGTTTAAAGCCCAGCCGACTGTGCAGAGCCATATCAGGGCTATAACCGCTTCAAAACACAAAATTTCAACAGGGAAAAAAATGTAAAGAAAATTAAGTACACATATCAATGCATTCGCGCACATAATCTAAGGACATGCCCTCGGCGTAGAACCATTCCGTCCGATTTATCGCAAAGGGGAGATTTAAAAAACACACCTGAATACAAATATAAGCATACATAAGGACACAAAAACATATATAAAAACAGGCATAAATTACCTAAAATTGCTTCCCCATATCTCACCTCCTTAGAGCCAAAAATGCACTTAATACATGTACCCAATTAACAATCCGAAGAAAAAGCACGCAAGACTTTATCGAAAAAATACAGGTGAATGGACCATTAAGGCGGAAAAGTAGAAATGACAGAAAGCAAGGCAACAAGGCAGAAACAAAGCGAGTGACAAAAAAGAGGAAATTTCTAGCACAGAATTTCCAGAAGGTGGGGATACTATTTGTACTGAAAGAGCCCCCAGCAACCCAACGGGGGGGGGGGGGGGGGGTGCACTTGAAACTGTCGCTTGGCCAAAGACATTTGGATAAAAAGGGGTGGATGACCCCAAAAATCCAGTTCGTGTAAATCCATAAGAATTCCCGATTTCCAGATGGTAACATAGGCTTTCTCCAGACGAAAGAAAAATATAGCCACTACATGCTGTTTGTTCAGAAATGCATTACGGATGGTCGTTTCAAGGCGGATTAAATGATCTGTGTTGTGGAATGTTGCTTGCAAAAACCGCATTGCTCTTTAGCTAAGATGCCGTCATTCTCCAGTTTTCACGTCAGTCTGTTACTGACCATTTTTTCCTATCACTTTGCAAAGACAACTGGTTAGGCTACTGGCCGATGATTGGAAAGGATCGGACAGATCTTTTCCGGGTGTAGATACAGGGATAATCGGGCTTTCCGCAACCATGGAGGTAACAATCTGTCGTCCTTATGAGTTTCTAAACCCTTTTCTGGGAGATGCTTCACAAGCTTGCAATGAATTTCATCTAGACCAGGAGAAGAGGAGAGCAAGTCAGAAGAGCACCTTTTAATTCGCCTAATGTCAGTGGAAGATTGTACTCTTTCGTGTTATCAGAGACGAAGTTACAGGCTCTCTTTTCTTTCAGGATTTGTGTTTACGGAAAAGCGCCGATTTATTGGCTGAGGAAGAGTTCTTTTCAATGGTGGATGCTAACAGGTTAGAAACAGCTTTTTTGTCAGTAAAATGGTTTCGGATGGTGGATAGGTGCACAGGTGTTTTTCCCTTTACTTTTTTTTTGATGATTTTCCACACTTTCTTTTTTGGAGTTCAGGAGTTAGTTTGGAGCAAGTCTCTCCACGACTATCGTTTACATGTTTTAAAGACATACCATTTTTGATGAGCCCAAACATTGTCTGCTGATGGAGTTTGGAAGACGCGACTTTGAGCTCTCTTGCGGTCTTGTTTTATTTGTTTACATTCAGAAGTAAACCATGGTGTTTCAGGCATGTGCGGTTTCTTTGACGACGTGGGAATTGCTTTTTTGGCACAATTCAGGATGACATGTGTTAAAGTGTCTGCTGGATCATCACTTTGCATGACTGTCTCTTCCTCCGAGTCACTCTGGATGGTCCTTGCAAATAAATCCCAGTTAGCCTTGTCAAAATTCAAGCGTTACGACGAGGATTCATGTTCTATGTTTGCATTTGTTATGACAACTGGAAGATGATCATTCCATGCAGACCATCCAAAGCTCCCCACTCACAGTCCAAGACCAGCGAAGCATCACACATCGATAGATCTAAACAGGAAAGTGTACCACTTGCAGGATGAATACAAGTCGGAAAACCGTCTTTAGACAGCATAATTCCGAGATGTTTTCCAGCAAAAGACCACGGGCTGAAGTGTCTTTACTACCCCAACACGGGGTATGGCCATTCAAGTTGCCCAACAACAGAAAAGATTTTCGAAGTAGCTCATTGTTATTTTTTTTAATGTTATTGTTTAAAGCCCAGCCGACCGCGTAGAGCCATATCAGGGCTATAGCCGCTTCAAAACATACACAAACTTCAACAGGAAAAAAAAAACAGAAAAGAAAATTAAATACACAATGCATTCGCGCACATAATCTAAGGAGATGCCCTCAGCATTAACCACTCCGTCCATTTTGTCGCACAAGAGATTAAAAAAAACACACCCGAATACAAATTTAAGCATACCTAAGGACACCAAAACATATAAAAACAGGCATAAATTACCTAAATTGCTTCCGCATATCTCACCTCCCTAGAGCCAAAAATGCATTTAATACATGTACCCAATCATCAATCCCAAGAAAAAGTACGAAACACTTTATCGAACACACACAGGTGAATGGACCAGCAAGGCAGAAAATGACAGGAAGAAATGACAGAAAGCAAAGCAACAAGGCAGAAACAGAGAAAGACAGAAAAGAAGAAATTTCTAGCACAGAATTTCCAGAAGGTGGGGATACTATTTATATTGAAAGAGCCCCCAGAATCCCCACCAGGGGAGGGGGGAGTTCCTCAATCTAGTTCTTTTGTAACAGCAACACGTCTTGGTGGTCTTTGGCTTGCCGACGAGGGCCTTAAATCCCTTTTGTATCGCAAACGGACAGAGTTTTGACACCGGTTTCTCGTCATCTGTTCCTGTCACAATTAACCGTGCTGGCCAAAAGCCTGTCTCCTGCCAAACTTCAGCATCGGAATCCGAATCCGAATCCACATAGTAGATAAATCTTTTTCTTTTTGTTTTGTTGGGTTTTGACATGAGCGTAGACTCAACGATGGTAGAAATTTGTCGGTCGCCCCAGGAGAGCTGCCGTGCTGGGGA
This sequence comes from Monoplex corrugatus, assembly GCA_030674185.1. Classification (NCBI taxonomy): domain Eukaryota; kingdom Metazoa; phylum Mollusca; class Gastropoda; order Littorinimorpha; family Ranellidae; genus Monoplex; species Monoplex corrugatus. The sequence goes on along the minus strand of JAPXFY010000019.1, from coordinate 34,975,065 downwards.
AGGGATAATGGATGGTAATCTCTTGGTTTCCGTCCGCCTGGAACCGTCCTGCATGAATCCAGACAGTGTACTTTTACGACTGATAACGTACAGCCACCCATCTCAGGCCAAGTTGCTCGAGCTCGGGATTACGGGTTGCTTACGGCAACCACTCGTGAGTAAAAAGATGGAGACGATCAAAATGGAAATGAGGGTGAAACCACGCTTCGACTCGTCCCTCCACCTTGACTGTCCGTCATGGGTAACCCTACCAGGGGCATTGATTTATACTGTCAAATCCAGTCCACGTAACTCCCTTGGTCATCAGGACTGTCATTAGTTATCAATAAATCAGCTTTCCAAAACGTAGCCCCCATCGGCATAGCTCAGGGATCATACCATACCATACTATACCGCTGCAGACTGGTTTAGGCTATTCAGCCTTTGGTCTAGTCTTTTTCATGAAAAAAAATACAGTGAAACTCTGTTATAGCGAGAGCGGACGGCCCAGGCACATTTTCTCGCTATTGCCGAGTTCTCGTTATTCCCAAATGACGAATTTACCAAGTGAAACAAAGGGAAATAATCTTGGCACCGGCGCCGTCGATGTGTTCATAATTAATCGATAGTGTCCCTTGATTACACACCGCACAAGGACGCGCCTTTCGTTGTTTTTCTTTGTTACCGGCCACCACGAGATGTGCCCTACCGGGAACTTGACGACGAGGTGGGGGTGGGGCGAGTGGCGAGAACTTTTGTGACCAGGAAGGATAGAAAATCTCTCGTTATTACCGAGATGATTATCCACTAACTCTCGTTAAACCCAATGGTTTATTCTTAAAGATTAAGAAGGATAAAAAACGGGGATTGAAAAATGTCTCGTTACTACAGTGTTCTCATTATTACAGTTGTCGTTATTAATGGACTCCACTGTACTTGGTTATTCATACAGTTGAAAAACTTCTTGCGTGGGTATTGATGGCGCAACCGTCTGAAAGTCTACCTAATCAGATACATGCGGTCTGCCCAACGGCGATCCAGACTGGCCTTGAAGCTGTCAAGAGATGGTGCGTTGACCACTTTTTCTGGGAGCGCGTTCCAGGGATTCACCACTCGGTAGAAGAAAAAGTGCTGGCGCAGCGAACTATTGCAACTCCCTTTCTTGAGCTTTGGACTGTGCCCACGGGTCTGCTTAGCACTGTTTTCCAGGACAAGAGGACTCTTCACGTTGTACAACTCGTGTGTGAACTTATAGGTTTCAATCATGTCGCCCCTGTCCCTTCGGTACTGCATGCTGGGTATCTTCATTCTGGCAAGTCGCTCTTCATAGGGATAGTCAACCAAACCAGGAACCAATCATTGGGATCTCAAGCCCCCCGACCACGACAAGGTGGTGGTCCCATCCCTGGGAAGTCTGTTTAGGAACCTAAAGATGTACCATACAAAAAATACAAAAATAAGATGGCTGATTGGGACTTGTACACAGAAATATTCCAACCACCAATTTTTTTAAAGAAATCAGAACAAACGCAGGACATAGAGCACTGAACACATTCTGGCGATATGGGCGAGTGAGAGGATTTGGAGGGCGGGGCAGGTGGGGAGGGGGGGGTGAGATTGGAAAAAATATTTAAATAAAAATGTACAGTACTGGCAGTAAAAATTTTTCACCTACTGAAAATGATGTATTGTTTGGGGAAGACAAGAATTCAGGAGTGATAATACACAATCATTTACTTGCAACGTTATTCATCTACTGCTGCATGATGGCGAAATGCTGTCCATCACTCCTTGCATAGGGGAAACTACTACAAATGAGATACAACATGGAAAAACACTGCACAAACCAACCCAGAGCAAAATACAATAGAAAAAAACAGTGTACTGTGTAATGCTTTTTGTGTATGACTAGGATTTTTTTTTTCACAATCAAATTTAACTGGTTCGATGATTACCAAATGAACTGGCTCAATGGCTGAACTAAATGATCAACTGCTGAATGGATCATTATTATGCTGAACAAAATCACCGACTGAGTGATTAATTGACGCAATGAACTGACTTGACAGACCGACTACAAGAGTTCGCCTGTGTAGGGGGTTTTAGAGTTTGCAAGATAACTGCAAGCAAATTTGGGTGGAGTGCATATATAGTATCATAGAATAATAAATATTTGTTCGAGTGAAAAGCATCCGTCCTGAGCAGACTTAAGACTCCAACTTGATCTAAAATCACCGCTTACCTTACTCAAGCACTGGGAGCAGACAGTTTCAGTCCTGCAGGCAGCCGGTGTCCCTCCCCCATGGAATGAAGCTTTCATAGCCAAAAATGTCAGGACTCCAATGTTAACGACGGCGTGCTGTTACCTCCGAATACCTGGAGTTTCAATCTTTCTCGTTTCTGCAGCTCGAAGCTCTTGACATCAAAACCGTGGCATGAAATGACAGTGGCTGACACTGAGTGGAGCATGCGCAGAAACAGTCTAAGAAAGACACTCGGTGTTGTGACATAGATATTAACATAGATTAGCGACACAAACAATTCATGGCCTGTGTCAGCCTCGGTGTACATTCTTGTTTTGTCGGATCAACGCTTTGGCATCTTGAAACAGCTTTGAGACAAGTGAAACTTTGCAACCCCATTTTCACCTTTCGCATCTTTCCCATGATATGGCTGTTTCCGACACCAGATCTTGCTGATAAATTGTATGCAAAGATTTGAATAGACTGCAAACACAAAACCTTTGAAAGGATGAGGGTTAAAGACAAGGTTAGTGCTGTGACCAATCAGTGTATGTAATGTAAAGGGAGGTACGCAGAACAGTCGGATTTCCAATGCACAGAAAAGTAAATTGACGGTAAATGACCGTTGAGACAAGTAAAACAAAGTGTTGTATATATGTGGCGATAGTTTGCTTCATTTTGTATGTTACTGACCAAGATGAAAGTCATTTTTCGTGTCTCTTTTCTTTCTGTCTCGATCGTAAGCATTTTCTTTTTTCTTTGTCTTAGCCCCCACCCCACCCCCCACCCCCCGTAATTTAAACTTTTCCATTCTAAGATTAATAGCCAATCATTTTTTTTACTTTTCTTATAACAGGAAAGTCCACAAATCAGAATTTAATCCTTTAATTCCCGCACCCTATCCATCAACAGCAAAAATAACCCTTTCACTTTCTTAACCTATCCACCAGCTTCCTGCAAGAATCTGGTGGATAGGGGCAGGGAATCAAAAGATTAAGCTTTTGCTTTTCTAGCATGGTTAACAATACAAGATGCTGGTGGACAGGGTGTGGGAGTCAAAGGGTTAAGCGAGCTGCATGACACAACGTGATTTAGTGGAGCGATCCTGTCAGTGTAACAAAGAGAGTTGCATGTCTCGCGGTCTATGTCTATGATCAAGGCATGCTCACGCCGCTTTAAGAGGCGTGAAACACGTGAAAACTGTTGGCAACTGAAGACGTCTGGCCAGACAATAGACATGCTCTGTTCTACTCGGCTCAGTGCCCTATATATTTTTACCGTTCTCTTTAAAAAGGGAACGTAGTTACTGTTGATTCCGATGGATGTGCATGCGTCTGTGCATGTGTATTTACGTTTGTGTGTGCGTGACTGTGCGTGACTGTGCATGTGCGTGTGTGTAGGTATATGTGCGAATGTCTGTCTCTGGTCTGAATGTGCGAATGTCTGTAAATGGATTCCGTAAATCCACATTTGACATGCTAAATTTCTTTCAGTGAATAGTCGTAATGGAGCGATTGATCGATTTATTGATTGATCAATTAACTGATCAATATATTCACCTCATGTGAATAGATTATCAAGGGACATCGTCTAAAAAAAGGAGATAGATAAGAATCTGCCTCAAACAACAGTGACACCATCCTAAAAACTGTATATCAGATTGGGTAGTGAGGAGAAAGAAACAAAGATATATATATATATATATATAAGAGAGAGAGAGAGAGAGAGATAGACAGATAAATAGATAGAGAGAGAGATAGATAGATAAACAGACAGACAGACAGACAGATAGATAGATAAACAGACAGACAGACAGATAGATAGATAGATAGATAGATAGATAGATAGATAGATAGATAGAGAGAGAGAGAGAGAGATGAGGAAGAGGAGGAGGAGGATGGATGATGGAATTATTTTTGTAGCGCTATTGTCCAAACTAATTTGGACTTACTGTGCATTACCTATTCACTAGACAGACAATGTAGTAAGCTTACATACAGATATCACAATTTTAAATGCATACACGTATACAAATGAAGACATACTAACAAAGTTCTAATTACACACATGTACGTATGATCATAAACATATACATACATAACTTTTTACACCATGTCACATTACCAGTAGTTAGAAGTGACAGTACGTACTGGTCTTGAAGGGGTAGTCACAACTATCGACAACGGAAGGCCTGGGTGAACAGGTAGGTCCTTAACTGTGATCAGTCAGCTGAGAGTTCCAGCCTGTGCGGTAAAACTGAAAACACGAAAAATATAAATGCATAAACTGAGATGTTCTCTTAGCCAGGTATATATAAAAAAAATTAAAAATATATATATATATATAGATACCCATGTCTGTATGTATATTTTCATTATCAGCATTTATATCTGTATCTATGTCTATGTGTATATTGTTATCTACATCTATATCTACAACTATGTCTATCTGTATACCTGTATCTACAACTATGTCTTTATCTATATCCATGCTGTATCTATATCTATACCTATGTTTAAAATGAGACAGACAGAGAGACAGAGACAGAGAGACAGAGAGACACAGAGAGAGAGACAGACAGACAGACAGAGAGTTTGGATGACATCTTTCTTACTAATAACACGTACGTTTATTTGCCAGTATTAGATAATAACTGATCCATGTCTTGATTAAAACCATTGCTATTTGATTTTTATTAATGAAAAATGTGATTAAACATGAAAACAAAATGAAATGAAAAGACATCAGAAGGATTGAACAACAACAAAAAATAGATAAAAAGAAAGTAAAAAAAAAAAAGGAAAGGAAAAACGGAAGAAGAAGACGAATAGGGGGGGAGGACGGAGGGTGTTGATATAGGTATGATAATCGATAATCATCAAATAACGCCCTTTTAACTACTGGGTAGTGCACGGGGAAGTTCATTATAATGTTCTAAAGTTGAACTCACAGCCAGCCACTGGTATGTAAGCCTGAAGTTCAAACTGCACATCTAGAGTTCAGTCAACTTAGTGAGGTTCACATTCCTTGAGAAAGCGGTACACTGGTTTCGCATTTATATACATTTTGTTTGTGTCTGTTTTTGTTTGTTTGTTTGTTTGTTTGTTTGTTTGTTTGTTTGTTTGTATTGTTTATTTTACGGGAAAGGGGACGGAGAAGGAGAAATATTTGTTTTCTTGTTTGTGTGTTTGTTTGTTCGTTTGTTTGTTTGTATTGTTTATTTTACGGGAAAGGGGACGGAGAAGGAGGAATATTTGTTTTCTTGTTTGTGTGTTTGTTTGTTTGTTTGTTTGTTTGTTTGTTTGTTTGTTTGTTTGTTTGTTTGTTTGTTTGTTTGTTTGTTTGTATTGTTTATTTTACGGGAAAGGGGACGGAGAAGGAGGAATATTTGTTTTCTTGTTTGTGTGTTTGTTTGTTCGTTTGTTTGTTTGTATTGTTTATTTTATGGGAAAGGGGACGGAGAAGGAGAAATATTTGTTTTCTTGTTTGTGTGTTTGTTTGTTCGTTTGTTTGTTTGTATTGTTTATTTTACGGGAAAGGGGACGGAGAAGGAGAAATATTTGTTTTCTTGTTTGTGTGTTTGTTTGTTCGTTTGTTTGTTTGTATTGTTTATTTTACGGGAAAGGGGACGGAGAAGGAGGAATATTTGTTTTCTTGTTTGTTTGTTTGTTTGTTCGTTTGTTTGTTCGTTTGTTTGTTTGTATTGTTTATTTTACGGGGAAAGGGGACGGGGAAGGAGGAATATTTGTTTTCTTGTTTGTGTGTTTGTTTTAGTCTTTAGTCTTTATCCTCTTTGCTCTTTAGTTCTAGTTGTTTTGCTGCTGTCATTGTCGGGTTTTCCCCTCCCCTACTCCTCCCTCTATGATTTTCTTTTGGAGGGGAGGGGGGGGGGAAGGTCACTTTTTCTACGCCGCTTCAGTGGCCTTGTTCCCAGCCCGTTCATCATGGCTACTCTACATACAGCAAACCTACGTTCTTTCAACCGTAGGCAAAGTGCCAGAAATTTTGCCGGAATGAGCGTTGTAGAGCTGTTGCTGGATCACACACCAGATGGGACTCTGCATCGCTGTTGGGTCACTTTAGTAAGAGTTTAACAGTGTCTGTTCTGATCCAGTTTACAAAGGACACTGCCTAACAAGCCCCTTACTATTTAGAAGTATTAAGAGTAACCGCTAAGCCACGGAACCAGACCCAATGAGCGTTGGTAAGGAGATCGCCAACCACACACACACACACACACACACACACACACACACACACACACACACACACACATATATAATATATATATATATATATATATATACATACACATACATACACGCACACACACACACACACGCACACACACACACACACACACACACACGTACACACACACACGTACACACACATACACACACACATACGTACACACACCGCGCGCGCGCCACACACACACACACACGCACAACACGCACACACAGCACACAACTCCGCCTTGTCAGGCAATACACCTCCCCCCCCAAAAAAAAAAAGCCCCCTTCCCTTCCTCCCTTCAATGAATGCATTCTAGGTATACTTATCCGCACACTGGACCAGCAAGGCAGAAAATAATACAAAGCAATGACAGAAGTCAAAGGAACGAGGCAGAAAGAAAGATATTGACAGAAAAGAGAAATTCTAGTACAGTTTCCAGAAGGCGGGGATATCATTTATACTGAAAGAGCCCTCGGCATCCCCACGGTAGCCGTGGCCGATGCATGATCACGCTTTGGGCGTTTGATGTTTGCCTTAAGTATTAATAGAAGAAGAGCTTACAGGTAGAGTCAAACAGCCCCCTTTCACTAAACCGGTCAATATTCTCATTGAAACTTGATACATGTTATTATACACATATTGTAGACAGGTATATTCGTCACGGTGTATGGTTTCAAAAAGTCTGTTTAACCAGCCCTGCTGGTGTGTGTGATTTCCCCCGAGAGTGGAGGGGTTCTACTTTTTCGTCTACACCGTTAGGTTCCCACGATAAAGGCCAACAGAGCCCTGCGGGGAGCTGTGGTATGAAAGACCTTTCCTGCGGCTCTGAGTTTGACATGTGTTGTAATTACAATAGGCATAGCTTTTTACTATTCTTCTTCTTCTTCTTCTTCTTCGTCTTCTCCTTCTTCTTCTTCGTCTTCTTCTTCTTTTTCTTGTTGTTGTTGTTGTTGTTGTTGTTGTTGATGCTGTTGGTGGTGGTGGTAGTGGTATCATTATCATCATCATCATCATTCTCATTATTATAACCATTATCATTACTGTCATTATTTTTGTTTAAAACTCAGCCGACTGTACAGAGTCGTCTCAGGACGATAACCATCTCCAAACATTCACAACACCACGCTGACCCTTAAAACAAAATCTGGAAAAGAGAATAAAAGTACACATATCAGTGCCTTTGCGCACATGATCTAAGGACATACCACCGGCGTTGACCCATCCAAACAATTTGTCACGACGAGAGTTGAAAAGCAAACCTGAATACAAATCTATAAACATAACTACGTACACTAATATGTATGAAAACTGACCTAAACTACCTAAAACTGGCTATATATCTCATTTCCTAGAGCCATAAATGCTCTTAATGCATGTACCCAATTATCAATCCTAAGAGAAAATACGTAAGATTTTATCGAACACATACAGGTGAATGGACCAGCAAGGCAGAAAATGATAGGAAGAAATGACAGAAAGCAAAGGAGCGGGGCAGAAACAAAGAGAGTGACAGAAAAGAGGAAATGTCTAGTAGAGAATTTCCACAAAGTGGGGATACTATTTATACTG
>JAPXFY010000019.1:34954535-34957035 GCA_030674185.1 Monoplex corrugatus | reverse complement strand
GGAGGCGGCAGACACAAGAAGTACATTGATAAAGAAGGTTAGGAAAAGACAAGCGACATTTATAGGACATTTTATGATGCAAGAGAAATTAGAGCATCTAGTCACAATAGGAAAGCTGGAGGGAAAGAGATCACCGGGTATCCAGGGAGAAAATATTGGACAGACTTGCTGAGGACAGAGAGGGTGGGAGATGTACTTGCAGCGACAAGGGATAGATTCGTATGGAAGGCCATGATCACCACCGCCATGCGGAGGGGCATATGATGATGATGACAGTATGGGTTTATGATTGACATGACATGACATGACATATGAAACCCTCACGTGACCAAAACACACAATTCGTTGCCATTGTCAGCTACTAGAGGCTAAACGAATCCAGATATGTTCATTTTCTTGTCCACGTTCTCGTTCACTCCGCTGATTGCAGTTAATTAAGAAAAGAAACCTACGTTGGTATGGCCATGTAACCAGATCCAATGGTCTTGCTAAATCAGTCCTCCAGGGAAGTTATATAGGGAACTGTTGAGAGAGGGAGACGGAGGGAAGATAGAGAAACAACCAAAACAAAAAAAAAGAAAAGAAAAGAAAGAAACAAACAAAAAATGACAGACTGACAGTATTGCCGTATGCAGAGACCCAAACTTTGGCACACATTTGACACAGCTGGAGGAATCTGGTGAACGGTTTTTAAAAAATTTTTTTTTAATAATTTTATTTATTTATTTGTTCTCTTCATCGAGTTAAGGAAGAAGCAGAAGAATAAAGAACAGAGTGTGAATATAATCAGTCTTATAATTATAGTCTACTGAACACCTGCCGGCATTAAGCGCCGTATTGATCTTTCTCAAAAACTGAAACCGCATTCAAAAATAAGCGGATATGCTAGGACCCTGTGGGCGTATAGGCTAATAATATGGCATAACAAGATATAGGCCTACGTAAGCTGTATGTGCCCTAAACCACAGAATACAGGTAATATTATCAACTACGAAAAAGTCTAAATAATGTCAGTTAACCTAGTCTGCTTAAACACCACCTTGAGCAAATCACCGTTTTGATCTGTCTCGAAAACAACCCGCATGATCTGACTGGAACATAAGAAAAATCACGGTTGCTTCCCTTCGAACGCTAGAGCGTTGCCGTGTGTAAACTCCGTCAAGACAAAGATGGCGCGTTGACACACACCGCGATACACGCCGGACACACACACACGCACACAACAAGGAGAAAGAAGGCAACAGTCGCGGAAGTAGAAAGTCAGTGGGCTACAGTCGCACACCTGTTGACTTTTACCTGGACAAGTCCACGCTGCACTGACCAGAGGTGAGCGTTGAATGACCGACGAAGGGATTCGAAATTTCACAAGAAAATGTCGTCTGCTCCAGGAATTAAGTGAATCTTGCCACAGCTTTGTTTGAGGTTCATGACTGGCGCGTGTAGGGTTTGTTAAGAGGTGTTTACCATTCAGGTGTGTTAGGTGTTGCATTTTCAGTTAGAGAACACCGGCGTGTGTGTGTTTGAATCAGGTTCGACAGGTGTTCAGTTAATGTTACAGCTGACCAGACGTGTGTGTGTACGAGTGTGGTTTTCAAATGAGGATCTAGAATAGTAGAAAAGGAAATCGTTTCAAATGGAAGGCTGGAAAGCGAATGGGAATCAGTGAGCGTTGTACAGTACATGTTGACGGATTATGAATGGTGTCGACTGCGTTTTGAAATTGTTGCTGCGTCATATATACAGAGGTACGCTAAGGTTTAATTGCTCTCTCTCTCTCTCTCTCTCTCTCTTGTCTCAAATGTATTTCTTTGAAAGTGCAACGATTCCGTTGTTGGAGTGTTATGTTACCACTAAGATATAATATATATGTAGTGTGGTGTAGATCTCCTCTTTGGGTGAGGGCTGGATGTAAAAAAGCATACATTTTGCTTATTTCATACCCTCATAACTAAAAGTTGTTCTTGTTCCCTCTCTCTGTCTCTCTCTCTGTCTCTGTCTCTGTCTCTCTCTGTCTCTGTCTCTCTCTGTCTCTCTCTTTCTTTCTTTCTTTCTCTCTCTCTCTCTCTCTCTCTCTCTCTCTCTCTCTCTCTCTCTCTCTCTGCGTATTTGGCGCGGTAGTCAAATAGATAAGCATCGGACTTCCAATCGAAAGGTCTTGGGGTCAATCCCCCAAGACACCATCGAGTGATGTATTTATAAATATAGGGAGGAGATTTTTTTCCGATCTCTCAGGTCAACATGTGTGCAGACCCACAAGTACATAAACCCCCTTTGTGAGTATCGTACGCATGCAAAATATCAAACGTGATCTAATGATCTTGTAAGTCATGTCAGCAGATGGCTTGTGGAAACATGAGAACACCCGGCTTGCAAGCAACGCCAAGTTTGAAAACTGGTATTCAGCTGACAACTTCTACCGTTGGAAAATAAAAGTATCGTCACCATTACCATTATCTAATCTCTTATGTATTCTTAAGTTTGTTGTCTTTATTACTGTATG
>JAPXFY010000019.1:34939535-34944535 GCA_030674185.1 Monoplex corrugatus | reverse complement strand
TCAGAGTTTTTTTTTACTTTTGAACTGACATGTTTATTCTGCCCTTAAAGAGTTTGTATTAAGTCCGGTGAGATATGTCCCTAGACTGCACTCTCTCCCTCTTGTTTCTTTTTCTTTTTTTCACCCTTGCTCAAAAGGCTCTTTTCTTTAAAATGTAGACATGACAGTATCAAAACATGCAACAATGATTCAGTGTTCAATGTAGAAGTACATAAACGGAATGAATCATATAGATCATAGGTGAGTACTTTTTAAGTTCAAAAGATTGAAACGGGTGACTTTTTTTTTTTTTACATATATACATACAATGATGAGATCTTTTGTTTTTATCATGGCACATACACAGTGTTCTTCACGTTTACAAGTCATGTTTTACCACACAGGAGCAGCTGAGGGAGTTAACCCTGTTCAGAGTTGGAGATAGTAAAGCAGCGAGGGAAAAGAGTAGAACCCCCCTTCAGTAAATCTGACACGAGAGGAGCAAGGTCGTAACCGTTTTACGGCTCCCTAACAACTAAATGATAAAACTTTACCTGTTGGTTGGTTTGGTTCAGTTTTTACGTCGACACCCACCTTAGGTGATATGGCTGACGGGGATAACCGTCCCAGGGAAGTGGGGGAAGGGAGACTTACCTAATCCTGTACTGACACCACCAGAACAACATGATGTTAAGATGCGACAGAGAGGCCATTTTTAATGTAGCACAACCCCGGGATTCGAACCCACAACCATTAGCATGTGAAACCTTGTTCCTTTGCTTTCTGTCATTTCTTCCTATCATTTTCTGCCTTGCTGGTCCATTCACCTGTATGTGTTCGATAAAGTCTTACGGACTTTTTCTTAGGATTGATAATTGGGTACATGCATTAAGTGCGTTTTTGGCTCTAGGGAGGTGAGATATGCGGAAGCAATTTTAGGTAATTTATGCCCTTTTTTACATATATTTTGGTGTCCCTTAGGTATGCTTAAATTTGTATTCAGGTATGTTTTGTACGTGCCCTATGCGATAAATTGGACAGAGTGGTCAACGCCAGGAGCATGTCCTTGGATTATGTGCGCAAATGCATTGATATGTATGTGTACTTAATTTTCTTTCCTTTTTTCTCCTGTTGAAGTTTTGTATGTTTTGAAGCGGTTATAGCCCCGATATGACTTTACGCAGTCGGCTGGGCTTTAAACAACAATAACGGTAACGGCCTGAAGATTGACGGCAGATTTGAATGGAGCGCTTATGGAATTGTCCCAGGGCAATGAATCCCTCTAGATCAGTATCCTGAACTCCTTGCCTTTTACAGCTCTAGGGTATTCGGACAACTTCTGAGTTTTACACTATCCGTGTACCAATTTGACACCCACTCGAATGTCTATAGACTTTAGTACACTCATAATAGTGACAACAGCATGGTTCCAAACCTGCAAGGTGTGTGTACATTGACAGTGTAGTGTAGTGTAGAGGTACGGATGGAACACACCCGAAAAGAGTCCTTGCTTCAAATCTGCCCCCAGGTTTTTTTTTCCTTCCTCCCTTCATTTTTTTGACTTTCTTTCTTAACCCTTTGGCTCCCAAACCCTGCCCACCAGCATCCTGCATTGTCAACCATGTAGGCAAAGCAAAAACTTAACCCTTTGATTCCTTCACCGTGTCCACAGTATCCTGCATTGTCAACCACGCTAGCTGCAGGAAGCTGGTGGATAGGGTGAGAGAATCAAAGGGTTAAGTTTTTGCGGTTGATGGATAGGGTGCGAGAGTCAAAGGGTTAAAATTAAAGGGGATTATTTCATAACAACCGGACAGGGAGATGATGTCTGTCTGTTTGTCCATATGTCTGTCTGTGTGTCTGTGACAAAAATTATGGTAGCAAGATTTTCTCAACCTTTTCTGGATGGATTGTGGGTGGATCTTTACCGAATTTGAGTCAAAATTGTGGACCGTTAAGGAGTCATGAGTTGCATCAATTTAGAAGTCATGGCCCACAGTCAGGGTCACACTGACCAAACAAAAGTACCTAAAATCAGTACTTTGTGAAGACGTTATGTCAACAGCACACATTCAGAAGCTTCTGAGAATACCTAAATTGTGTTTTCGCTGTTGTGACAGTACACCGCTGTCCTGTCTCACGTCAATTTTTTTTTTTATTTCATCCAATGCTTCTTGAAGGTTATAGTGACCTTGAGAAAATCGAATCTGGATTTTCTGCAATGATTTTTGTTATGAAAGGAAATAGAACGGCTTGACCATCTTCGTTTGTCTGTGCTTTTTTTCTCCATTTATGTATGTGTATGTGTGTGTGTGTGTGTGTGTGTGTGTGTGTGTGTGTGTTGTGTGGTGTGTATGTGTAGTATGAATGTATTATGTGTGTGTGTATGTGTGAGTGTGTGTGTGTATGTGTGTGTGTGTGGTGTATGTATGTATGTATGTATGTGTGTGTATTTTAGTGTGTGTGTTGTGTGAGTGTGTTGTGTGTGTGTGTGTGTGTGTGTGTGTGTGTGTGTGTGGTGTGTGTGTGTGAGCGCACGTGCACCACATGTTACACGAGTCATTTTGGCGTATAACTCCCACTTTGGCTGATTGTCGATAGGTTGCTATGGTGACTGGGCGGTGATAAATGGCTGGGGAACCTGGTTTTGGGTTGGACCTGTGATTGATGGGGCAGGGATGTTCGAGGATGGAGGGATGCTGTGTGACGATGGGGTGTGGGGATGAACAGTGTTACTTACGTGGAGTTTCAGAGACCGTATCTGTCCATATAGGTTACAGCCCCTGATATACACTTGGCCCATCTAGACATTTTTAAATAGTAAGCATTGCAGTTGCTAAATGTTCTGGAAAATGGAGGGTTAATTATATAACAGAATGGTAGCTGTATTTGTCTATAGTGAATGTATTTATTTATTTATTCATTTATTAGGGGAGGAGGAAGGCATTAGGATCAAAACCAGTGAAGAGGCAAATAATGACTACCAGCAGGCGGTGAAATGCCTCACGGCATTACCCAATTTTGCACCATTTGTTCAACCAATTTGCATGAGAGAATTTGTGGCTAAATGATGAGGGTAAGGTGTGACTCTAAATCGAGAAGTTCAATGGAGCCCGAGTAACGAACCAGGGTGTGAGAGTTGCTCGCAGCGTGTTCGATCGTTGTTTGGTTTAATGTGTTTATTACTGTAAGTGGTATTAGTTGCAGGTGTTTGGCTTCTGCTACGGATCGTTTTATTTATTTATTTTTTTTTTTTTTTCTGGTCTTCCCTTAAGTGACATATTTTGTAGTGCACATGGGCTGTTTTTTATGCTTTGACTCCATCTTTATTCAGTTGAAGCTGTACTTAATTAAACAGCACCCATGCCGGAGTTTTCTCTGTATTTGATACGCAGTTCAAAACATTCAGTCACACGGTGGCAGCTTTACAGCCGAGATTGTCAACTTGTGAGCTATTTTATTTTCTGGAGTATGTTCAATACAATTCAATTAAATTAAATACGAAATGCGCTGATATCTCCAAAAGACAAATTAAATGCAACACAATTGCTAGCACTGTGCCAGGCACCGTTATAAAGCACAAACGATAATACAAAAACACACACCGTCGCATATAATCGTATGCCCATTCATTTCCAGGCTCACCTGCAATGCAGCCATGCGCGACTGACTTAATTGAGGAGCTCTACCGGATTCGGTGCAAAGCTGCTTTAGTTCTGTTCAACTTCACTTTTAGTGCACGAATTCGGCAGTCTGGTGGCTGGAGTTGGTCGTATTAGTGGTGACTGCCGTCCAAAACAGCCACTCTTGTCTTTTGTATCAGTCGTCCTTTCAGTCAGCTGGTACAGACTTTCTCGCTTCTCGCTCACAACAGTCTTACTGCACATTATGTAGAAGTTTTCTAGTTTAGCCTTTTGACTCCTGCACCCTGTCCACCAGCATCCTGCATTGTCAATCATGATAGCAAAGCGAAAAATTAACACTTTGACTGTCTCACAAGAAGCTGGTGGATAGGGTGAGGGAATCAAAGGGTTAAGTTTTTACAGTTGGTGGATAAGGTGTGGAAGTCAACGGGTAAAACTGACAAGGTGTCAAACCAGCATACGAAAGAAAACTTAACATAGATTCAGTAAAACTGATAAAATACCAATATGTATGAGTGTGTGCTTGTATTGGGTGTGTGTTTTCGTCTGTGTGTGTACGTGTATGTGTGCGCACGTGTGTGCGTGTGTGTGTGTGTACTTGTGTGTGTGTGCGCGCGCGCCCGCGTCATCAAAGCACAGGGAAGCAGAGGAAACCTGCACACTTAGGGAAACACCCCCACCCCCACCCCACACCACCCCCTCCCCAGACTAATGGGCCGTAAAGTTACTTTGTCCCCCACTATTTATCAAAAGATAATGATTCAGACGTGTTTTCAGAAGTGATCACATCACTCGAAATCTGTCTGGGGTACTAGATGACGACGGAGGGTTCGTGCCGAGCATACACCGGCTGTCAGATTGGACCGTTTAGTGTTTGTTTAGCTTCCTCGTTATGGGAGTGCCGCCGTGGTGGTGGTGTGTGGCTGAATATTTTGATAGTCACTGTCTGCCCTTCTTATTCTGTCTGATTCAGCATGGTTAAAAGTTATAACAGTACGGTCAAGCCGTTCTGACTGCCTCCCTTTTTAGTCAAAAAGATTTATCACAGGAAATCCTAGATTTTGTACTTTTCAAGGTCATGGTGATCGTGAATAAGCTTCAGGCGAAACGCATCTTACGTGCGTTCATAACTGTAGTATAGACTGTCACAGTAGTGACAACAATATGCATGTATGTTTGTATGTGTGTATTTGTTTGTATGTGTGTATGTATGCATGTATGTATGTATGTATGTATGTATGTATGTATGTAAGTATGTATGTATGTATGTGTGTATGTACGTGTGTATGTATGTATGTATGTATATGTATATGTATGTATGTGTATGTACGTGTGTATGTATGTATGTATGTATATGTATATGTATGTATGTGTATG
>JAPXFY010000019.1:34922035-34927035 GCA_030674185.1 Monoplex corrugatus | reverse complement strand
GCGTGTGTGCGTGCGTATGTGTGTGTGTGTGTGTGTGTGTGTGTGTGTGTGTGTGTGATTCGCTTAACAGAGAATGTGTGGTGTGGAGCGAAACGTTGACAGGCAGAAATGCGTGATCTTCAAGCAATGACAGAATGTTTATCAAATATAATAATTTGAGGAAATGCAGTTTGATTTGTCTTCAAGCACATGACATCCAAGTTTTCAGTATGAATAGAATGTTTTGCCATCAGGGATGAGTCAGTTTTTTTTTCTGTCAGACACTCCGTTTTCCTGAACAGCTTCTCTTCTTCTTCTTCTTCTTCTTCTTCTTCTTCTTCTTTCTTCTTTCTTCTTCTTCTCTTTCTCATTCTCATCATCATCTTCGTCTTCTTCTTCTTTCTTCTTTTTTATAATCTCATCGTCGTCGTCGTCATCATCATATCATCATCATCATCATATCATCATCATCATCATCATCATCATCATCATCATCATCTTCTCTTTCTTTCTTTCTTTCTTTCTTTCTTTCTTTCTTTTTTCTTAACTTCATGAAGAGTCATTGATGCGCCGCACTAAAGAACTGTCCACCAGATTCTTCCAGCTCTTTAGGCTGTGTGCCAAGGTCTGGGGCATTACAGATGGGTTTTTTCCCCTCTGTTCATTCTTAGTCATACGACGTGTCTTGGCCAAGTTGAACCTGGCGGACACCGTCCCTCTCCAGGTCGGATTTTTTCGTTTAAAATTTGGTTTATCCCCAACTGGACCACATGGTTATAGTAGTGTAGAACGAATTCTGCTCTAACTACAAGACAGCAACATGATTTTTTTTTCTGTTGTACATCTTTCTTTGAGCTTTGTCATGTTCTGTGTAAGCGTCTAAAAAAATCACGATTTTTTTTTTTTTGGGGGGGGGGTGTTTTATTTTGTTTTGCTTTCAGTTTATGCTGCTTTATATGTTTTTTTTATGTTTTATTTCGTTTTATGTTAACGTGCAAATATTTTTATCCAAGGTACAGAGAAACACAAACGAATCAAGTTGAAATATACAGCAAAATATGCAAGACTTAAGGAAGAAAATCAAAATTATGATATTCTTTTCCCGGCTGTTCATTTTACGTCAAATGCTTAACATCACCATCCTAATGCTGATAATGTCAGTTATATTTTTCTCCATTGTTGAAGATCTGTTGTGTCTTCCCAGTCGTCCACTTCATCAGCAGACCTTATTTCTATAGTCCGGATGTCACATCTTGCCCAGGCTACAGTTTGCTGCCCTCTGTCATGTAACAGGTTGTCAGATGTTCTGGTGGCGTTTTTTTTTTTTTTCTGGTAGTACTGATCACTTGTGTGGTCTCTTGAGGCACTTAATTATGCCTTCATAATTATGTAACAGCCTTGTGTTAGCGCTACTTTGCACTAGCTCAGGACATGTTCCACTGTTGTTTCTTTGTTTGTTTGTTTGTCCTAGCAAAGCAAGCTTGCAGGGTCATCTGATTCCCCCCCCCCCCCCCCCATTTCACCAGATTAGCATTTGAGGGCAGGAGGTCATACACAGATCTGAGGATGTAATTGATTCTGAGAGGAACCATATGCCACATGTCATTTTAGCTCGGACATTCTTGGATGCATTTTCCCATGTCGTCCTTTGCCCTTGTTGGCCTTGTTGGGTTGCTTTCTGGAGTCTTAAGGCATCTCCTTCTTTTGTCGTTTCTCGTATTATCGTATCTCTGTTTTGTCTCTCCGATGGCCTTTGATCTCCAGTCCAGTTTTGTTGATCACAGTCCCTGCCTATTGGTCAAATATAAGCATCAAAGTTGACAGTACAAACACAAGCACGCAACGGACACAGGCGTGGTGTGTGTGTGTGTGTGTGTGTGTGACTAAACTGTTAGACTCGCGGGCGACCGGTATGGTCAGGAACAAGAAGGCAAACACACAAACCTCTCGGACCGTAGACAAGTCGGAGAGTGGTCGAGTGTCGCTCGTCACCAACAGTTAGCACGTTTGACAACACGTTGATGGCTGCGAGATAGAGATGGAACGAGTCAATATTGAACCGGAAAGGGTGGGGCGGGGGTAAAGAGAATGTAATGTGGTCCCTAGTGGCCATGTTGTCCATTCACCGTTGTAAAGAGGTGTCCACTTTGTTTTCCAGTCTGTCTGTCTCTGTCTTTGTCTCTCTGTGTCTGTCTGTCTGTCTGTCTGTCTGTCTGTCTCTCTCTCTCTCTCTCTCTCTCTCTCTCTCTCTCTCTCTCTCTCTCTCTCTCTCTAAATCATCCGTTTTATTCCCGTACATGTAGAAAGTTCAAAGACCCGAATTTAGCATCAGAGAAAAACTAAGGAAAAAAATATTTGGTCTAAAGGAAAAGAGAATTAACAGTTGCCCAAGCTTTTCACATTTTTAGTCAAGGCAGCTCAATGATAATATTAGATGACTAGAAGACATTTCTCGATACAAGTAGTGTGTGCCTTGCAGAACGAGGAAAGTGTTGTGGTTCGGTAAAAGGTCATAGCGGTTTTGTAATGTTGGTCAGGAAAAAAATCTGGTCCTTTCGCAAGCTGCTGACTCTTTCCGCGGAATTGATTTCAGGATAGTACATCGGCGAGCTCTTTGTCTGTCTGTCTCTGTCTCTGTCTGTCTGTCTGTTTCTCTGTGTGTGTCTCTCTGTCTTTCCCTGTCTCTATCTGTCTGTCTGTCTGTCTCTGTCTTTCTCTCTCTGTCTCTCGCGCTCTCTCTCTCTATCTCTGTCTGTATATCTATCTGTCTGTCTGTATGTCTGTCTGTCTGTCTGTCTCTTTCTCTCTCTCTCTCATACACACACGCGCGCGCGCGCACAACAAACAAGCACACACGCACACACACACACACACACACACACACACACAACACACACACACACACATACACACACACAACATATCTGACTCTCTCTGTTGCCTGTCGATGCATACGAGCACAGAGCCAATATTTGGACAGCGAAGCAGGTAGACATGTATGACAACAAAAGCGACAGTGTTTCCAACTGCGCGTCCTTCGGCAAGTTCCAGAGCATGATTTGTTATCGACGCGTCTCCAGAGACCACCTGACCAGAGAAATAGTCATAATGTAATGTAAAGCAAAGTGGTTAGCTCCATCGATTACTGATTGTGAGGCTGTGGGTTCGAACCTCATCAGTGAAAATAATTCCGCCGTGGGCATGCCAGGGGCTCTTTCAGTATGAATAGTATCCCCACCTTACGGAAATTCCTGTGCCAGAAATTTCCTCTTTTCTGTCATTCTCTTTGTTTCTGCCTTGTTCCTTTGCTTTCTGGCATTTGTTCTTATCAGTTTCTGCCTTGCTGGTCCATTCACCTGTATGTGTTCGATAAAGCCTCACGTACTTTTTCTTAGGATTGATGATTGGGTACATGAATTTAGTGTATTTTTTTTAGCTCAATGGAAGTGAGATATGCGGAAGCAATTTTAGGCTAGGTTATCTAGGCCCGTTTTTATGTTTTGGTGTCCTTAGGTATGCTTAAGTTTGTATTCAGGCATGTTTTTTAAACCCCCTGTTCGATAAATTGGACGGAGTGGTCAACTCCAGGGACATGTCCTTAGATTATGTGCGCGAATGCATTGATAATAATATGTGAACTTAATTTTCTTTTCTTTTTTTCCCTGTCGAAGTTGTGTATGTTTTGAAGCGGTTATAGCCCTGATATGGCTCTACATAGTTGGCTGGGCTTAAAACAACAATAGAAAAAAGTGAAAATAATATTTTTCCCGACTCTGACCAGCTTCTGCCCAGAGTTGAACGCGCTATGTGTTTCTTGCGAAGACTGGACCACACAATCGAGTTTCATTCGCTTTACTGATGCGTCATTGAGAGTGTAGCTTAAACCGTTTAATTCCCTCACCCTGTCCACCAGCATCCTGCATTGTCAACCATGCTGGCAAAGTAAAAAACTGAACCCTTTGACTCCCTCACTCTATCCACCTTCAGGAAGCTGGTGGACAGGGTGAGGGAGTCAAAAGATTTTTGCAGTTGGTGAATAGGGTGCGGGAGTCAAAGGGTTAATCTTCTGACCAACACTGCCAGTGTCAGTATCTTTTGGGGCTGGTTGGCCCCAGGGTATGTTATGAAAATGAAGATAGAGTACAGCCCTGTCCTGCCGTCTCAGTATGAACTCACTATCATCCCCTATTTCATCATCATAATGCTGTCAACCTCTGTTTCAGTGGGCTTCGAGATGTGCTGGAGAGCCGAAATGAGCACGGGAGTAGGGGGGTAGAGGAGGGGAACTGACACAGGAGTGGTTTCCAAAATAAATAAGTGAAAATATAAAAGCAAATTAAGTATGGGATTCCCGCCCGACGAGGACAAAAATATCACTGTTCATAACCGTCTGAATCGAATGGAAAATGCTGGTGAATCTCTTTCGTCCCTTTGGCAATATTAATTATTTTTATTCTGTTCAGATGTCAGGTTAGGGTTAGGATTGAGGATAGAGTTAGGGTTGTTATAAAATAGGCCAACCAAGCCTGTGACTCCATGGATATAACAATACAAATTATTATGAAATCCAAAGCCGCGACAGCCAGATGGTTAAGATATGATGGTGAAACCTCACGTCAATCCAGGTTTGAATTTCGGTGTGTACAGGTGTATTGTTCTTCTTATTGTTGTTATCGTTTTGTCTGTTTAAATTTTTTTTATCATTTCACGTCAGAGTATTTAAGTATGTGCAGAGAGACAGTGACTCACACACGGCCATTCTGAATGGGACACGTTCATGAATATTCATGTAGGCCTTTGCGTGCTCCTCCACTATTTGGTCAATTTCTAAATGTGGAATGGTCCCCAGAATAGGCTATGACTTTTCGGTTTCTAAATCCCATAATAAAAGTGTTCCCTTTCATCATGTGGTTGTTATTCTATTCGCAGCCTCCAGCCGTAATTAGTCCACTGTTGGGACTGAGCATGCACGAGTTTCACGTGCTGATGCTGATGGGTCTGGACGACTCAGTGGGTCTGGT
>JAPXFY010000019.1:34912035-34914535 GCA_030674185.1 Monoplex corrugatus | reverse complement strand
CAAAAACGCTTGTATTATGCTGATAATATCCTAACATTATGCTGTATACTTGTCTTTAGTACACATCATCTGTCTTAGGCGTTTTCAATAATGTTCTTTTGTAATGAACGCCGTAATTGTACTTCGTCTGTGTAATATTTAGCAAGGAAAAGAACCCTCAGCAGGGTTGGGTTTTTTTTTTTGGGGGGGGGGGGGGCTGAGGGCGTGGGGGACAGATGTGTGCGGATAACGTCTCTAACGAGACTGCTTGAATAATTAATGATACTTGATTACACACATGTAAGCTTTCACACGGCGCGTGTACGTACGTGATTTGTATGTTGTGTACAGGCTGTAAGATTTGAGCTTGTTCGTTAGCATACAGTGTTACGAACAGAACACACTTACACACACACGCACATACACACACTTACACACACACACAAACACACACACACACACACACACACACACACACACACACACACACACACACACACACACACACACACGCACTTACACTTACACACACACAGACACACACACACAGACACACACACACACACACACACACACACACACACACACACACACACACACACACACACACAGAGAATACCACCATCACCACCACCAGTAGCAACCATAAGCACACAAAAACAGAATCAAAACACGTATTTGATATCATGAAACAAGACAATAGCAAACTATTCGGCCAAGCGTGAAACAACAAACAAACAAAAACTCAGTGGGAAAACAAACGACGGAGGACTTAGCCATTTTCTCCTGCTTAGCAAATAATATAAAGTCAGGGAAGTCTTCTGTTGTTTGTTTGTTTTTTAACTAAGCAATGTGTATTCATTTTTTTATTTCTTTTGTATACTCTTGACAAAGGCCAGTTGGCCAGAAATCTGCACCAGTCTTGTTATTTCGAATACCCATTCTGATTCTATTTTTGCATCTTTCTGGGTCCTGTTTGCTTGAACGTTGGCAGTCCCTTTGATTTAACCCTTTGACTCCCGCACCTTATCCATCAAATGCAAAAACCTGACCCTTAGACTCCCTCACCCTGTCCAACAGGTTCAAGCAGAAAGCTGGTGGATGTGGTGAGGGAATCAAAGGGTTAAGTTTTTGCTTTGTTAGCGTGGTTGAGAATACACAATGCCGGTGGAGGGGTGCGGTAATCAAAGGGTTAATTAAACAATAACAGCAACGACCGTTTTCTACGCCCTGTTTTTCGTTCGCACAGCGTTTTCTCAGAAAAGCAAAACCAAAAACAAAAAAAGAAGAAAAAAAAAAGAAAGAAAAAGGCGCGGTTGATCAAGGATGAAGATGGAAGAGGGTAAAAAAACGAGTTACATATCGATTTTGTGCAGTCCTTGGTAATCCGGCTTTGGCCAGGCTTCATTCGCAGCCAGGTAAAATCGATTTCTGCATCTCCTTTCCCCTCCTTTGTCGGGTATGGCAGTACGCAGTAGCCAGGTGAAAGAGCTCGTGACGCACTGGCCCTCGTGAGCTCTGCCAAGCGGTTGACTCAGCGGATTTTTATTGATTTATTTATCACGTAGTTGTTTATTTGTTTGTTTGTTTATTTACTCATCAGTGCTGGTAAGAAAGAGACAGGATTGATGATCTCTCAATGATTGACCCACAGACGAACTGGCTGAGGATGCGACCCTCACCGGTGCGCGGACAAAATGTAATCCCCGTTGGGATTAAGTTCCGGACAGCAACGGCCCACGGACAAATACGAGCAGAACAATAGCAGGCATACAACAATAATAGCCTTATGGACGAGGTTCGTAACAGTCGTCTTCTGGACGAAAATCTATTGGGCAAACAGCCCAGGAGAAAGGCGGCTTTTCTGGAACAAAAGGATACCCGAGTACTGCCTTACAAATGGTTATTAACAATTTGGACAGAAGGTCACCGTTTGTTACTGCCTTTAGTACCAGACTAAGCGTATGATGCATGACGATGAATACGTATCATGTGTTAGGAAGCCATATATGTTTCTGCCACTTCCATGGTAGTCAACAATAATAGCAGTAATAATAATAATAAGAAGAAGAATTATAATAATGATGATGATGATAGTAATGATAATAGTAATAATGATGATGATGATAATAATGATAACAATAATAATAACTACTACTGCTGCTGCCTCTACTGTCACCACCACCACCATCACCACTACTACTACTACTACTACTACTACTACTACTACTACTACTACTACTACTACTACTACTACGACTACTACTGATGATGATGATAATAACAAAACACTAACAATAACAATAGCAATAACAATAATGATAATGATAATAACAACATAATAATAAATGATAATAATAACGATAATAATAAATAATAACAAAAACAACAACAATAATAATAATGATAATAATAACTGCTTGCACAGTGCATCATCTCAAAAGCCCTGGGCGCTTAACAAAAGCATGAATGACGGAGCCAGTCGCCCTGTATCGCTTTGGTGAACAGAACGAACTACAGG
>JAPXFY010000019.1:34894535-34902035 GCA_030674185.1 Monoplex corrugatus | reverse complement strand
GATTGGCTTGTCCATTTTGTTGAAACATAATTTTTTCATGATACCAGCAGCAAATGCCAACTGAATTGTAAACTTGAAGGCAGTTATTGATTGCCTTTGATATTGATTGGATTTTCTGTTTTTCCGTTTGTTGCAGTACTGAGAGCAAGGAATCTTATTGCGAAAGGAAAAGCAGGTAAGATTGTTGTGTGTGTTGTGTGTGTGTGTGTGTGTGTGTGTGTGTGTTGTGTGTGTGTGTGTGTGTGTGTAGTGTGTATGTGTGTGTGTGTGTGTGTGTGTGTTGTGTGTGTGTGTGTGTGTGTGTGTGTGTGTGTGTGTGTGTGTGTGTGGTGTTGTTGTTTGTGTATGTATGGTGTGTGTTTCGTTTGTGTGTGTATGTGTGTGTTTCGTTTATGTATGTATGTATGTTTGTGTATGTGTGTGTGTCTGTCTGTCTGTCCCTCCGTATATGCATTATGCAGTGTAGTACAATATAGCACGTCTTCTTTTTCTGTGTTGGAACAAGGCCACGCCTCAAATGGTTATTGGATTATGTAGATGATCCTGAGAATTATGGTCTTCAGAAGGTATGATTAATACTGTACCAGAGAACACTTGTGACAGACCTTTCCCCCTATTTCGTTTATTGTATTAATGCATTTATTTTGTCGTGACGGATTTATCGTATGAAATTCAGGCATTTCTCATCGGGGTGAGCGCGTCGCCGCAATACAGTGCCACAGTTTCTTGTTGATGTTGTTGTCTATATCGATGCTTTGCATTTCCCTTTGAAAAGGCCTTCGCTGCAAACTTGTGTTAGGGACACTATATGACTGCTTTGGGATCCTTAGGGTGTGTTGAGTTTGTGCTGTAAACTGGGTGCAAGTTTTGTGATGACTATGTACTAGGCGATGAATTTCTTCAGTTTTGTTTTCATTTGTTCTAAACTCAGTGATGGCCGATTGAAGTTTATTCCCCAGAAACTTTTTTATTCAGTTAAATCAGTTTTCTCGTTGTGTAACTTTATTTCTTGATGGAAAAGATGTCAGTTGAAATCAGGAAAATTTATCAAATTTTCTGAAATTGTATATTTTTCTAAATATACTTTTTCTATTCACTTTTTACTCCACATCATACGGACACTAAACATACAATATGGCATGGAAAAAACGACAAAAAAAATGATATATACATATGTAAAGACATCGCCGACATACGAACTCCATACAACATAGACACACATATCGACTTTTTACACACTGGAGGTTCAAAAATGAACATCAAGATCTAAGCATTTTATGTCAACATTCTTGACGATTTTTTTCTCAAACTATATCTTTTTGCTGTACGACAATTAAACATTATCGACCAATGTGGTAACACAAGTAAAATTGTATAGTTACCTTCTGGACATTTGAGTATCCTATCGTAAGACAATTTCAAATGGACGTTTTTCTGCTAGACTGTTATAGAAAAAATATCTGCTTCATGTTATATGTTAATCCGGTTAGATTTTCACTTATTTGCAGTTATTCTCTTTGCCTCAGTTGGGGTTAAAGGATTGTTAAAGTTATACGTTAAACCTCGAGGTATTATCTCATCCGAAAAAGTAGTACTGATCTAATGGAAGCGTGTGGACAAGAAAAATGCTTCTCCGATCCGAGATTCGAACCTCGGGTGTCTGGCGTCCTAGACATGTGCTTTAACCACTTGGCCACACGCTGCACTGTGTTGTACTTTTCTTGTATTAAAACACCAGCCATGCTTTTCTCGTTTTTTTCCCCATACAAGAGCATTATCCAGTAAATGCTTGCGCAGGACTTTGGACTTTGGTAATTCAAATTAACACATGATACATGAACATTAAGTCAGTTAGTTATCCTCCATTGGGATGCCGTGGGGGCTTTCAGTATAAGTAGTATCCCCACCATTGGAAATTCTGTGGTAGAAATACCCTATTTTCTGTCACTCTCTTTGTATTCCCCTTGCTGTTTTGCTTTCTATGGTCATTTTCTGCCTTGCAGGCCTGTTCATCTGTATGTTTTTCGTAAAGTCTCCCATACTTTATCTTAGGATTGATAATTGGACTCGCAATTTACTGCATTTTTGGCTCTACAAAAATGTGATATGCAGAAGTAATTTGATTAATTTGAAGTCAGTTCTGTGTTTTAGTGTATGTTTGTATATTTGTATTCTGTTTTGTTTTTTTTAAACACTCGCCCCTCTCCAAGTGATAAATTGAACAGAGTGGTCAACGCCAGGGATATATCCTCAGATCATTTGCGTGAATGCATTGATATGTGTGCTTAATTTTCTTTTCCAGTGGGTTTTTTTTTTCAGAGTCGACGAGGCGTTGTGCGTGTTTTGAGATTGCAATAGCCCTGATATGGCTCTACACAGTCGGCTGAGCTTTAAACAGTAATCATGAAAATAACGAACGTTAGTTAGTTAGTTTGTTTGAATTATCAAATTCAAATTATCATATGCTATCCTGTAGATTGCGACAGTTAGAAAAAAAATTCGTTAAACGATCATCTTTTGATGAATTTGAATTTCAAAACAGCGATGACGTCAGCAGCCATGATTGCTCATGCAGTCCATAAGGGAAAGCTATCATACGAACGCCTTTGAACAAAGCAAATATCATGGGCAGTGAGTCAGCAGAATTAATTCGATAGGATGGCTTTTTGATAGGCATCTAAAAAGTGAAACCAGCCACAAAATTTAAACTACATCACACTGATCCGAAGCGCATGCATTTATTCAATATTTTAAAGCATATGAGTAATTCCGATAAATTGCTATAATCACGATGAATAACGTACAAGCCTATCATATTTCATGCTGATATGTTAACATGCGTAGGTCTTTCTCTCTCTAATTTCAAGTCTCTCTCTCTCCTTTTCTCTCTCTCTCTCTCTCTCTCTCCTTTCTCTCTCTCTTCCCCTTCTGTCTCTCTCTCTGTCTCTCTCTCTCCCTCTTCTCTCCTCTCTTCTCTCTTATCTCTCTCTGTCTGTCTCTGCCTGTCTGTCTGTCTGTCTCTCCCTTTCTCTCCCTCTCTCTCTGTCTGTCTGCCTGACTGTCTGTCTGTCTGTCTGTCTCTCTGTTTCTGTCTGTCTGTCTCTCTCTCTCTCTCTTTCTTTCTTTCTTTCTCTCTCTTCGTGAGAACTGCTTTAATGGCATACAAACTTGACAACTTTCATTATAGCTGTCTTGTTTTGGGTGGCTATCAATGCAGAAAACTGTACATGAATCGATAAGAGAGAAAGAGAGAGAGAGAGAGAGAGAGAGAGAGAGAGAGAGAGAGAGAGCAGTATTCAAACGATGCTAGCACTTTTGAATAATTAATGAGTATATATTGTGAGTTAGTTCTCCTGAATGCCAACTTTCCCAAGGTGATGGACCTACCAGCCCCTCTGAACGGCTGACTACCTCCACTTGCCTCTGCTCCCTCCTCTCCCTGCTTTTCCGTTCCCCCACCCCTCTTTTCACTGGGTCAGAACAACCTCTTTTATTATGATGAACAGACATTAAATAAAAGATTCCTTCCTTCCTTATTGTGATGAACCAGAAACACTTTGAGAGAGTTCGGTGACTTACTCTACAGAGATCAGTAATTTGCTTTTGTCTGTCTCGTTGCGCTGGCCATCGGTACGTTATGTTGTACTTTTTATTTTCTGTTTATTTGTTTTCTTGTCACAATGAGTTTATCATGTGAAATCAGTATTGCTGTCTCCACACTGCAACTCCATCCCTTTTTTTTTTCAATGTTGCATGCACGGAGCGCTGCAGAAGACTCGAGAAAGTACAAATGACATCTTTTTACACTCTGAGATGTATCACACTGGCGTAGATTAACCTTTGACGTTGATCTTCTTCTTGGCGTACGCTGCTACACAGTCAGCTGAGTCCGGGTGATGAATGCGGCCGTCTTTTCCAGATTCTGTCTGCAGCCATAGAGTTTGGTTGTCAGCGGAGTGTCTGTCGGCCACACGTCCTGTCTTGCCACCTGGTGAAGGGGACATCTTTGGAGTATATGCTCCGTGGTTTGGTCTTCTTGACCGCAGGGACAGGTTGGGGAGGGCGCCAGCTTCAGTTTGCGATACATGTTGGTCAAGCGAGGCAGTGATCATTGTAGAAACTGTGACCTCGGCAGTGCATAGGGCTTATGCGTAGATGTTGGGTTTATACCATGATCATTTTGATCTCATCCATCGCATGGCGTATGTGACGCCAGTACATAGGGAGTTTATTCCGAGCGCGGAGACATCATCCTGAGAAACTGAAGCTGGAGCATATAAATTGTGAGTTGCCGGTATCTTGTCCCGTAGCGAGCCCCAGTAGCTCAGTTGGTTGAACGTCGGATTCACATGCTAATGGTTGTGGGTTCGAATCCCGGGGTGCGCCACATTAAAACTGGCCTTTTCGTGTCCCATCTTAACATCATCGTTGTACTGGTGGAGTCAGTATAAGATTAGATAAGTCCCCCTTCCCAAGGATGGTTATTCCCGTCGGCCATGTCACCTGAGTGGGTGCCGACGTGAAGAAATGAACCAAATCAATCAATCTTTTGTCCTGTGACTCGAGATCGACCGAAGATTTGAAGAAGAAACGCTTCGGATTGACTTTTCCGAGAAACGAAGATACAGACTTGTACATTGTTAGTTATTACCCTTGACTGGAAAAAACACTGAATAAATACGTAACGATTGACCAACTGACCAGTGAACCAGGGGACCTCAGTGGGTTACTGTGGACTGATATACAAGTACAGCCAGCATGTATGCAGCCAGTTTTTCTGGTGACCAGCTCAAAATTCAGGAAGACGACAAGAAAGTGGCCTAACCCAAACTATCAGCCGCCCACTCACACAACGTCCGAAGAAGCATTATAAATCTTAACTCTCAGCATCATCTCCAGCCGACATGAATTAACTCGTCCGCTATGAGTCCAGACCGTATGAACATTATCATCATGAAAATAAGGAGATGGATGGCACGGGCACATCATTCGAAGGAAGCAGAATAATATCAACCGGACTGCTCTTCATAAGGCATCAGAAGGAAGATTCAAAAGAGGAAGACGCAAAAGCATATGGGATACTATTTGCTGTCCTTCTCTTGCCACTAACACAATGTGCAGTAAGTTAACAAGAAACACCACCAAGTGCGGATGGGACCCGGAGCACCAATGCCTCACCACTCTCGGGACACTCACCTCCCGAGCTCCCGAGCTCCAGAGCTCCCGAGTCCAATCGACAGTCATTTCTTCAAGCAAAGGGGGGGGCTGTCCATGCGTTGCATGACTCATTCGGACCCAGTCATCAGTTACCTTGTTTACAAACAGAATGGTTAGGGCACCAACCAGGTCCAGTCCAGCCTCTGGACTGAGAGAGAATGGAAGACCCCTCTCTCGGCCATCACTGGTCTTCATCTTTCTTTCGGGCAGCCCGCCCTGCCACCGGCTCACATGGCTGTCAGCACCTGTCCTCTTACTAAAGTCTCAACACGTAGCAGTCAGAAGTTCCCAACGTTGCCTTACTTCAACCACGAGGGCTGTTTGAACGGCCGCGAAAGTGGCCAAGGATGATGCTCCAGACACAGTAATGTAATGGACAGTAAGCAAGCTTCTTGGAATATTGATCGTCCAGAGTGCAGCAGCTTCGAAACTCTCGACTGTAATAATGATGATGATGATGATGATGATGATGATAATAGTAATAATAATTACAGCAATAATGATGATGATGATGATATAATAATAATAATGATGATGATGATAATGATAATAATAATAATATCACACATCATTCATCATCATCATCATCATCATCAATCATCATCATTTGCCCTGCCGCATGGCGTTGGCGATCTTAGCCCTTCACACGGATCTATCCCCTGTCGCTGCAAGAACATCTATCACCCTCTCTGTCTTCAGCCACCTTACAAGTCCGTCCAGTATTTTCTCCCTGGGTCTACCTGGTGTTCTCTTTCCCTCCAGCTTTCCTATTGTGATCAGGTGCTCTAATTCCCCTTTCCTCATAAAATGTCCTATAAATATTGCTTGTATTGTTTTGGGTGGTTATCAATCCAGGCAAACTACATGAATCTATAAAAAAGAAGGAAGAAGTAGGGAGTGATACAAATGATGATGATGATGATGAGGAGGATAATAATAATAACAATAACAATAATAATCATCATCATCATATACCATTATCATTATTAATATTGTTATTATTATTATTGTTATTATCATCATTATTATTGTTATCATCATCATCATTTTACTTATGTAGAGTTGAAGATCCATGGCAAGAGCGTGCTCTTTTAGCATGCAGTACCAGACAAATTGGTTCCCTAGCGTCTAGTAAGGTGACTTAGCAAGATGGCCACAGCTGAGGGTCACGCAGTGGATTTAACCCCAAAGTCGGTAGAAAAGTCAAGCAGGTGCGTCAAAACCCATCGGCAAACTGAACAACTCGGCTGACACTTCTTTTGCTCAGTGTGTAAAGTCTCGTTTGGTTTGTGAGGTTTTTGTATGCGAAAGTGGTGGTAGAGGTTGTGTACTAATTTGTATAAAACCTGGGCTCACTGGACCCCCTTGTGCATGAATGGCCACCGCGTCTGTCCAGGTGTAATCGGTCGAGCCTTTCTCGTTGGAAAAAAAAAGTTACACCCTCACTAAGGGTTTTGTTTGCGTCTTCCTTGATCGGTTGGTTTTACTTTAGGCTTGTTGGAGGCTTTTTACCAGTTTGTTTACTACCAACTTTGTTTAGCCTCTTTTTGACTTGACTACCTCTGCCGTCCCCTACACCCCCTCTTCTCCTCCCCGAGCTTCAGTGAACTTGTGTGTGTTACACACACAAACACACACACACAAACACACACACACACACACACACACACACACACACACACACACACACACACACACACACAGTGAGAGAGAGAGTGAGAGAGAGACAGAGACAGACAGACAGACAGACATAGACAGACAGACAGAGACAGAAGACAGAGAAAGAGAGAACGAAAGAGAGAGGGAGAGACAGACAGACCGACAGACAGACAGAAAGAAAGAGAGAGGGGGAGAGAGAAAGAGCGAGAGAGACAGGCAGACAGAGAGGAAAAAAGAGACAGACAGACAGACAGACAGACAGAGGACGGACCGACTCAAGAGCTAATTCAGTCCCTGCTGACAACATTAAAAACTGGTCTGTTCTCCGCCCATCTTCACGTTTCCACCATTCTGGTATTGTCAACTTAGTGTTTCATAGATCCCTGCCCCTATCCCCGCTTCAAGACTTTGTCAGCGCATAGGGGTTTGTGCAGGCTCAAGGAGTCTGCCAGGTAATTGCTGACAGATTTGGGTGGAACGCATATGGAATTGTCCGAATGCGATGAATCCCTCTGGAACAGAATCAGAACTCCTGTTCATTAGGCCATAGCTTTTAAAGGAGGGGTGTGAACTACAAAGACAACTTCTCAACCACATGTTTGGCGGTCACAAATATTACTTATC
>JAPXFY010000019.1:34852035-34867035 GCA_030674185.1 Monoplex corrugatus | reverse complement strand
CGCGCGCGTGTGTGTGTTAGCGTGTGTGTTTGTGTGTGTGTGTGTGTGTGTGGTGTGTGTGTGTTTACGGTGTGTGTGTGTGTGTGTGTGTGTGTGTGTGTGTGTGTGTGTGTGTGTGTGTGTTGGGAAGCGCACATCTGTGTGTGTGTTTGTTTTCGTGCATGTGCATGTGCGTCTGTTCATGAGTGCCTTCGTGTATTGGCTTGTAAGCGTGTACGTATGTGTTCATGTGTTCGCGAAAGTGTGCATGAGGCTCTCTTTGTCTCTCTATCTCTCTGTCTCTGTCAGTCTGTCTGTCTGTCTGTCTCTTTCTCTTTCTCTCTCTCTCTCTCTTTCTCTCTCTCTCTCTCTCTCTCTCTCTCTCTCTCTCTCTCTCTCTCTCTCTCTCTCTCTCTCTGTGTGTCAATGTCTGTCCGTCAGTGACTAGTTATGTAAGCATGATCGCTTCTCTGTGTCTGGTGGTATTTCACTGTATGCATTCACGCAGGTGTTTTGCATTTGCATATATGTACACAATTATACAGACAATTTTACCAATCATAAATACTGTAATGACCGCCAAACAACAGGTGTTAGCAGCTAAGCTACAGCATGCGCCAGCAGTGAGTCATCGTGTACAACATTGACCGTAACTTTAGCAAAAAATACTTACACATAACTTTGAATGTACATAGTCACGTTTGCCATCGGATGAAAGATCCTATTGCCCAGCATTTTTGCAAAAAAAGCGTTATAAGCAAAGAATTCTGTCAAAATCGTGATTTGTGTATTTTTTGTGAAGTTCTTAGCTTCTGTATTTTGTCATAATCTTAATTTGTGGGTTTTTTTTTTTATAGGTATCTTCAGTACCTTAATTTGAGAGAGAGAGAGAGGTGTGTGTGTGTGTGTGTGTGTGTGTGTGTGTGTGTGTGTGTGTTGTGTGTGTGTGTGTTGTGTGTGTGTGTTTGTGTGTGTGTGTGTGTTTGTGTGTGTGTGTGTGTGTGTGTGTGTGTTTGTGTGTGTGTGTGTGTGTGTGTGTGTGTGTGTTTGTGTTGTGTGTGTGTGTGTGTGTGTGTGTGGTGTTGTGTGTGTGTGTGTGTGTGTGTGTGTGTGTGTGTGTGTGTTTGTGGTGTGTGTGTGTGTTGTGTGTGTGTGTGTGTGTGTGGTGTGTGTGTGTGTGTGTTCATACATTCTTCTGCGCTCTGCACTTGTATCTGATTTTGTCGCTTTAATTTTGTGTGTTGTGTGTGTGTGTGTGTGTGTGTGTGTGGTGTGTGTGTGTGTGTGTGTGTGTGTGTGTTTAATTTTTTTAGACGTGTGTGTTTTCATTTTTATTTTCATTCAAACTATTTACAAAATACAAGATCAGTGTTTTAAGTATTAGTTTCTACTCTCACAGCAGAACCAAGGATATTTGTCAATGTGAGTGACAAAAATATGACATCATGCAGTTTATGATACACAATTGATATATATAATGGTTGAGGTTGGCATGTGTTTTTTGTTTGTTTGTTTATTTATTTGTTTGTTTGTTTTTGTACGTACATCTGCCGTTATCATCATGCCTTTGTGAAGCGCTTAGGGCTCCTGAGAGATGAGACACTGTATGTATTTATTATTCACTGTCACGTCCATCCCCTTTGTTTCTTTCTTTTGTTTGTTTGTTAGTTCATTTGTATACAAATCCAAATACATCTAGAAAATGGTGATGAAATAACTTGCGTATGTACGCAACCCCATACTTAACCCTTTGATTCCCGCACCCTGTCCACCATCATCCTGCTTTAACCATGCTAGGCAAAAGCAAAAACTTAACCCTTTGATTCTCTCACCTTAACCCCAGCTTTTTGCAGGAAGCTGGTGGATAGGGTGAGGGAGTCAAAGGTTACGTTTTTGCAGTTGGTGCAAAGGATGCAGGAGTCAAAGGGTTAACCTGCACTCAAAAGATCAGGGTGAAGTGACTGTATCGATATCACTTAGACATGCCGGACGTACCATAGACAACTGAAAGATTGTCATGTGTCGCTAATTTATCTTTTCGGGACAAGGCTAAATATTTTGCATTCTTTTCCGTGTGAATGCACTGCACATGTTCCCATGCTGTTTATCGTTGGAAAGTTGAAGTCTGTTTTATACATGATTATGCACATTTACAACAGTTCGATTGTTTGTTTGCTTGTTTGGTATTATTGGTGTTTGTTGTTGGTGGTGGTGATGTTATTGTTGTATGTTGTTGTTGATGATGATAATGATTGTTTGTTTGTTCGTTCGAATTTGATGGTGGTTTTTTGTCTGTTCTTTGTTTTTCTCTGGTTTTCGCTGTTTGCGTCAGTGTGTGAGTGCAGAGAATAAGAAGAGGTTTCAAATATGGTGAAGAATCGTTTCTAGCTGTTCAGAGTTCTCATTCATGATGTGTTTACAGAAAATGACATGATGATGACATGATGCAGTTATGATGCATATGTGCGTGTATGTATGTGTGTCTTCGTTTTGAAATATAGAACACTATTATTAGTCTGGTTAGTAAGTGGTTCATGATAAGTGTGTGTGTGTGTGTGTGTGTGTGCGCGCGTGTGTGCGTGCGTACGTGTGCGTGCTTGGTGTGTGTGTGTGTGTGTGTGTGTGTGTGTGTGTGTGATATGACGTGCCGATGATGAGTGTGTTTGTGCGCTTTAAAACGCATAACTATTATTGTATTGCGTGTATTTGTGTGTGCTTCGGGGGGTTGGTGTGAGTGTATACGTCGTGTGAGTGTTGTGTTGTTGTGTTGTGTGCTTGTGTGGTGTGGTGTGTGTGTGTGTCTGTGTCTGTGTGCGTGTATGGTGTTGTGTGTGGCGTGTGTGAGTGTACGTATGTGGTGTGCACTGTGTTGTTAGTTGTGTGTGTGTGTGTGTGTGTGTGTGTGTGTGTGTGTGTGTGTGTGTGTGTGTGTGCGCGTTCGTGCGTGTGTACACAGCCCCATTCCTCACCTGCACTCAGAGATCGAGGTGAGCGTGTACCACCGGGGTGTGCTGTCTGATGACTTCCTGGGGTACGCCTCCATCCCACTGTGGGAACAGAAGATACAGGAACACACCAAAACACAGTGAGTAGTCTATGTACCTCCATGTCTGTCGGTCTGTCTTGCCTTATGCTTGCCTGTCTGCATTGTCTGCCGGTCTGTCTGCCTTGATGCTTGTCTGTCTGCTTGTCTGTCTGTCTGTCTGCTTCCATGTCTTTTTCGGCCTGCCTGCATGTCTGTCGATCTGTTTGCCTCGATGCTTGTCTGTCTGCTTGTCTGTCTGTCTGCTTCCATATCTGTCTTTCTTTCTTCGGCCTGCCTGCCATGTCTGCCCGTTCTTCTGCCTGAATCTGCCTTGATGCTGTCTGCTTTGTCTGTCTGTCTGCTTCCATATCTGTCTTTTCGGCCTGCCTGCATGTCTGTCGTCTGTCTGCCTTGATGCTTGTCTGTCTGCTTGTCTGTCTGTCTGCTTCCATATCGTCTTTTAGGCTGCCTGCATGTCTGTCGGTCTGTCTGCCTTGATGCCTGTTGCTTGTCTGTCTGTCTGCTTTCCATATCTGTCTTTTCGGCCTGCCTGCATGTCTGCCGGTCTGTCTGCCTTGATGCTTGTCTGTCTGTCGTCTGTCTGTCTGCTTCCATATCTGTCTTTTCGGTCTGCCTGCATGTCTGTCGGTCTGTCTGCCTTGATGCTTGTCTGTCTGCTCGTCTGTCTGTATGCTTCCATATCTGTCTTTTCGGTCTGCCTCCACTTCCAGAACGACAATTATGTTAAGATTGGCAGCGAAAAGGCCAGTTTTAACCCTTTGACTCCTGCACCCTCTCCACCAACTGCAGAAACTTGACACTTTTGACTCCCTCACCCTCTCCTCACAGCTTCCTGATAGAGTGGATTAGAGTAAGGGAGTCAAAGGGTTAAGTTTTTGCTTCGCTAGCATGGTTGACAATGCAGTATGCTGGTGGACAGGGTGCAAGAGTCAAAGGTTTTTGTTGTTGCTGTGTTGTTGTTGTTGTTGTTGTTTTTAAGGATCGTCGCACTCAGGGAGGTTACCTTCGTGCTCACCATTTTTTTTTTTCGCCCCATGTCCTACGCCACTTTAATGGCCACGGAAGCTGAGGCAGTTTTTTTTCTTTTTACAGTGCCATGGGGATGATGTCGATGAGGATGATAACCATGATGGTATGGACTTCCATTAGGATAGAGACTGCGTGACAGGGCTGTACTCTACGTTTACTATCATAATATATCCTGGCTAAGAGATACAGACACCTTGCGGTGCTGGTCAGAAGATTTGAGCAACGCCCTCAATGACCCATCCGTGAAGTGGAAGAGACTCGACTGTATGGTCCCAGTCTTCCCAGTGAGCCCATAGCACGCCCAACTCTGGGTAGGAGCCGGTTAGAGCCGAAAACCCCCTCAATGACTGTGAAGGGACTGATGGGGATTCGAACCCACAACCTTCCAGTCGGTAGTCTGTTGCGTTAACCACTACACCACGGTGACTGGTGGGAGTCAAAGGGTCAGTGTAGTGCTTCCCGTGGTTTCGAATTCACAATCGTTCTGTATGTGAATCCGATGGTCATCCCACTGCGCTGTTGAGGTCGGGGAACCATTGTTGCCTATCTGAAGATTGAATCCTTGATCCTTGCGGTATTGCAGCAAAGAGCATAGTGCCTTTCGTAGGTACTATAACTCTTTGATTATAGTCTGACCAATTGAGCTAACGGACCACACAAATGAGAGGGTTGGAGTTCGAAGCTTGTTCGAGAGGGATTCATCGCGCTCAGACGTTCCATATGCACGCCACCCATATCTGTCAGCAGTTGTCTGTGCAAAACCTTATGCTTTGACACAAGAGGAAGAGGGGAGGGTGATCAAGAGGGATCTATTTAAACACTAAGCTGACACCAGAATGATGGAAACGTAAAGTTGGCCAGCGAACATGCCAGCCTTGAATGTTGCGGACTGGGGCTGAATAAGGTTGAAATGCTGGTAAATTGTTCCTGGGTATGTACATTATATGGGTTACAGCGACATATCAGCAACATTTATTTGATACTTTATGTGGCAAGAGAGGTTTGAGCACATAGTCACAGCAAGAAGGCTGGAGGGGAAAAGAGCACCACCTAGACTCGGGGAGAAAATAATGGACGGACTTGCAGAGTGGCTGAAGACAGAGAGGGTGGGAGATGTACTTGCAGCGACAAGGGATAGATTCGTATGGAGGGCCATACTGCCAATGCCATGCGGCAGGGCACATGATGATGATGACGATGATGATCGGTTATCAATTATCGGTTTCAGGTTTACATAAACACCCATTTCAAGTGATGTGTCTGATGGGGATACGTATACCATGGCAGTTTGGTTAGAGGGATAGGATGAATGGGGAGGGTTTTATCTAATTCTACATTGACAGCACCGGAACAATAATCATGTTAAGATGGGATAGCAAGACCAGTTTAGTATAGCACACCCAAAGTTTGAATCCATAGCGGTTACATGTTACCCATTTGACTCCCTCACCCTATCCATCAACAACAAAAACTTAACCCTTTGCCTTTCTCACCCTATCCACCAGCTCCCTGCAGGAAACTGGTGGATAGGGTGAGGGAGTCAGAAGGTCAAGTCTTTGCTTCGCTACCATGGTTGGCAATGTAGGGTGATGGTAAACAGGGTGCGGGAGTCAAAGGGTTAATTCAACGCTCAATTAGCTGAGCTAATGAGGCTGTTGTCTGTCAGCTTCAGTGGTACAGATGTGTGTATTGCTGCTAATTGACGTGTTCTCCTGTTTTGTTGTTTTCCGCCTTTATTGGAGGTGGTGTTGTCCATCTGCTGCTGGCCTTGTGATTGATTTTCCCTTCTATTTTCATCCCTCAGGGCTTTTTTAAAATTCTGTTTTCGTTCTTCTGTGTCGTTTGTGTGTGTGTGTCTGGTGTGTGCTGTGTCTGTTCTGTTCTGTGTGTTGTGTGTTTGCTTGTTTGTTTCATGGCACAGTTGCTCATTTGTTTCAAGACCGTTTCATTAGCTGTTTGTTGAGCTAATAATGCGTATCGTTTTTGTACAGACAGAAGTCAATATTCACGACGGTACGTGCTTTCAGTTGACTGTGTCCTTTTTAGATATCGAAACATAAGCGCAGATGCAACTTTCCCCCCATTTGGGTGCGACCGTGTTGGTGTCTGAACAACGCAAATGTCGGCCTTTTCCAGACTGGTATGACATGGCTGCCGCTCACACCATAAAATGAATACCTTTATCAAATGGGTTTGACCCTGCTGGCGTCTGTATGTTGCTTTTTTCTCAGGTGTACAGTTTCAGTTTCACCCCCGGGGGGACGCCGGGGGCTCTTTTCAATATAAATAGTATCCCCACCTTCTCAAATTCTATGCTAGAAATTTGCTCTTTTCTGTCACTCTCTTTATTTCTTTCTTCCTCCGTTGCTTTCTATCATTTCTTCCTGTCACTTTCTCTACCTTGCTGGTCCGTTCACCTGTGTGTGTTTGATAAAGTCTTACGTACTTTTTCTTAGCATTGACAATTAGGTTACATGTATTAAGCGCATTTTGGCTCTAGGGAAATGAGATATGCGGAAGCAGTTTTTAGGTAATTTAGGCCCGTGTTTGTTTATGTTTTAGTGTCCTTAGTTACGTTTCAATTTGTAATCAGGTTTGTTTTTTGTTTATCCCTTGTGTGGTAAAATGGATAGAGTGGTCAGTACCAGGGACATTTCCTTAGATTAGGTGCGCGAATGCATTGATATGTGTACGCAGTTTTCTTTTCTTTTTTTTCCCACCTGTTGAAGTATTGCATGTTTTGAAACGATTTAAGCCCTGATATGGTTCTTGGCAGTCTGCTGGGCTTTAAACAAAAATAACAATAACGAAATTTTCAGTTTAGCAAGATGGTGTCTCGAAATAAATTCCATACACACTGACGCCACACGTGTCATGTGATAGATAAGATCCAAAATGACCATGGCATAAGCCCCATACCTGTGCATACACCCTACGCGATGGCTAAAGTCTTAGGTTCTACTTCAGATGGGTAATCATCGCTTGGCTGAAATATACACACTGAAAACGTGGACGTGTTTCAGACGGGAACCACAGGTCTGATGTACATACGGTAGATAGATACGTGGATCTTTTTCTGATTGGTGCAAAAACGATTTCATCTGCATGACAAAACTTGTGTCTGTTTTCAGCAGCAACCATATTGACATCCATATTGTAAAAATACGTGGGTATTGGTGACTTTTTTTGGTATACACAGCATGCCATCTCCTTGAAAAATGTATGCTGGAAATTTCCTCTTTGTTTGTTTGTTACTGTCTTTGTTTCTGCCTTGCTTCTTCGCTTTCTGTCTCTCACTCGGGTCTGGTTCCGCTACTGAGCGATTACTGTTGTTAGTAAGGGGGGCTAAGTAGACAGTGTCCTTATTAAACTGGATCAGAGCAGGCACTGCTGAACTCCATCGAAGTGATCTTGCAGGATCTTCTCAGGTGCGTCGCCTCATTACGGCTCGGTTTCTCTTGTTCCCATGGGCATCGTGGCACCGGGACTTGGACTGAACGGCCCATATTAATAGCATGCTTGTTGAATTTCACGGGAATA
Organism: Monoplex corrugatus; assembly: GCA_030674185.1. NCBI lineage: Eukaryota > Metazoa > Mollusca > Gastropoda > Littorinimorpha > Ranellidae > Monoplex > Monoplex corrugatus. The sequence goes on along the minus strand of JAPXFY010000019.1, from coordinate 34,859,441 downwards.
AAACATTTAAGTGAAACTTTGATTATTTATTTACTTTATATATATAATTATATATATATATATATATATAGTGTGTGTGTGTGTGTGTGTGTGTGTGTGTGTGTGTGTGTGTGTGTGTGTGTGTGTGTGTGTGTGTGTTCCTTTTTCTGAGATAAGAAACACAGATACACGTCATTTACATGTAACCAAGATTATTCCAATGATAAGCTGATACAATACTAGTATAGAAAGTATAGACCAGGTAAAACATAGGCTAGGTAGGGCCTCAGGACCTGGCTAGCTCATGAGATTATGTGCAGGCTTAGGGCTTGTGACATAATCACCATACACATGGCACCTGTGACGTTAGTGCTTATGGATTTCGTTCCGAGCGCGGAGGCGTCGTCTTGAGAAACTGAAACTGAAACTGTCGTCTTGCCACTTTGCTGTCGCGCCTCTTTCTGTTCATAATAATTGTGGAATTTTTTCTTTTTCTTTCTTTTTTTTTTCCAGATGGGTGACCTTGAAGAACAAGCCCAACCGGGGACTAGACAACAAGTACCGTGGGGAAATAGAGGTCAAGGTCACCTTTCATTGCCATAGTCGAGTGGACTTCACATCGGGCTTGAAAAAACGGTCATCGTCTATCCGCAATTTGGCGACAGCTGTGGGTAAGTGCATCGTTAGCTGCTTTTTTCTTTTTTTTTCTTTTCTTTTTTTTTTTTAATAGTCATGGATGATTTGTTGTAGCTGTACCTTGCAGAAGTCATTTTGTACACGTTGGGGGGTGCGGAAGTGTTAACTTTGTCGTGTTTGTCTTGTCTGTTTGATTGATCTTTTTTTTTAAAAATCTTTTTTCTTGTTGTTGCTGGGTTTTAATTGTTTTCTTTGCTGTCAGTTTTATCATTTTATGTTTTGTGTTAAGCGCGTGTGTAATTATGCCGGTTAATGTCATTTTTGTTTTGTTGTGTATGCAATATGTATGTGTGCGTGCGTGTGTGTGTGTGTGTGTGTGTATTTTTTATTATTATTATATATATATATGTGTGTGTGTATTATGTATGTATGTAAGTGTATGTATGTATGTATGTATGTGTGTATGTATGTATATATGTATGTGTGTGTTGTGTGTGTGTGTGTGTGTGTGTGTGTGTGTGTGTGTGTGTGTGTGTGTGTATTGTGTACCTTATTGTTTTTGGAAAGACCCGGAGTTTAAAGGTGCGTGCACGAATGAATTTCAATCAAACCCAGAAAAAAATAATAATGTTGGACATGCCTATAATATCATTTTTTTCCTTTTAACTTTCTTTGTTATTTTTCCTGCCTTTTTTTTCCTTTCTTTCTTTCTTATTTACGTTATCTTTTCCTGGTTTGTGAGAAGTTTGTTTCAGTCTACAAATAATGTGGGTATTAATACATTCAAACCTTGTACCTTCTTTGTGTCTTTTTACCAGCTTTTGGTGAATATGACTCCAGCTCCGAAGATCGTAAGAAACTGCTTGTACTGGTGTTCTTTTTTCCCATCTTTGAGAAAAGGGGAAGGACTGTTCAGACTGACCTTCGGCGTGTTTGTATGCGTATGTAGGTGTAGTGTGCAGACCGATTTAATTCGTCAGTCTGGTTTACACTGACTTTAATGGAAGATTTTTTTTATCATAGTTCTTACGCTTGTTGGTGACTGAAGAAGGGAGAAATGAGGGCGCAGGTTGTTTTGGTAATAACAGCAGCAGTCACAACAGCAGAAGTAATACTGGTCATCTACTAGAATAACAATAAGTAAACATCAGTACGTGGTCTTGACTCCTTGGTGGTAAGATGAAAAGGTCAAGGCGCCTCCAACTGTTGCAGTTCACGAGTGTTAATGCTCTGTCGGTATACTCAGCCCTATCGGTATACTCAGCCCTATCGGTATATTTCGTTGAAAATAGTGTACACAATAATATTTACGAAATTTAAAGCTTACTGTTTCAACATATTGCTTTGGAAGATTATAAATGTGTGCACACTGAAAATTAAAAGGTCACGATTAAATTAGAAATGCACTTATTTAAAATTCTTTGGTACCATTTGCCTCCCTATCCTGACTTACTTTGGTTTTGTCTGCTTTTACAGCGAACGGTGATACTTTTTTTTTTCAACCCCCAACAAATTATTCAAAGCCATTTCAGTAGACCGTTTTCGATCTTATGTGCACTAAAGAAAATGCATTTGTTTAATTCATGCTATATGAACAAGTCTTTGATGTTTCTAAAACGGAGGGAATGTACATGAAATATTAAGTGGAATGTAATAATTTTTGCATGGCTATGCACACAGGCTGACCACCGGTGCCAGTGATGAGATACACAGAACCCGTTGCCGGTGCTAAGTGCACCTGGGGAGAGTTGTTAGTCGGGATATGTGCGATGGAAAGCACCCGCTTCCATACCAATATGGCTGAGTCTACCGATAGGGCGTTAACATGCGTGCCTATGCGAGACATATCTTGCCTTCAGAGCTTTGTTAAAAGTAAATCGCGCTTTTAAAGTTGGACAGATTGTCTTCTGTTATCTATAAAAAGCTTTTGCCATAGACTAGTCGTGGGTGTCGCAGACGCTTTCTAAACGTCGAATTTGGGAGGTTGAATTTGAATCTGAATAGCATATTGTCTTGTCGAGGTAATATTCGTGACGTTTTATTTCTGTATCACTTTACAGAAAAGGAAATTGTTACTATGGCTCGACCATTTCTTTTGTGACCCGTTCTCACACGAGTGGACGTAAGTCGCACGGGAGCGAACTGAGATAAAAAGCTTAGAAAGGTGGTGTGAGTCAGAATAGGTGAAATCGATGTTTTCAGTTGTTGCAATTTTTTTTTCCTTCGGGACATAAGATATCTTTCACAGTGGAAGTCACCTGATAAGAAGCATTGAAACGAAATGATAAATGTGATGCCCCGGATCGGCGATGCTTCGTTGAAGTTACTCTGAGTTGGCAGTTTTGAAACCACCACCACCACAATTGAACCCTGTATAGAACCCCGACATTATAGGCCTACACATTATTTTAAAGCTTATAACGTCAGCTTTCAAGCGCTACACGCAGTAATTCAAAATAAGCCAATCAGAAGTCACAGCACAGCATTCTTTGGCTTGCAAACGAAATCAATAGTGAACATTTTCAAACTTTCTGCTCGGTTTTCTCAAAACAAATTTCAGTTGACCACAACTTCACAGCTTTTATTCTAGAGAGTTTTCATATATCATATCATTGATACCAATAATTTAGTACCATGACAATTAGACTTATGCCTCTTTTGTGAAAATGGGTCCTATTTTCTTTTATATGCCCGATCCTGGTGAAGGGAGCGTTTTACTTTTCTTTCTTAGTTTTTTCCCCCTTGCTACATTCCTGAGTCAGAGAGGAGGCTTGGTGTTTTCATATTATGAATTGCATAATGTGAAATAATTGCACACATGGTGTTACAGCAGCGTAAACTGTCCGGGCATCAGCACTTGTTATGTGCTGTTATGTTTGCTTGTGATGTATTGTTTGTGTTTGAAATTGGCCAGGTGTTCATATTTGTCAGGGAGGTCCTAATGCTCAATGCTTTTGTCTGAGCCTGTCTGTGTGTTTACATGTACGTTTGTTTTTCTGTCGCAGTGTATGTCTGTGAAGAGACTGGGTGGGAGGTGGGGGGTTGTATATGTGTGTAGTTGCGTGCACGCTTTTATGCCGAGGGTGTTGGAGGGAGTTTTGTGGTTTTTTTGTTTTTTTGTTTTGTTTTTGTCTCTTTTGTACGTGTGCTGGATGCAAATTTCAGCAATATTCTTATTACAGTAGGAAAGGCATTTTTGCCGTTTCGGCTGCCTCCATCAGTTTCATGATTATTTTGTACTCTGCCTAGACAGTAGATCGCTGATGAGAGCTGCCTGTCCATGTTTGCAGGAGACAAGTTGAAGTTTTCACGGAGCAAGTCTTTTCGTGAGAACCGCAAGGATCCTGAGGGAGGTAAAACGGAACGGAGTCAGAGTCAGAACAGTTCTCTACACGATACACCAGAGGTAGCTAACACAAATGATATTTTCATGTCTGTATGTTTTGACTTTGGTGTACAGGATTGTCAGCTTTGTTTACTGATGTACGATTGATTTTGAACTTTTCTTCAAATCTTGTTTTGTTTTCTACTTGCCTTGATCAGGGGGAAACAGGTCTATCTGGGAGCATTTTGAAAACCGATGTTAAAGATCAGAATGTTTGAAATATAAAATAATCATTTTTTGTGTGTGTGTTCAAGAGCAAAAAGAAAAAAAAAGAAAAAAAATACAAGAAAAGAAAGAAAAGGAAAAGAAAAAAGAAACAGAGTTCGGTCATAGTTCTGGTATTTAAAGAAACGTTTGAGTCTGAAACGTTGCATTCTACAGCTCTGTCTCAGTTATACCACCTTCCATCCTCCCAAAGCAAATGTTTTCGATCAGATGTCAGGTATCTGGATCTTTTTTGTTTTGTTTTGTTTTTTGTTTGTTTTTTGTTCTATTTTCAAGATTTGTTTTATCATACAGCATTAGTCTTGCAAAGTTTACGTCAGTAACAGATGCAGTCTTCTGCTTCGAAGGCTCATTGAATTGAAATGAACTTGCTCATTCGTTTGCGATTATGTCATAGTATTGATGTCAACCTTTGTCGTCTTGATTTATACTGTGTATCTTATACTGCAGTAGTCTTGATTCGTGTGATATTTATGTTTTCGCATGTAGTCTTAGAGTATTTTCTGTAGTCGATTTGCTTAGCATTGATTTATAGTGTGTGTTTTCCCTATCAGTCGGGGATTGATTTGAACATCGTACTTTCTGATAGGTTTAGGGAGGATAAAAATCGTTACCTGGATGTGGATTATTCATTTCCATTCTTTGAATATGTGTTTTCCCTGTGCTGTTACGTGAGGAAATGTTCTCACGGTTTTGTTTGTTTTGGGATTGTTTGATTGTTTGTTTATTTGATTTTTTGTTTGTTTGATTGTTTTTTGTTGGGAGAGGTGTGTTTTTCCTGTCTGCTCATTCCTGTTCCCCTTTTCCTTCAGGCATTGCTTCTGGCTGTCGGACAAGCCGAAATTAATGATTATCTGTTTATCCCGTTTAATTTTGTGGTGGGCATGTTACTGGATGCCAAGAAAAAAAAATCCCATTGTTTCATTATTTTCATGTACCAGTAGAAAAAGAAAATTGGTGGGAAAGGGAGAGGTGTCTTCTCCTGAAGAAGCGAGGCTGTGTGTCAGTAAACAGTGTGTGTCATGAATCGTTTGTTGGAAGCTCATGAATTTGATTTTTTGATATAAAAGTTTGGTCGCAGATATGAATGTCCTAATGCGGAAGTCATGAATATTAGTTTTTGAATAAATGCTTTATATCCTCCCGTTCCCCATCTTTCTTTTTTTCCCCTTCTCAAAAGACAAATGAAAAGTGTTAGAAAAGACTTCTGATGCTTTTTAAAGCTAATTCTTACCTTTTTTCCGTTTTAAATAACTTAACCGTCTGGAGATTTTTAAGTCGACAAACATGAAGCTAAAAATTTAAAATATCTTAAACGTCAGTTAAAGGATACTTACATAAACACGAAAAGACTTCAACAGCTTTTTTTTGTCTGGAAATTGAATGATAAGCATTGAGTTACATTTCAAAAAATACTAAAAACAAAATGGTTTCCCATTTCTTCATACTTCAGAAAAAAGACCATTATGTTTTACTTTGGCTGTCAATTGATAATGAGTGCAGTTTGTGTGCTGTCTTCCTATTCTAAAAAGGCGAATCGAAAGAAAGTTGACTTTATATAACTTTTCTTTCTACACTTAACGGTTATGATAAGCTGATCGATGCACCAGTGTGAGTGTTAACCTGTAACACTTTTTCGTGTTCTTTTCTTTTTTTCTCTTTGTAATGGGTGGCGCTGCACTGCGGCGACGCGTTCTCCCCGGGAAGAGCAGTGCAAATGTCACATGGTAAACCTATTCTGATTTCTTCTCCTTTCGTCCGCCGTCTACATCTGGTGATCAATATGGCCAGTTTCTCCCAGTTCCTGCCGATTGCCATGGAGATTCTTCTGACAACATTTAATGTAGGCTAGGTAAAATATGGGGTAGATAGAACCTCAGGACCTGGCCAGCTCTTGGACTTGTGTGCGGGCTTAAGGCTTAAGGCTTGTGCCATGATCACCATCACATGGCACCTATGACTTAAGGCTTGTGCCATGATCACCATCACATGGCACCTGTGATTTAAGGCTTGTGCCATGATCACAATCACAGGACACCTGTGACTTAAGGCTTGTGCCATGATCACCATCACAGGACACCTGTGACTAAAGGCTTGTGCATGATCACCATCACATGGAACCTATGATTTAAGGCTTGTGCATGATCACCATCAATGGAACCTATGACTTAAGGCTTGTGCATGATCACCATCACATGGCACCTATGACTTAAGGCTTGTGCCATGATCACCATCATTTGGCACCTGTGATTTAAGGCTTGTGCCATGATCACAATCACAGGACACCTGTGACTTAAGGCTTGTGCCATGATCACCATCACATGGCACCTATGACTTAAGGCTTGTGCCATGATCACCATCATTGGCACCTGTGATTTAAGGCTTGTGCCATGATCACAATCACAGGACACCTGTGACTTAAGGCTTGTGCCATGATCACCATCACATGGCACCTGCAACTTAAGGCTTGTGCCATGATCACCATCACAGGACACCTGTGACTCAAGGCTTGTGCCATGATCACCATCACAGGACACCTGTGACTTAAGGCTTGTGCCATGATCACCATCACATGGCACCTGTGACTTAAGGCTTGTGCCATGATCACCATCACATGGCACCTATGACTTAAGGCTTGTGCCATGATCACCATCACATGACGCCTGTGACTTAAGGCTTGTGCCATGATCACCATCACAGGACACCTGTGACTTAAGGCTTGTCATCACCGATCACAACACTGGCAAGGCCCAATAGATCACACATAACAAGACACTGTGACTAAGGCTTGTGCCATGATCACCATCACAGAACAAACTGTGACTTAAGGCTTGTGCCATGATCACCATCACTGGACCTGTGACTTAAGGCTTGTGCCATGATCACCATCACAGGACACCTGTGACTCAAGGCTTGTGCCATGATCACCATCACATGACGCCTGTGACTTAAGGCTTGTGCCATGATCACCATCACAGGACACCTGTGACTTAAGGCTTGTGCCATGATCACCATCACAGGACACCTGTGACTCAAGGCTTGTGCCATGATCACCATCACAGGACACCTGTGACTTAAGGCTTGTGCCATGATCACCATCACATGGCACCTGCAACTTAAGGCTTGTGCCATGATCACCATCACAGGACACCTGTGACTCAAGGCTTGTGCCATGATCACC
>JAPXFY010000019.1:34844535-34847035 GCA_030674185.1 Monoplex corrugatus | reverse complement strand
TAATATCCTCAAATTGACAAACCCTGGTCAGGTTACTGGTAAGACGGTGTTTTTTTTTGTTTTATTTATTTATTTATTATTTATTTATTTATTTATTTATTATTCATTCATTCATTTATTCATTCATTCATTCATTCATTCATTCATTATCCATTCATCCATTCATTCGTTCATGCATTTATCAATCTATATATTTTCCCCTGTGGGAGTACCGGGATCTCTTTCAGTATAAGTGGTATCCCCCACCTTCTGGAAATTCTGAGCTAGAAATTTCCTCTTTTCTGTCTTTCTTCCTATCATTTTCTGCCTTGCTGATCCATTCACCTGTTTGGCGTGTTCGATAAAGTCTTACGCACTTTGTCTTTAGGAGTGATAATTGGATCATGTATCAAAAATGCCTTTTTGTCTCTGGGGAAATGAGATATGCGGAGGTAATTTTAGGTAATTCAGGCCCGTTTTTATGTATGCATTAACGTCCTTGTTCTTTTTCAAATTTGTATTCAGGTATGTTTTTTAAATTCTGTGTGGTAAATTGGACGGAGTGCAAGGGGCATCTCCTTAGATCATTTGTGCGAATGCATTTATATGTGTACTTTATTTTCTTCTCTTTTTTTTTCTCCCGTTGAAGTAGTGTGTGTTTCGTTCGTTATTTCTTTTAACGTCTATTCACATATGTGCTTTTAGTGTGTGTTTATTAAAATGGTTGTAACTCAGATATGGATCTACGCAGTCGGCTGGGTTTAAATAAAAATAACAAGAACAGTCTATTTAATCATTTGTTATTTTTTGTTAACGTTTCGATCTTTTTTCGGATGAACGTAAGTAAGTATCTTTTGCCCACACAGTTGCTGCAGAGTCTGCATACTCTTTGTCTACTGTGAGCGTACATGCAACAAACCTTAGACTTTCTGAGTGTGTGGTGATGCTGGGAGGAGTGTTCTTCTGTAACTTCAGGACATAATGAAATGGCCAGTGAGATCGGGAGTGTTTAGTCCATAGGACAACTGTTCAGCTGCAGTGCTGGGCCAGGTGATCATTTGCAACGGCGTTGCACAAGGATTCCTTTTCCAGAGCTTGTTGAACACAAAGAATTTGCTTAAGTTAAAATTTACCGAAAGCTTGAAGATAGACTATGTGTGTATGTGTGTGTGTGTGTGTGTGTGTGTGTGTGTGTGTGTGTGTGTGTGTGTGTGTGTGTGTGTGTGTGCGTGTGTGTGTGCGTGTGCGTGTGCGTGTGTGTGTGTGTGCAGACGACGTGAGGAGCCAATCCTTGTACAACGTGGCCGGCAACCGACACAGTATGGTAGAACTCCCCTCCACCCAGGCCCCGCCCCCATACCAAGTACGTCCTTCCTTCCAGGACGACATGAACTTGGTCCGTGCCGCTGCCCAGCGCCACTACCCTCGAATTCCCATCTCCAACACGCCCTACCTGGACTCCGTCCTGAGGCGCGAACACGCTCACAGGGAGCAGCAGCAGCAGGCCCATCTCGCCCGGTACGAAAGCATTCGTGAACGGACCGAACCCGATTCCTCCTCCTCGGATAACGAGAGACCGCGAAGCCGGCCTCACCCTCCGCCCAGAGGGATCCGAACCTGCCCTCGACCTCGCTCGGCGGAGATAAACTTGGACACCAGAGACTTGGCCGCCCTGGCCTCGGCGCAGGGCGCCAACTCAAGGGAGAGCACTCCGGTGTCGGTGGAAGGCGGGGATGGGCAGTACACGGAGCTGCACCGGTCGGAGATGATGACGAACGGCTCGCTCCAGTTCGACCGGGGAAGTCTGTTGACCTCCTCGCTGAGGAAGACATCGAACAGCAGTGGGCAGTTGATGGTCAACGGGGACGTGAAAGTCAGAAAGCGAGCCAAGCGGGAACGGCTGAAAATGTACCGGCAAGGTAAGACCGTTGAGATCTTGAATGTGGTGTCTATGGGTAGACAGGGCCTCTGTTTCTGTGTGTGTAGGGATGGGGTGTGTGTGGGATGTTTGTGTAAATGAGTGCAGAGGCCTCTGCTTCTGTGTGTGTAGAGATAGGGTGTGTTGGGGGAGATGTTTGTGTAAATAAGTGCAGGGGCAGATTATATGGGAAGTGGGAGGTGGGAGAGGGTTTCCAGGGATTCCAGAATTCGTTCATCCCCCTTCAGCTTTCCAAGAGTTGAACTTCTGTTGAGAAGATAAGATAACATGAACCATTCGCCATGGTGTAGTGATTAGCCCAACAGACTACCGATTGGAAGGTTGTGGGTTTGAATCCTCTTCATTACCTTCAAAAATCATTGTGGGATTTTTCGGCTCTAACTGGCTTTTATCCAGAGTTGAGTGCGCTATGGACTCATTGGGGAAGACTGGAACCACACAGAGGAGTCGCATCCTCTTCACATTTCCGTCCTTCACGGTGTTGCTCAAATCTTTTGACCAGTGCCGCAGGTGTCTGTATCTCTCGGGCCTGGTTGACGCCAGGATATATTATCAATTTATGATAGTAAGCGTAGAGTACAG
>JAPXFY010000019.1:34819535-34839535 GCA_030674185.1 Monoplex corrugatus | reverse complement strand
TGTTAAGATAAAACGTACACACATACATAAGTGATTACACATTGCCACATGATCAGTAGTTGATGCAGAAGTGCATATCATAATATCAACAGTGGAAGACCTGCGTGAACCAACAGTTTTTTAAATGTGACTTGAAATGTGAAATTGTGGGCAAATTCTTCAGGGATAAGTTCCCCTTAGCTCTCCGAAGACAGGTGGCACACTGACACTGAAAGCACGCTTGCTAGATGACTTAAGATTGTCAGTTTAAACGTTTTTAGGAAAGCAACTTTATTCAGACCTGTATTGTAAAGTCAGTATTAGTATCGATATTCAAAGAAATGTTTACAAAGTGTATTTCTCTCAAGTGAACATCTCTTATCCAAACTTTTAATCTAGATCAAGGTGCACTTTAAGTAGAATAGTTGAAAGTAGGGCCTATATACAGTTTTTGTTTGAACTTATACACATTTGCCAAGTTTGTATATATATATAGAAATGTCAGCTTACCTAACACAGATCTCTATGGTAAATATCTGATGATTTAAATTCGTTTTGCTAATTGTGTAAATACATATCAGCCAAGTCTTGCACAGATCTCACAGTCATCAAAGCAATCTCACCTTTAATGGTGCTCAAAAGTAAATTTAGTACTGTCAAGCTTTTCTGTCCAAATACCTACATAATATTGTCCATGGGTTGGTAGGTATTTGTAGAGTCAAGGCATACATAGAGCGTGTGGCCTGGTAGTTAAGTTGCCTGCATAGGATGTGAGAAACCTGGGTTTGAATCACAGATGAGACAGGGATTTTTCTACCCCTTCCACTGATTTTAAATGGTGGTCCAGGCACTAATCTTTTGGATTAGATGATAAACTGATATCCTAGATGCATCACGCACTTAGCACACCTTAAAGATCCCAAAGCAACAAAGGCATTGTGCCTGGCAAAATTTTGTAGAAACATCCATCTCCATAAGTAAGCAGAAACACGCGCATACCAAATTCCAGATGCTGAGCTTTCAGATGAGATGATAAACTGAGGTTCCATATTCTGCATACACTTAGCGTTAAAGATCCCATGGCAAGAAATGAGTGGTCCCTGGCAAAATTCTATAGTAAAATCAGCTTTCCTCAGTAAACAGAAACACACCATGCTGAATGTTCTAATGGGTATACTGCGTTGCAGCGACTCAACTCATTGTCTCTCTGGGGAGAGTGGCCCAATCACTTGGTTTGGTAAGCCATCCAGTATGACAAAAACAAAAACAAATATAAAATACTCTGTTCTACTGTATGAATTTATTCATCAGACTTGTTTTATTCCCCCGCAGTGTGAATATGTATTTTTCTCCAGCTTTGGGTGAGAGTGTAAAAGATGGTACTTGTGGCTGTGGTTATGAGCTGTGTCTTTGTATGCCGTAACTGATCAAGAAAGTTGGGTGCTTTTGTCCATATCTGATAAACATCAGAAAATAGGATTCTGGTTTGTATAGGGTATATTTTGTTGGCCTAGTGAGCTGATCTCTTTTTCTTCCTACTTTTACCTTTTGTCTTCCTCTCTCTCTCTTACTCCCTTCCTCTTTTTCTCTGTTTTAAATATGCACATAAATAGAGCGTCAGAATTTCTCTCTTTCTTTTTCTCTCTCTCTTTCTCTTTCTTTTCTTTTCTCTCTCTCTCTCTCTCTCTTTCTCTCTCTCTCTTTCTCTCTCTTTTCTCTCTCTTTCTCTCTCTATCTCTCTCTCTTTCTGTTTCTTTCTCTCTCTCTCTCTCACATACACACATACACGCACATTACAGGCCGGTTGTACCATTGCTCAAACTCTGGTGAAAAAAACGCAAAGCTTATCAAAAGTGTATACTATGTTTTGGCACTTATTTCACTTGGATCCTAGCAAAGCAGGTGGATACTCAATGTTGCTCAAAATGTTCATTTTATTGCAGTTTGACAAAGACAGGTGCTGGTCCTAGTTTAATGCATGAGTGATCAGGTCAGTTGATCATAGGTTAAACACAATAATGTGTTACATATCTGTGAACATGAAGTATTGGAGCAAATCTGTCATATATGCATATGTACATATACATCTGTATATGTCAGTTACACACACACATACACACATACACACACAAACACACACACACACACACACACACACACACACAACATACACACACACACACACCACATAATCAGTGACATATGTATGTGTGTGTGTATGTGTGTATATAGATACATAGATACATATACATACATATATAGTCTTGGATTAAAACGGTTGCTCAGATCAATTGTGCATACTTTGAAATAATCAGTGAGAGAAGTTTATACCTTCAAATAATCGGCAAAAGTAGCTCATATTTCGAAATAACTAATGAAAGAAGTTCATACTTTAAGCCAATTAGCAAAAGTATCATACTTTGAAATAATCAGCGAAAGAAGTCCTTACTTTAAATAATCAGTAAAAGATTATCACACTTTTTAAAACAAACAAGGGAAAAAAACTCACACTTTTAAAGAACCACTGAAAGTTAATACTTTAGAATAATCAATGGAAAAAAAGTTCATATTCTAAAATTAACAATAAAGGAAGTAATGTTTCAAAACAATATTGGAAAAATTCATACATTTTAAATAATCAATGAAAATAGTTCATGCTTTACAATTGATAATTCATACTTCCCAATCAACAGGGGAAACAGTATCATACTTTGAAATAATCAGTAAAAGAAATCTATAATTTAAACTCATTGGTGAAAGAAGCTCATTCTTTATAATGATTAGTGAAAGGAAACTCATAATTTATGATGACCAGTGAAAGAAAGCTCATACTTTAAAGTAAGCAATGATAGAAGCTCATACTTTAAAAGAGTCAATGAAAGAAATTGCTCAGCTTTGAATTAAAACAGTCACAAGAGTTTGTGACTATTATACAATGCTAGATGGGCTTGTTCAGCTCATTCTAGAAATTTCTTGCTTTTGAAGTAGCATGACAGTGACTGCCTTGTGCTTGAAGTTGAGAAAACAGAACACCACCGCATTGTGCCATCCGTGTAACATATGTATACTGTAACCATACATATCTATTCATTGCTGGTTCTCTTCAGCAGATGGAGTTGATGTGGATACTACATTATCTCTGTCCGGTTCAGCGTATAAAGCAATGATGCTTTATAGATTCTGTGTACTGGAAAATGTTATTATGTAAACATAACATCATCCAGTGTACTTTTATTTTGTGCAAGTCTACAGTTTTTTTCTTTTTTCTCCTGTTTTAAGAAAATGTCAAATAATGTTCCAGATGGAGCCAGTGGCCCTCTGTGTTTGTTTTTATGTCGGTGACCCGACAGTATCTGCAAACATTTTCTGGATGATTGTGGGCCGATCTTTACTTTAATGTTAGACATATATACAGCCTGGAAGTCATGACTGTGGAAATGTCATTGAAAATGCTTTCTGTGTGTCTTTTATTTTCTTCTTCCTTTCTTTGTTCGTTCATTCGTTTGGTGTAGCCTAGCCTGTTATCAAAACTAGACAGACTGAGGGAGTTTAGATTGTTAATCGATGAATTTTTTTTTATTATAAAAGTTGGTCCTACTGCAGAAACGGAAAGAAAAAGGAAATGCTGAATGGTTTTGGCCAGATTAGAAGTTGCCGCTCGTAATGCATACATTACTGTCTATGGCACACTCATTCACTTATTCTGATGCTCAGCAATGTACACAGAAGTCTTAAGAAATGGAGAATATTGCAACGTCTTTTCCTTTATTAGTTTTTTTTTCATTCATTCGTTTATTTACTTAAGTTTACATTTAACGTAATGGCTTGTCTCCCACCCTGTTTATTTATACATATTTAAATTTGATATTGTTTCTTAGTCATCTTATATTGCCTCTTGTGAAATTTATGGTTATAATGTCATGTAATTCTGATTTAGCCATGCTCTGTCTCCATTCGTCATATTTTTCATGCATTGGCTGTGTCTTGTGTTTTCCCCCACATTTTCACTTGTTTGATGACACTGTTTTAAAGTGTTGTCGATTGAACAGACATACTTACTGCTGGTGCTTGCTTTGTTCAGAATCTGAACAGTTTTCATTTGTTAACTTAACTATCATAGTCATGTATGTGAAATGTTATGTAGAGACTTAATGGAGTCATTTATATGAAATACTTTATGAGAAAATGTGTGTGTGTGTGTGTGTGTGTGTGTGTGTCGGGCTCCCTGCGCGCGGCTGCTTTCGTCTCAAAGTTTTGATTCATTTTATTTTAGTCACTTGTCGGTGATTTTTTGTTAGTTTTTTGTTTTTATTTTGTTTTTGTTTTTTAATCAAGAACAGAACAAAGTGCTGCATTTTAACTTATGGACTTTGAATATCAGAATCTCTGTCTCTCTCTCTCTCTCTCTCTCTCTCTCTCTCTCTCTCTCTCTCTCTCTGTTCGCTCCCTTTGTCTCTCTCTCTCTTTGTCTCATACACACAGACATGCATGCACACGCATATATACTCAGGATATAGGCACACATTGTTAAGTAGTGATGCTTCTGTCTCATATTGAAGTTCATGAGTACTTGAAAACTGGTCTCAGAAAATCCCACTCTTGCGTACGTGGGGGAAGAACTCCTGGGAAGAAAAGCGTCATAACTGTTCCGGTAATACATGCGTTGTCTCCCTTATCTTATGCTGCCTGCTTCGTTGTCTCTTTTTCCTAAACGTGCTGCATATCATAAAAAATAAAGCAGTGTGCGTGCGTGCGTGCGTGTGTGTGTGTGTGTGTGTGTGTGTGTGTGTGTGTGTGTGAGTGTGTGTGTGTGGTGTGTGAGTGAGTGTGTGTGTGTGTGTGTGTTTTGTGTGTGTGTGTGTGTGTGTGGTGTGTGTGTCTTTTTCTCCACTGTGTGTATCTTTTTCTCCACATTTTATTATTCATTTAAGAAAATCAGCTGTATTGTCAATATTATTTTGTGTGTATTTCGCTTTCTTAACTCCGTTTAGTCTCTTGTTTCTGTTCTGATATTTCTTGTGTGCGCTACCACCTCTAAATCTAGACAGAGAAAAAGAAAACCCTGATAGTTATCGTGAATGTTTTTTTATTCGCATGTTCATCAAGAATTCTACCTCTAGTGGAGTACTGCAGATGCAAAAATTGAAGTCCCCTCCTGTCTTGGAACCACAAGATGTGTCTAGATAGTTTACTTAGTCCTCTTTCCTATCCTCCTCACAAGACATTTTCTTATTTCAGACTTCAAAATTGTTCACGTATATTTCTTCCAAATTCTCCTCTTAGCTCCCCGAAGACGGAGTATGATTGTCCTTTAACCCTTTGACTTTAGCACCTTATCCACCAACTGCAAAAACTTGATCATTTGACTCCCCCACCCTATCCACCAGCTTCCTGCAGGAAGCTGGTGGATAGGGTGATGGATTCAAAGGGTTAAGTTTTTCTTTGGTAGCATTGTTGACAATGCAGAATGCTGGTGGACAGAGTGTGGAGTCAAAGGGTGAAGAAGAGATAAAGAACAGTCATACACGCAAAACTCTGCTGCCTTGGGTAGGTGGGTAGGTTTGTATGAATTCGTATGCTTAGATAAGGAGTGCTCGTATGAGTTTTAGCCTGTATGAAAAGAAGAAGAAAAGCGAAGAAGTGGAAGAAAAAGAGGAGAAGAAGAAGAAGAATTCTAGAATGTTTTTAAAAGGTTAGTCTTATAAGCTTGATAATTAGACTCATGGGTTTCAAATGATCGTTACCAATATTACTGTTTTGTGTACGCGGGTCTGGGATTAGCATAGACATTTGAGTTTGCTCTGAACTACAACCATGTGACGGAGAAGTGATGTGAGAGAAGATTTCTGTTTGAAACTCTTGTAATGTCAAAACAAGCCGTAAGCAGATGGCTCAGCCCAGGAGCAGGTGCATTGCCTGTTTACTCGCCGTGGGTTTTTTTTTTTTTTATTTATTTTTTTTTTTATAGGTTCTGCTTGACAAACTTGACAGTTCAGCTGCCGTACGTTGTGTGTGTGTGTTGTGTGGTGTTGTGGTGTGTGTGTGTGTGTGTTTGTGTATGTGTGTGTTTTGTGTTGTGGCTGCTGGCTGTCACTGGTGTCAGCGTGGGGGCTTGGCTGAAGGCATTGCTTGTCATTGTTTGCTATCTGTTTGTCTGGCTGGCTGGCTGCTGCTTCTCTCTCTCTCTCTCTTTTTTTTTTTCACCCCCCTCCTTCTCTCTCACCTCTCTCTTACCTCTCTCTTTTTCATACACACACAAAGTTTTTCTCTGTCTGTCTGTCTGTGTGTCTATCTGTATATGTCTGTCTTCTGTGTGTTATCTGTTATGTCTGTCTGTCGTTGTCTATCTTATATGTCTGTCTCTCTCTCTCTCTCTCTCTTGTCTCTCTCTCTCTGTCTGTCTGTCTGTTTGTCTCAGTTTCTTTCTTTCCTTTTCTTACTCTGTCGTTCTCGTGCTCTCTCTCTCTCTCTCTTTTCTTCTCTCTCTGTCTGTCTGTCTCTCTCTCTCTCCCCTCTCTTTGTTTCTTCTCTGTCGTCTCGTCTTCTCTCTCTCTCTCTCTCTCTTCTTCTTTCTTACTCTGTCGTTCTCGTTCTTCTTCTCTCTCTCTTCTCTCTCTTCTCTCTCTCTCTCTCTCTTGTCTCTCTCTTCTCTCTCACTTCTCTTCTCTCTCCGCTCTCTCTCTCTCTCTCTCTCTCTCTCTCTTTCTCTCTCACACACACACCATTCTCTTTCTCTCGCTCCTCTTCTCTCTCCTCTCTCTCTCTCTCTCTACCTCTCTCTCTCTTTCAAATGCACACACATACTCTCTCTCTCTCTCTCTCTCCCTCCCTCCCTCCCTCCCTCCCTTCCTTCTTGTTTCCTTCACCTCCTTCTTCCCTGTTCCTTTTCCGTCTATCTTACATTCTGTTTGGGGAAAAAATCATATTTAGGCTAAGCTTTTGGTCCGTTCAGAAATGTGTCATCGCACTCAAAATGGCAATATTTAATCTGTATTATATTTCATAGCCATGGTCTACATTTTGAAAAGATACGTATCAGCTAACAAAAATGCTAATGACAGTTTTGTTGTATCCATATGTATTTGTGTGTGTGAGAGAGAGAGAGAGAGGCAGAGAGAGAGAGAGAGAGAGTGTGTGTGTGTGTGTGATAAGGAGAGAGTGTGTGTGTGAAAGAGAGAGAGAGAGAGAGAGTACGAATACGAATGGTTTAATGTTTTAGGCTGTAAGGCCCAATAACATTGGGACATGAGGGACGGCGTGGCTTCGCAACATGAAAACCATATCACGGTAGTATTAAAATGCAACTAAGGTTGTTGAGAAAGAAAGAGAGAGAGAGAGAAACAGAGAGAGAGAGACAGAAAGAAGCAGAGAGAGAGAGAGAGGATCTGTGAAAACTGCTGTGCCGAATATTGCCGTTGTGAACAGTGATTGTCTTCATTTTTTATTGCTCGGAAAAACTTGGGTTGGTTTGTAGAACCTGTGGCTTTGTTTCAGTCAGATCTGACTTTTTTTTTTCTTTTTTTTTTTTAACTTTGTGCTGCGCAGTTTTATGTTAACCGTCCTGTCGTGTCTTACTTTCGGGCGAATCATTTCTTTTCTGCTTGTTTTTGTGTGTGTGTGTGTGTGTGTGTGTGTGTGTGTGTGTGTTCGTTTTGGGGAGTTTTGATTTTTGTTTTTTAAAGAGGGGGGGAGAGGGGTCTTTGAAACTGACAATGGTAAATCATTCTTGAATATCACCAATCTGCAAATTAGCTTGGACTTTGTGCGTAACTAACGCTAGAGCTTTTGTTTGTGGTGTGTGTGTGTGTGTGTGGTGTGTGTGTGTGTGTGTGTGTGTGTGTGTGTGTGTGTGTGTGTGTCCAAACAACATATACAACACTGCCAAATCATGTTTTTTAGTTTGTTTTGGGTGATTATTTTTATGGGGACGGGAGTAATGGACTTTTTTTGTCAGACCATTGTATTGTGTGTACATAGCATACCACATCGGTAATAATCTACAAAGCGATGCATTCATGCCACATTACATCTCTGTATTATGTTATTCTCGCCACGTTGTGCTTTGTATTGCATTCACAACATATCGCTTTGTGGATCGCGATCATACCACATGGCGTTATTTCTCTCCACATTGTGTTGTACATTTTATTCACAGCAGATCGTGAGTGGCATGAAATTCATGCCACATTAGCATTGTGTGTCTTACTGTTGACACTACTCCCCCACCTCCACCACCCCTTCATGGGGATGCCGGGGGCTCTGTCGGAATGAAATAAGTAGCATCCCCACCTTCTGGAAATTCTGTGCTAGAAATGCCCTTCATTATGTCACTCCTTTTTGTTTCTGACTCATTCACTCCTTTGCTTTTCGTTTTCTCTCTTCCTTTCTTATTCTCTGTTTTTGCTGGTTCATTTGTCATTACCTTTTCCATAAAGCCATGCACATTTTCTGTATTTTAGAACTAATAATTGGATACATGTGTTAGTTGCGTTTTTAGCTCTAAGGAAATGCGAACCGCTTCAGTAGTGGCAATTTTGGATATTGTAGATCATTGTTTATGTATGCTTTTGTTTATGTAGTTATCTTTACGCATATGTATTTTGTTTTATTTGTTTTGTTAATCCCCTCTGGTGATAAATTCGGTGGAATGGCCAGCGCCAAGGCATATCTTAGGTTATTTGCGTGAGTGCAACAGTACGTGTACTTGATTTTCTTTTCCAGTTTTTTTTCCTTCCAGAATCGTCGATATGTTTAGATGTGTGTGTTTTGTTTCAAATGCTTATAGTCCAGATATGGATCCAAGCAGTCACATCATATCATCATCATCATCATTATTATTATTATTATTATATTATTATTATGTTATTTTTGTTGGCACGTTATATGGTGTATGTGTTTTTGTGTTTTAAGCTAGTTCTTTTTCTGACTTTTTACCCGAAAGAATACAAAACCCACTTGTTTCAAATTCGTTCTTTTTCTGACTTTTTACCCGAAAGAATACAAACACAAGTACACATTTATCATACATACATGTATGCACCTATATCGTCGTAACATTGTCATGCACATAACAATATTTTATAAAAGTACATCACTTCATTTCAAACAGATGGTTTGAGTCAAAATAATGATACAGACGATCGAATCAAACATTTTCCGTCTGTGCTTTATCAAATAACCAGTCAGTTTGAAATCTATAATGGTACATCTTCATTAGTGACACACACTTTTTTTCAATATCATACACAATTTTTCAAATGTCCCCTGACCAGATTGATTCGTGAAAGACAATCTTTATATTTGCATGTAGAACTGTAGGACTTGGCTTGCAGCAACATTAATTTTATGTCGTCTGCTGTATTGAAAACACGTCGTATGGGTGCCTACAGTGTTGTCCTTGTCTCTTTGTGTGGTGATATGTTGCTCACAACATATCATGTGTTTCACCGAGTTGTTTTGATCTTCGTTGTGTTTGCATTTTTGTGTCAACTGTTTTTTATGAAAGTCCTTATAGTGTATTGTTCGTCATTGTATTGAGTTCGTTGTGTTATTTTTTGTGTCAACTGTTTTTTTGTTTTTTATGAACCTTTAGTGTACTGTTTCATCATTGTCTTTTCCCCATGTTATCGGTAATGGCTATCGTTGATGGTTGGTCGGGTTTTCGAGTTTCAACACAGGTTGTTATGGCAAAGTTTGTGGATTTATTGGCATATTCTATCTGAAAGTTGTTAGCAGTTTTTAGTACTAATTCGGTATGAAGCTTAGCAATTTTACAGTGTGTTCAGTAACTTTTTATGATCAGATATTTTGGTCAGGACGGTTCAAGTCATCAAAAAGTTCTGAATCAAAGGCAAGACCACCACCACTTCTAAATATTTTTCTCCCTATTTTATATGTCATTCTGTCATTCTTTTCTTCTCCCCCCCCCCTCTCTCTCTCCTCACTGTGTGTGTGTGCGTGTGTGTGTGTGTTATAGTGTGTGTGTGTGTGTGTGTGTGTGTGTGTGTGTGTGTGTGTAATCTGCTTCATGAATTCAAAATTTTTTTGGCGGGGATTTTTTTTTTATTAGTGGTTGTAAGGCTTTTTTGTAAATGGATGTTAGAGAATTTTCAACCATGGTGTGTGCGTTCTTCACCATGGGATGATAGCTCTATACATGTAGGCCTATGTCTGAAGGCGGTTGTTCATTGAATGCAAGGTGTCTGTATTGTTGCAGCATATTTTCACTGCCTGTTGGTGTTTTTTTTTTTCATTCAGGCGCGTTGTCTTGAGTTTGGATGTTGACGTTTTGGACAATTGGTGTGGTGACACAAGATGGGTGAACTGCACAAAAACAAAAAAAGAAAAGAAAACAAAGGGACACTTGAAGTTGTGCCTCAGTGGAATCATGGATCATGTTTTATTTTATTTTTATTTTACGTTCGTTCGTTATGTCTTTTGATGTCTATTCACATATGTGCTTTTAAACGGTTTTATTTTTTACTTCAGTGTTGATTTGTCATACTTAATGTGTTGCTTTATTGTAAAAGTTGTGAGAGTTGATGAGTTCTAACGATTAGAAAGCACAAGTGTGTTCAAAACACTGTTAAGTGTTTTTGCCTGTATCTGCAGTGTACAGATATGTCCTATGAACATTATTGTGTGTATAGTCTTGCCAACATAATCATTTCTTTTTCTACAGGACAGACCAAAAGACAAGAGGGCTTCTAGTCTTTCCTTCTAGTTTGCATCATATTTCAGCATTTCTTGCCAACATTATCATCCTGTACAGGACAGACAGAAGACAAGCGAGCTTTGGTCTTTCCGTGTTTCTTGCTTGCATTCTTTTTTTTGTTTTCATCATGTTCTTGTGTTTCATTTTCTCGTTTCCATTGTTTCATTGATATAAATACATTTATATTACATGATTACATCATTTTTTTTCTTGTAGAACAAACAAAAGGAAGAGCTGCTGGTCTTTTCCTTTTGCTTGCATTATGCTTGTGTTCTTGTACTGAGCTGCTTTGTCTTATGATCATCACGACAGAGATTGGGTGGATGCTTTTTGCTTTTTTTAGTCAGGAGTGTCTTCTTTGTATTACACGTAATGCAGTGAATGCTTTGTGGTTTTACATTGTTTGGATAAAGATCAGCTAGTCTTGATAGAGATCAACTAGTTTGGATAGAAAGCAGCAGTTTGGATAGAGAGCAGCTAGTCTGGATAGAGAGCAGCTAGTCTGGATAGAGAGCAGCTAGTTTGGATAGAGATCAGCTAGTTTGGACAGAGATCAGCTAGTTTAGATAGAGATCAGTCAGTTTGAATAGAGATCAGCCAGTTTGGATAGAGATTAGCTAGTCTGAATAGAGAGCAGCCAGTTTGGATAGAGATCATCTAGTCTGAATAGAGATCAGCTGGTTTGGATAGAGATCAGCTAGTTTGGATAGAGATCAGCCAGTTTGGATAGAGATCAGCTAGTCTGAATAGAGAGCAGCCAGTTTGGATAGAGATCAGCTAGTCTGAATAGAGATCAGCTGGTTTGGATAGAGATCAGCTAGTTTGGATAGAGATCAGCCAGTTTGGATAGAGATCAGCTAGTCTGAATAGAGAGCAGCAGTTTGGATAGAGATCAGCTAGTCTGAATAGAGATCAGCTGGTTTGGATAGAGATCAGCTAGTTTGGATAGAGATCAGCCAGTTTGGATAGAGATCAGCTAGTCTGAATAGAGATCAGCTAATTTGGATAGAGATCAGTTAGTCTTGACAGAGATCAGTGTTTGGATAGAGATCAGCTAGTTTGGATAGAGATCAGCTAATTTGGATAGAGATCAACTAATTTGGATAGAGATCAGCTAATTTGGATAGAGATCAGCTAGTTTGGATAGAGAATCAGCTAGTCTGGAAGAGATCAGCAGTCTGGAGTAGAGATCAACAGTTGGATAAGATCAGCTAGTTGGTAGAGATCAGCCAGTTTGGATAGAGATCAGCTAGTCTGGATAGAGATCAGCTAGTCTGGGTAGAGATCAGCCAGTTTGGATAGAGATCAGCTAGTTGGATAGAGATCAGCTGGTTTGGATAGAGATCAGCTAGTTGGATGTGTCAAGAATTTGGATAGAGTCCGTCTATTTGGATTACAGACGTAGTTGTTAAAACGACTAGTTTAAAAGATACACCAGTTTGATAAAATCATACTTGAGCCGAGAGCAAGTGATTATGTTATCTGTATGATCTATAGTTTGATTAGAGATCTATTGGATAGATCTGTCTGGTGCAGTATGAGTTTTGGATAGAGATTCGGTAGTTGGTAGGATTAGTGTTGTGGATGCGATTGTTCTTTTTTTTGATGTTTACTTTTGACTCAAGAACTCTCTCTCTCTACTTCCGTTTCTCTTTTTCTCACTTCTACCAACGGTCGTTCGTTAAAACGCACTGAGTTTAAAAATGTTTTATACCCCAGTGGTTAGACCTGTAAAATACCTCATAACTTGAGCACGAAGAGCAAAGTTGATTTTGTTTTCTTTTGTTTTGTTTTTATATCAGATGATTCTTTGATGTCTTCGTGTGCATGTTTGTGTTTTGAGACTGGGGATGTTGGTTAGTTGTTTGGTTTTTGTGTTGGTGGTGCTGTTGTTCTTCTTTTATACATGTCTTCTTTTGAAACACACACACACACACACTCCTCCTTCTCTCCTGCTCTATCTCTCTCTCTCTCTCTCTCTCTCTCTCTCTCTCTCTCTCTCTCTCCACGTTCTCACGCACATGCACATACACATACAAACAGGCACACAAACAACATACGCCTATGCAAACACACACACACACAAACAGAGACGGAGAGAGAGAGAGAGAAAGAGAAAGAGAGAAAATGACCATGACAATAACAATGACGCTTTATTTTCCATTGGTAAAAGTTATTGATTGGAAGTCCATTTTTCAAGCGTGCGGTTGCTGAGCTACACACAAAGCAATTGTTTACAGCTATGTGTAGAGTCTAATGAAGATACATCATGAACAGTGTAAGGTGAGATACCATTACAGTGAACTCAAGAAAAATACACAGTTAGCATTACAAATAGAAAGAAATAATTAAAGATAACAAAACAAAAACGAAAGGAAATACAAATGAGAAAAGTGTAGAAAATTACGTGTCAGACAAACCAATATTCATACAATGAAATCAAACAAAATCAAATCAAGCTGCTGCCAGTATTATTACTACAGCTATTACTACAACAACAACAACTACTACTACCACCACACCACCACTTACTACTACTACTAAAGACAATAATGATAAGTGGAGGTAAGAACAAAAAAGTCCAGGTTAAGTTGGTTGGGGAGGGGGGGGGGTGTAAATACACAGGGCGATCTTGAATCCATGGTTACAAGAACCAGTGAGACAGCAATTTTTTGTTTGTTTGGTTGTTGTTGTTTTTTTTGTGTGTGTGTGTAGTTATTTTGAAGTACTTGGGTTTTCTGTTTATGTTATTGTTCACACCTTTTCGTTATCTGTGCGACATGTCTTTTGTAGGTGTATCCCCCCCCCCCTCCCTTTTGGGGCTGCCGGGAACACTTTCAGTATAACTAAAGTATCCACACATTTTGGAATCTCTTGTGCTAGACATTGCCTCTTTTCTCTCACTCTCTTTGTTTCTCCGTTGCTCCTTTGCTTTCTGTCGTCTCTGCCTATCATTTCTATTTTACTGATATGTTCAGAGTTTTATATACTTCCTGTTAGTATCGATAACTGGGTACAGGTGTAACTCACATTTTTGGCTCTGAGGAAATGCGATGTGCAGAAGTAATTTTAGGGAATTTAGACCAGTTTTTTGTTGTTATTTGTTGGGTTTTTCTTTTGTTTTTGTTTGTTTTTTTTTTTTGTTTTTTTGGTATGAATTAGTGTCTGTAGTTCTCATTACATTTGTATTCAGGCATTTTTTTTCTGTTTACATTAATTTTTCTTCAGACTTTTTTTACTCACCCCCAACCCCCAACCCCCACCCCCGTGATAAAATAAGCGGAGTGGCCAACGCCAGGTACCTAATGCTTAGATTATGCGGACGAATGCATTGATATGTCTTAATTTTCTTTGCCAGGTGTTTTTACTGGTCAAGGTGTTGTATATCTGTTCAGACGGTAATAGCCCTGATATAGCTCTGTGCAATCGACTAGGCTGTAAACAATGAGAATAGTTTGTAGTTACTCTCTGATTTTCATGTTCTTGTCATAGTTCTTCGTTGTCTATGTGCGTATGGGTTTTTATTCTGCTGAAGGTGTTGTCGTTGTTCTTGTTGAACCAGAAAAAAACACGAAAATAGAATCAGGACGCGTATTTAATACAACCAGACAAGACGCGTTCTGATTCTATTTTCGTGGTGTTGTTTTTTTTTTTTCTGGTTCATGTTTGCTTGAACACGGGCAGTCACACTTGTTTTAGTTGTTTTTGTTGTTTTTATGATTCTTCGTTGATATGTGGAGGGTTTTCGAGGTGTTCTGTTTTTCAGCCTTGTGTTTGGTGTGTCTGTTATGAACATATTCCAGATTCCTAAAAATGTTCAGTACTTTCTGTCTCTGTGTTTCTCGCTTCTCTCTCTCTCTCTCTCTCTTCTCTCCTCTCCTCTCATCGTCTCTCTGTCTCCTCTCACTCTCACTCTCTCTCTCTCTCACTCTCTCTCTCTCTCTCTCTCACTTGTGTGTGTGTGTGTGTGTGTGTTGTGTGTGTGTGTGCCTTCTACCCGAGTTACACATCATACCAAGAATCCTGAGCCAAGTGATTTCCATGTGATTTTTACATCGTGTCTGTCCTGGGAGGTCAGCTTGTGACCTCGTGAGGTGCCAGGCGTCAGGAGTTCAATGTCTTCAAGTGTGTTGATACTATACGGCGCGCTGTTCTACTGTCACCAGGACACACCTTGCCCCGCAGTTATGACTCACTTATAACCACGTTTTTCTGGTAGGCCCATTCGTACCGTTGTCTGTTTTACAACACCCTCCCCAACCCCATACCCTCTCCTCCTCTCCTCTCCATCCCCAGTCCCTCGCCCTGTAAGAAACAGAATCCATTGTGCGAAACGTGGGATTTTTGGTTTTGGTTTTTAGTTTTTTAGTTGGGTTTTTTTTTGGGAGGGGGGGGGGGGGATTCGTTTTGTTTCTTGTTGTTGGGTTTTTTTTTTTTGTTTGTTTTTTTTTTAACATAATTGATTTGATATTGTCTTCCGCCTGGAATCGAACCCGCGCATTCGAGGTGGTCAGGTTTCTCAAGGCAAAGTTACCTTTGTGATGGATGTCTTAACCACTTAGCTATCGTCATGAGCGATTTTTTTAAAATTTAATAATGATGTCTGTTTCCCGGTTATTTTATTTATTTGTTTGAGCGTTCGTTTATCTGTTTGTATATTTTAACCTAAGGTGGAATTGGACATTTGGGTAAATTTCGACAAAAAGATTGTCTTCTTCAACCCTTTGACTTCCGCACCCTGTCTACCAGTATCCCGCATTGTCAACCATGCTAGCAAATCAAAAACTTTACCTTTTTATTCCCTCACCCTATCCACCAGCTTCCTGCAGCAAGCTGGTGGATAGGGTGAGGGAATAACAGGGTTAAAGTTTTTGCAGTTGGTGGATAGTGTGCGGAAGTCAAAGGGTTAAGTTGAAAGAGAATTGTCAAACTCGGCAGTTGTTCCCCAGGGTTTAAAGTTTGTGCGTTTTTAACTGGATACGAGTATATGTGAATCAGTAAAAATGCGACACCACCCGACAGTTTACTGCTTTTTCATGTTCGGTCTCCTAATTGAAACGGGGGAGATAATGCGGATCGATCTGGGTGTGTGTGTGTGTGTGTGTGTGGTGGTGTGTGTGTGTGTGTGTGGTGTGGTGTGTGTGTGTGTGTGTGTGTGTGAGAGAGAGAGAGAGAGAGAGAGAGAGAGAGAGGATTAATTGCTAAGATTTCCTGGCTGTTTTATGAAAGGATTTCAACTTGTTTCTTTAAATCATGTCATGTTTACTCAGTGAGAACTTTCAATAGAGTGTGCACGCCACAGCCGCCGCAGCGCACACACACACACACACACACACACACACACACACACACACACACACACACACACACACACAACACACACACACACACACACACTCTCTTTAATCAAGACTTATTGTCTGCATTATAGTAACCAAGAATGTGAAAATGTTTCAATTGTTTATCGATGGATTCAATCAAATTTGAAGGAATGTTTGGCATGATATTTTTATTTTTTTTAATTTTATCTATTTTTTTTTGGGGGGGGGAGGTATTCTATTTTATTTTACTTTACTGTATTTCGTTTTATTTTAATTATATTTAAATTCAAATTAATTATGTTTTATTTTAGTTTAGTTTAGGTTATTAGTTTTTAGTTTAGTTTAGTTTAGTTTGCTGTATTTCATTTATTTATTTAGTTTATTTATTTCTTTATTTTATTTCATTTCATTTTATTTTATTTTATTTTATTTTATTTTATTTTATTGATATTTTTCAAGAGCAGTTGAACAAAGATGTGTTCAGTGGCAAAGGGACAAATGAGATTTCTAATATGATATGACCATGTTTGTCTATTTTTGATTGTTTCCTTGTTTGGGTGATTGCTCTTTTTTAAGTTTCCATCTCATTTTATTTTATTTGAATAGATGTCATTTCAACACAATTTTATTCCAGTTGGTGTTTTCTGTTTCTCTTCCCAAATCCATCTCCCATATTTGTTTCCGTTTGTTAGCTGGAAGCTGTAGCGAAAGTCGAAAATCGTTTTATTGTTTATATTATTTAAATTGACAACAATGATACTGAAGCGTGCATAAAGAATTTGTACAAGTCTTTTTTTTTCAGTTGAATTGAACATAGTGATGAAATGTTGATGTTTTGTAGTAAAGAATGCTGATGAGTTCAGTAAAATCTTGTATTAGTCTGTTTGTATGCGTGTGTGTGTGTGTTGTATTATGATGGTGGTGGTTAGTGTGTGTGCGTGTGTTCAATCTTTTATTGTATAAGACTTACTTTTGCACGGATATTTCTTATTCTTTTATTTTTTTAGTCTCTTTACAACAGCATTGTAATAGAAAATTTCTCTGTCTCTGTTTCTGTCTGTCTTCCATTGTCTCCCCCCCCCCCTTTTTTTTTCTATCTCTCTGTCTCTTACACACAGACAGACACGCAACCCCCACACCACACACACACGACACACACACACACACACCACACACACACACACACACACACACACACACACACACACACACACACACACACACACACACCACACACACACACACACTAACACACAACACACACACACACGTGCACGCGCACTTAACGCTTGAGACCTTGAAAACACTTCAAGTGGTATTCTGTACCTGTACATGAACTGCATAACAACAGTGAGAGAACGTTGCAGAGATGTCGGCCTCTCTTCACGCATAACAAGTGGAATATAATGTCAATATAACGTCACTCTCATCTCACCTGTCTCACCTGTCGGCGTCCCAGGGTTTGGTGTTGGCCGCTGCACTCGTTGACACCACCATCTTTCTCCAGGCCACTCTGTCTTGACTTTTGTGGACAATTTCTTGAATATTTAGGCCACTGATGTTGGTTATGTTCTTGATGTATGAGACTGGAGGTCTGCCTTTCTTCCTTTTTGCCACTGTTATTCCTTGAAAGATGGTTGCCATGAGGTCCATGTTCTTGCTATGTGACACATGGCCAATGTATTTTAGTTTTCTCTTGATGATGTCTGCTAGTAGTTTTCTGGTGGTACTCGTATCAAGTTCTTCCAGGACACTTTCATTAGTTCTATCTGCCCATTTGACACGTTGTAGTCTCCGATAAAACCAAATCTCTGCTACCTCAGTTCTTCTGCAATTAGTTTTTCTCAGAGTCCAGGCTTCGCACCAATAAATCATGACTGGTCAGATAAAACATTTTAAAAGTCTAAGTTTCGGACCATTTGGTATACCTCTGTCTTTCCAGATGTTATTCAGTTGGACCATTTTTTGCTTTGCCATTCCAATTCTTATTTTGATGTCTTTGGAGCAGGTTCCATCATCAGTTTTTGCAGAACCAAGATATTTGAAATCCTTAACATTTTCTAAAGGAACTTTGTTAATTAAGATGTCATGATTGTTTTCAGTGTCTTTGCCTTTTATATGTAGCACTTCTGTTTTCTTGGTGTTTAAGTTTAGGCCAGTCTTTTTGCCTGCTGCATCCACCCTGTATAGTATAACGTCACTATGTATCCGTCTAAGGCCTGGTTGGTGTGAGGGAGAGAGTTACCACCTTCCAGTTTGACTGCAGGCGTTCGAATCTGGGTCGAGATAAACGTGTGTACCTGCGGATCTCCAGTGAAACAGAGCGAGCTCTGTAGTATCATCACTGTCATCCCCATTCTTATCATACAGAGTACTGTGAAAAATTGTCCCATATTTTGTGGCCTGTGAAAATAATAAATTGTCTCATATTCTGTTGCCGTTTGTGTCCTGATCTCATGGTCACATCAGTTTCGATGGGTGTGGAGGTAATACAATAATTATTATAAGGCGCTAACTCGAAAATCTAATCAAAGTGCTCTCTCCTCTCTCTCTCCTCTCTCTCTCTCTCTCTCTCTCTCTCTCTCTCTCTCTCTCCTCCTCTCTCTCTCTCTCTCCCCCTCTCTCTCTCTCTCTCTCTCTCTCTGTGTTTGTCTGTCTCTCTCTCTCTCTCTGACTGGCTGGCTGGCTGCTCTGTCTGTCTCTCTGTCTGTCTTCTCTCTTCTTCTCTCTCTCTCTCTCTCTCTCTCTCTCTCTCTCTCTCTCTCTCTCTCTCTCTCATCATTCACTAAAACATTCACTCACTCACAAAGACAAAGAGTACAAAGCACATGCATACTGAGAGAAGGAGGACAGGAGGATCTAGGAGAGCGGGAACGTGTGAGTGAGTGCACTAAGGCGGAAAAAAGGTATGTCTTCAAGTTTGACTTGAAGGAAGACAAGATTACTTCGACTGGCTGTCGAAGAGACAGGAGAAACTCATTCCAACTGTATGGACCAAATTCAGAAGAAAAAAATAATAAAACATAAGCGGCGACCAGTTGTATTGAGGAATTTGTAAACAAGCACTGTCAGAAGCAGAATGGAGAGGTATGGTGGTGGAGGGGGGGGGGTATACATTCGGAGGAGGTCGTGAAGGTAAGCAGGTGCAATACCTTTGATACTTTTGTGGGAGAACATATCGATTTTGAATAAATTGTTTGAGTAACAGACAACTAGTGGAGAAACTGAAGTAAAGAAAAAGACTTGATCACTCCTCTTTTGAAGTGTGTAGGAGAGCCGAAATGGTAATGTTGGGGAACGATGCAGAAGATCATCATCATCATGTGTCCTGCCACATGGCGTTGGCGGTCATGGCCTTCTATACAAATCTTCCCTTGTCGCTGCAAGTACATCGTCTACTGTCTCTGTCTTCAGCCACCCTGCAAGCCCCCGTCTAATATTTTCTCCCTGGATCTACCTGCAGAAGATGGGGCTGTAAACAAAAGCAGCAACAACAACCAACCACAACAACAACCACAACAACCACCACAACAACAACAACAATTTAGTATGTGTGGCGATTTGTAGATGACTATTAAACCCTGCTGTGGCTGCAAACAACAATAACAACAACAACAACAATTTCTTGTATAATTATGGCGTCTTGTTGATGAATGCTAAACCCTGCTGGGGCTGCAAACAACAACAACAATGAGAACAACAACAGCAGCAGCAACAACAACAATCACCACCACCACCACCACCACCACCACCACCACAGCAACAGCAACAACAACAACAATTTAGTATATATGGCACCTTGTGGATAAATGCTAAACCCTGTTGTGGCTGCAAACAACAACAACAACAACAGCAACAACAACAACAGCAACAACAACAACAGCAACAACAACAATGACAACAACAATTTAGTATGTGTGGCGTCTTGTGGATGAATGCTAAACCCTGTTGGGACTGCAAACAACAACAGCAACAACAACAACAAC